>CM064872.1:34505380-35105380 GCA_032719365.1 Prinsepia uniflora
CTGAATTCGGGATCAAGGATCCAAAATACCGTATCATAAAATCTTGGATTTACGGCAGTGAAAAGAGGACTAGCAGTGAAAAGAAGACTAGCATTGAAATAGTTAAGAATTCTTCACGATCTCAATAGTCATTGAAAAACGTGGGTAGCTAACCCGTAACTTACCGACGCATGAAACAAAGTCGCCAAAGAAAGGTCTAATCCTCAATCACAATGGGTTTAAATAATATTCTAATCAGCAACTCATGGGGTTATGAAATCGAACATCACATTGAGCAAAAAAGGTGTAACGAGGAGTAAATGGTTTTGGGTAAGACCGATAGATTAATACCCAGATAAAAGAAAAGGTTAGGATCAAAAATTGACTTGCGCAAATAAAAATTCAAACTCAAAATTAAAAAATTCGCATTAAAAAACATGCAGAACATAAAGGCCTTCCCAACGTCAAAGTCATTACATTAGAATGAGTTGTTCTTGAAAATAAAGGTTAAAATCCGACGATCTTGAAATTTCCTTTCCTAAAATGTTTGTTAATGGAGAAGTCTCAGATGTTTCCGAATCTCAAGGACACATAAATCACTAGATGAGGGTGAGGAAAAATTGTAGAATAAAATTGAATGTGTTGAATGAGCCATGAATGCTAAAACGTGAAATTAAGTTGTTGAACTCAAAAGTGGTTACTAAATCCAAAGAAAGATAAAATTTGTCAAAACTAAACTGTCCTGGAAGGTCAAAGGTAGCAATAGGAAACGACTCCAAAATTCTGGTTTAAAATAATTTAATAAACGATAATTTAATAAAATAATTTAATAGACCAAGTAACTTGGAATGTTTCCAAGGTTCGTGCCACGAAATTTTGGGCCATACAACTACAAACGATGATAGTGTTCCTAATTTAATGGTACAATTACCACAACTCCGGAGAACGAATAAGGGTGCGATTAAAAAATTTGTCTCCCAAACTACTGAGAGGTTCACAACGATTAGACAATATGAAGCCTACAATAGGTTGCACGATCTTGCTCTCGAGGTAAAAATCTCACAAACGTGAAATACGAGAAATATTCCTCACGGTAGCCCTTAAGGCAACATAAATTCGTGAATAAATTACTTGCAAAAACCCTCGCAAAAATCTGTAGACGAGGTTCCAAAGTCCTTAAGAGGACGACTTCATTAGTCATTTCTGACGTAGCGGTTCCCAAATACTCCAATTAACAAATTCAACTTGAGCATCCAGGACAATTTTAGAAATTTTGGCCACAAGGCAATCTATCAAACGAGTCCATCGATTAATCGTGTATTCAACACAAAAAATAATCTAATTATTTGCGACAATGAAGTACCAAATTCTATCATAAACTCTGATTCTATTCTTGGAAACTCATGATTAGGTCGTAAATGAAATAAAACTAACGTCAAAAGACGTATCAAACAGTCCAACACTGCAAATTGGGTCATATGATCACCAAGTGTCCAAAAACTAATGACACGTTCTAGAACCATGCTCTGATACCAAATTGATACACCCCGATTCGGAAAGGCTTAGGGAATGAAGATCGAGGCGTGCTGACCAACATCTGGACGGTGATGTCCAAATGATGAGAACTATTTAAGTTTGAAAAGTTGTTTCTTGGAGTTGTTGGGTGAAACCTAACTGGTGAAAACCGATTGCATTTCAATCGGTAGTAGAAACTTACAACATGAACTAAAACTGATGATCATACCACAATACATTACCTTTAGCTACCCGGTTACACCGTTCGTTCACTCCAAGCCCGGAAGTGAGTGTAAGAGCAGCAACCATGCCTCCTCGAATTACATGTGCACCCACAAGACCTGAGGTGTTTAAAAATACAAGGGTCAGTGGACCTAGTTGCTTATTTCAGTGTAAAACCCCTACGAATAAATAACTTTAACCCCTCATTTTATCTCAAATCCAAAACTGTTATCTCAAAACTTGCACGTAATACAAGATATTGTAAAATGATAATTTAATAATAATTTAAAACACATCAGGATGACTAATGCATAAATCATGAATATGTCACAATGTCAACGCACTAAATAATTGCTCTTGAGTCGCTCGAGTGTCACACTCGAAAAAAATACTGGGTATCTTGCTTAAGTACAACGACCACATGAAAAAAATGGGTAATCGGTGCAATGCACCATCACCTCGAGCCCCCTAGAGCATGGGAACAGGACTGGCACTTTTTAACTAGTATAGTGAGCAGTGCTAGTGAAGGATCACGTGGAGGACTAGTATGTGGCCTACAGACGGGTACTAGATACCAACGACTCCTAAGCGGGTTTTAACATTCTATCTCATCAATGCCCTGAGGACTCGTATAAAAATGCATAATGTGACTCGATTAAGTACATACTATGCACGACCATCGTATCATAGCAAAACCAATATATCCAAGTAAGAAACATGACTCAATCATATCAATCAAATACCACAAGTAGATCATATAATAACTCATGCATTATAGGTAAATAACATAAACATAAATATCGTAAAACGTGCGAGTAAATATCATTATAAAATAATTTTAGGGAAGGGGTCCATTCACACACTAGTTGAGGAGTCGAAATCACCTAACCTACCAAGCTAGCACAAACCCCAAGTCCACATCGTCCTAGGCAACCATCGAAAAAGATTATGGTTAACTTAAAAACCATCAAAAACACTAAACCCCCTATAGGGTAGCCCAAAACGGGGCTTAGAAATAATTAATAAAGACCTAACTACATTTTAAACTGCCTAATACCCTAGAAACAGCGCCCACACGCTGCCGATAAATGAAAAATAGTGCCACACGCCATTTAGGGGCTGGAAAACCACTCAAAACTATTCAAAATGGTCTGAAAGTATGCCCACACATTGACGTAGGTCAAAAATGTGCTCCACGCGACGCCACACTGCTGCAGAGGGTTAGAAAAGCCTCCCACTTGCCTCCACTAGCCAGTCACTTGCTGCCACGTGTGTAATGTCGCGGACCTTTAAACAAGATTAGAAATGACAATTTTGACCATGAAAATTTAACTAGTTGACTTTCTGTTGAAGACATCTTTTGAGATTTCCGAGCAGACCGCTAAGTAGATCTTGCGATTCTGAATTCATAGACTGGCCGCAAACAAAAATCGGAGGTTATAAAAGTTTATTATGGGTTAAAAATGGATAAAGGACATATTTGTAAAGTTGGCCAACAAGGAACAATTGGTAATTTTGTATTTGACATGTGAAAAATGTGGAAAATAGTCTAGAAACTTCTTGAAAAATTCCCTTCCTTTGTTGCATCAACCTATGTAAGTATATATGTGTATTGTAGTGTTGATGGGCATTCAGGGGGGGAACCATGGCCGAAAGCCATGGTTATGGTATCAACAAGCCTAGACCGAACAAGAACCAACACCCCAAAACGTTCTCCACTGTGAGGATTAATCAATAAATACAAAGGGAAAGAGAAAGGGGTGAATCTGGGCAAAGAAAAAGAAGGGAAATGATGAGAAGAAATGCTAGAAATGTGAAGAAAGCCATGGGCCGTAAGGGACATCTTCGAGTTTATCTCTCTAAGATGTAAACTAAAGAACGAGCAGTCCCAATGGCTTTCTAGAGCTCATACAACGCAATATATATAAGGATTGTAGCACTTGGACGTGGAAAACGCCCTAGGCAGTACTTGGATGCCGTAGCCGCGATCGTCGAAGCTCGAATTGGAAGACTGAGGTAAGGAATCTTGCTTTTGAGCTCATAGATCATTTCCAGGACTTGAATAGGTACATTTAGGCTATTAAAACGTGCAAAATAATCGTAGATTAAATGTTTTCGAACCGGGTCAGGTCGTCGGGTTGGGCGACCCAAAAACTCGAGAAGTCAAGTTAGGATCACGATGAACAGTGATTTCATCCCAGTCACTGTAGCTGGAGTGTGACTCCCACGTGCAACCACTTTGGGCGGCACGTGAGGGCGCATGGAGGCTATTCTTGGGACGTGTTCAACAAGAAATAATTTTCTTTTAATTTTCTGAGTTTTATTATATAATTTCTAGAATTATTGGACATTGTTCGGGCATCATTTCGAATATCTATTGTATTTTATTTATAATTTGAATATTCTTTAATTGTTCCTAATTATGAAAAATTGTAGGAACTTGGTATGTTCATGGTATTGATTTATTATGAATTCTACTTATTTTGATGAATGTACTAATTATCCTAAAAAGAGAAAGGGGAATTATAGTAATTGAAGAACTTATAATTAGATTAATGTGTTATATAAAACAAGATTAGACTAGTAATTCCATTACTTGTCAAGGAGCGGGTCGGATGTGGGCGGTAACCCGGCAAGATGGAATTAATTTGGTCTAATTGAAATAAAAAGTGAAACCAAGTTAAAATCAGTGAGTCCCTTGTCTGACTCGAGTCGTCTGATAGGAGGAAGACCGGTCCGTTCTTCTATAGTTAGGGACGGGTCCTGTCATTTTGGTATCAGAGCATAGGTATTCAATATTTCATTATAAGGTTTAAAGAAGTAATCAGCGTAGAATTTAGCTTACAAGTTGAAGTCATCACTTAATGATTTGGATTTGGTTTCCGCTTGATTGTTGACTACTAATGTTAATATATATATATATATATATATATATGATAGTATATTTGTAATGCATGACAAGATAATATGTGATGATATGGTATGGCATGAAGATATATGTGCTCAATGACGTTAAGTATATAATGATGATAATGATATAACGATAAATACGACATGATATCTTGATGATAGCCTGGGGGTGTAATCATGAGATGGCATGATGATAATAATAATAACGTATGTGATGAATAATGTTGTAATTGTGAATTGGTATATGTTCTTGGCATGATGAATGTCACTGAGAAGGGATTTTGGAATATTGGCTAATACTCGGATAATGGATAGTCTCGGACGTCGAATTAATGCTCCGTAATTCCAAAGACTGATATTGGGATAGGTAGTCTCGGACATCGAGATAATGCTCCGTAATTTTCAAGACTGATAAGTAGTCTTGGACGTCGAGCTGGGCTCCATCATTCTCGAGACTTGTCTCAGACGTCGAGCATGGGGTTCCATAATTCCTGAGACTAGGATTGTGACTCAGACGTCGAGTCTGGGACTCCATAATTCCTGAGCCGGTCCACACTCGAACGTCGAGTTGGGCTCCGTAATTCTCGAGTGATTTATCTTATGACCCCCTGGGGAAACGTTTTGTTGAGATAGTGTGTGAGAAATGATAACTCAGACGTCAAGCTAAAGGCTTCGTAATTCCCAAGCAAGTATGTGGTATGCCAGCCGATAATGCACTTGAAATATGATGCTTAGTACGGTACTTGTGTAACAGTGGTGAATTGGCTATAGGTAATTTTATCATGTCTACCTGTGGGGTAGTGATCTGTTGTTTGGTGATTCTGACATATGTGGATTTATGTGATACGGAATACGGTTTTGGTATATGGCATGATTGTGATTGATGTGTAGATCTTGTGTTAAATTGTGGTTCAATGGTTGTGACTCCTGACATTATGGAACTCTGGTTAATGACATGAGATTGTGTGGTATCGTATTATGGTGGGTTTTGTTTCGAGATTGGTATGCTCGATCTAAATGGTAACACATTTTACAGAGTTTGAAATCGAGATGTGTCCTCGGTTCAAACTCAAAGTACTAATTACAGGATGTTGTGATAGTTCTAACGGTTGTATGAAGCTACCACCCATATGTGTGATGCTCTAAGTAATAAATTCATAATAGTGGATATTAGTTATATCATAAAGGTTATGCTGAGTTGAAGTCAGGAAAAGAAAAATTGAATCATTTGTAAGAATTGAAACTCTAACTATTTTATGACGAGGAAAATTAGGAGGGTGTACGCATTCGTGAGTAAGTATTACTTACTTTGTGTAGTCTTTTAAGTAAGTAAATGTTTCTTGGTATTCGTGATGTATGAAATGTGGTAATTAATTTTTTGAGTGGACTTTTCTTTTAAATTTATGCGTACATACCTGAGTATTTTATTAGCCTTACGTGTTTGATTGATTGGTTGAAACCTTTTATGACTTGTGGTGATTGGTTGAATATTAAAAATATTTTGTGAGGAAATCGGCTTATTACTAAGTTTCGGAAAATGGCTTTATACAATATTGGTTATAGCACGATTATGTGGCGTAGTTGTGAAAGTTTTGAATTGACTATCATGATGATTGTCGCATGCCCTTGTGCGATTATTAATGATTTACGTGCAGGTTATTTTGGCCTCTAATGTTTGAGATTCGTGGCATGAAACTATATGATATTAAACTATGAAAGAGTATCATTTAATTTCTGATTTTTTTGAATATGATTTATGATACAAGGTTTGTGCTATGGGTTAAGCTAATTTTGAAATGAATGAAGGATCACAGAATGGGCATAATATTTTAATTATTTTGAGTTTGTAGCTTAACTGATGTTACTCTGATCAAATATTTCTATTTGAAATATATAAAGGCCATAGTTACATTGGACTCTGATAAGAAGGGCTAGAGATTGATAGTAAAGAAATATGTATGTGATGTTTGGACACTAATAAGGCATTAAAGTTTGATTAATAATTGATGGAACAGATAAAGGATAGTAACCTAAGTTGATGATTTTATACTACTGGGTGGTGCTTGAAATTTTTTTCTTAATTTATCATCTCCAATTATGTTAAAATTAATTATAATAAAAAGAGTTATGAGGAACATGGTGCTTGGTGAAGTAATTAAGTGTCAATGTATACTAAAAATTTTGTGTTCTAGAATTTGCAAGTTGAAATTCAAATGTTAGTTATTAGTCATTAGATACCTAGAGAACCAGGAAACCATCAATGGCCATCATTCGCCACGGAACTTTCAACAAACTAAGAAATGACAATTTTGCCCTTGAAAAGTCAAATAGTTGACTTTCTGCTGTAGACATCTTTTGAGAATTCCGAGAAGACTGCTATGTAAATCTTGAGATTTTGAATTCATAGACAGGAAGCACACCAAAATTAGAGATTGTAAAAGTTTATTATGGGTAAAAAATGTATAAGGGCATTTTGGTAAAATTGGCCAAAAAGGGTAAATTGGTAATTTTGTATTTGACATGTGAAAATGTGGAAAATAGTCTAGAAAACTTCTTGAAAAATTCCCTCACCGACCTATGTAAGGATATATGTATGTATTGTAGTGTTGATGGGCATTCGAGGGGGGGGGGGGGGGGGGGGGGGGGGGGAGGGGGGGAGAGAGAGAGAGGAAACATCGCTGAAAGCCATGGTTATGGCAACAACAAGCCTAGACCGAACAAGAACCACCACCCCAAAACGTTCTCCACTATGAGGATTGATGACGGGACCCACCCCCGATCCCCCTAGGACCACACGGGGACGTGCCCTGCTCCCTTCTAACACCCAATTATAACATGCCAATCTTACCCTTAATAAATTCAAATGCATGAATATCCATAATAAAGTCATACATAAAATCTGAATACAAATAGTGTCAGACAAGGGATAGTTTCCAAATGCAGGTTATTGAGCACGAATCTAAGATACTCTACGTGTCAACCTACCCAGAAGTGGGGTTTAGGTGCGTAACGTAAACCTATGCCTCTTCCTCGGGAAGCGTGTTTGTGGGTAATACTGCAATGGATTGGATTGGATTTGACGTCCATGTGATGCCAGGACCGCAAGGTCGGTCAGATTGTGGATAATACTACAGTGGGCAGTTGGGTTTAGAGGAACCCTAGGGTGTGATTGTGGAACCCTAACTTATGATGGATGGACTGGAAAGGTGAACCTTAGTTGTGATTGATGATTTAAAATTATGAGTCAGTAGTTGTTGAGGATTGGAAGACTTTTCGAAGTCGGGGTGGTTTGTCGAGTGAAACCTCAGATTGTGATTAGTAGAATAGAACTTGTGCTGCAAAGAGCAGCTGAGGTCATGGATGACCATGTGGACGAATCTAGTGAGACAGTCGAAACTATGGAGATTGGTTGGCCCGACACGAAGGGAAATGATGGGTTTCGATCCACGAGTACGGTTTTGAGATAATATATGGAATCCCGAGTTGGCCTGAATAATTGTGTGATGTGTGGATGCGGATCTCGATGACGAGGACTGTTAGCCGACAGTCGTGTGGAGATGGCTAGCTATCGAGGGCGATTGATGTAGTTGTGGTAGTTGAAAATTGGGGGACGTTTAGGGAATGTTCAGTATCTTGCTGTGAGTTGTTAGGGTGATTGTACCTAGAGTGTGGGGTACGAGGGAGGCAGAGTTCCTTTAACCTGAACGGAGGTACGATGTTGTTGCTCGGTATGAGTAAGGGACTCAGGGTTGTCTGATTCGCACATTGTGTGCTAGTGATTGCGATGAAAATGAGCCACGAGTTGGGATGTGACTCTGTCGTGAAGGGCACATGTTCGGTATCTGAGATTTGGTAGTGGATGAGTTGGACTGCACGAGATCCAGTAGGGGTTGAGATGTGTTGGGTTAAGTCCCAATAGGTATGAGATGACTAAGTGATGAATGGATGAAGGGGTACGAATGAGACACGAGGAATTTTGGAAGACGCAGGGGACGTCATGGAAATTAGTGGATTCGGGGGAGTTTTCGTCAACTCCGAAACTTGTGTGATTGTGAATAACGTGGAGACCCGAGAGTTGATCCTATAAAGGTTGAGATGTGAGCACGAGATAGTAACGAATTACATCCTTTTGGATGTGCATAAACGGTAATAAACGGACAGGAGGCCTGGGTAATTAATAGATTGGTTGCGGACACGTGGTTGTCCGAGTGAGTTGAGGAATTGGGAAGTCTAGTGGTTGGACTTGACGTCTAGTTGGAAGCATATCTATTTCCAACATGGTTGGAACTTCGGAATCAAGAGAAGTTGTGATGGAGGCGACGAGAGGAATGCTCATTTCAACATTGGTGATGGGTATTCGGAAGTGATTCGGGTGACTTCTTATTTTCTACCCATGGCAGATGATGGTTATTGTCACCAGTACGTTGAACGTGCATTGGTTGGTGGACCCGTGATTTGTTTTGGGTCATTAGGAGGAGTTGGGTTTTCCGAAGTTAGGTGAACGTGATTTCCCTTTTTCTGCTTGGTAGCAGACGATGTTGGGTTACATAGTGTGGTAAGTGCAGTGAGTCTGTGTTTGCACTCACGTAGGATGAATGTTGATGTCATCGTCTTGGATCATCCTTGTTTTTATGAGATGGAATGGCAAGGATCGATACGAGGTAATTGGAGAGAACCCACCGTCTTGACGCGTCTCGTCATTGACTGATCTGTTTAGATGTGGGAAATAATTGAGGAGTGATGTGACTGACGAAGGATTCAAAGAGGGTGTAAGACCATACGATCACATTTTAGGTGGATTTCTAGCTGTGTGAGCATGTGTGGATCCTAGGTGGATCTGGATCGCGAGGTGGATTGGTTTTTTGATGTTGTGGTCATTGGGAATTGTGACAATCTAGGATCGTGATGTTATTGATCGGGTGTTTTTGTGGTGGATCCGGATGGCGTGGATCGTGATGTCATGCCCATGCTGGCAGACTTCGCGTTACTGATTATACTAAGTTGGGAGCAAAGGAGAGTCATTTTGTGAGACAGTTGAAGAACCTTTTGGAATAGTTAGTGAGATGACAAGACAGAGGTTGGATATGTGCGTGTGAGGATAGATGGGGAGTTTATTGATTTGTCTTGGATATTTGAAGATGAGGACGATGGGACTGAACTTCTTTTTGAGGTTAATTCTGTATGGTGTATTAATAGAACGAGTGGATATCCGACAGGTCAGATTGGTCAGTCATAGATATGTGGATGATGGGATTGGCTTTCTCTTGAAGTCAATCTAATATGGTATGGTAATCGATTGAGTAGGTAACCGATAGGTTTGGAGTTGGTGCGTCTCAATAGACGTCGGTGAGATTGGATGCCCATTTTACATGAATGGGTACACCTTGGTGGGCGTGAGTCGGTTTGGTAAGTGTTGGATTACGTGGTTGGGAGTAGACATTGTGATGCTGGTCGGGTGACCATTGGACTCGTGTTGGATGATGAGTTGGAGTATTTGATCTGTCTAGTATTGGACTGGACAGATGGACACCAGAATTGAAGCATGATTGGTTACGAGTTGTGTAGTAGGTTGGTCGGTGAATGGATGTACGTACCCTTACGTTGTGCGAGGACTGATACTAGACAGGCCTGAGTGGTGCCTGGTGACGGTATATAGGTTATACCAGTGGTATGTTGATGAGCGTGTTGGTAATCGGCTTAGTTCTGATATCATTGGATTAGTTGAGGACGTGAACCGGACATTGGATACTGTGCGTTGGGCTTGAGTGATTTGGATGGGTTTAGTGATTGTATGAGCAGGTGCTCAGAGCCGTGGATGGCTAGTGGAACCCTAGAGTTCAGATGTGTATCACTGCTCGGCATGTATTTGATAGGGTCGAGTTACACACAGGTGGAGTGAGATGTTGGTATATGTATACCAAGTTGAGTGAGTTTGTGGTTAGTGTAACCACGAGTGGGTATAATGTCAGTTTTGACTAGCGACTATCAAGTGGTGATAGTATGGCAAGTGTCGGCGTAATGGCAGAAATATCGGCTAGTATCAACTCGGAACGTGTGATCAATTTCACTCGACGTGGTCGGGTGTAGTCGATGCGACGTGAGTATGGGTGGGACGTTTGGGTGCAGACAAGTATTGTGCTGGTTAGTGGATGTACAAGTGTGCACATGATGTGGGGTCGAATTTGTTTTTCACGAGATGAATGTGGAATCAAGATAGTTGGAATTTCGAAGACGAAATTATTTAAGGGGGGAAGGTTGTAACGACCCGTCCCGAATTCTAGGATTATATTAGTGACTAATGGAGGATTAGTGAGATTAATCGGTGATTAGTTGAGCGAAATTGGACGGACGGTGTAAAATGACCGTTTTACCCCTAGTCTTGGGCAAAATGTTGATTTTTGGCTCGGGAAGTCAAACATACGAGGACCGATGATCGTCACGTAGATAGGGACGTCGGAAAAAGTTATGGTCACGGGATCGAAATCAGGAACTTACGTCTCGGGATTTAATTAAAATAATAATTAAATCTGATTGGTTGGCAGATATTTATGTGGGGCCCTTGGATGAGTGACAAGTGTCACTCATCCCATTGGTGGCTTTCCCTAAAAAGGGGATCTTGTTTTAATTGTGGAGATTAATTAAGCATTAAAAAGTATATTTTATATTATTTAATAAATTCTCTCGCATTTGTCTCTTTTCCCTCCTGTGCAACCATCTTCATCTTCTTCATTTATTTTCTTCAAAACCGTATACCTCAATCCTACACAAACACCTCTCAATCATCATCCATTGCTTATGACCCGTGAATGAAAGTTGGAGAGGATGTTGAGACGAACCCAATGGTGGCCACAGCAAGGACCGTCGTGCACAGTGGCCGGAATTTTGGAAGGTAAACAGTGGGATTCAAATTTTGAATTTTTTTTTTAAAATTTTGATTGTGTTGATCGATTCTAAGCTAAGGATGATGTTCTTTGAGCTCTCAGGAGCTTGTAGGTGCATATTGGGACGGATTTGGACGTCGGAGGTGGCCGGAATGATGATCGAAATTCTGGCAGAAACTTTGAATGGCCAAAACTTAAAATCTAGGTACTATCTGCAATTTCTGGGTTTATATTTGGAATCCTTGGCTCGAGTAGATGGATTTACATAGGTAGAACGTCGAATTTAGTTGAAAAACGAGTGAGATATCGAAGTTTGAAGTTTGGGGCATTAATGGAGTTTTCTGGCGTGAAATTCCGGTGAGTTGACTCTGTCGCGGACGAGTTGACTCGTTGACCAGAGAGTTGACTAGCTGACTTTGACCGTTGACTTTGACTTGTAGACTTTTTTAAAGTTGACTTTTGCGTTGATTACGTACATGGGGCGCGTGGGCTCGAATTTTGAGGTGGGCCCAGTGTTATTTTAAAGGTTTCGACGATCCAGATCCAATGGTGGTGGTTTCAGGTCAATCGGAAATCGTTAGGTTGGTCAAATCGAGGTTTTTCACCTTGAAAATCGTGTCCGGGACACGTTGACTTTTTCAGGAAAGTTTAGGGTTCTTAATATGGACTTGTATAGGTTAGTAGTAACCTTTGGGTATGATTTGGATAGGTTCGGATGACCCAGAGGGGTCGAATTAGCCTAGACAGGCTTATGACACGCAAATCGAGATAGCATCGTAAGATAGTCTGTGAGTGGACAATGTTTTCTAAACTGTGGTGCATGCATAACTAGCTTATATGTTTTACATATGTGATTTCTATAGTGATGATTGTGGCATTGGTGATTTACATGGTTGCACGTATTTTTGGGTAATCTCGTATTTGCACGTATTTCGAGGTTCATAGTTTTACTGTAGTTTTGCGTGCTTGTGGTTTCATGGATAGTGTGATGAACTAGTTTTGGTTTTGGAAAGATGAACTCGGGCATGAGACCCATTTGATTTATGTGACCGGGCTAGGGGCCCGGTTGGTTTACGAAATCGGGCTATGACCCTTTTGAGTTACGTGATAGGGTCGGGGGCCCAGTGGTTTACAAAATTGGGCATGAGGCCCAGTTGATTTTTATAAATGTGATTTCGGGTCTGGGACCCTATGTTTCATAAACGTGATTTCGGGTTCGGGGACCCTAAATGGATTTGTGATGTTTTATAGGAATTTCGGGCAAGGCCCATTGAGATGTTTTGAAATGGCTTTGTAAAACTGTTTCCATATACCATCTTGATACGAGGATATGTGATGGACTCCTCTAGGTGTCTGGGACACGGGGGAAGTCACGGTGCATTGCCTACGAGGGGTCATTATACGGAGCGACTGGACCGTATAGTGACTCGGGAGCAAGATTGCTATGATTAGACGTCTGGGACGTCAGACATATGGGATGTCAGAGATATGGGCCCGGAGTGACCCTGGGCAGCACGCGTTGCTTTTACCGTGAGATATGACGTCTGGGATGTCAAGCATCAGGGACGCTAGGCATCAGGGATACTGAGGATGGTTATGTGGTGAATATGGAATATTGGATTTATGAAATGGTATTTCAGAGTTTATGAATTTGTGGTTATAGATTTGGGCAGTGGCCCACTTGGTTCTGGTTTTACGGATTTGGTATTCTATGGTTTTGGGCTGAGCTCCCATATACGTTTGGATTTACGGTTTTTAGGCTGAGGCCCTAACGGTTTATTTAAGTAAATGTTTTGATTACTGGTTTTCTATGCATGCATACTTTTTAGTGAAGGGCATAAATGTCTTTTTATGAATGTGTTTTAAGAACTTATTGATTTTCGTCCACTCACAGTTTTTAATGATTTTAATGCCCTTTAGGTTGATCACGGATGTGGGTTGTAGCAGAGACCGAGACATCGCACTCCTCCACCGATCCTGGCGCACTCTGGAGTCCCGTATGGGCTAAGGTATGAATTATCCCTTGTCTGACACTTCGTATCAGATGGGAGCATGGCACATCCAGTGTTAATCCCAGGGGGATTGGGATGGTTCGCGTCAATTGATGAGTGACCAGAAAGGGTAAGTGAAAGGGGTGAATCTGGGAAGAGAAAAGAAAGGGAAATTATGAGAAGAATGGCTAGAACCGTGAAGAAAACAATGGGTTGTAAGGGACCTCTTCGAGTTTGTCTTTTTAAGATGTCGACTCATGAACGAGCAGTCCCAGTGGCTTTCTAGAGCTCATACAACACCATATAGATAAGGACCATAGCACTTGGATGTGGAAAAAGCTCTGGGTTGTACCTGGACGCCATAGATGCGATGGTCGAAGATCGAATTGGAAGACCGAGGTAAGGAATCTTGCTTTTGAGCTCATAAATTGTTTACAAAACTTTAATAGGTACATTTAGGCTATTAAAACATGAAAAACATACATAGATTGAGTGTTTTGGAATCGGGAAAACCAAAGAAGTCGGGTTAAGATGACGATGAATAGTGATTTCATCCCAACCACTGTAGCTGGCACGTGACTCCCACGCGCAGCCTCTTTGGGCGACGCGTGACTCCCACGCACAGCCTCTTTGGGCGGTGTGTGAGGGAGCATGTAGGCTTTTCTTGGGACGTGTTCAACACGAAATAATTTTCTTTTATTTTTCTGAGTTTTATTATATAGCTTTTGTAATTAGTGGACATTGTTTGGGCATAATTCCGAATATCTACTGTATTCTGTTTATAATGTGAATATTCATTAATTGTTCCTAATTATGGAAAATTGTAGGAACATGGTATGTTCATGGTATTCATTTATTATGAATTCTAAATATTTTGATGAATGTACTAATTATCGTAAAAAGAGAAAGGGAAATTATAGTAATTGAAGAACTTATAATTAGATTAATGTGTTATATAAAACAACGTTAGTCTAGTAATTTCATTACTTGTTAGGGAGCGGGTCGGATGTGGTCGGTAACCTTGCAAGATGGAATTAATTTTGTCTAATTGAAAAAAAAAAGTGAAACCAAGTTAAAATCAGTAAATCCCTTGTCTGACTTGAGTCGTCAAACGAGTCCTATCAACGTGCGGCCACGCGCCCCCACGTGCGCATCAAATGTCCTGTAATTGTTGACTAATAGTTTAACAATTGTTGACTAATATTTGACCAACGCAAGTTGATCGATGACCCACCATCGTTGGAGCTTTCGCTGGAGGCAGTCATTAGGCCACTAGAGCGCCAACGTCCCCGGTGGCCAGAATCTCGATTTTTTGCTGAAAAAATCCCAGATTCTGACGAGGGTTAATTTCCTCTGTCCTGATCCGTTTTCGACATGCAAGGCATCAAACTTCTCTTCTTTACGAGGATTACGATAAGTGTGAAATTGGGTTCAGATTCTACCTAAAACGCTCGCAACAAGGATCCTCTTCTTCACGATGCAAGGAAAGGTAGTGTAACACCCAGGAAATTCGAGGATTTTAATATTGTAATTTAATGTATGAATTGACGTTTTTACCCTTGTGAATGGTATAGCCAAATTGTTGACTTTTTGATTTGTGGGTCAAACGGACTTTGACCAATGACCGTGACGTAGTTCGGGACGTCACGAGTCCATAGACAGGTGGCACGTCAAATTCAGACGCTCAGGGAGGAAGTTATGACTATCGGAAGTTCAGGGGCATTACCGTAATTTGGACTTTATGGGCGAAAACGTTGACTTTTCGTTTGGCAACTAATTTTCACTCGACCCAATGACCGTTACGTAGGTCTCGATGCCCTGAGTCCGTAGACAGGCGGCACGCCGAAATCGGACTTCGTATGGCTGATTTACGGGTCTAGGAAGTGAGGGGCAGTTTGGTAATTATTGAACCAGGGGCATTTTGGTCATTTCGCCCTGGTTACTGTAGCAACCGCGGGGGACATGGGCGGCACCACCATGTGCGGTGGTTC
Organism: Prinsepia uniflora; assembly: GCA_032719365.1. Lineage (NCBI taxonomy): Eukaryota > Viridiplantae > Streptophyta > Magnoliopsida > Rosales > Rosaceae > Prinsepia > Prinsepia uniflora. The sequence continues at coordinate 34,520,870 of CM064872.1, forward strand.
TGAGTGCGAATTGTTTATGCTGGTGTGTGTGCTGGAAAGTATTTGATTGTTTAAACCTTTTGGAAGCATCAAACATGGACTGATTCATCCAGCTGCACGGTCAATTTGTTAATTGAAGATCGAAGCTTTTCGGGGAACAATCTCAGTGGACATATTGGACTTCCACGAGCCTCTAGGACGGCTTAGGTTGTTTAAAATTGGTTAGAACGTGTGTGAGCATCACTCTGCCATTGAAAGAACTGAGAATTGGAGAGGAAAACCAGAGCAACCATTTCGGGGAAAATTGGAAGGAAAATCGGGTTTTGATTTCTAGTGATTGTTGGACCAAACCAAAGCCTGGTTTAGTCTTCTGGGAGTATTTGGAACTCAACCACATCAAAATCGAGGGGAACCAGCCACGATTGAGCTGGGACAGAGGCTGCCGTTTTCAGTGAAGTTGCAGAGCTTGGGGCGACAACCTTCAGGTACTTTCGGACACAATTGATTGTTCATTTAAGTTCGTTTTGATCCTATTATGCTTCCTGTGAAGTTAATTGGATAATGGGTTTGAAACCAGGGAGTTCTGGTGATTGACCCGTTTGGTTGATCACGGGTCGAGGGTCCATTTAAGGGACCAGTGAGGTTAATTTTTGACTCAGAACCTAAATTGGATAGTTAATGAACATGTTAGGATCAAATACAAGTGAAATCGAGTGGAAATTGAAGGTCAATTAACCGAGTCAAGCCGCGGGTGGCAGGCCTGTATTACAGAAAAACGGGTGAAGAGGGTGACACTGTAGCAGCTGCAGTGTCACGCGTAGCCACTTTGGGCGGCGCGTGAGGGCGCGTTGGACCTTATCTCTAATCACGATCAACATGACTTTTATTCCTCTCATCATTCTGAACATTTTTGGTGAATTAACCATGTTGATCTGAGATAGTTTTGATGGGTCAGTTTAGGGCCGGTTGTCTCGGGAAACGTGTTGGACGGTTTCCCCGAGCCGGTTTCTGTTTCGGACTTTTTGGTTAAATGGTTAAGACTTGTAGTGACCCTTACGTGTGATTGGACTGACAGGAATTGTACGATAATCCCGGTATAGGTTCGTACGCGCAGGTTCACCGCGGGATCGTACTGTGAGTGGGCCCGATTTCATTAAACACTTGCATGCTTAAATGTTTTCCGATTTACTTATATGTTCACATGCTGGAATCAAGAAATGGTTTTGATGACATTGAAATTATGGTTATGGTACGTTTCACGGTATTTGGGTTTGAAACCCGTCTGATGAAACTTAACGTTCGGTTTGGATTTTATCTATGTATATATATATATGTTTTGCATGTGGATATCAATAAAATGTATTTGGTTATGCACTGTGTAGATCCATTCTTATGATACTGTCTCCTCCGGATGTGGTACCCCGGAGTGGTCATGGCGCATTGCCTGCGAGGGGTCATTCTACGGAGGAACCGAAGCAGGATTGCTTATTTGACGTCAGGGGCGTCGAGCGTCTAGGACGCTAGGCATTTGAGATGCCGTACCCGGACAGGGTTCGGAGATTGGACTCGGAATTGAGACCTGAGTGGCACGCGTAGCCTTGAGACTGTGACCTTATTGGACGTCAGGGACGTCAGACATCTGGGATGTCGGGATCGGAGCATATAGTGCAGTAGCTAAAATTATCTTATGATTTTATTACATGCCTTATGGTTCATACTATATGATTTATGGTTTTAAATTCTAATGCATGCATGTTTGGAAAACGGAGGGGTAAATTATGTGTTTTACTTACTAAACGATTTTATAAACTTGAGTTTCGGCCCACTCACCCTTAATGTTTTGGTAACCCCTCCGGGTCGTGCTACTGAGGTTGAGGATGAACCTGAGGCTGAGGCATAGATCTACTTCTGCGTACCTGAACCCCTGTTGGGTGGTTTACCCGCAGGTTTATTTAGAGTCGTGCTCGCAACTTGTATTTTGGATTTCATCCTTTGTCTGACATCTGTTTGATTCGGATTTGATGTATAACTTTAATTTGGTTATTTATGCATTTGATGTTTTGAGGTTAAAATTGGAACATTATTTTGGGTGTCAGACGGGAGCAGGGCACGTCCCCTTGGGGTCCCTGTGGGATCGGGGCGGGTCCTGTCAGGTAGCCGCTATGAAACTCTGACGTCGTCGTTCACCAAGGATCCTCACTCCAAAACAGCCAACAATTGCATCAGAACAAATGCCCCAAGACTCAACATCTAATTTATATTGACCTAAAAGATCGTCCTTACCTCTACAAGTCACCAGTTCCATAGGTTTAAGGTGGGTTGGGTCAGATTCGAAACTTGTCTGCTTATAATCCAGAGGTCAATGATGCTCCAATCCTAACTCAAATGCACTTGAATGCAGCATGCAATCCCAAAGCTAGCCTTGTCGTGAAGAGGGGTGTTCCATGGTCCACTTTCCAAGCTCAATGCTCTCTGCGCCACCATGGAGAACCCAGATTCCAGCGATTGGGAGATTTTCAGTTGTCGTTGTATCTGCTTGAATCGATATAGAATGAATCCTTTATGTAGTTCTTGACTTGAACAAGACGATGGTGCAGGTTTGGAGGAAGTGTGGTCATCGATCCTCATCGATCCTCGTCGATCGTTTTAACAACAGTCATTCAGGTGGTCATCGATCACCAGAAGGATGTCCATGATGGTGGTTGTGTTGAGGTGAGAATAATGGTAAGAAGTGTCGGGCTCATCGTGGTCTGAGATTGTCAAAATTTCGTCGATCGTCTTAACTTGTGCCCACCGTTCACTAAATGTGTAACGACTCATCCCAAAATTTCGTGATTATTGAGGTTAATGAAGGAGTAAATTAAGCTTTATTGGACGATTGAGGTAAAATAACAATTTTGCTCCTGGAAGGGAAAAATGTTAACTTTTGACCCGAGAGGTCAATTACATGTGGATCGAGGTTCATTACGTATGTTGAGGCCTTACGAGTACGTAGATAGGTAGCACGACGAATTTGGATGTCGTACGGCAAAGTTACGGGTCTAAAACGGTTCAATTGGATTTTACGGTAACACGTTTTAGGAAAAGGGTTTATTTTAGTTCTTTTTAGTGGGACCCAAAATATCCATTCTGGACCAATGGATGACAGGACCCGTCTCAACTGGACTTTGATAACCGTGCCCAATCTTACTCCCGTCTGACAAGTCAATTGGAGTCCCAAAACTACCCTCAACATCTGTCTGACAAGGGATAACTGCACTCATTTCCGCTCATGCCTCTGTTTCTCGATCAGCCCAGAACGTTGTGCCACGGCCTAGAGGGTCATCAAAACAGAAAAGGTGTGAGTGGAAAAAAATGATATCCTTTGAAAATACATTTCAAATAGACCATTTTCCTCTCTAGTTATAAAACCATGCATGCATAGCAGAAAAACATATGAATAACCATCACCGGATTTCCAGCCAAATCATATGAAAACACCAACCTGGTCACAAAGACCAAAACCCGTACTCATTACCAGTATGTATAGAATCAAAATCAAATCAACATCAAACAACACTACTCACAAGTGTACAATCAATTACAACATCACAACGGCACTACGCGTAGGCCAACTCGGGAACTTCACTCACGCAACATCCGAGTCATGTCTGGGAACTACACACGCACCATCTAGACATACCACCTACTCGGGGACTGCACTCACGCAACATCTGAGTCACGTCCAGGAACTGCACTCGTATCATCCAGACATGTATTAGTATCCACAAGCACAAACACAAGCCACAATCACAAACACAATCAATACCACAAACGCATATCAATCATATCATCACAGCACTCAAAGCTCAGGAATTACACATCTGATCCAACCCGAGAATTACACATTCAGGTCTACCCAGGAATTACACATCTAGGGACACTAAACATACATACAAAAACATAAATTCAATCATATATTCACATTTGACTCCAAATCCAAGTCAAAATATTTATCCAATTGGGCCTCTAGCCCAAAATGTCATTTGCACTTAAATCCGTAAAACTTCATTAAAATTATCCTGAAATCATCCTTGACTCACCAACTAAGTCAAAATACCCTTTTTGAAACCTTTTTTACTCCGAGCCTAGCCCAAAACATCAATTGCACTTTCCTTGTAAAACGTGCCCGAAAGACCGATTAAAATAATCATTAAATCAATAAATAATCATTTCAAATCACCATGACATCATTGAAAATCAAATCATGTAAAACATTTAACTATGCATGCATTATAATTTAGAAAACAAACGCCCACTCACACACCGTCCAAATCGCTCGATCCCGAGCTGCACGTATTTTCGTAATTTCTAGAAATCCCGAATCCTGTCCAAAATCGTCATTAAGGGTCACTAATGACTCGATTAATATCATATTAACCTCCCATAATTTTTCAAGAATTAATTATGAATTAAAATATCATATAATGGTTCGGACCCTTGAAATAATATCGAGACAGTGCCCGATCGACTGGAAAGCAACGCTAAAATGTTCGTTACATTGAATAGAGTAAAAACACATGTTGAACACTTCCCCAGAAAACCCTTCACGCGCCCTCACGCGCTGCCGCAAGCGGCTGCTCGTGAAAGCCAGGCACCTACATAGTAACTGCTACAGTGATCCTTCTTCACCTGTTTCTCTAATAAACGGGCTGAGAACCTGCGACATGACCCGGTTTGTTCTCCCTCAATTCAACCTTTATTCCTTTAATTTCTTCACCTAATTACATCTAATCCATCTTATATTAAGTTCTGTATACTTAGAGTTATCAATCAGAGCTAAAATCTATTAATTTCCCAAGGGAGCTTCGTACGGGTTTCAATTCTAATCTCACCCAATTCATCTTAGTTTTTCTAATTAATTTACACAGGTAGCATCGTGAGGTTGTAATGAACATTACTACATAATTAATTACACAAGTTCTTACCTCAAATCATTCGAACTCAAGCTCAATTTTTTGAAGAACTTAGAGCTTCGGGTCTTGATCGAAACGATGTCTAATTCCTTCTATTTTGATGTGGATTGATTCGAAATGGTCTCACGAAGCTAACTCAGGTCTCAATTTGAATCCTCAAGGCTCACAACTTCGACTTCAAATTTTTCACCCTATTTTCCAATTTTTCGATTCTGGGTTCTATCTTTCTCTCTGTCCCTCGTGTTTTCTTTTTTATCTCAGTCTCTTAATTCTCTCACGCACATCCATTTTCTTAAGCTTTGTCGAACGGATGCCAATTGGTTCAAATGAGTGTAAATTTTGAATCAAACCCTTGTTTTCTTTGTTCTTTTTGTTCCACCGATTGAATTGGTGATGTAAAAACACTCGGCCATTCAATCTTGTTGCCATGTGTTCACAATTAAAGGCACGAGTCATCACTTTGGTGACTCAGCCCAATTCCCAATAAATGACCATTTTACCCTTCGGTCGTTAAATTACCAATTTATCCCTGATCTTTGCAGACCCGTAACGTTCACATTCGAGCTCCATTTTCGACGTGCCACTTGTCTATGGACTCAGCGTCTCGAGACCTACACAACGGTCCTCGAAAAATGTACAAAAGTATTCAAAACAAAAAGTCAACTTCTAACCACACCCCTTCCAAGGGTAAAAACTTCATGTTACATATTATTTTAAAAATTTACATTATTTGGATTTTCGGGGCTTTACAATAGGTGAGTGACAAGTGTCACCCATCTCATTGGCCCCTTTTCCCATATACATGCATCTGATTTCCCTATCTCGTGTTCATTATACCTGAAACCCACCTCATTCCACTCTTTAGTAACTTCATCATCCTCTACTGTTGGTCTAAGGGAACAGAGAATGACCAAGAGAGTGAGAGAGGTCGTGAGAGACGATGAAGGACGGCAGAGCCACAGTGGCTGGCTGGGAAACCCAGAGAAAGCAGATAAAATCATGAACCCGTGTGTGTTGTATTTTCAGGTTTTGATTTTGAGACTTTGAAACCTTGTTCTGAGGCTAGAGATTTGTTCTTTACGAGTGCATAAGGCCAAAGAGTAGAAAGAATGGACGGCTAGACTGACTTAGGGAGAAGTTTGAAGGTTGCACGAAGGAGTTCGAGCTTGGCCAAGGTAAACGAGGTATGTTTTCTCGATTTCAAGCTCGTAGTTCTGTTCCTGGATGAGAGATTAATAGATGCGTGAAAAATGGAAAGAAATGGTCAAGATATGATGGAGAACGAGTCGAGTCACGGTTCAGGTTAAGTGACCTGATTGTAGAGTCACTGGTCAACCCGCGAGAGGTTGACGATGATGACGTGGCACACCATGTCATCTTGACACACATGGCTAACCAGGTGGGGATATGTCTCAAGCTTGGTCAGCATTGACGTGGCAAGTCAACATTAGGGCTATCAGACCACGTGGGCCAGTAAGGTGGTGCCATGTGGCATTGTGTCAGAAGTTTTCAGGTGACGTGGCAACTAACGTGTTATGATGACACGTGGTACGAGTCAGGGAGTGCCATGTGGTAGGATGTTAGGAGTTGCCAGATGTCAGGCTGATGTCAGCGTTGACCATCATTGACAAATGTTGACCAAACTTTGACCAGCACGTGTGGGAACAAATTTTGAGGTCAAATCGGTCTTGTTTAAAAGGTTTCGACGTTATGAATCCAATGGTGGTGGTTTCGGGTCGATCAAAGATCATCTAGTTGGTGTTTTAGAGGTCTTTCTCCTTGGGAAACATGTATTGGATGCATTTTTGTTTGCGAAGTTTTTGAGGGTTTATTGTATGGACTTATATGGATTGTTAGTGGACTGTTTGTTAGTGTACTTTGTTTGATAAAATGATCCGTGCATAAATGTTTTAATGATCTTATGAGTATGGCTTAAAGAATAGCCGTGAGAGGCTCGGGCTCAAGAGTGCTTATGTATGTTTGAACATTAGCTGTATATTTGTTCACGGCGACGTGCTCAGATGTGAGCTTTCCTGGAGCTTATTGGCACGTGTTGTACAGATATCATGACTGATGTTGTTATGGTTCAAGATTGAGGATGGATACGAGAATGGGTCACCAATGTATTGATCAATACTTTGTTTCCAGAGGTTTTCATATGTTTTGGTTCCTTGATAAACATTATATGTACTGTTTTACTTGAAAGAAATGGTTTAATTGATTATGCATGCATGCTTTATAAAATGAGGGTTAAATGATGATTTTGGAAATTGGTTTTTCAAAGTTTTATTTTGTCTACTCACACTTTTTATTGGTTTTGGTACCCTTCGGGTTGATCGCGGACGCGACTGTAGTAGAGACCGAGGCAAAACATGAAGCTGCGCACTCTAGAAACCCCGAGTGGGTCATGGTAGTATCCCCGGTCTGACCAGTGGTGTCAGACGGGAGCAGGTCATCCCACGTTAATCATAAGGGATTAGGGACGGAACCTGTCAAAGTGGGGTGAAGACATTTCATCGAAAGGGTGAGGATAGTGGTGGCTACCCTGCCTGAGTTCATAAAGGTGACAACAGAAATCAATAAATGTTGAAGGTTGAGCATTCTGGGTTCTCCTTGGGTTCACAGATATCGTCGAAATAGAAGAGTGTGGGTGTGCACCCATTTCATATTCTCCCCATATTCCAATGGTTTGGGTTCAAAGGTTCAAGGAGAGGATGCTGGGCTTTTTGGGCCAGTTCTACAAAAAAATGGGTTTAATGAAGGTATTGGACTAATTAATATATAATTGGGTGTCCCAACGTGGGCTTGGGTCAATGTAGAAACAAAAGGAAGGGCTTGGGCTGCATTGTGATAAACTTTTTGGCTTCCAATTTGGGCCTAGGTTATCCTGGGCTTACATGACACACACAATCAAATACTACACCTAACAAGTAACCCGAAAGTGAAGTAGTGAAGGCCTAAGGGAACCTGTGAGGGTAACATGGTAATTTCACAGTTTCGGTTCCTAATTTTTGATACGGGAAGCATCATATTAAATTATATATATTTTTGAGGGTAACATAGTATTTTTCAAGTTTTTGGCGCCATTGTTGTGAACCAAACTAATCCATCTTATTACTATGATATTTTTTTTTAATTTGTTTCTTTTATTTAGTTTTTATTTTAGTTTTATCACTTTCTCACTACTCTATTGCAATCAAAATCATAAACTAATCTCGTCGATTTCGATCTCAAAATCGAACGAACACTTCCAGCAATCTGTAAAAAGCAAAGAGAGGAGAAAGAGAATAAACAAAAAAAAAGGTTTTATACAGAATGAGATGATTGGTGACCTATATATTCCAACTATTCCACCATTGTTCTTCTTGCAGCCATTAGAAACTATGAGCTGAAAAACATTCACTTTTATTGTAACAGCCCAGACTATCAACAAGGGTAGAAAATGACTATTTTTCCCCTGCAAGTCGAAGAGTTGACTTTTTGATTAAAAGTCAAAGTGTTGGAATATCTAGGCCTCTTGAGTTGACTTTAGATAATTTGAAAAGACCGTTACAAAGGTCTCGGCCTCTTAAGTACATAGACATGTAGCATGCAAAAAATGGAGTTCGGATAGTTTTTCTCTGGGTCTAAATTACATAGGCGCATTTTGGTAAATTAGATAATAAGGGTATTTTGGTAATTTTGTGGGAGATTTTCTTATGGATGGATTGAGGAGGTGAGAAGTGTTCCTTATCATTTATGGATTTATGCAAGGCCTTAGCTTTTAGGTGTGTGTGCTGGTGTATATGTTTTAGGGAGTGTGTTTTCGTGTGTGGCTCAGCCAAGAAAGGAAAAAGAGAAAAGCCGGAGAGGAGAAGAGCGGGGGAGAATGAACAAAGAGGAAAGAGAGGGACCCCAGAGGAGAAAGGAGGAAGAAATAGAGAAAAGAATGGAAGGAGATGAACTCAGACCAAGATTCAGGATGGGTCGTTACAATCTACCTTCCTTAAAATAATTTCATCCTCAAAATTCCAATCGACTCCAATCCGCGCCAAATTGCGAAACTCCAATCTTGCCTCCAACCTGAAGCACTCATGAGAACCTCCATCCAAAGTATGCACCAACATCAACGTCACTTGCCGTTCACTGCAATCCAACGGTCAATGCTGAAACTCAGCTCATCCTCTATGATCGTATCCAACAAGTGTGTGACCAACTGTAACTGGAAATCCCATCACTCAACTCAAGTCTCAGACGAGACATCGACACTCGTCTATCTCACTTATCACCTACGCCGGTGTGCTCAGAATCCAAACTAACAAGTCAATCTTACCATCATGCTCGGCTGACAATCCAGTTGTACCAAGTTGACATGATACCAAGCGGACATCCTATTCAGCTGAAGATCCTTCTAGGGGAGGTGACTCAGCGCATGTTGACTCATCTCATTAACTATGTGACCCATGTCGCTTATTAGTTCTTTGATTGATGACTAAGCATCTCACTCGTAGGGGGATATTGGACTAAACTATGAAGGAAAATGAGAGACCAGGGCGGGGAAGAAAGGGAAAAATCGTCCTTGTAGGGTTTTGGGTTCTGGAAAGACAAAGAAATTGAATGAAAGGAGAGATGAGAGGTGGACAGTTCCTCTTAAACGCCTGCGAAACAGAGAGGAAGCGGGAGGACAGATTGGGAAAAATCCAACAATGATTCCCTAATATATATTCATCATTCTAGATTTGGAAACTGGAAATTAAGGTCGATAACACCTCATTAAGTCGTAACAATCATGACCAGCAAGAAACTAAATAGGAATGGTGTGGGAATCGTTTCAGACCAGTGTTTGAATGTTTTCTGCGAGATTCAAATGTCCAATTGAGGAATTGAGCTATAATTATCCTATTTTGGCGTTGTAGTGATGTTCCTGGACTTGAATTGATAGGACTCGCTCCTAAAACAACTCATTAATAACACCCAGATCCTGTTCTTGCTTGAATATCGACATTGCTCCTAACACTCATCAGACAAGCGATATTTCCTAATTATTAACCAAATTTATGTTATATTAAATTAATTAAATAATATCCACTCTTGCGGGATTACCGCCCATGTCCAGCTCACTACCCCAAAAGTAGTGGTATTAACCAGTTCGACCATATACTAGGATTACTATAAACCTATGATATATCACAATCCACGTATTCCTTATATTATCGAACATAGTTTTGGACAACAAAATCCATATTCAACTAGTAACTAGGTACTGACTTTTACATAATTAATAACTATATACAAGTCCCTAGCTAAACACCCTTTGTCACATTCACACAAAACCTTTTATTTGTCACACTATTGTCATTTAAGGTTCGTTTAATAGCACCATGAATCGTAAAATATCATCATATATCATATTATCATCAGGTCATAACATCATCATCACATATGTCATCATATGACAGGACCCGTCCCAAATCCCCTGGATTATCGTGGGACGTGCCTGCTCTCGTCTGACACCGCATGTCAGATTAGGGATAAACTCATCACTCGCTCGAGATCCATCAAAGTACGCCAGGATCGGCAGTGGCATGTGATGTCTCAAACTCTGCTACTGCTCGCATCCGCTACCAACCTGAAGGGTATTAAAACCATAAAGGTTGTGAGTGGACAAAACAACAGTTTGTAAAACACATTTATTTCGAAAAGGCATTTATACCCTTCATGTAATAGCATGCATGGATCGTAAAGCAGTTATTTCAAATTTTTTTTCTGAAGCAAGACGTATTGCTTCCCAAAATAAAACACAGTGAAAAGTGCTTCTCAACCAAAGCCATCATCTCAGTAGAGTCTCAACCCAAAACCGACTCATACAGGGCCTCTGTCCAAAACCAATACAAGAAAACCATAACGAAACCTCGGCCCAAATCATCGAACACATGGGAACACATTCTATCGGAACTCATCCCAATATCAGTCACGATTCTAATCCTAGCACATGTGCAAATAGCTCAGGACCGCTCATAATCCCAACATGTCGCTGTGAACACATCACTCGCAGCGACTGTCTCTAGATCGTCATGAACACATCGCCAATCGATCATAGAGTAGCTCATCAGCACTCCTAAGTCGAGCCTCCCTTGATCATTGCTTCCCGCGGCTGCTCGACAATAGGTAGTGCACAGTAACCTCTCCAGAAGGAACGCATCGCGGGACGAACCTGAATGTTATCATCATACATAGGGCCTGAGGCACAGAACATCAAAAAATAGGTCACAGCTCGAAAGCCAGTGTCCTACGACACTTCATATCCCAGGATTCCTCGAATCCAATCAAATCCACAATTGTGTCTCATGCCCGAAATATCTTTCATAAAACTCATAATTGGGTCACTACCCAACTTATCTCACGTTTGACTGTACCCTAAGTCAAACCTCAAATCAACTGGGTCATACGCCTGAAAGATATTTCCAAAGTTGAAAACTAGTTCTCATTTCCAAAACAGTTTCAAATCATCATACAACTGCGACTCATGCTCGAATCTTGATTTCACGCATTTCCATGAAATCCTCAAAAATCGTAAATTAGCTCCTTAGTTTCATGCCTCTCCGTGAAACTTTGAATCACATCAAACACCAGCACGTAGCACCCTCGGTCGAAGCCCAAACATCATATAAAGTAGAAATCTCGAACTTCGTGCAATAACGCATTTTCCTCTGAAAATGCCCAATGAATAATACTTAAAATCACATGCACTCATGGCATCTCAAAACATGTTTATAAACACATATAAAACATTTATGCATGCACCATGTTCATAACACAAAGTCCACTCACAGACGGTCCAAGTTGCGCCTCGATAAGCGGGCTTACCCGACCTCTCCGGGTCATCCAGACCTGTCCAAAACATACTCACAGGTTACTACCAACCTAGGCAAGTCATAATCAAGAACCCCCATCATTCCCAGAAAAGTCCACGAGTCCCGGACATGCTTCCCTAAGCTTTAAACCTCAATTTGACCAACCTAACGATCTCCAATCGACTCGAAACCACCACCATTGGATTCTTATCGTTGAAACCTTTAAAATCGTCTTCGTCCCACCTTTAAATAGGTGCCCACGCGCCCCCACGCATGGGTCAATGCTGCCTTTAATGTTGACTAAAAAGTCAACATTGATGTCAGTAAAGACAATGCCGACGTCAGCATAAATAGTAAAAGTCAACGTTGACATCATTGATGATGTCAGCATGATGTCATCTCTAACATCTGACACGTGTTAGTCTGACATGTCAAACCTGACTTCCACGTGTCATACGCTTACTGGTCCACGTGTCTGCCACGTGGCCTAACATCTGACAAATGATGATGTCATCATGCCACGTCATCATCGTCTTCATTGAGTCGAGCCGACCTGATTGTACAGTAGCGGGTTTCGCAGACCCACAGACTCGACCTGAATTTTCCTTCCAACTCCAACCACCTTTTTTTAATGCCATTGGTACCAACACGATCTTCCAATCCTCCCTAGGCGATCTATGGACTAAACAACGTGTAAAACGGGCTAGAAAATACCTGTTCGAACAAGAACCTCACGGCCCAGTTTCCAGGCCTCCGTACAGACTGCTCTGCCATCCTCAACCTCTTTTCCTGATCCTCCTCGACTCGCAAAGACCCCATAAATAGAACCCAATCATCAGAACTCGCCCAAAACGTAAAACTCAAAAATCCAAAAATTTGAATTCAAACGGGTTCTCGGGTTTTACCTTTTTTTGTGGCTTCCCCGCCATCCACGACGGTTCTATCATGTCCTTGCCATCATTGTCTCACCCTCAGCCTCACTCTCTTGACCTCAATTGAATCAAATTGGGGAAGGGTTGATTTTGGGGCTTTCGATTTTTGGGTTCGAATGCAACAGAGAGGGAGTGGATATGCATGTATTTGGGGGGGGGGGCAGGTAATGGATGAGTGACACTTGTCACTCATCCATTAGGCCTGGGAAAATATCTAGGGCCCACTCAAGATAAAAGTCCCCTCGTTTCGTAAAACGTGAAATAGTACTCCGAACCTTCCGTGACCCATAACGTTCCCGTCGAATGTTTGATTTCGACGTACCGCCTGTCTACGGACTCGTATCGACACTATCTACGTAATGGTCCTCGGTCTAGGTGCATTGGACCTTCCGGGTCAAAAGTCAACTTTTTGCCCTCGTTTAGGGGCAAAATCGTAATTTTTCCCTAAACGTCCGATAATCCTCGACTAATCCCAAATTAGCCTTGCTAATCCTTAATTAAATCTTAATTAATCCCGAAATTTTGGGACGGGTCGTTACATCATATATATATATATATATATATATATAACATCATGTCATCATTTCCATGTCATCATCATATTATCATCAACATAATCATAATTATCAAGTTTATCATATCATCATACCACTATCATATGAATATCATAGCCCATATTATTGTACAAATATATTCATCATATTACCATCATAAATTAATCATTAATCCCCTTGTCAATATATTTAAATTAACCTTATTTTGATTTGAAGGAAACCACCCATGTTTAACACATAGGCATAATATTTCAAACGTTTAGAGTTGCACTCAAATGGTGTCCAAAACCCTCAAACCCTATTCCATTAGATTCAAAACATAAAGAGGAACATTTTTCATCTTGATTGAAACCCCAAGAAGTACCCATGAGCAATCACGCACCGTCGCAGTCACCTTGTGTGGGCCTCGCGCTGAGGGTACTATTCATTGTCCCCTTCCTCCAGTCAAAATCAATTTCTAGTTTTCGCTTCGCCTGACCCGCCAGTATATGACAAGAACCAACCTAGAAAATACCATGTATAACGTACTCAGGTCCTGCTCCCGTCTGACAGGTAACCTAAAATACCAAATGTAACCTCAAAACCCTGTTAGAGAAATGATACTTGTATACTCGTGAGCTCATGCCTCTGCTTCGTAAGCAGCCTTGATTCTCATGCAAAGGTCCTGGACGATTTCAAAACCAATAAAATACCAAATCACATATAAGGGTCAGTAACTATCTCAATTAACTCACACTTTAATCCTATAATTTTCTGGAATTTTTAAATGAATTAAAATAATGTCTAAACCTTTAAACAGTCAAAATTGCCCCGAGATGATGTATGATCACCTCAAAAATTATACCGTTGGACTCGTAACTTCGAAATGATGAAGTTCCGTGTTGTTCGTTTTTCGAGATGATGTGTCACACACCCCATGCGCCACTAGAATTGGCCGTGGGTGGGCCTCACGCACATCCACTGTTAAACAGAGGGTTTAATAATTGATTTCGGATAATGGTTTTTCCAAACCTTTCTTTTTGTCCACTCACACTTTTTACTGGTTTTGGCACCCTCCAAGTTGATCGTGGACAGCGGCCGAGGCATCACGTGGAGTGCGTACTCTCAGTATCTGAGGTATGAAGTAGGTTTATCCCTTGTATGAAACGTGGTTAGCTTGTTTATTCGGTTCCTAAGGATAATTAGCTCATTTTATCATGAACATGTCAGATGGTAGCAGGTTCTCCCATGCTAATTGAGGGGGATTATGGAGAGGGTCCTATCAATCACCCCTAACCTCTAGCCGACCCGGTTCTCAACAAACCAAGTTGCCCGACCCGGCGAGTCCATCTCGCTTCAAAAACTAGTTTTTCTTCACCGTTTTTCATCATTTAAACATCTAACTTCAAATAAATTCAATAAGGAAAAGGACTATGATCATAAACTAGGGGAAACTCGCCTCGATGACCTGGTCTGAAACCATGAGCTTTGGCCATAGTTTCCAAGTTCGTTCTACTTCGTTCCTTCGTCCCAAAACCCCTCCTTTTTGTTCCAAAATGACCGCATGACCTCCATGGGTACATAAAGCGTGTTAAATCCCAAGGTCTAGGCTCGAAAACTGGAAACCTGTAATGACACTTCAAGGGTCCAACCTCCTCCTTCATTGTTCCATCATCTGATCCACAGCTCAGGTACAACCTCTATTCCCAACTTCTTCCTATTTCCTTTCTTTCGTTCTTTCCCTCTCATCCCCTGACTCTTCCCCTTAACCCATGTGCTTTTCTCTCTCAGTTCATAGCCTTGCATGGCTTTAGCCCATGACCATCGAAAACCATGTCAGCACACATACACACGACTATAAGTAAAGGGATAGTTGGTAGAGGGAGGAAATAACGGAACATTCGTGAATTGGACACTTGCCCACCTCCAATTGGTTCCTAATGTATAATGACCAAAATGCACTTCAATTATAAATTACCAAAATGCCCTTGAGGATTTTTGACCCGAATCAACCTCAAACGTTCTCCAATTTGGGCGTGCCACCTTTCGGAAATCTCAGGATCTCAAGACGATCATAATGGTCTTCTCGGAATCCCCAAAAGACGGTTGTATAAAAAAGTCAACTATTTGACTTTACAAGAGCAAAATAATCTTTTACCTAATTTTTCCAAATTTTCTTCACTCGAAGGTCTGGGTCGTTACACTCTGATCCGGTCCTAAAACACAATTTCTATGTCCATTTTTTGTGTTGTAACCATCTAACCTCAACTAAATAAAGGCAAAAGATGATCTATCAACTTAGTATGAAGAAATCTTACCACAAAATCCTAATCCACGTTCCCAAGCTTTCGACCATGGCTCCTAATCTAGGATTCTCACTTTCCCATGTTCAAAACAACCCTTTTCTGTCCCAACATGATCAAAGGGACTTACACAACATGTTAAAACCCCTGTTATTGGCTAAATGTCCCCAAAATTAGTGGATAGCTCACAAAAACCATGATTTGAATACTCACGAGTTGCTCATGGTTATACAGGGTTGGAGCCTACCAACCCTACTAGACTTCTCCTTTTATTTCCTGGCTTTCTCTGGTTCACTCATCCCTTTCCTTTTCCCTTCACGAGTTGATTTCAGTGGTTACTCTTCATCTCGGCCACCACCACTCGAACTACTATATGTCACACATACACACCCTATAAATAGTTGTGTAAGTAGGAAGAAATGTGAAGATATTTCTAGAACCCTCTAGCCCTTTCATGAAAAATTACTAAAATACCCTTAGTGGTAAAATTACCAAAATGCCACTATACTTTTTCGACCCAAAGGAATTTATTCAAACTCCATTATCGGTGTACCGCGTGTTTAAGGATTCAAAAGTCTGTGACATTCATAACAGTCCTTTTCAGATTGTCTAGAGAATTTATTGATCAAAAAGTCAAATTTTGACCTTTAGGGACAAAATTGTCATTTTTACTTTTCTCAAATTTCTGGGTCGTTACAACCTATTCTTCTTAAAAATCCTCGGAAGTTCAAAACAAACCAATCGTGTTTCCATTTTCACATTGGACAACTGAGTTGCTCAAAATTTAATCAACTTTCCGATTTCTTTACTATGCTATGACTTCATTTGACATAAGTAATTCTGGAATTCCGTATACTGTTAATTGATACACACGCAGCCTTACACTAGGCATTCTTTGAGTCACATTCAGAAATGTAATAGTACCAAACATAATTCAAATCTTATCAGCCTGTAATCGAGATCAACTAATTAATATCTCAAATGCCATCCATATCTCCCATCACACAACGACACTATGTGTAGGCCACTACCACAATCATTATCTAGGTCAAATTCGGAAAAAATGCCAACACATCCTTAAGACAATTATTCCCTTGGGGGTATTTCTGTAAACCACTTGGGAACCGGAGTGTCAGTGTCAAACCAGGGATAATTCCAGCCTCAGCCCACTCGAGGCTTCCAAAGTATGCGAAGATTGGAGGAGAAGTGTAATGTCTCAGTCTCTACTATAGCCCGAAACCACAATCAACCTGAAGGGCATTAAAATCATTAAAAGCTGTGAGTGGACAAAACAAGAATTTTAATAAAACAATTTCACAAAAAGACATTTATGCCCTTCACTAAAAAGCATGCATGCATTCGAAAGCCATTTCTCAAATCATTCATTAGGGCCTTAGCCCAAAACCGTAAACCAAAGTATATGAGAACTCTGCCCAAAACCAAATCCGTAGGGACTCCGCCCAAATCAAATCATGTGGGTCTCAGCCCAAAACCGTTCTCCGTAAAACCTCATACATATATATATAACCCATCCTCGGCATCTCATATGCTCAATCAAGAACTCAGCACTATATATCTATAAGTATGCATACTACTCGGGATCTCACTCCGAGTCTACCCCCACGATCTACGACATCTAGGAGGATATGTCCAAAATCCACAGTCTACGACGTTTGGAGGATTATCTGTAGACCCGGTCCGAGACTACATCAGATCTCTCACTCCTGGAATGTTCTCCTTCTTGGAGTCACTCATTCCAGGTAGTGTATCGTGACTCTCCAGGATCTACGACGTATGGAGGAGACCATTCATATGGGAGGGTATATACATTTTCAAATACTTTATTTTAAATCAAAATTCAACTGGGTCTCATACCCGAGCGCCTCAACAGGATTCCTCGAATCCGATTCAAATTCAAATCTCCCAGGGACTCAAGCCCAAATCTATCTCAATAGGGTCTTAAACCTGAATTCTCATTTCATAAACCACAAATGGGACTCAAGCCCGATATCACCATTCAATGGGGCCTCAAGCTCAATTTTCCAATCAACTGGGCCTCGAGCCTGATATCACAACCAACTGGGCCTCAAGGCCGAATTCGTAAACCAACGGGGCCCGGCCCGATCGTATAACTCAAATGAGCCTCTAACACGATTTCTCATTAAATCAAATGGACTCCAGGTCCGATGGTTTCCAACCAAATGGGTCTCATGCCCGATTCCATATTTTCAAATCCAAAACCTTTCCATCAAATCACCACAGAAAACACAGCACGTATAGACACGACATAAAATCGTAAATCTTGAAATGCGTGCAAATACATAAATACTAACTACCACAACCATATGCACTCAAGGCATTCTAAAACATGTATTAATACACGTATGAAATATTTATGGATGCGTCAATTTAGAAAGCAAGGTTCACTCAAAGACCGTCTAAAGCTGCACCTCGATACGCGCACTGTAAGCCTCTCTCGAGCCAATCACCATTTACGGGGTTGCCGAACCTGTACAAATCATACTAGAGGGTTACTAACTACTTAAATAATCCCTCATTGAAGCCCCTTTCCGAATTTTTAACTATTTTTAAACCCGATCCTAAACCTTCGGACATCCCAAACTATATCGAAACAACGTTCGATCGACTCGAAACTTGTCCCAAAATGTTCATTACATCGAAAGGATGATTTTGCATGTTGGACACTTCCCTAAAAGGGGTCCCACACGCCCTCACTCGCTGCCCAAATGGACTGCGTGTGGAGCCCACGCACCTGCACAGTATCATCTTCAACCTTCGGCCTGCCCGGTCCAACCGGTTCACTGGTTTGGCCGGTCCAACTGGACCGACGTGACTGGTTGAGGGCCATAATCCCTCATTTTTCACCCTTTTTCATCCATTCCAATTCCTATAGCTTCCTCTCCTAAATTCCAACCTATCTATGTGATTAAATCCAAGAAAACAATCCTGAAACCTATTGGTTCAATAATCCATTTAAACCCAAAATTTCTTATCCAGGATCTGGGCACTTCTAGGGGACAAAACTTCATCCTAATGATCCCATTTAGTTCCTAAGGTCCCTAAAAACATGTTAGGAGGTTCGGTCTTGGTTTATTTGGCTGGAAACCAAATTCGGTGGCCAGCCACCGAAATTCCTCTCGGTCGTCAGTCTGGCCGCTCAAAACCATTCCCGAATGATCCTACCAACCCCCTAAACACAACCTAAACAACAGATAACCCCCCTAACGTCTAAATCATGAAATTGAAATTTCAAAAGTTACGGTTTGCTTGTTTTCCCGAGCTTCCTCCGCCGTCCTGCCACCGCCATCATGTCCTCAGCCTCACTCTCTTGGCCTCAATTGAATCAAAGGGGAAAGGGTTTGGGTCTTAGGTTCATTGGGTTTGGATGGTCGATCGAATGAAAGAGGAATGGGGAGCAGATGCATGTATCTGTTTAAGGGCAGTAATGGATGGGTGACACTTGTCACTCATCCACTGGGCCTGGGGAAATATCTGGGCCCACTCTAAACGAAAGTCCACTTTTTCCTCGTAAAATGTGTTGCCATGAATAGTACCTCAACACTTCCATGAACCATAACTTCCCCATCGGACCTCCCAAGTCAAAAGTCAACTTTTTACCCTCGTTTAAGGGCAAAATCATAATTTCGCCCTGAACGTCCGAAAATCCTCGGCTAATCCCCGATCAGTCTCGTTAATCTGTAATTAATTCTTAATTAATTCTGATAATTTGGGACAGGTCGTTACACGGAGCCCAGCTTGTCTTTTTAGTATAACCTCACCTAGGAATCAGAGCCCTACTCAACGTATGAGTGAGAACTGGCTAGCACACTATCAGCCTTGGGAACAGGAACTTAGCTCGACGTCCTAGACAAACCAACCAACCACCACCCACTCAGGAACCTGAGCCTAGCTCGATGTCTGAGTGGCCATCCCACACCACACCAGTCTTAGGAAAGGAGTGTTAACTCGACGTTTGAGACTAATCAACCATCACATCGCATTTCCACTTGGAAGTATGACATCCGAGTACTAACTTGCAGTCCAAAGCCCCTGTTTATAGTAATGCACAAATATCGAGCAATACACATTTATACTATACATCTAGTCCTTAAAAACAAGTCCATATTTTCCGCATTTCAAACTCCAAGCTTAAGCTCAAGACACACCTTTTTATTTAACCTCGTACATTCAAGATGTATATACTTTCTCAAAAATTATCCATTAATTATTCAATATAATATTTAAATTATTTCACCATATATTCATTCCTTAAAAGCTAAAACCATCATTCCAAAATTCGAATTTAAACGCAACACAATTTCAGTAAAAACTTTGTATACTAAAGATTCAGTTAAGATTCTCAAAAATCATCAATGATCATTTGAAAACCAAATTCAAATCATTGTCACATAAATCAAACCAAATTCCAAACCGGATTTTTAGCCAACATATCTCAAAAATCAACCAAATTTTCAAAAATTTATTTTAAAATCCCAATCATGCCAACATATCTAAAAAAAAAACATATTCAGTTCCTATGCTCTGACACCATGTTGACAGGAACCGCCCCTAAAACACCACGTTAATCACACCTGGGCCCTGCTCCTGTATGACAAGTAACTCAAAATATCGACATTGCCCCTAACACTCATCAGACTAAGGATATTTCTGAATTATTAACTGAATTTATGTCATATTAAACTAATAAAATAATATCCACTATTGCGGGGTTACCGCCCACATCCAGCCCACTACCCAACCAATTAGTGGTATTTACTAGTTCGATCATAATCAGTTTTACCTTTATTACTATAGTTATCACAATTTAGAACATCAAATATATACTAGGATTACTATAAACCTAGGATATATCACCATCCACATATTCCTTATATTATAAAACGAAGTTTTGAACAACATAATCCATATTCAACTAGTAATTAGGTTGTGACTTTTACATAATTAATGACCATATACATGTCCCTAGCTAAACACCCTTTGTCACATTCACACAAAACCATTTATTTGTAACGCTCTTGTCATTTAAGGTTCGTTTAACACCATCATGAATCATAAAATATCATCATATATCATATTCTCATCAGGTCATAACATCATCATCACATATGTCAACATGTATATATAGATATATAACATCATGTCATCATCATATCATGGACAACATAATCATGATTATCAAATTTCATCATATCATCGTACCACTATCATATGAATATCATAGCTCATATTTTCATACAGATATATTCATCATATATTCATCATATTTCCATCATAAATTCATCATTAATCATCTTGTCAATATATTTCACTAAAGGCCCAAATTAACTTTATTTTTATTTTAAGGATTCAACCCATGCTTAACATATAGGCATAATATTTTCCAATGTTCAGAGTTGCACTCAAACAGTGTCCAAAAACCTCAAACCCTATGCCATTAGATTTAGACTATAAAGAGGAACATTTTTCATGTTAATCGGAACACCAGGAAGTTTCCCACGCACTCTCACGTGTTGTTACAGTACCCTGCGCGTGGGCCTCACGTGTTACGTACTGTTCATCGTCCCTTACCTCTAGTCAGAACCGATTTCTAGTGTTCGGTCGCCCGACCCCCCGGGGGTGTCCCAGTCCCAAAACACAATTTCTATATCCATTTTTCGTGTTATAACCATCTAACCTTATATAAACAAAGTTAGAAGAATGAAGAAACCTTACCTCAAAATCCTGGTCCAGGTTCCCAAGTTTTCATCCATGGTCTAATTTTCCCACATTCAAAATACCATCTTTCTGTCCCAACATGATCGAAGGGATATACACTACATGGTAACATCCTTGATTATTGGCTAAATGTCCGCAAATTTACTAGATAACTCACGAACCAGGATTTGAATACTCACGACTTGTTCATGGTTATAGGGTTAGAGTGCCCCAACCTCACTAGACTTATTCTTTTTCTTTCCTTGATTTCTTTGGTTCACTCATCCCCTTCTTTTTCCTTTCACGGGTTGATTTTTGTGGTTACTCTTCATTTCGGCCACCACCAGGCGAACTACCCTATGCCACACATACACACCCTATAAATAATCGTGTAAGTTAGTGGAATGGAAGTAGGAAGAAATATGAAGATATTTATAAAATCCTTTAGCCCCTTCATGCAAAATTACTAAAATACCATTAGTGGTAAAATTAACAAAATGCCCCTTTACTTTTTAAACCCAAATGATTTTATCCAAAATCCATTCTCGACATACCACCTGTTTACGGATATAGGAGTCTGAGGCCTTCGTAACGATCCTTTCAGATTTTCTAAAGAATGTCTAGATCGAAAAGTCAACATTTGATCTGTAGCAGTCAACCTGCTGGAGGTTGAAGGCGAGTACAAGTGCGAGAGCACTTGTACACATATGGGGACGACCCGCAAGCTGTCCACTAGAGCATGGTAGTGCATGCAATGTCTCCTCGTCTAACGACCCGTCCTGTCTACGGGATTAATTAAAGACTATTTGAGGATTATTAGGACTAATCGGGGATTAGTCCAGGATTTTCAGACGAAGGGTGAAAAATGACGATTTTACCCTTGGGATCATATGATCTCACAAAGATCAAAAGGGAGGATCGCGTTGATCGGAATCGATGGCACGGAGAAGTCGCAGATCACAGTCACTGTTCATCATTTAAAACGTAACTTCGAGCCATTTTCTTGGATTTCTGGGTTTGTAGAAATATTATAGGGCTTATGACGATCAAAACTATCGAAGAACGGAAGGATTTGGTGGTCGAACAACGGCGAACCAGCTTGATCCAGACAGAGAAAGAAGACGAGATCATCATGTCAGACTGACAAGTGTCTAATGTCAGATGTGAGATGATGTCAGCATGATGTCAGCCGTTGACTTTGACTTTGACCAGTGTTGAGTTTTGCGTTGACCAGCTCATGGGGGTGTATGGGCAAGAATCTCGAAGTGGGACCAATGTCATTTTAAAGGCTTCGACGATCTGGATCGAATGGTGGTTGTTTCGGATCGATTAAAGATCGTTAGGTTGGTCAAATTGTGATTTTTAGCCTAGGGAATCGTGTCTGGGACACGTTGGCTTTTTCAGGAATGTTGGAGGTTCTTGATTAGGACTTTTCTAGAAGGTTAGTGACATTTGAGTGTGATTTGGATAGGTCCAGATGACCAGGAGAGGTTTGATTAGCTCGGAGAGGCTTATGGCAGTCGTATAGAGGCACAGCAAGTACGGTCTGTGATTGGACATTTTCTCTCTAAATATGATGCATGCATAATTGTTTTATATGTTTTATCTCGATGATTTGAAATGCCTTGAGTGCATATGATTGTGGTATTCGGTATTTATGTATTTTCACGTATTTCGAGGTTTATGGTTTTAATAATGGATTAATGGAATGATTTCGGATTTATGATTATGGAATCGGGCTTGAGACCCATTTGACTTATGAACTATCAGACTTGAAGGCCATTGGATTTAATGAAGTATCGGGCTAGAGACCCATTTAGTTTATACTATCGGGCTTAAGGCCCAGTTGGTTATGATATTGGGTATGAGTCCCATTTTTGTTTTATGCAATGTGATTTCAGGTTTGGAGACCCTAGTGAGATTTGGTTGATGAAATTTATACTTCGGGCATGAGACCCAATTGTGGATTTATGATAGTTTTATGGAAACAGAATGGATGAAACTATATTCTAGGTGTGGGCCCTTTTGAGAGGTTTTGAAATGATTTATGAAATGTTTTCCACATATCGTACTATGTGTGGATTTTCTTTCCAGGTGTCAGGGATACTAGAGTAGTCACAGAGCATTGCTTGAGAGAGACCGCTCTACGTGAAATACCGTAGAGAGGTCTAGGATCAGGATTGCTAGAGGTTAAAACCTTACACCCCCCCCCCCCCCTCTCCTCCTAAAAGAGGGTCATAAACCTAGGTGGACCTTGGGGAGACTCCGACTTGAGACCGAGGGGCACACGTAGCCTTATGACAGTGACATCTGGGATGTCAGGCATCTGGGATGCCAAGGATGGATTAAATATGGTTTATTAGACTGGTTATACAGTACTTTGTGGAAATTGGATGTGATCCACATACTTGGTTTTGGGCTAAGTTCCCACGTGATTGGTTTTGGGTTGAGTTCCCACATGGATTTATGGTTTTGGGCTACAGCCCTAATGATTTGAGGAAAGAAATGGCTTTGAGTGATAATGGCTTTATTAACTTTGATTTGATTTGAGGAATGATTGAGTTAACTAGTTTTTGTATGCATGCATGCTTTTTATATGAAGGGTATAAAGGTCTTTTACGGGAATGTGTTTTATTAAATTAATTATTTTCGTCCACTCACAGTTTTTAATGGTTTTTAATACCATTTAGGTTGATCGAGGATGCAAACTATAGCAGAAATCGAGACATCACATGCCACCACAGAGCCTAGCGTACTCTGGATGACTCCAAATGGGTTAAGGTTGTGTTTATCTCTCGTCTGGCATGTGGTGTTAGACGGGACCATGTAACATCCCGCGTTAATCCCGAGGGGATTGGGATAGGTCGTGTCACCTCGAGTTCTAGTCAACATGATTTTTTTTTGTCATTCTCGATCCATTGCTACAAATTTTGAGGTAATTGAACATTATTTCAGGGTACTTATATGCATCTGAAGTGAAGATATTATGAGTTGGACTACATGCAAACCTCCCAGGGGTTTTGGGAGTTTGGTTAAGGAGTTTTTATGAGACGTTGATGTCAAGAAAGGACTCAAGAAGAGGAGGGATATTAGTTGAGGCTCAGAGGTAGCTAGGAGAACCAAGTTTAGGGCTCGGGTGGACCTGAGATATCATGTGATGCAATTCTTCGAGTGTTAGCGGGTTGGTGTGAGTGATGACCCCAGAAGGATGAAATATATTTGGTTTGTATATCGAGATAAGACCTCCAACATGGTCGGTATAGATCACTTGCTTGACAACTTCCCCGATTGGGTTGTCCCAAGGATAATTATGGAACTTGGAGTTAGCTTATCAAACAAAGCAGGACATGTCATGGTTATCAAAATAATTTTAGGAAGGGTCCTGTCAGTTTGTTATCCAAGAAAAATAAATGACATTGTCTTGGGAATTTTGGAAAAGTGTCCACTACGAACTGAGATTGTTCGAAAGCATGGTGAGCAGACATTTGTTTTATAAACTATGATGCAGACATCGTTTAATAGCGTGAGACTAATTGCAAGGAATTGAATATTGGTACTAAATGTGTTGAATGATTTTTTTATTTATTTATAATTTGATTCTAGACACATGTTTTATGATGTTTTTGTGGAAATAGTGTCTTGGGCTTAGGCCCAGTTTGAAACTGATTTGACTTGCATTTGAGTCAAGGAGTTGATTGAAAGAAAAGTTTTGGTTTGATTTGGAACTATTTTCACGGTTGATTGTATGCTTGAACTATTATATCCACTTATAGATTTGATTGATTCGTGAGATACCACCAGATGCGTTAGACCTTGAAGATACTATAACTACACTGAAATTGGAAAATTTAAAAAGGGAATTGACGATTTTACCCTTTTGTGGTCTAAGATTGACTTTTTACTCTGGATACTTTTGGACCTTTCGTGAGAACCGTTATGTAGGCCTTGAAATATTGAATCAATAAACAGTGGTATGTCAAAATTGGGGATTGGATGAGTTCGTTAAGGGTCTAAATTGACTATGGGTACTTTGGTAATTTGGAATTAGGGGCAATTTGGTAATTTCAATTGAGGAGATATTTTGTGGATTGCATAAGAAGGTGAAAAGTGTCCTTATCATTTTCCTCCTTTATCCCATACCTAGTTGTGCACTGGCATGCATGTGTGTGTGTCTACATAAGTGTATTATATAGGTGTTGTTGTCTCTTTATTTATGTATGTTGAACCCGTAAGCCAAACCATGGAAGGAGAAGGGCAGAGGCACTAGGAGAGAACCAGAAAAGGAGAGGAAAAGAGGAAAAGAAAGAAAAACAAGGAAAAGAAAGAAAAAGGAAGGAAGAAGCCGAGAGGGAGGGAGAAGGAAAACCGTAAATCGATCCCTTGAATCATTTGAACCTTCCAAGCTTGCAACTATGGTTTCCAAGCTCTTAGTTGAGCTCTTGGGATGGTTTTGTGTGAGAAAAATTGAAGGTTTGGGTATGGAAAGGGCTTAAGACACGAAGATTAATTTTTCCAAAACATTCAAGCCTTTTTCCAGAAAATCTAGGTACTTCCTCGAAATTCTGGGTTTATATTTGAATCCATAGATTGAGTAGATAAATTTCCATTATTAGACCGTCCGATTTGGTTAAGAATTAAATAATTTATGAAGGTTTGAAGTTTAGGCCAACAATGGAGTTTTCTACCGTGTTTTCTAGCAATGATGTGACATTGGCGTGGCCTGACAAGTGGTGCAACAGGTGCATTTCCCATGGCGTTCTTGCGCGTGGGATGGCCACCATTTCTGGTGGCACGTGGAGGAATGTTTGGTCGTCTTATGGGCCATGCTAATGCTTGTTTTTAAGCTCTCGATGATGCAGATCTAATGGATCCAATTCCAGGCCAATAAGATATCATTTGCGGGTGTTTCAAGGTGTCCGAAGTGACGGTGCTTAAGTTTAGGATGTGTATGTTAACCTAGGATTTTAAGGGCTTGACTATGGGTTTATGTGTAACATTAGCGACCTCTGATTATTACTTTTGAAAGGAGATATCACTCGTGGAACCTCGGAGGAGTGCGCAGATCGAGATTTAGCTACGTGGGCGGTGTGCGAGTGGACTTTTCTTTCATAAAATATTATGCATGCATAGTTAAATGTTTTACTTGCTTTATTGCATGATTTACATTGCAATTTTGTAATTAGGAGTTTAAAATGATAATTTGATAATTTTACTAGAATTATCAACCAAATTTTGAATATGTATTTTACGATTGATTGTGGAACTAGTGTTTTGGGCCTCGACCCAGATTCAAATGTGCTTGAAATGGTTTATAGTCCCGATGGTATTGCGTGTAGTTCCTGATGTGTCCGGATGGTGCGTTAGTGTAGTTCTCGAACTTGACTCAGATGGTGCATAGTGTAGTTCCCGAGTTAGCCTACTAGTAGTGCTCTTGTTCATTGTAATCGGTACTTGAGTTAAGAATTGGTTGTACTCGGATATGAGGTTGTCCATGAAAATAGGATATTCTGTTGGTAGAGGTTGAATTATTCGATCGACATAGGCCAGGTTGTTGAGGATTGATTGATTGTTTAATTTGTTGGTATTGATTGGTTGGTTTGACTTATTGATAGTGGGTTGTTGACTTTATGTGTTTAACTGTCTTTAATTTCATATGTTTATGTTCTCTTCTACACATGCATGTTTTAGAAACTAGAGAGTAGATATTGTAATGGCCTAAAATCCGAGAAAATGAAAAAATGACGATTTTGCCCCTAACGGTAAAAGGTTGACCTTTTGACATGGACATTTTCTAGACATTTCATGAATACCTTTACAAAGGTCTCAAACCAATGAATCCACAGATAGCGCTATGTCAAAATCGGAGGTCAAATAAGTTCGTTACGGGTCAATGGTAACTAGAGGCATTTTGGAAATTTTGGGCATGAAGGTATTTTGGTCATTTTGAAGAGAAAGCTAGACTATTATAGAATATCCCACATTTTCCCCTCCTTATTTCTTCTACTGGCCTTTAACACTATATATATGTGTAGTGTGTGCATGTGTGAGTAGTTAGGTGGTTATTAGCCAAAAAGGAGAGAAAGGGAATAAATGGAGGAACATCCATGAAGAAAAGGAAGAAAGGAAAAGGTAAGGGAAAGAGAGGGATGAGGGAAGAAGAAGACCTGAAGTAAACAGGAATGGCTGAGACACTCTCAAACCAGCAACCATGAGTAAACCCATGAGGTCTAAAATTTAGTTGTGGGTCGGCAAGGCATTATGAAGCCTCCTAGTAGCTTAACTAAGGATGCTAGGGTACTTATTAAGTCCCTAGGATCGTTTTGGGTTAGAAAGGAAGAAGTTTGGGCATGGGAAAATAGAAGGCGTGGTTTACAAACTAGAGCAAAAAATGGTGGAATCGTGTAAGGATTTGAGATGCATTTTTCTTTGCTCGAAACATACAGATCTTCTTTTTGGACCAATGAGATGAATTTGGATGTAACAAACATAAAAAAAGATGAAGAAATGAAGCGTTTATAGTCGGATCAAGTCGCATGGTAGGCAACCCAAGTTGCAGACCCAGCTAAAGGACAGAGGCTAGTAGCCTTGCGACTTCATTACAATCGTGTGTGGAGGCCACTCGTAGAGAGCCATGATGACGTGTGAGAGCACATCTGGTAGTTCTTGACGGTGTAATCAACATGTGAGTTTTTTTTCTTGGAACTCTGAACTTATTGGTACAATTTTTTATTTGAATATCATTCTAGATTTTTTTTATATATTTATGTTTTAAATTCAAGTTTATTTTTTAATAATTTGAGGGAATTATGTATGGTTAAATTGGAGGATTAAGGAAGATTTAATTTTACGAATAAAAAATATAATGATGAAATTGGATATATGTAATTAAGGATATGATCATATTATTGTGCACATTTATGATGTTAATCACTTTTTGTAAAAACTTGACTATAGTTGTAATGGCCCGAATCTCAAGAAAACGTGAAATTGGAAAATATAAGGTAAAATGTCGATTTTGCCCATGAAACGTCAGATCGTTGACTTTTTGGTCAAAAGTCAGAATTTTGACTTTTTCTATTGACCTCGTTTGAGAATTCTGAGAAGACCGTTACGAAGGTTTCATGATCCTAAGTGATTGTGTGAGTTCTACACTCGGACGTCGAGCTGAGCTCCAAATCCCGAGTGGTGTGCCTAGTGTTAGTGCAGTGGACGTGATGATTGATATTGTGCATCGGGGATGGATTGGCTATGTGTGGATTTGTGGTAACGAGGAGTTGCATATGGATTCGTTTTGGATTGATTATGTGAGTACTGTGATGGCTTGTGTTGACTATTATGGTGAGATGTGTGATGGTTGTCGTGATTACCGATGTTTGATGTGTTATGGTCGGCTTACACATTTTTCGAGGTCCACGATTATGTTCTATTTTATTTGATATTTAATTATTTTATATATGCATGCATAGTTTTAGAAAACGAAGGGTAAAATGTTATGTTTCGAATTATGTTTTTAAAACCATTATTTTTTTTTTTTCACTCACACAATTTTCTTGGTTTTCATAACCCTCCAAAGCACTTGTACGAAGTTTAGGGCATGAAGAGAGGCAGAGGCATGATTGATAAGGTGAATATTCCTTGTTTGACAAGCTGAAGATAATTTTGGTATTATCCATTGTTTGTTAGACGGGAGCAGGGCCCGGACGTAATTTATGAGATGTTTTTCGGGATGAGTCCTGTCAATAGTCATATTTGGGTATTAATAGATTTATATTGATAATTATGATAAATTATAATAAATTTAGGAAAATAATCGGAGAAGTTTGTGGCTATGATTATTGAAGATGTGAGAAGGGGTTTCCTAAATTAATATGTAAATTACTAACATTGTAATTAACTGATTTCGTCGTCATTATTAAACATAATATTTGATAAATTAGTAAATGAGGCGTTGAAAGAATTTAGATGACGGATTTCTCTCCTTCACATGGGTAATGGATTGGACGTGGGTGGTAATTCTTAAGGAATGGATTTTGTTTCGTTAACTTGTCAAATGGAAAAAAGAATCAAAAAATAGGAAAATCCCTTGTCTAACAAAATTTGTCAGACGGAAGTAGGACCGGCGTGAGTTTCAAGGAAATCTAGGGACGGGTCCTATCAACTTGGTATTAGAGACTGGGTATTAAATATCCTATCTCTAATATACAAGTCTCGTGCATAACATATTTTAATTATATAATTTATAAGTTGATAGTTCGATTATGATTTTTTCTAAAAGACTTTTGGTGACTTTATGAAATTATTTGAAAATCATGTTTTATGAGATTTTTCATAAACGATGTTATAGCTAAAGTTTGGTGAAATTTGGATTAACTTGATTGTGATGAAAGGTTATTATATGATCTATATGACCTGGATTTGAACTAGGTTTCCAAATGATTCTCTATAATTTTCAAAAAATTTAAAATTGATATTGCATGTACGTTCTACGAGATTTATTATAAATAGTGTTTGGACTAAAGTCGGTTTAAAATTTGGGTCAGACTTGTATTAAGAATCAAGGCTATTAATTTGTGTAATAATGATTTGAGTTAATGATTATCGATGATTTTTGAGAATTTAAATGGATTTAGAGTATACGTTTTACGAGGTTTTATGAAATGATGCTTTGGTTTTTAAGAAATGAATATATATTGTAAAAGTGAATTTAATTTTGAGGAATTTATATGTATATTATAAATATATGTGTAACGACCCAGAATTTCAAAGGAAAATGAATTTGGGAAAAAGTACGCAAAAAGATGATGTTATCCTTAGAAAAGGCAAAATGTTGACTTTTTGATTGGGACATATTTTGGGGGTTCTGAGAAGACCTTTATAAAAGTTTCAGAATCATGAGTCCGTAAATAGGCGGCACGCTAAAATCGGAGACCATATGAGGTCAATTCGGGTTAAAACCCCCTAGGGGTATTTTGGTAATTATGAAACAAGGGTATTATGGTCGTTTCACATTGAGATTCTTGTGGAAATGACACTTGTCCAGATTTCTCTGGACCTTTCTCCCCATCTCTTCTCCACCGACCCTCCCCTTTATTTATATACATGGTTGTATGGATGGCGAGGGTAATTCGGTGTTTTTGGACCAAAGCCCTAAACCACAATGATCGTGCATACCACGAAGGGGATAAATAGAGAACCAAAGATAGAGACTTTGTAAGGACCCGTCCCTTTCATTTCGTAATTTCGTAATCTCACCGTTCGAGGATTGTCGGACGTTCAGGTGAAATTACGAAATCACCCTTGAACGGCGAGAAATGTTGACTTTTGACCTGGGAAGTCAAATGCATGTAGACTGAGGTCCATTTCGTAGATTGAGACGATACGAGTTCGTAGACAAGCGGCGCGTCAAATCGGACATCGTACGGGAAAGTTACGGGTCTGGAATGAATCGGGGTACGATTGTACGAATTATGAGGCAAGTGGACTTTTGTTTCTAGTGGGCCAGATATTTGTGTTCAGGCCCAATGGATGAGTGACAAGTGTCACTTATTCCTTGCTCCTCATCTTTCATACATGCATCTATCCTCTCTTCCTATTTCATTCAACCTATCTGAAACCCATCCCTTTTCCCATTTACTTTCGATCTGGTTTGAGGACCACTGAGAGACTGAGAGAGATTGAGGGTGAGACCAAAAGATGGCGAGGGATGCTGCTTAGCCCTGGATGGCGGCCTGGAAACCTAGAAAACCCAAGTAAACCCAAAACCCGTGTGTGTGAGAGTTGTGGTTCTGAGTTTTTGGACGTCTAAAACCTTTTCCGAAGTCTGGTTTGTCTTCTTTGAGTTTGTACGAGCCGTTAAGGACATATTTGAGTGGTTGAAGACCTCTGGATGGCGTTGGGTTCAAACTCGAAGGTTGACCATGAAGATCAATCTTGGCCAGGTGAGTTTTGAGCCCTGTTTTTTTATTTTGAGGTTAGGCGTAGATTTCTAGGTGAGAGACGAAGAGATTGCTGAAAGAACGAGGGATTTTGGCTAAGAAACGATTGAGAACGAGTCGAGTTTGGAAATCGTGTCGAATGAATCGTCGCACGAAAGCCGGTCAACCCGTCTGAAGGAAGACAATGATGATGTGGGAGTCCACATCATCATCTGTAAGGCCACGTGGCCAATCGGGTAGTGACACGTGTCACAGGTGTCAGGTCCCATCAACGTTGACGTGGCAATCCACGTCAGCGTTAATCGTCCACATGTTCCAATGAGATGGTGGTGTCATCACATGAACTGATAGTGTCAGAGGGTGACACGTGGCACCAGTCAGGGAGTTCCATGTGGCAAGTTTTCAGACCTGTCAGGCAGACGTCAGTAGATGACGTCAGCGTTAACCGGCGTTGACTGCCATTGACCGAACGTTGATTGGCGTGTGGGGGCACATGAACACAAAATTTTAGGTCAACTCAGCCTTGTTTGAAAGGTTTCGACGATCTGAATCCAATGGTGGTTGTTTCAGGTCAATCGGAGATTATCTAGTAGGTTATTTGGAGGTTTTAAGGCTCGGGAAGCGTGCTCAGGATGCGTT
The DNA here is from genome assembly GCA_032719365.1 of Prinsepia uniflora. Lineage (NCBI taxonomy): Eukaryota > Viridiplantae > Streptophyta > Magnoliopsida > Rosales > Rosaceae > Prinsepia > Prinsepia uniflora. Next base: position 34,552,715 of record CM064872.1, read on the forward strand.
CTCGATTCTGGGATAGTTAGGGGTTTTTTATATTGAAGTATAGAGATATTTAGTAATCTTTCAGGATTTTGACTCCATTAAAATGATGTATCGGGCTTATAACCCCATTATGATGAAATTCTAGGCTTGTGACCCTATTGCGATTGAGTTTTGGACAGAGATCCCACGTGGAACAATGGATTTGATTGTGAAATGATTTGAGATTTCGAAATGAGAACCTGACACTAACCTTATGAGTTTTTGTGGAAACCATGTTTTGGATCGAGACCCTATACAATACAACTGATTTGATTTGAACAGTGGAAATATGTTTCCATCATTTTTACTATGACCATTCTCCGAGATGATGAATATGAGAGAGGGCTTCCGGTTGTGAATATGTTTCCCCGGAGAGAACTCTGGAGATTAACGCTCACCTACGGGATGAGATGTGTTCGCCCGGAGAGGTCACGAAGCACTGCCTATGGCCATGCAGTCGAGGGAGGCTCGACTCAAGAGTGCTGGTATATATGGAGATCGATCGGTGATGCGTTCACGACGATCTGGAATATCGGCCAGTGATGTGTTCACGACAACGTGCTCGGATCTGAGTGGTCCTGGAGCTTATTTCCACGTGTTGCACGGATGACGTGACTAATAATGATCTGAAATGTGATAGAGGTTGCATATGAGAATGAGTCCCGAGGTTTTAAACCATTGATTTGTGTCCAAAGATTTTAACATCTGTTGGTTTTACGATGATTGCATCGGTTTTCGTACATACTGTTTTACAGGAAAGTAAATGTTTTAAATTGATATGCATGCCTGCTTTGTAAAACGAATGGTGAAAAGTATATTTTTGAAAAAAGGTTTTAATAAATGCTTATTTTTATCCACTCACACTTTTGGTTGTTTTTTGCATCCTTCAGGTTGATCCCAGATGCGGGCTGTAGTAGAGACTGAGACATCACATGCTGCCGCGTACTCTGGAAATCACTACGCACTCTAGTAACCCTGAATGGGTTACGGTTTTATCCCCTGGTCTAGCATGTGGTGTCAGATGGGGGCACGGCACATCCCGTGATAATCTAGGTGGTTTGAGATAGGTCCTGTTAGAGTTAGGGAGAGAATAGGACCGAGGGAGATAAGGAAAAAAACTGGAGAATCTCTTTTAAATTGTGGCATAGGTATGAGGGCAGACTTAGGACAAAGGCTCAGTTTCGGTTTCTCTGCGCATGTTCAATCCTCGAAGTAGGATCTTGTATAGTTTCTTGCTTTTCCTTTCGACGTAGGGCTTTACTACTATGTTGATCCTTTCCATTTTATGTAAACATCCCTTGTCTTACATGTGTGAAGGGGCATTTTGGAGTTTTAACTGGCCTCGTGTCAGACGGGAGCAAGACCCTGGATGAGTTTTGTGAATTTTCTAGGTTGGGTCCTGTCAATTTGGTACCAGAGTACTAGGTAAATTTCCTGAGGGCTACACACTAAGTGTGTAGGGTATTTTGGGTATTGATTTTGTCTTTTTAGATTACAATGCAGCCCCTATACACGGTCTAGAAATAGAGATGATGATGATGGTTCAGGGCGTACTCATAGTTAGGATATAGAGCCGTTCACAGGGCCAACCCTGGATAAGTTGGGTTAGACCCTAAATGATGTGCTTGAGGGTAGGGGGACCTCTAGAAGTTTAGTGGTGGTGCAGGCTCAGAGGCTCGGGGCCACCATGTTAGAGGAGTTGCCGAACCCGAAGGTGGTGGATCGCTATAATCATTTTAGACCAGGGTTTGAATGTTGTTCGCGAGCTTCAAACATCCAATTGGGGAAGTGAGGTATATTTCTCCTTTTTTGACATTGCATTGATGTTTATGGACTTGAGTAGGATGGTTTAGCTTTCATTTTGATAAAAACAATGACTAGAAATTTGAAGAAATATCATTGGGTTGTCCTACCTGAGTCGTGACCCGGTTGTAAGAAAACAGGACAACTCGTTGGAGGTTGAAGTCGAGTACACGTGCAACTACACCTGTTCATGCATGGGGGCGAATCGTTGGTCTTCCACTGACACGTGGCCGAACGGACGATGTCTCCTCGGATTTCAGTCAACACAAAAGTTTCTCATTTTTACATTATGGATCCATTGGTACAATTTTTGGGGCAATTAAACATTATTTCAGGGTGATTCTATGTGTATGAAGTGAAGATAGGATTCTTTATGTGACAGGACCCGTGCCAATACCCAGTGAGATCTTGCTCCGTCTGACAGTTAATATAAAAAAGTCCAAAATAACCCTAGAGCATACCATTATTCAAAATGACCCCAGCAACTCCCAGAAAAAGGTTATGTTTACACTATTGCTACAAAGCATAAATATTAGTTACAATACCAATGACCATTCACTCCCACCCTTAAAAACTGACGAATGCGCAAAATCTAGAAGATGCATACGTCCACCAGATAGATCCTTGTCTGTATCACGACCTAGAGGGCAAAGGAAAACTGATAAAATTTGTGAGTTGACTAAAAAGAAATATTTATAAAACGTAGTTGACAAGCAACATTGTACCCTCCATTTTGTAAATATCGAAACTAAGGAAATATTTATAAAACGTAGTTGACAAGCAACACTGTACCCTCCATTTTGCATGCATAAACCAAACTAAGGAAAATCTTGACCTAAATAAAATAATTAATCATAAATATCGAAGTATGCGTAACCATGGGAAATCCAGCAAGTATCAAAAAGAAACTCCACATAAAACTCATATCAAGGACATAACACCCAGTATACACAATTAACCCTTCCTCGATGCTAGGACAATAAGCCACCATATCACAGCTGCACTACCGGTAGGCCAAGCCACTAGGGAAAATGAGCTTTACCTCAAAGTCTGAGTGGGGACTGACTCTAAAAAATGGGTTTTCCCTCGACATCTAAGTTGTCCAACCCTCGTCTCAGCAAAAGGATTTTTTTCATCGAAGTCTGAGACTACCCATCACAATACCAGTCTTGGGAAAAAAAAAAAGCTTTACCTAGACGTCCAAGATCGATCAACCACACCCGACATCCCAAGGAGGGTTATCCACAATACAATCACATCATATATATATATATATCCAGGATCTCATCTCAAATATCAAGGAAAAACGTTCTTATAACTCACATCAATTCGAAGACCAAGTTCAGAATCCAAAATACTGAATATAAAACTTATACTAGTTTCTCGAAGCATATGCATCAAACAATTATTGTAAAATCATCCCAAAATCACCCATATCGAGAAAACACACTTTATAACACGCATAAGACACTTCCAATCAAATTTATAATCCAAAACCCCGAGCCTAAGCCCAAAACTCAATCCACACAAGTTTTGTTAAACATGCCCTTACATAATAATTAAATATTCATAAAATCACCATAAATTGCAATCAATCGAATATCATCATAAACATGTAAGACGGTCATATCATTAACTCCAAAATGCAATATATGACCAGAATACGAGCTATGTCGATTTCTTGAAAAGCGTACAAACAAATTGTAACAACCCGTCCTGAATTCCGGGATTAGGTTTGTGACTATTCAAGGATTAGTGAGGTTAATCGGTGATTAGTTGAGCGAAATCGGACGGCCGACGAAAAATGACCGTTTTGCCCCTAGTCGGGGATAAAATGTTGACTTTTGACCTGGGAGGTCCGATGGCTGAGGACCGTTACGTAGATCGGGTCGATACGAATCCGTAGACAGGCGGTACGCTGAAATCGGACGTCGGACGGGAAAGTTATGGTTCACGGAAATTCGTTTGAACTATGCACGCATTACGAGGCGGGGATGATATGGCAATATCTGATTGGGCAAATATTTAGGTGGGACGCTTGGATGAGTGACGAGTGTCACTCATCCCATTGGCCTAAAACCCCATTTTGTGGATCTAAATGATGATTGGTCCGTCGTGAACCTTTCCTTACTGATTATGCTAAGCTAGGAGCAGAGGAGAATTGTATTGTGAGACAGTTGAGGAATCATTAAAATGGTTGGTGAGATGACAAGACAGAAGTTGGATATATAACAAGTGTGTACGATCTGTCTTGGTAATGGAGAGACGATAGCGAACTTCGGAATGGTGTTTCTTGGTAGACGTGGCTCGGTTAGACCGCATGGGTTTGCGTAAGTGTCTGACGTGCATGCTGGTGTACAGAAAGAACATGGGTATAGGAAATCAAATTGGGAAATTAACCCATATTCCGAGCTAAGGTCAGTTGCTTTGCGAAGCAACTCCTCTGTGACAAGGGAACCCTTCAGTACAAAGTGTTCTCTCTCCTGAGACAAGTAAGGTGTATCTAGATCCCATATGCACCCCGGATGAGTGAGAAGTCGATTGGGTGTCGACAGGACGAGTAGTACGATAGTTGAGACTTAGAGTGAGTCCAGATTTCGATGTAGGTCACGGAGTGACAGGAGGTACGATATCGCTCAGTGGGAGCAAGGGAGATAACTGTTGGATCGTATGCTGAATAGGATTCGGTTGTCAAATAAGAAGAACCATTAGGCTGAAAAGTCGACTTGATGGTAACGTGGAGAGGATAACCTGTAGTGGGAGTTACTAGTGGGTATGGATTGGAACGTGTCTGGAGATTATACTATAAGGATCTAAAATCAACTTAGTATAACTGACATGTCATAGTGAGTGACAGGCGAGACATCGACATTCATCTCGAGTGAGACTTACGAGCCGACGTGTAATTCTCGATGGTGAGTTGGAGCTTTGGAAGCTCTGGTTGTAGTGCGTACCGACGAGTACGGGGCTTATGGCGGACATGTATTGTTACACGAGAACGCCCGAGTAGAGGGATGTATTGGATTCCACAGATCTTTGTGGAATTAGGTCGGTTGGAATTTCGAGGACGAAATTAATTAAGGAGGGAAGGTTGTAACGACCGGTCCCGAACAGTCGGCTAGAGGTTATGGACGATGAACAGTGCATGCGCGTGGCTTTCAAGCGCAGCCCCTTTGGGGGGCGCTTGAGGGCGCGTTGTGGATTTTTTTTGGTAGTGTTCAACATGTGAAATACTCTATTCGATATAACAAACATTTTGGGACTGGTTTCGTGTCAATCGAACACCGTCTCGATATTGTTTGGGACGTCTGAAGGTTTAGGATCGGGTTTAAAAATAGTTAAAAATTCTAGAAAATTACGGGGCTTTAGTGAGGGGTTATTTAAGTAGTTAGTAACCCTCTATTAGGATTAGGACAGGTTTGGAAGTCCCGGTGACGGCGATTGGCCTGGGAGAGCCGTATGGCAAGCGTATCGAGGCGGCAGCTCGGACGGTCTATGAGTGGACCTTATTTTCTAAATTGATACTTGCATAAATGTTTATTATGTGTTTTAATACTTCTTTTGTGATGCCATGAGTGCATTTGTATGTGGTTACATATTGGAACGTATTTCGAGGTTTCGACCTTATGCGGTGCCTATACGGGTTTGTATTTCTACGATGGTTTAAATGAAATGGTTTTGGGTTTTAAAAAGGAAAAACTCGGGCATGTAGTCATATTGATGACCTACGGGTCTGAGTCGTGGTCGAGGCTAGTGCTTTGTGCACGGCGACGGACGATACGACGCTCTCCTCAGGATTGGAATGTGTTCCTTCCGGAGAGGTCACGATGCACGATCCGTTGTCGGGCAGCCGATGGAGGCTCGACTTTGGAGTGCTGATGGTTCAGGATATCGATCGGTGATGAGTGCACCATGATCTAGTGGTGGTAGCATCGGTTGATTCGTTCACGGCGACATACTAGGATTAAGGGTGGTCCTGGACGGATGGTTGCACACATCACTACGATTGGAATCGTGACTGACCCTGAGATATCAGGCACGATGCCCAGTTGAGCCATGAGTTCGGGCTTAAGGCCCAGTTACTTTACGTTTATGATTTCGTGTCGAGTACCCTAAATGGATTTCTGGATTCATGACGGTTTATTAGGACCGGGCAAGAATCCCTCGAAATTTTTTAAAGAATGTTTTCGTTATATATATATATATACATATATTCATATGCCTTCCTTATTTGGATTGTCTCCTCCGGGGAGGGTCGTTGGCCTGGATGGACCCCGAAGTAGTTACGGAGCACTAACTGAGTGGAGTCGCCCCCGTTGGGTACCTTACTATCAAGAAGGCTTATGGATTATAACCCTCAGGGAGGGTCATTGATCCACGGACATTGACCTGGGTGGACCCTGGGGAGACTTGGGCTTTGAGACCCTGGGTAGCACGCGTGTAGCTTTAGAAACCGTGACAGGATTGGTAGCATGATTTATATGTATATGTTATATGATATGTGATGTGTACATGTTTTGGGCTAAGTCCCACATGGATTTGGGCAGTGGCCCGTATGATTGGTTTCATTTACGATTTTTGGCCAAGGCCCTATTGGTTTGATAAATTAGTTTTGAATGCATGCATAATTTTTAGTGAAGGGTACAAATGTCTTTGGTGAAAATGTTTTTATAAATTATTGTTTTTTCCACTCTCAGCTTTTAAATGTTTTGACTGCCCTTCAGGTTGATCGGGGATGCGGGCTATAGCAGAGACCGAGACATCACATACCTCCTCCGGATCCTAGCGAACTCTGAAGCCCCGAGCGGGCTAAAGTCAGAAATTCCCTTGTCTGACACTCAGTGTCAGACGGGATCAGGAATGTCCCGCGTTAATTCCCGGGGGATTGGGACGGGTCCTGACACAAATAATAATTAAATATTCAGCCACCGAAAATCATGTAAGACAATCATAAATAAGATCATATAGAAAACCATTTAAAAGGGGCATATGCATGCGCAATAATTTAAAAAATAAAAAGTCCACTCATAGTGCTTTTTGCGCAATTATACTCGATTTTAACAATCTTCGCTAGCTCCGGAGGTCGCGTTGCCTATTAAAATTATACAGTTTTGCTCACAAAACCCTAAGGTAGTTTCTTGACAGAATCTCTCTAAGTACCGGGAATTAAATATGAATTTTTACGAATTTTTAAATGTGAAATACAAACTTAAAACTAACCCGAGATGATGTATGATTAAACCAAAGCCTATGCCAAAATTTTGTAACATCGAAAAGATAAGAAAACATGTTGGTCGTATACCCAGATTCTCTAGCACGCACCCCCATGCACCGCTAGAAGCATCTGCGCATAGAGCCCATGTGCCGGTCACTATTTATTATCTCCCTTGCCCAACTCCTCTAGTTTTTGGGTCGCCCGACCCAGTCGAAAATGAGGCTGGAAACTTAAAACTTGAACTTCCTTCATGGGTTCACCATTGCTCTTCTCTCTCGTAGTCCAGGTTCAGTATGTCACTCTTCCTTCTTTCGTTTGCTTCCACTTCTCCTACCTCTCCTTTCTTATCTCTTTCTCTTCTCTTTTTTTTTTTTCTTTTCTTCGTGTTCTTTCTTTTTTCTTCCTCTCGGCTGAGTACACTCCCACACACACTTTTAAAACACAAAACACGCACATACTCAAACAAATAAAGTAGACACACACATCTCAAGGGATATGGACAATTTTCACCTCCCTAAACAATCCAAAGAAAAATCTCCCCAAAGGAATTTACCAAATTACCCCAATTGACCAATTACCAAAATTCCCTTGACATAAGCAACCCCATAACAAAATCAATCAACCTCTATTCCACACATACTCACTATCTATGAACTCCAAATTTCAAGGCCTATCGAATGCTGTGTTCGAAAAAGCCAAATGCCATGCTTGGTTGAAAGTCAACCAAAATATTAATAAAGGAAAAATAGTCATTTCAAGTAAAAGTTACTATATTTACATTATTTGATGGTTTGGGGTGTTACATTATGAGACATTGATGACAAGGTACGACTCAAGAAGATTTGGGATATTAGTTGAGGCTCGAAGGCAGCTGGAAGAGCCTAGTTCAGGACTCATATGGACCTGAGATATTGGGTGACTCAATTCGTTAGGGGTAAGTGGGTTGGTGTCGGCAGTGACCCTAGGCGGATGAAATATGTTTGCTTCACATGTCAAGATAAGAGTTCTTACATCATCGGTGTAGGTCTCTTGTCTGACAGGCTCTCCCATTGAGTTGTCCCAAAGGTAATTCTGGAACTTGGAGTTGGATTGTCAGACAGAAGCAGGACCATCCACGGTTATCAAATGATTTTAGGAAGGGTTTTGTTAGTTAGGTATTAGAGCAAACCAGGTAATGTTGTCTCGCGAATTTCAAAAAAGTGTTCAGCGTGGGCTGAGATTGTTCGGAAGCAGGGTGAGTGTACATTTGCTTTATAAACTGTAATGCATGCATAGTTTTAAATACTTTATTGTGAAAGTAACTGCAAGGAATTGAATAATTGGTTCTAAATGTGTTTGATGATTTTCCAAACTTAGAATTTGATTATGGACATATATTTTGTGATTTTTTTTTTGTGGAAACATTGTCTTAGGCTTAGGCCCAGCTTTGAATTGATTTGACATGAATTTGAGTCAAAGATTTGTCTAAAATAAAATCTTTGGTTTGATTTGGAATTTTTTTCACAGTTGATTTTATGCTTGAGCTATGATATCCACCTTCAGATGTGACTAACTCTAGGGATACCACTGGATGTGTTAACCCCTGGAGAGACCCTGATATGACCTGGAGAGAGTTTCAAGACTCGTGTCTGGTGGAGTCCTGAAATGACTGAGAGAAGAGTTTAAAGATTCGTGCTTAGGAAATGCCTGACGTACCGAAGGTGATTTTAAAAACTTGTGCTTAAGGAGGCCTGATATACCAGAGGTGACTTCAAAGACTCGTGCTTGGGGAAGTTTGATATACCGAATGTGAGTTTAAAGACTCGTGCCTAGGGAGTCATGATATACTAGAGGTAAGTTTAAATACTCGTGCCCGGGAAGGGCCTATATACCGAAGGTAAGTTCGAAGACTCGTTCCTAGGTAACTTGATATGATATTCCGAATGTGAGATTTAAGACTCGTGCCCGGGAAGGCCTAGATCTGATGTGAAATCCCAGAGATGTAATGTTATGTAGTTCTAGTTGTTACAGAGCCTCGAGATATGACACGGCTAGTGCTCGGGATCAACAAGGACTTACGGGAAATTGATTTGTATCTTGCTTGAGTCAATTTCAAGGACAAAATTTTTGTAAGGGGGAAGATTGTAACAACCCATTCCGAAAAATTTTCGCAACTTTGAAAATTAAATCGCGAAAGGACTGAGTTACCTTGTTTTTTATTACTGGTCCAAAAATCAAATTTAATTCAGGGAACTTCCAAGAATTTCTTGTATGACCATTGCATGTGTCTAAAACTCACGAGTTTGCAGCTAGGAGGCACGCTTAAAACAAAGATCAAAAGATTAAGTTATAGGTCTAAATTTATAAGGGTACTTTGGTAAATTTGGAAACCATAGGTATTTTAGTCATTTTTCTAGGGGAGGTGATTTAGAACCTGTAGACTCATCTCATTAAGTGTGTGGCACATGTCACTTACTAGTTCATTGAATGATGACTAAGTGTTTCACTCGTTGGGGGATATTGGAAAAAACCTTGAAGGAAAATGCTAGACCTGAGTAAGGAAGAAAGGGAAAAATCGTCCTTGCTAGGTTCTAGGTTCTAGAAAACAAAGACATGGAAGGAAGGGAGGCATGGGTGGTAGACAATTCCTCTTAGAGGAGTGTGAAACAGAGATGAAAGGCGAGGAGAAATTGGAAAAAAATCCAACCATAATTTTCTCATATATATGATACGTTCCTTATTTGATACATTTTTATAACCCTTTTCATTAGACTTTTGCTATGATTTAAGTTTATTTAGTTCATTTTGACTTAGTTTTATGTTTTAATAGGATTGAGGAATAAAAGAGAAATATGCATCCTATGAGCAGAAACTGCCTCTGCACAGCCATCCACTTTGTTGAATAACCTTGAAGGACCTGAGTAAGACTTTTGTGTGGTGGGTGAATGACCATTGTATGCATCCTAGGAGCATAATCTTATCTCTATATGCATCCTAGTATAGACTTTTGTGTGGTGGATGAATGACCATTGTATTGCACTACATTTAGCTTCAAGAGATTATGAATTGCAATTGACACATACTTGACCATAGATTGTGTGATTGTATGATTTCTTGCTTTCATAAAGATTAAGGCATCCTTAGATTTAACTCTATACTAGACCAAGGATAGATTACATTTAAGGATAGTTGATTTTTTACTGGACCAAGGATTGAACTCATACATAAGAAAAGCTAGGCCTAAAACTAGACCAAGGTTTTAGGGGTAGAAATCTTCCCAAGTTGAATTGGTAAAATTTATAACTTGCATTCAAGAATTTGAATAAGATAATTAGTGACTAATCCAAAGCTCTAGTGTTAACTACAACCCAAGAAACTTTAAGTTGTTTTGATCTTTCAAATTGACTTTTGAAATCATTTTTGTTGTTTAAAATCTGGTTTGGTGCTCTGTCAATAATTCCCTCACTCGATTCACCTTTTTATTTTATTTTACTTTATTTTAAACTTATGTTTGTTAGCTTAGAAAAAAGTCATAGTTAGGTTGAATTGATAAATTGAATTTAAACATCACTCCTTGTGGAACGAAACCTGTTTTAGTGAGCTATACTACATATCAACTGTGCACTTGCAGGATAAACGAAAGATAGAATAGTCTAAATTTAGGCTAATCAAAATCTTACATCAAGTTTTTGGCGCTGTTTCCGGGGAGAGATTTATTAAATTCACCTTACTAGTTCAGTCTAAATTTATTTTGTTTTTATTTTGCATTCTTATCTTTATGCTTTTCTATTATTATTTTTTTCTTCTTACCTACTGTCACTTCTTTCTCTTCTTTTGTGTAGGCAGTTTATGCAAGGACGTCGTTCTAATCATCCTGACATCGTTCTGTATAATTCTGAAATTGAACGTGAGCTTAGGAGAATTCGGAAGCAAGTAAGAAAAGACGCTGAAATCACGTTTTGGGGAGTCATTGCAGAAGCTTTTCATGGCGTTGGAGATTGGTAATAATGAACGGAGAACCATGAAGTCATACTCCATCCCAACACCTAGTCCAGCTCCATCATGCATAGTCTATCCTGAGATAACAGCTCAACAATTCGAGTTGAAGCCATCTATAATCCATTTGTTGCCATCTTTCCATGGGTTACCTTCCGAAGATCTATACCGTCATGTCAAGAATTTCTATGAGATCTGTGCAACTTTGAAGCTTAATGGGGTTTCTAATGACAACATTCATCTTCGGCTTTTTCCTTTCTCACTCAAAGATAAGGCAAAGATTTGGCTTGATTCATTGGAGGCTGGATCAATTAGTACATGGGAAGAACTGTTTCAAAAGTTTCTTACAAAATTCTTTCCTGCCCAGAAAACTCAAGCTCTCAGGAAGGAGATTCAGAATTTCCAGCAAAAAAGATAATGAGCCTTTCTTTGAAGCATAGGACCGTTACAAGGAATTGCTACTCAAGTGTCCTCACCATGGGTTTGAGAAATGGAGAATTGTTGAACACTTTTATGAAGGTGTCATGCCTTTAAGCTGGCAAACAATTGATGCATCGTGTGGGGGTGCATTGATGGACAAAACTGCTGATGAAGCTTATGAGTTGTTTGAGAAATTGAGTGCAAATTCACAACAATGGGATTATGCTAGAGATCGAGGGGCAGTAAAGAAAGGAGTCTATGAAGTGAGTTTGTCAACAAATATGGAAGCAAAGATGGAAGCTTTAGCAAAGAAGCTGGACATGGTGGTGAATGTGATCTCTAAGACCCCAAAAGAGGTGTGTGCTATTTGTTCTGACATTTCTCATTTGACTGAGGCGTGTCCTTTGAGTAGTTCATATCCAGATTTTGTTCAAGAACATGCAAATCAAGTCAACACTTTTCAAAGGTAGAAACACGATCCATTCTCTAACACTTATAATCCAGGAAGGCGAAACCATTCGAATTTCTCATGGTCGAATAATTCAGGAGTTTCCAATTCAAATTCAAGACCATGGCAGCCATCTAATCCTCAACCTGAGCCTAAGAAGACTTCTTTTGAAGAAACTATGCAACAATTCATGCAGACAATGATGCAAAATCAGCTGCAACACCAACAAACAACACATCAAGCAATTTCAAAGTTAGAGGCTCAAGTTGGACAGATTGCTTCTCAAGTGTCTGAGCGTGAAAGAGGGAAGTTCCCAAGCCAACCGGAGATGAATCCTAGAGGTCAAGAACATGTCAAATCTTTCACAACATTGAGGAGTGGAAGAATTATCAACAAAGAGGAACAAGAGGCTGCTGTAAAATCTCAAGAAGATGGAGATGCAAATGAACAAAATTTGTCCAAGCAGAAAATTCTCACAAGTTCACCAACAAATCAGACCTCTGGCATTGCCAATAGTTCTTCCATGCTGTCTACAAGTGTGGCTCAAGCTCCTTATCCTTCCCGCTTGCTATCTTTGAAGAAAGAAGATCAATGGAGGGATTTGTTTGAGACATTCAAAAAGGTTGAAATTAATATTCCTTTGTTGAATGCGATCAAACAAATTCCAACTTATGGGAAATTCTTAAAAGACTTTTGCACTAATAAGATTAAAATCAAGGATTTGGAGAAAGTTCAACTCACGGCTGAAGTGAGTTCGGTATTACAAAGGAAGCTTCCACCAAAGCTGAAAGATCCAGGGAGTTTCACCATTCCTTGCTGCATTGGACCCCAACAATTCGAGCAAGCTTTACTTAACCTGGGATCAAGCATAAATCTGATGCCGTATTTTGTTTACATGAAGCTGAAATTAGGGGAGCTTTCTACTACCTCTATGACTTTACAATTTGCTGATCGTTCTCTTAAAATTCCTAATGGTATAGTTGAAGATGTTTTGGTAAAAGTTAATGATTTCATCTTTCCTGCAGATTTTGTTATTCTAGAGATGGAGGAATCAGAGAAATATGATCGAGATCTTCCCATCATCTTAGGACAACCTTTCATGGCTACAGCGGGGGTAAATATTAATGTCAAGAAGGGTATTCTCACCTTGGAGGTCGATGAGGAGAAGATAGAATTTCGAATCTTTGATGCATTGAAGCAGCCCCTAAATAAATCAGATTGCTTTCGGGTTGATGTTGTTGACAAAATGGCAGAAAAAATACTTGTTCGAGAGATTTCTGATCCACTAGAAACTGGTTTTACTCAAGAAGCAAATCTGGAACTGAACAATGTTAAAGTTGATATCCACTCCATCCTGGATGCCACTTCTGAACATAAGTGGCGATAGAAATTTGAAGTATTGCCACCAAGTCTAAGAAAAATGATGACATCCATTGAAGAACCTCAGAAGCTTGAATTGAAGTTGTTGCCTGCACATTTGAAATATGTCTATCTTGGGGATTTTGAGACATTACCGGTGATCATTGCTGCTGATTTGAGTCCCTGTGAAGAAGAAAAATTAGTTCAGTTATTGAGAGATCATAAAACAGCGATTGGGTGGAGCATCGCTGATATCAAAGGGATAAGCCCGACTGTATGCATGCACCGTATACTCCTAGAAGACAACTCCAAGCCCAACTGAGATCCACAGAGAAGGCTAAATCCAAATATGAAAGAGGTGGTAAGATCTGAAGTGCTTAAAACCTCCCTTGACTTGGGAAATTGAAATTAAGGCCCCTAACACCTCCCTTGAGTCCTAACGATTATAACCAACTGGAAACTGAAGAGCAACAATGCATGAATCATTTCAAATTAGGGTTTGAATGTTGACCACGAGCTTCAAATGTCCAATTAGGGAATTTAGGTATAATTCTCCTATATTGACATTGCATTGATGGTTTAGACCTGAATAATGGATTATATTTTTTTTCAGATGATAAATGACTGGAAATTGGAACAAATAAAACTAGATTGGCCTACTTAGGTCAGAACCCGGTTGTAGGAAAACGAGTCAACCAGTTGGAGGTTGAAGGCGAGTACATGTACGACTACACCTGTTCACACGTAGGGGTGACTCGCTGGCCATCCACCATTGCATGGCGATGCATGCGACGTCTCCTCAAATTCTAGTCAATTGATCGATTAGTACAATTTTTGAGGTAATTATACATTATTTCAGGGTAATTCTACGCGGCAAAGTTATTATATTGCGAGTTGGACTACGTGCGAACTTTCCAGAGGTTTAGGTAATTTAAGTAAGGATTCTTTATGAGGCATTGATATCAAGATATGACTTGGGATATTAGTTAAGGCTCAGAGGTAGCTAGGAGAGCCGAGTTTAGGGTTCGGGTGGACTTGAGATATCAAGTGATGCAATTCATTAGGGATTAATGGGTTGGTGTGGGCGGTAACCCCATGAGGACGAAATATGTTTAATTCATATATCGAGATAAGATGTCTAACATGGGCCAGCATAGATCCCCTTTTTAACAGATTATTTTATTAAGTTGTTCTAAGGGTAATTCCAAAACTTGGAGTTGCATTGTTAGACAGAAGCAGGACTTGGCACAGTTATCAAAGTGATTTCAGGAAGGGTCTTGTCAAACCAACCAGCATAGCCGTTGCCACCTACGACATCACCAGAACCACCACCACGTTTGCTGCCACCACCACCATTTTTTCTACCAACACTGCCACTTTTCGTGTTGTTCCCACCCCATCACGACTAATTTTGACGCCATTAGCCCACCACCTATAGCGGTGCCGCTACCACCACCACCTCAACCACTACTTCCACCCCAACCACTAGCCCATTACCATCACCATTGTCGCACCCACCATTTCCACTCCTGGCCTCTACCATCACCGCATTCTCAACTGCCACCATTACAGCTACCCCCACCACTAGCCCATCACCATTGCAATTTCTGCACCTAGCACCTCCACTCTTGCCCTCCACCACTACTCCCTCATCAACTGACACCATTGCAACCCCCTACCACAAGTGTAACCATCACCGCCACTACTACCGCTGCTAGCCCCACCACTACCACCACCTTCTCCATGCCAGTGTCCCAATTGATTTCCTCAGAAGGAATTCCTCCATTATTTATCAGTGGCGATACAAAATCTTTTTTGGGAAAAGAAAGCATGGTAAAGCATAATTGGGCGTACAAGTTAAGCTTGATTATAAAAGGGTAAGTTTCTCTCTCCTAGAGAGAGTATTTATTTTCCATCATGCTTGCTTGTTATGAATTTTGAACCTCTTTTGCATTCAATGGATCTTCCAAAAAACTTTGTTGTGAATCCTAAACATTTTCCTATTGTGGTTTTATGCTGAATAGTCGATATCAAAGCTAGGTTATTCCTAACCTAAGAAATAACATTAGCATACAAATAAATAGAAGATTTATAAAAATTCAGTCTTTTGTCCAAAGGCCCTTACAAAATTATTTAACAATTGAAACACAATTCTAACAATAGAGGGGTTTTCTTTAGAAAAGATTAAAAAACCATCAGTAAACATTAGATTATGGATTTCTAAAACCATGAGGAGAAGATAGAATTTTGACATGTGACTTAACTGTTGATGCCAGAAAAGGCACCAACGAGACCAAGAAGCCTACGCATAAATATCGAGACACAAGTACATACATGGTTCACCCGAATTGGGCTATGTCCACGGGGCAATATTTCCGTGAGATTATTATTGATAATAATGTGTTTACATATTTGTTGCCTTGAGCCATTGAGAAAGATGTATCAAATGAGGAGGATGCCTTCCTTAAATAGACAAAAGCCTAGGGTTTCCTTTACATTATGGGCTTTGTATTGGACTTGGGCCCGGCCCAAGTATGGGGTGAAATCTCGCACGATTAGTAATGCCCCAAGCCTTTAGTCAAGATAGTGTCTTGGCGGGGGACTTGAAACAGAAGACTAAATACGGGCCGAACTAAATATTTTCTTATCTGGCTCGAAATCTGACATGAAGCAGCATTCAGTATGAGTTAATACTCAGCTAGAGGTTGTGCTCATCATGAGGCTACTCGGAAAGGGAAGACACTCATCGAAGGCTGCTCGACTTGAGGCGATCACTCTGTGCGAGGCTGCTCAGCTTGAGGCGATCGCTCTGTGTGAGACTGTTCAATGCGAGGGATGCTCGGCTCGAGGAAACCATTCTGTGCTAAGATGCATGGCTAGCAGGCGGTCGCTCTGTGCAAGGTGAATCAGCTAGAGTCAATCACTCATGGAGGTGGCTCGGCCAGTGATATTTCCTATTGCAAAGTAGCTCAGCTAAAGGCATTACTCATCGTGGGTATTAACTCATCGTGAAGTGGGCATTCAGTGTGAATTATTTAGGGGCACATGGGTGCAAGCATTGCCGTGGGTAAAATAGACTAATCGTTCATGTCGATCGCCTTCGAATAACTCAGTCATTCCTGATAAAATGATATAATTTTATCGATTGGTAAACCGAAATAATATAATAAGCTCAAATAATATTATTTGATTTTATGATAATGATTGTGTTGATTAGAAAATAAATATAATACAAATATAGTAAGTATTAAATAATAAGATGTGGGTCCAATTGATCACAAAATATATGATAATAAAATAGCTTTAGATGTTTTGGGATAGTGACATGCCCACAAAAGTCTATAAGATAATAAAATAGCTTTAGATGCCTTGAGATAGTGACATGCCCACAAAATTCATGCAAGAGGTGAATGACAAATTAATGAGAGTGATAGGGGGAGTGAAAAGGTATGTGGCATGTATGGCATGTACAAGTTATGTGGCCAATTATAACAAAGCATTAAAATATATTAATTAATACATTAGTGCATTGTATAGCATGCGTGCGCATGGATTTAGCCATTCCAACACGTGGTTTCGTTGGTCCAATGTTTGTATACTTATTTTGGTGATAATAAAATAATGTGAAATAATAATAACTCACATCGCAATCACAATCACAATAATAAGGTATTAAATAATAAAATGAAGAAGAAAGAGGTAGAAGGACTTATCTACTCATCTCTTTGGCAGGGATGACCAGATGAGGAGCAGGAAAAAGCTCTACGGTTTTGCAAGGATTATGCAAATTGTGATGGTGGTGGTGCCTTCAGCAGAGGCACGATGACGAGGCGGCACTACAGGTGGCGGAGAAGTTCCTTGGTCGTGCAACTCTTCTCTCTTCATCGGCTGGTCTGCAACCCAAAGGTGATGGCAAAGGTGATGAACCTTTTGATACATCCCGTATCGGAAATTCAAAATAAAAAATGTAGAAATTACCATTTTACCCCTATGTGCCCAACTTCGATTCTAGTTGAGCTTGTGTTGGATTTCTTTCGGTTGAACTGGATATTGTGAGTTACTATTTTGGGGGCCCAATACTTCACCCCTAGGCGTAGGCTGGATGGTATTGGGGGGCTTGCCTGGCTATGCTTAGGTGTCTTTGGTCGAGGGTTCGACCCCTCATCATTGCATCGAGTAATTATTTAAGCATTCACATGGTTGTGGGGTCGATTGTGTGGACCCCAATTTACTAGTCAGGGTCGAGTCCAAAGGATTCAGCTTTCGGTGGGTTCTGGGTAGCCCTCATCATTGGGCAGAGTCGGGCAAGCCCAACCCAAATTTTTTGGACTTGGGTCTGGCTAGGCCAGACTTATTTCATAATTTAAAAAGTACCGGACCATGCCGGGTGGGCTTAGTCATAAATACAAAAGCCTAAGTACTTTTTCGGGCCAAGTTTTTATCGGGCTTTACGGACCGGGTCTAATAAGTCCATTCGGGCATTAGGCTTTTAGAAATAATTTGTTCTACTTTTCAAACAAACAAAAAAACTCGTTCAAAAAAATTTGGAGTTGGAAAAAAAAGTATGAAAGAAAAAATAATATTACAACTTTATCATCAAATTAACTCACTTTCACTCTCAACCACCTCAATCTCATCATTACTACATCTATCTAGTGCTTATATGTTAGAGCAACCTAAAACAAATTTTTGTTATTACAACCTAAAGCAAATCTAGTGACTGCATCCATCCACTTTAAAAAAAATATTACAACCTCATCATCAAATTCTTATTCCTTACAACCTAATGAAAATTGTGTGTTAAAAGCAAATCGTGGCTATATGTTTATCTAAAATTGATTCTGACTATATGTTCTTTATGTAAATGGATAAAATTGTGAAAAGACTACACAAGGAAATAAAAACAGCGATATCGATCATGTAAAAAACATAAGGCATAGTTGTATTATTTTCTTGATTTTAATATCCTTATGCAAAAAACAATGTCAATTGTTCCTAAGTTTCAATTGTGTTAGGCTAGCCAAGATTGAAACAAAAAGAGTCACATTTATGAGAGAATTCAACACATGAATGCAAAAGACACCCCAAACCAGATTTGGATCATAACCATGAAATCCTAAATAATAGAAAGAACGAAATTTTACTTCACTTCATCACTCACAGAATAACCTTACTACAAACAGGATTATGTTCACACGGAAGACATATATTCAGCAGTAGCACACACAAACCATAAACAAAAATTAAGAAAAAAATCATATATAAAGGAAATACAATAATTTCTAATTAATAATTATTTTATATATTCGGACTTATCAACTGGGTTTATACGGGCGGGTCGGATTGTGTTTACTAGGCCTTATCGAGCCCAGGCATATCGGGCTTGAACATACTAAGCCCAAGTCCAGCTCACTAACTTTCGGATTGGGCCAGCCCTCGGCCCATAGCAGGCCGAGTCGGACTTTTTTTCAACGGACCTAATAAGTACTCACAAGTCCATGGACTTCTGGGCCAAATTGTGAGGGCTTGTTCTAAGTATAAAAAAAAAATAATTTGGTTTTTTATTATGTAGCAATAGAGGTACATGTTTGAATTCTCCCTCTTCTAATATCTTTGCATAATAAAAAGAATTAAATATTAATAGAATTTAAAATTTAACATTAAAAATCATATTTTTGTTTGACACTAAGCTGACGAGTGTATTTGGAATTTTGGACCACGTGTATTTTTAGTAGTAAATTTATGCGATTAAATAATAATGTTATTTAAATATATTAAATTAATTAATTTAGAATTTACATTAATATGATAATTAATAAATAATTTAATTTATTGAAATAATAATATTTATTAATGGGTATATCAATATGGGTGATTAATTTAGTATCTCTAAATAACACATAATTAAAGGCCCGTGGGATTGTGACTCAGACGCCACAAAAATTTGAGTTTTCAAATCAAATTTGAAGAATCTGTGTGTAAGATAGCAGAGTACCAAATTCCCAAATCGCAAACATGGATGAAGCTTGCAAATTATCGTTGAGTTTCTTCTCCGATCAGCAGCTCTGCTATGCCGACATCCTTACTCCTCCGGAGGTCATCGCCAGGATCCAAGTCGCAGTCCTCAACTTCCTCAGAATCTTGACCGCCTCGGCTCCAGCAATCTCCGACCTCCCTCTAGTAATGCACTCGCTTCTTTTCCAAATCTCCAATTATCATTTCGCAGCAACCAAACAAAAACATAATTACAATCGAAAACCCGCAGGTCGCTAGAAAATGGAGCAACAGCCGCCTCAGCCAAGGCCTGCTAACTCAAACTTCGTGGATCTTCCTAAGAAACGCATTCTGCACCAGGTCTCTCAATCGTCCCAACGCCACCAAAGCCTTTATCAGAGGTCAATTATCTAATCAAAAAATTGATTAAATGTTTTAACTGTTTCCGTTTCAATTTCTAATTCATTAGATGCAATGTAACAGTATGGAAGGCAATGGCCATGTGCTTTAAGATTTTGGGGCAGGAGAAGAAAGTCACACAGAGGGAGCTTTTCTACAAGTTGCTTTGCGAATCGCCTGATTATTTCCCGTCTCAATCACAGGTCAATCGGACTGTCCAAGGTCACCACAATCTTCTTCCTCCTTCAGTACCAGCTTATTTTTTGTTTCAATCTTTGAGGACTTTTTACGAACACATGGAACACACAATTTGTTCACATGAGAGCAGATGTAGTGGGATTGCTTCGCTGCAGCCGTTACAGCCTTGGAATCATGGCGTCTAGCCGAGGCCTTGTTGCCGGTCGTTTGTTACTGCAGGTACTCCATCTTTACAATCAACAAATGGTCAACTGTTTGGGTAGAAATTAAATGAAACTGAGATAAGTATTTAATAGGAGCCAAACCAAGAGGTTATGGATTGTGCTGCCTGTGGATTTTCAGGGCATGGCATCTCTGGGGACTTGAATTCCATCGATAAGCTGACAATGAAGACGGAAGCGAGGTACATCATTGTGGTGGAAAAGGTACTTGTTTTTTAGCTTCTCTGTGTTTTGATGGCTAGGATTATGATGGAAGAATGAAACCAACTTATTGATTCTGCAATGACTTTTAACTTGGATATGATTAGCATGCCATATTTCAGCGGCTGGTAGAGGATCGTGTGTTCAACCAAATTCCCAGCATCCTCATCACTGCCAAAGGGTACCCAGATATTGGCACAAGGTAAAAATTGAACAGGAGCCTGATGCTCACCAACAGATTCTTCTGACATTGTTGAATGCAGGCTGCTTCTTCACCGGATGAGCCGGGTGTTTCCCGACTTGCCAATTCTGGCACTGGTCGACTGGTATGGATTGCCCTTTCTTCCTTGTCAATCTTCAGTTGTCACATTTCAAGTTTTCATCTTTTGACTGCTGGAAATTGGTTTAAGGAACCCAGCTGGGCTAGCTATTTTGTGCACATTCAAGTATGGTAGCATAGGGATGGGCTTGGAAGCTTACAGATATGGTAATATTCTGTTCATGTTATGCTAAATGACAATTTTCTCTCAATTACGACAAAATTCACCGCTTTCTGTGTGTTATAGCTTGCAATGTGAAGTGGCTGGGGCTGAGAGCAGATGACCTAGATCTCATACCTGAACAAGCTTTGGTTCCATTGAAAGCAAAGGACCTCCAAATTGCAAAAAGCTTAATGTCCTCAGAGATCTTGCAGGTTACTATTTTCCTTTCATCTCATAGTATTCTCTTTACATTTTACCCTACTGAAAATTTATGGGTCTGTAATCAATGGCTGTATTGCAGGAGAATTACAGAGAAGAGCTGGCATTAATGGTCGAAAGCAGTAAGCGAGCTGAAATTGAAGCTTTGTATGTTCACGGATATGATTACTTGGGTAAGTTCATAGCAAAGAGGATTGTGCAAGCCAATTATATCTAAGAGCAGCTCTTGCTGCAACTATGATTTGCACCAAGAGAATGAAGATACCAGTCTGCAATACTGATTCGAATTTTTCATTTCGATCTTTCACTGTCACAATAACATGCAAAAAAAAAAACTCGGGAAATAATGTTTGTAAGTGTCATACTCCCAACGACAGAATTTAATACAAGCAAGATAAATGACACTTTGATTTACTTTCGAATCATTGCTACAACAAATTTGGCAAAGGCGTGCGTATGAATTGGAATATAAACTAGACTAGACTGAAATGTGCAGATCACGATGCAGAAGTCTCAAAAATACCAACATAAAACGAATACCTCTCAACATTTCTAACAAATCTTCAGCCCCTCTTCGATGCCAAGCTCACTTTTCTTCCTTCCACAAGGAACTTTTTGTTGGCTTCTAGCTACAGTCACAACAAAGTCACAGTTTGCAGAGATGAGAAAACTGAAAAATAAATTCAAGACTCCAGCCCAGAATAGTGAGATCAATCCAACTGTTCAAGGGTCCAAATTCTTAATTCTAGTATTTTAACTAAAGATTTATTAGCTCAAACAAAGAAAAAAGAGACCAGGTTATGCAACCCTGGTCAGATGATATCTTCTTCTTAAAGACAAAAAAATTGTACTAACATAAGAATATTGCTCGACAGTCGATTGGAGGTCCATACCTTTTGTCTCAGGAAAGCAAGTGCATCTTTCTTTGAAGAGAAGTCTGAGAAAACAGAAGATGAATGTTCATCGATCAAAGATTTCAAAATCTTCAGCTTCAATGACTGTCCAGGCACCTGGGGAAGACTGAATTAGTGTGAAAAATTATAAAAAATCAGGATAATAAATTTCAAGGACTCACCTGACGAAGAAGCTGTTTACAAAGCTTTTTCAACTTTACTTTTGGTTCACTGCTAATTCCCATTTCTACAGAGTCATCTTGTTTTTGTTTCTCTGGAGAGCTAGGGCCATCAGAATCTTCATCATCACTATCATTAAATGATGTCTTTTTCCCCTGAAAGTAGCAACCAGCTATTTTCTTTTTCCGGTTCTTGATGCCTAATCCTTGCTTCCCAATTGTGGACTTATCCTGAAAACATAAGACACACGCAGT
This sequence comes from Prinsepia uniflora, assembly GCA_032719365.1. Lineage (NCBI taxonomy): Eukaryota > Viridiplantae > Streptophyta > Magnoliopsida > Rosales > Rosaceae > Prinsepia > Prinsepia uniflora. The sequence goes on from CM064872.1 coordinate 34,574,994, forward strand.
AAGGATCTAGCCCATAACACAACTGTAATTCTTCCCTATTTTCGGATTAATACTTTCCCATAGCATTCTAATCAACTATCTATTTATAAGAAGAATCAAGTCAGTATACAGAACAGTTGGTATAAATATTGGTTATGTGTCACCATCCACTGGAGTCAATTCTATCACAGATGTTGCAAACATTAAAACACATGATTAATGATCACCATGACAGACAAACATTCCACTATTTTCAGTAAATATTTCAAAAAATGGACAGTACATACCTGAACAAGATTGTAAAGATTAACTTGGTCATCCTCATAAAACATTTTTCTCTCATTAGGATTTTGAGAATTCTCTAATTTTCTTCTTTTCATCTCTGCTCCAAGCAGACCTCCGGGAACAAACCCATATTTATGGCCCCACCAATTTGGAGGTATCTCTTTACACGTGTTTCCTGTGACAATATGATGAGATCATTCGACAAAAATTGATGTCGTATTAGAAAACAACCAAAGAGCACGTACAAGCATAAAAGTATATTTTTCTCTAAAACTGCAATGAAATAAAATTTACTTCAACATAGCACAGGAGAAGCTCTTTTTAAAATGAAATCAGTCTTGGATATTCTTAAGGCATTCATCAAAATGCATGACAAACTATATAATTTTGGTTCACAATGAGGAAAAAGCACTATGAGTAATGCTAACCATGGTAATTCTATCAAATATTGGAATTTCACTGGAGCTATTTCATGGATACTCATCTGCTATTTCAAAAAAATTTGGCACTAGAAGGTTGGCCATAAACTCTATAAAAAATATTACAAAATAAAAAAATAAAAAAAATCAACACAGAGAACTAGATAATCATATTGATGAGTTGAATAAAAGCTGTTAAATATGAATATCAAGGAAATATGCAACCAAAATCCCCATACATGTCGATAACCAAGAAGGAAGATTAATGTGAGGGAAATAACAAAGGAACAGGTACTGGAGAAAATAAACGGCTTAAATCCTTTTATGTAAACCTATTCCAGGTTAATACCTTCAGGAAATATAACTTGAATCTCAGATGCCTTATCTGACTCTAGTTCTTCATCAAAATTTATCTCTGGAGATTCCACTTTTTTTACCTGTGGTATGCATGAATCAACAGTCAGAAATGACATGCATCCAGAATTTGAACCGTGCATCCAAGTGTCGCAAACAGAATACAATAATTATACACTTAATTTGCAAGAAATTATTTTTCGTGATGATAACTTACAAGGATTCCTTCGATATCTTTAGAAGAATAACCTTGGACAAGCTTTCCTCTTTCTCTTTTCTTATATCTGATTATCATAGACAAAAACGAAAGGTTTAACACTAGTGAAACAGGTAAGATAATTAAAAATCAATAATTTCCAAGAAAATAAACCAACCTTCCCTGTGGCCGAGTAGCCTTAGCAACTGCTTCCTTAACTCCACTAAGCAATTCAGTATCACTTTCCACTTGATTGGTGTTCTTCTCAGCAACTATAACAAACGAAAATATTAAAATAAAAATAAGAAAAACAAGGTCAACAATCCTCAAACATCTACATCATAATTCTTAACATACAATAACCAAGTTAATCTTGGTACAACATACCGTCATCTTTGGGTGGCGCTGCCTGCTGCCAATTAAAAAAATATATGATAAGCTCCATGTGGGAAAAACATGAAATATGCTTAACATGGAATTTAAATAAGAAGAAAAAATGTACAAAGCTTACAACTTTCAATCGTTTGAGGATACTATCAAATTGGGTCGTATCGAACGCCCAATTGTTGGGCTTCTCCACACCTACACCTATTCAATACAATCATACACAAAGATAAATAAACTTTCTGTCTCCGTTTACAAAAAAAAAAACACACACACAACAAAAAAATTGATTGACAGTACAAATTTTGCTCCTTCCTTACACCAAAAAATTAAATGAAAAGTAGATGGAAAAAAGAGAGAGAGAGAGAACCAGTAGTGTCCTGTTTGTTTTTTACTCTAACATATCCCTTGATCCCCTGCTTGTCTTTCCCAAGCCCTTCTCCTTCTTCCCACCCCTATACAGAAATACCAATAAGAAATTGAAATAAAAAAGTAAATCACAATTAAAAGGGAAATATACCAAGCAAAATATAGGGCGCACCATTTGTTTCATGAGGCGGAAAGCAGCTGATTGTCTGGCGACGCCGACGTAGCAGAGAGGAACTTCGGGTGCGGCCATGTTTGGTTTTTGCTTGTCTGACTCCGACCCACCAGCCACGATTTGCAGCCGTCTTTGTGTGTCTTTGTTTCCCAGGGTCGACGAGTGAAGAGACTGCAGGGCCAAGTTCCAAACCTAATAGAGGAAACTGAGGCCGTACGTGGTTCGGTGTTCTACCACAACAAGATGCCGTTTCGCGTACCAGCCACTTTTTTACTTTTGGGTTTACGTTTACCAAACTCTTTTGTTTTACTGTGGTTAAGCTGCTTCAGCTTTAGGGTTTTTTTTCCCTGAAAAATGCATTTATATTAATTAAACGCGAATAATAACACTAACATTTTTAGCGATAAAGTTAAACAACCAAATTAGCTCAAAATCGGCCCAAAATGCATCTTTATCAATTAAACGTGAATAAAAACACCAACCTCCTTAGCGATAAGGTTAAACAACCAAATTGGCTCAAAATCGACACAAACATGGTACTTACTCTTACTCTTAACATGGTTAGCAATAACATGTGTCACCATGTTACATGCCTTAAGGGAAAATTGGAAAGTAATCGACAAAAAAGACTCACAAAATACATAGATATCATGAAGGATGTTGGTAAGAGTACCATCATTGCCCTTCTTGCATAACAACTGAATCAACTGTAGTGAGTCAGATTCCATAATTACAATAGTATGACTAGCCGTCACACATGCCTCCAAACCTAAACGAACATTCAAAGCTTTCGCCTGAAGAGCCGACGAGCATGCGAGCATACCAGCACCCCTGGCCCCTTCGAAGGAGCCTAGCCATGATCGTAGAACCCAGCCGTAAGTCCCCCTATGTATGCCTTTAGACCAAGCTCCATCACAATTGAGTTTGAGGACTCTAAAGCTGGGTCACTGCAAACCTTAGCCCTGCATGCTTTGGCAAAGCCCCGCTTTAGGTTGACCAAATTTTTTTTTCTATTTTTATAATTTTTGCGGGATTAGTCTCGACCTCTATGGGCTCATGTAGAGCAATCCTTATGCATTACGAAGGCATCCAGCTAGTTTCGTCGCACATTGTTGAATTTTAATGCATAAGGCACCATCCAGCTAGCTTCATCCCTCATTGTTGAAGTAGAAATCAAACGTACTTGAAGAAATCTCCGTAATTCCTACAATAATAAATTAAAATAATTGAGATTAAGGTTGAATTTCCAAGGGGATTGTTTAACCAAAAATACTCTAATACTAGTCTTCACCCTTTGGCCCAAAAGCGTATGGGCTTGTGTGTACCTGTTAAGTCCGTTGACAAAAAACCTGATTTGGTCCATTATGGGTCATGGACCAATCCGACCCAAAAGTTAATAGGTTGGATTTGGGCTTAGCGTGTTCAAATCCAATATGTGTGATAGATTCGAGCTCGATAAGGTCGGATAAGCTCAGCTCGACCTACCCATATAAACCAGACTCATAAGGCCGAATATATAAAATAATTATTAATTAGAAATTAATACCCCAACTCATTCTTAATAAAAAAAAAATTCAGTACAAACTCAAACTCCAACCCCAAGCCCAACTTAATTTATTTTAGAAAGTCCAAGACCTAATACAAACCATAACCTGAACTCTTTCACCATCTCACATTCTCCCCACTCAACTTGCACACGACACACACCCGGCACATTCTCTCTCTCTCTCTCTCTCTCTCTCTCTCTCTCTCTCTCTCTCTCTCTCTCTCTCTCTCTCTCCCCCTCAAAGTTCAAATTCACAAACTCACATCTCACAAACATAACTCTCAACTTCTCAAGTCTCAACATCTCACTCATTCAAAACAAAGCTAAATTCGTCGAAGCCGACGAAGAAGAATTTTCGTCTCTCTTATCTCTCAACCTCATTCTTCCCTTCGCTCTCACTTTCACTTCCCATTCTCTCTTATCTCTCAATCTAATTCTTTGATCCGGTTTTGATGTGTGATTTGGGTTATAACCATTTCTCTTTTTCAAAAAGGAGCACATCTTGTTTTGTTTTGATTGTTACTTGTGTGTTTGTGTTTTATGTACAAGTTCTAAGCTCTTGGTTTCATCAGGTGTGACTGCATCCCTAGCTGAAATCAAGCAAGGTTACAGAAGAGCTTTCTTTCCTGCATGGCCTCAAAAGCTTTGTTACCAGATCTCTTAAATTGAATTTTATCTCTGCAACTCAAATGCTAATTATTTTGGGTATTAAATTAATAATGCCCTTGAATTGATCAATAATGGCAGGAAGATAAGAAACCATTCTAAAAGCTTGATGTCTCTAAAGCCACTAGTTGTGATGATCTTGATTATTTCGAACATGTCTATGGGGTAATTTTGATGATTATAATCCGAAGTTTGAATCTTTGAAGAGAAATGTGCAGTCTTTTTTAATTCTTATTGATGGATTTTGAGTGGTTCTATTCTAAAGTTTGAATCTTTGATGGAAAATGCGCAATTTTTTTAATTGTTGTCGCTGGATTTTGGGGGTTTTTTTCTTCTTTCCAAAGTATGAATCTTGGAAGAAAAATGTACAATCCTTTGTAATTTTAAAAGCCCATTTGGGCCCGGCTCGAGCGGGTTTTTTAGGCCCGACCCGTTAAGCCAGATAAAAAAATGGCTCGCCAAATTTTTTGGGCTTTTATATAACCCAACCTGATCCGGTATTATTTATAATATGGTATAAGACTGGCCTAGCCCAGTCGAAGCCCAAAAAATTTGGGCCGTGCTTACCCAGCCTTGCCTAATCGTGAGGGCTATCTGATACTTAATTCTCAACTTCTAATACTTAAGTTAGCTTTGAGAAAAAAAATCTAAAAAAGTTTTATAATCGAAGAATGAGCTACCTTTAGAAGTAATGTGAGACCCTCTATTTATAATTGAGGAGTCGAGGAGTGTTTTAAATTTTTTCCATACAAGTAAATTAATATATATCTTTTTTTCTTGAAATTTTTCTTTATTAACTTAAAAACGAACTAAAACACCAAAACCCACATCGAGGAGATTAAACAGCTAGTTTGGTTTAAGATCTGACCAGACATGACAACCCTCCCATGACAGGACCCGTCCCAAATCCCCTGGATTATCGTGGGACGCCCCTGCTCCCGTCTGACACGAAGTGTCAGACAAGGGATAATTCCAACCTTAGCCCTACAGGGGCTTCCAGATGGTGCCAGGATCGGAGGAGGAGTGTGATGTTTCGATCTTTGCTACAGCTCGCATCCGTGATCAACCTGAAGGGCATTAAAACCATTGAAAGCTGTGAGTGGACGAAAAAAATAATTTATAAAATTCATTTCACGAAAAATGTTTATTATGTCATTCACTAAAAAGCATGCATGCATTCGAAAACTGGTTATCAAACCATTTAGTTAAATCAATCATCAAACCATTGGGGCCTTAGCCCAAAATCGTAAAACCAAAGTATATGGGAACTCAGCCCAAAATCGTTCAAGTGGGAACTCAACCCAAAACCAATCATGTGGGAACTCAGCCCAAACCAAATTCGTTGGGACTCCGCCCAAATCAAATCACGTGGGTCTCAACACCCAAATCCAGTACATGTGGGTTTCAGCCCAAAATCAATACAAGTGGGTCTCAGCCCAAAATTCTATTTCAAGTGGGTCTCAGCCTAAAACCAATTCTCAGCATCCCTGATGCCTGACATCCTAAATGTCATAATCAATACCATTGTCACGGTTCCAAGCTACGCGTGTGTGGAACCCAAAATCACCGGAAGAATGTGGAGCTACCACGTGGCCCATAATTCCCGAAATGACCAAATTGTTCCTGTCAATAATACTTAAAGCCCAAGTACCGAACATGGCTCAAGCCCACAATGCTTACATAGCCCAAACATTGGGTCCAAACCGGGATGACATGTGGAAGCCTCTCACCCTCGATTTTCGTAACATGTGTCAGCACGCAAATCAAGAAGCATTTGTCTCACATCGAAACTATGGAAATTGAACATCCCACTTACCCCTACATAAGGGGTACACATTTCTCAATAAAGATAATTCAATTCAACGCTACTTAAGCTCTTAAGATTTTCTTTCGAAGCTGACTTAAGCATCAGAACGTTTTCGGTTGAACCACCCCCATAGGATTCAACCTTAACCCCGTTTGATTTTCGTTCTTGTTCGTAGGGATCGAAAAGGAACTTCACAGAGCCGGACGATTTCTGCATCAACAACTGGTGCTTTCATTGAGAGCCTATTTGAGAAATACTCAAAGCGTGCTCCTTGGTTTTTCCTCGAAAAAAACTCCATTCTACTTTCAACACTTATATAACGACCCGTCCCGAGTATCGGGATTTAATATTATTTAAATAAGCTATAGAATGACTAATCTGGGATTAGTTGAGTGATTTCGGACAAATTGTGCAAAATGACCGTTTTGCCCTTGGACGTGGGCAAAACGTTGACTTTTAATTCGGACGGTCAAATGGACCTTGACCAATGACTGTGACGTAATTCGGGACGTCACGAGTTCATAGACAGGTGGCACGTTCGATTCCGACATTCGTGGTGAAAGTTATGATGTTCGGAAGCCCAAGGGCATTTTCGTAATTTGGATGAAATGGGGGAAAATGTTGACTTTTTGATCGGGAGGTCCGATCGCCGAGGGCCAAGGACCGTTATGTAGTGCGGGTCGATACGAATCCATTGACAGGCGGCACGCCGAAATCAGAATTCGTACGAGGAAGTTATGGTCTGAAACGTGAAATCGGGGAAGTTTACGTCTCACCGTGTCGATTATTTTATTCTGAAATGGTGGTTGGAGGACACTTGGATGAGTGACAAGTGTCACTCACCCATTGGTTAGATTGGATCATGTTCCATTAATCATAAAATTATGCTAAAGTTTCCACTATGGAATTAATTAGGATTAAATCCCTGCTTTTAATATGAGTCATCCATCTCACTCCCCAGATTCCATCTCAGCCGTTCATCTCATCTCATCCTTCCTATTTCTGTTCAGCCTTCTTCTCCTTACCCGTGAACAAGCAAAACAGGGAGGTGATAATTGGATTCTGGCCATGATCAATCTTCCTTCCACAATTGATTGTGCAACTGGAAACTGAGGAATTTGCGGAAGGATTTGGCTGAGGGAGAACACGAGAGACTGCGGGGGGCTGTGAAAACCGAGAATAGGAATTTTGGAGCAATGGAGGGAAATTAAAAATTTGAGCTATGGGCTCTGAGGATCGATTTGGAGTTCAATTTGAGCCTTTTGGGATTGCCTCGATCACAACCAGCTCAAGAACGAAGAATGTTGGCAACCTTTTGGCTCTGAACAGGCTTGGTGACAAAGGAGAAGCTTGAGGATTGAGTCGTGATTCTAGAGGGATTAAACGATGAAATTGGATTATCAAATGAGTTTACCTTGGCCCAAACGAAGCTTCTCAGTGGATCAATTTAAGGAAATCCAGTGGAATTGATGAAATCCGAATGATGAACAGTGCCATGTTCTTCGATGTTCATCTTCAAGTCGTTGGATTTCAGGTAAGGATTGTTGTAATTAGGTTTACAGACATCTAATTAGATTTATAACGAACCTATTTGAGTGTTCAATTGAAAGGATTAAGGTGGATTTGACAGTGAACGAGTCGGGTCATCTCGGGGGTCAAATGGACCCGTTTACCAGAGAAACGGGTGAGGACGGTGACTGTAGCAGTCACTGTAGCAGGCGCGTGGCTTTCACGCGCAGCCACTCAAGGCGGCGCGTGACGGCGCGTGGGCACGAATCTCGAGGTGAGGTCAACATGACTTTTGTCCTATGCAATGTAACAAACATTTTAGCGTTGGTTTCGTATCAATCGGACCCCGTTTCGATATTGTTCGGGATGTCCGAAGGTTTTAAATCCAGTTTAGAAATACTTAAAAATTCGAGAAAATTACGGGACTTGAATAGGATGTTAATGAGGAGGTTAGTAACCCTCTAATGTGATTTGGACAGGATTGCGAGTCCCGGTGATAGTGGTGTGGCCTGGGAAGGCATATGGCACGCGTATCGAGGCGCTCGGTTAAACGGTCTGTGAGTGGACATTGGTTTTATAAATTCGATGCATGCATAACTGTTTCATGATTGTTATAATTGTGATTATATGATTTATTTTGGATATCGGTGAATTTATATGTTTTCACACATTTCGAGGCGATTTACGTGTTTGCACGTAAATCGAGGTTTTTCCGAATTTGCACTGATTTCCATAATGGTGGTTCGGATATGATTTTATGAAACAGTTACGGATTTGGTAAAGTAAATTCGGGCCAGGGGCCCAGTTGATTTGAGAAATCGGGCCAGGGGCCCAATTGACTTATGCAATCAGGCCAGGGGCCGAGTTGATTTATATATGTGACTTCGGGTCGGGGACCCTAAAATGGAATTGAATAAATGATTTCGGATTTGATTATCAACTATTTGGACTTTTGACGGTTTTATGGAAATTCGGGGAAGGGCCCTTGTGATATTTTGGAAATGAGTAATAAAATGTGTTCCATAAAACCATCTCGATACGAGGATATATATTGGTCTCTTCCAGGTGTCGGGGACACTGGGGAAGTCACGGTGCATTGTCTGCGAGGGGTCATTGTACGGAGCAGCCGGACCGTATAGTGACTCAGGAGCAGGATTGCTATGATTGACGTCAGGGACGTCAGACATCGGGAATGTCAGAGATATGGACCCGGTGAGACCCCGGGCAGCACGCGTTGCTTAATACCGTGAGATATGACGTCGGGGACGTCAAGCGTCGGGGACGCTAGGCATTGGGGATGCCAGAGATGGAAAAATAATAAATGTATCTTACTGGATTTATGAAATAACTCTTGGATTGACTTTTGGGATTTGAAACTATGCTTTGGTTCTCGGGCTAAGGCCCTAATGGTTATTTCTAAATAAATATGTGGTTATTGGTTTTTGGTTCATGCATATGTTTTTTCTGAGGGGCATAAATGTCTTATAAATGTTTTAAATAGATTTGTTTATTTTCGTCCACGCACAACTTTTGGTTTTTAATGCCCTTCAGGTTGATTCCGGAAGCGACTGCAGCAGAGATTGGAGCATCGTACACCTCCTCCATCGATCCTTGCGCATTCAAGAAGCCCTTTTGGGCAGTGGCAATAGGTTATCCCTTGTCTGGCACTTCTTGTCAGACGGGAGCATGACACATTCCATGGTAATCCCGGGGGGATTAGGATGGGCCGTGTCAAGTGGTATCAGAGCAGGTTTTGCTCTTTTGTGCGCGAAGGTCGAGGGTGTGATGTCTCTTTGGGTTGCAGTTCCGTTGTCAACCTGATAGATAGTTTTGGGTTTGAGTAGTGGATAGGGTGTGTTTGGCCCGATACGTCGTGCATTGATGCGATTCAACCCAAGTGGGGTTGTATACGATTAACTGGTAATGTGGGACCGTCGGTTCGGTCATGTGATGATGGATTGTTGTGCTACTGGGCACAGCTGGGTTCAGGGAACCCCATTTGAATAATGATATGGAAATGCGAAACTCAGTTGAGTAATGGTCTAAAATATGGGCCCTGGTAGTGTTGGCTAGTGTACGGGGTGTTGGTGCATCGGAGTTAGCCGATGACCTTCGTGGTGGAACCCACGATGGGACCCACGATGAGTTGACGATTGGATTGGATTGGGCGTCTATACGATATCAGGACCGCGGAGTCGGTCAGGTTGTGAATTTTACTGCAGAAGGCAGTTGGGTTCAGTGGAACCCTAGGGTGTGATTTTGGAATCCTAATTTATAATTGATGGACAGGAAAAGTGAACTTTAAATGGGAACTTATGCTGCGACGAGCGGCGAAGGTCGTGGATGACCATGTGGATGACTCTAGTGAGTCTAGTCAGGATTATGGGATTCGATCTACGGATACGGTTATGAGATAAATTATGGAATTCCGTGTTGGATCGAATAATAGTGTGAGGTGTGGATACGGATCTTGACAGCGATGACTGTTGGTCGACAGTTGTATCGAGATGACTGGTTATCGAGGGTATTTAGTGTGGTTTTAACACTTGAGGATCAGGGGACGTTCATGGAATGTTCATTATCCTGATGTGCGGATGGTCAAATTGGAGGTACCCATAGTTGTGGGGTACGAGTAGTGATACGGGATCGTCGTTCGGTATGAACGGAGATCCAGGGTATCAATTTTGCACACAGTGCGCTAGCGTGGATGTTCGTGTGCTAGTGTGGGTGTTCGTGTGCTAGTGTGGATGTATGGATGCCTGTGTGTTGAGGCAAGTGTCGGTGATACTAGCGCTGGTGCTGGTGTCAGTGATTGTGATGACGATGAGCCACGGGTTGGGTTGTGACTCTGTCCTGATAGACATATGATCGGTATCTGCGACTCAGTGGTGGCTGAGTCTTGGACTGGATAGGATCCAGTGGAGATTGCGAGGCGTTGGGATAGGTCCCAAACAGTTATTAGATGGACAAGTAATGAATGGATAAAAAGGTATGATTGAGACTTGGGGAATCTATCGACGATGTTCCCTACGTCGTGAGAATCAGTGGATTTGGGGAGTTGTTGTCAACTCCGAGATTGGTAAGATTGTTTATCTCTAATATCCCCAGGAAGTACAAGGAAATTACTTGAAATTGGAAAATATGAGGGAGACCATTTATGGTGTTGATGTGGGATTTTGTGATTGTGAATCACGTGGAACCTGAGGATTGAACCTGTAAAGGTTGAGATGCGAGACGAAGGATGTAAGTTATGCACATCCAGGAGGAGTTGAGAAATTCCCGTTCGGAATCGGGGCGTGTGCATAAATGATTATTAACGGACGTGAGGACCAAGTAATGGATTGATTTTGGACACGTGGTTGTCCAAGTGAGTTGGGGATGTGGGAAGTCCAGTGGTTGGACTTGACATATCATTAGGAGTATATCTGTTTCCAACATGGTTAGAACTCCCGATTCGGGGAGAGTGGTGTTTGGGTGACGAGTGGAGTGCTCATTTCCGCATCGGTGTTTGGCATTTTGAAGTCAATGGGGTTGACTTCTTATTTTCTGCCCTGGCGGACATTGATGTTGCTACCAGTACATTGAGCGTGTATTGGTGGGTGGACCCATGTTTGGCTTGGGGTCATTGGACACAAGAAGTTGTGTATGATTCTGGATTTGGTGGTGAAGTGCGAGGTCATCATTTCCACCAAGGGAAATCTGACGAAGGATTCAATGAGGGTGTAAGACCCTACGATCAGTTTTCTGAGGGATTGTTAGCTACGTGAGCATGTGTGGATCCTAGGTGGATCTGAATTGTGATGTTGTGAACTTTGGGCATGGTGACGATCTAGGATCGTGATGTTACTTGTCGAAGGACGTAGTGATGGATCTGGATCGTGATCTTGATGATTCAAATAGGTGGAGAGTTTATCACTCTTACCTTGGTATGTGAGTTGTAAATGACGGGACTGAACTTCTTCTCGAATGAGTCCCATATGGGTTGTTACTCGAATGAGTAGGTTTTCGAAGTGGTCGGATTTTGTCAAACTTAGACGTGTGGATATTGGGATTAGATTCCCTATGGGGTCAATCGAGTGTGTTGAGCAGGTAACCGATAGGTTCGGTTTTGGTACGTCTTGGTGGACGTAAACGAGATTTTGGGTTTTGGAATCGAATTTCTGGGTGACGATTCAGGATTCGATTTCGAAGCTCGAAAGTGGATAACCGGATTTGGGTGCGGAATGATTATTCCAATGCTAGCTTACGGAATAATGATTTCAGATTCGGATTTGGAAAAGGATATTGGGTCGGAGTTTTGATCTGTCTGGTACAGTATCTGACAGATGGACTCTAGGTAATCAGAACGTGTTTGGCCACAACCTAGGTGGTTGTAGGCGGATTGATGGATAGATGTACGTACAGGGTACGTTGTACAAGGACTGATACTGGTTAGGCTGAGTGGTGCCTAGTGACGGTACATGGGATGTACCAGTGGTGTGTGATTAAACGTGATGGTAATCGGCTTGGTTCCGATACCATTTGTTTGGTTGTGATTGTGGACTGGACATTGGATATTGTGCGCTGAGCAGAGTGATTTTGTCGTGTTCAGTGATTGTATGTGACAGGACCCGCCCCGATCCCCCTGGGACCACCCGGGACGTGCCCTGCTCCCGTCTGACACCCGACATTAAAATACCAAAAATACCCTTATTGAAGATAAAATGCATAAAGAAAATCCATAGTTAAGTCATACATAGCACGCCACACAAATACTCGAATACAAATAGTGTCAGACAAGGGATAGTTCCCGAATACAGTTTATTGAGCACGACTCTAGACACACTACGTACCAACCTACCCAACAGTAGGGTTCAGGCACGCAACGTAAACCTATGCCTCTTCCTCCTCGGGATCCTCCTCCTCGATAGCACTACCTGGAGGGGTAGTAAAACAACAAAGGTGAGTGGGCCGAAACTCAAGGTTTACAAAGTAGTTTACCATTTCGAAAACATATAGCTTTTCCCCTCCGTTTTCCGAAAAGACATGCATAGTATCATAAACCACAAAACCATATAATCATCAGCAGAATAATATCAACATAATATAATCTTAGTCACTGCACTATACATCCCAACCCTGACATCCCAGATGCTTGACGTCCCAGACGCCCGATAAGGTCACAATCTCAAGGCTACGCGTGCCACCCGGGGTCTCAATCCCGAGTCCAAATCCCGAACCTAGTCCGAGCAAGGCATTCTAGATGCCTGACGTCCCAGACGTCCAATAGTAGCAATCCTGCTCCTGAGTCACTCTACGGTCCGGTCCCTCCGTAGAATGACTCCTCACAGGCAATGCGCCGTGACCACTCCGGTGTACCTACATCCGGAGGAGATAGAATCCTAGGGTAGATCTATACAGTGCAGTACCACAGATAATATCGAGATCCATTATACATATACATGACTCCAAACCATTCATAAACAACCAGACGGGTCTCATGCCCAAACATCGTAATACGTGCCATAAATCATACTCAAGATAAACAGATACTTTTACTTGAATCACATATAGATATAGTAGAAAGTAAAACAGTTATGCATGTCGAAGTTTAGTGAAATCAAAAGCCCACTCACAGTACAATCCCGCTGCAATCCCGAGCGTAAAGCCCCGTCCAAGGGTTAAAGTACAATTCCTGTCATGCCCAAAACATACGTAAAGGTCACTTTAAGTCCCTACTAAACAACTAAGAAACCCTAGACTGAAACCGGCCCGAGAAAGCCGTCCGAACACGCTTCCCAAGGCGTCAAACCCTAATTTGACCAACTTAACGATCTCCGATCGACACGAAACCACCGCCATTGGATCCGTATCGTCGAAACCTTGAAAATGGCACTGGTCCCACACAAAATACTGTTCACACGCGCCCCCCACGCGCCGGTCAACCCTCTGGTCAATGGTGCTACAGTGATGCTGACGTCAGCATGACGTCACTGCTGACGTCAGCATGACGTCATCACTGACAGTGTCAGAGGACACGTGTCAACAGCCCATTGGTCCCTGGTCTGACAATATTCTGACATGATGATGTCATCATGACGTCACTGCTGACGTCAGCATGATGACGTCATCAGCTATAGTAACCGGGTCTGAGAACCGGGTCACCGCAGACCTACGGTTCGACCCGACCAGTTCTCATCAACCCGACCACCAAAATCGATGGGATTTGTTCCTATAAACTCATCTAAACATGTTCTATGGTTCTGTGGATTCAAAACTAGTTTTTAAGTTCGAGAAACCACCTGAAAATCGACGGGGAACTGGCTGCCGGCTCTGGTTCGTCTTCTCCGGCGAGCCGTCAAGCTTCCAGCGACAAACTCTGGTCCAAAATGCTCGTCTAGTCCCCTAGGTTATGTCTCAAAAGCAACCAAACAATTCTAACGTTAAAAATGGAAGTTTCGATACAGGGAAGGAAATCGGTGTCTCTCGGGTTTACAGGCTTACCGTCGCCGTGTCGCCGCCGTGGGCTGCCCAGTCCAGTCCTAAGCCGTCCAGAGGTCACACTGATCCTAACCCTACGTTTGTTCGAGCCCAGAAGTCGTGGTTTGGATGGTTGGATGGTTTTGGGCTGCACGGGTTCCTTCTCGGGTTTGTGGGTTTTCCGGTCGTGCAGGGTGGCCTTGGTGGCGTTGGCCGATGTATGGTGGAGGTGGTGGACGGTCTGGTGCTGCCTGGTGAGGAAGGTTGGGTGGTGAGCTGCTGGTGTTATTGTTTGAAGGATGAGAGAGCCACGGTTTGAAGGAATAGAAATGAGAGAATGAATTCTCTCATGGTTTTTAAAACAGAGTGATCAGATGGAATGGAGGGCTGAGATTCAGTTAGAGTATAGGATGAAGGGTGAGGATTTAGGGAGGTTTAATTAATTAATTAATGGAATGGCAAACACAGATCCTGATTTTTGGGGATGATGTGGATGAGGTAGATGAGTGACATGTGTCACTCATCAAGGGTCCAGATTGATTGGGTTAAAGTAAATCAGATTCTAATATTTTAATATTATTTTAAGTTCCGAGTCTCGGTTAGTTCGGTTACGTTCTTGACCATAACTCTTTCGTCGTAAGTCCGATTTCGGCGTGCCGCCTGTCTATGGATTCGTATCGACGAGACCTACGTAACGGTCATTGGCCCTCGTCCGTTGGACTTCCCGGGTCAAAAGTCAACATTTGGCCCCCAAATGGCCAAATTACAAAATACCCCTCGACTTCCGAACGTCACAACTTCTTCCTCGAACGTCGGAATCGAACGTGCCACCTGCCTATGAACTCGTGACGTCCTAAACTACGTCACGGTCACGTGTCAAAGTTCTAAATACTTCCCGAGGTAAAAGTCAACTTCCCCCCCCCCCCCTCAGGGGCAAAACGGTCATTTTACAATAAAATAATAATTACGAAAGTTCGGGTCGTTACAATCTACCCACCTTACAAAAATTTTGTCCTCGAAATTTACTCGAATAAAAACGGGTACTGCTCCCTCATCAAGTCTTCGGGTTCCCACGTCGCTTCCTCGACGTCATGGTTCCTCCATAACACTTTCACCAACCGAATCGTCTTGTTTCTCAGAACCTTGTTCTTCTGATCCAGAATCTGCACTGGTTTCTCCTCAAAGCTCAGATCAGTCATCAGTTCTACTGGTTGTTCCGGCAAGGCATGTGAATCGTTCCGTAGGTATTTCCGTAACATGGACACATGGAAAACATCGTGCACTCTGGCAAGTTCTGGAGGTAATGCCAACCGGTATGCCACTAGTCCAATCCTCTCAGTGATCTCGAACGGCCCAAAATAACGTGGACTCAACTTCTCGCGTCGGCCAAAACGGATAATTCCTTTCCATGGAGATAACTTAAGGAATACAAAATCTCCAACCTCGAATTCCAAGTCTCGAATTCGTCGATCCGCATAGCTCTTTTGGCGATCCTGCGCTGCCTTCAATCTTTCCTTGATGATTCGAACTGTTTCCTGGGTCATGTCCATCAAATCGGTCCTAAAGCTGCTCGCTCTCCTACCTCCATCCAGCAGATAGGTGTCCTGCACTGTCGGCCATACAGTGCCTCGTAGGGTGCCATCCCGATACTTGCATGATAACTGTTGTTGTATGCGAACTCCATCAAAGGCAAATGAGTATCCCACGAATCCTGAAACTGCAGTACACAAGACCTCATCATGTCCTCCAGTGTCTGGATAGTCCTCTCTGACTACCCATCGGTCTGTGGGTGGAACGCTGTACTGAAATGTAAGTTTGTATCCAAGGCGTTCTGCAAACTTCGCCAGAACCTAGATGTGAAACGCGGATCTCGATCAGACACTATCGACTCCGGCGTACCATGAAGTCGAATGATCTCCTTCACAAACAGCTGAGCCAGTCAGTTTGGCTTAAATGTCTCCTGTACTGGTAAGAAATGAGCTGACTTGGTCAATCGGTCGACAATCACCCAAACTCCATCGCGTCCCCTCTGAGTCCTTGGCAACTTGAAGACAAAATCCATGGTAATGTGATCCCACTTCCACTCGGGAATCGGAAGTGGTTGCATTGCTCCATACGGTCTCTGCCGCTCCGCCTTGACCTGCTGACAGGTCAAACATCTGCTTACAAACTCTGCAATATCCTTCTTCATTCCTGCCCACCAATAGTGGTCCCGGAGGGTACGGTACATCTTTGTACCTCCCGGATGCATGGCATAAGCCGAACTGTGGGCTTCCTCGAGAATTTCTGCCCGTAACTCTGCCACTGCAGGAACACACAAACGGCCCAGTTTCACCAGAGCTCCATCTGGTCGGATAGTAAAGTCCTGCCTCTCGTCCGCTTCGACCTCGATCCTGTAGATACAAAGTGTCGGATCCTCCAATTGTGCCTCGATAATCCGATCGACTAGCACAGGTCGTACATGAAAACTGGCCAACAAAGCTCCCTGCTCATCCATCCCCAGCATAACTCCAGCTCTTCGGAGTTCCACAAGCAAAGGAAGGTACACCAGCCTCAGGTGTGCAATCGATCCTGCTGACTTCCTGCTGAGTGCGTCTGCCACAACGTTCACCTTCCCTGGATGATATTCAATCGTACAATCATAGTCCTTGATCAGCTCCAACCACCGTCGCTACCTTATGTTCAGCTCCTTCTGAGTGAACAAATGCTTTAAACTCTGATGATCGGCGAAGATCCTGCAAGTCACCCCGTACAGATAATGTCGCCAGATTTTTAAAGCGTGAACCACCGCCGCCAACTCCAGATCATGCATAGGGTAGTTAAGTTCATGTTTCTTTAGTTGTCTCGATGCATAAGTGATAACTTTGCCATTCTGCATCAGCACGCAACCTAAACCTTGCAACGATGCGTCACTGTAGACTTCGAACTCTCCACTGTTATCCGGCAAAGCAAGAACAGGTGCGGTAGTTAACCGACGTTTTAATTCCTGATAACTCTGCTCACACCGTTCATCCCAAACAAATTTTACTCCCTTCCTGGTTAAACGAGTCAACGGTGCGGCGATACTAGAGAAGTCCTCAACAAATCTCCGGTAGTATCCTGCCAAACCAACGAAACTCCGTACCTCTGTCACGGTTGTCGGTCTAGCCCAATTTGTCACCGCTTCGGTCTTCTGGGGATCCACACTAATCCCGTCTGATGACACTACATGTCCCAGAAAACCAATGCTGGTTAGTCAAAACTGACACTTACTCAGCTTGGCGTATAACTGGTTCTGCCTCAGCTTCCCTAACACCGAACGTAAGTGTTTCTCATGAGCCTGAGCACTCCTCGAGTACACAAGGATGTCATCAATGAACACGATCACAAACTTATCCAAATAAGATCGGAAGACCCTATTCATTAGATCCATGAATGCTGCTGGAGCATTCGTCAAGCCGAAAGGCATCACAAGGAATTCATAATGCCCGTATCTGGTCCGAAACGCTGTCTTCGGGACATCTCCTTCAGCAATCTTCAACTGATGATAACCAGATCGCAAATCAATCTTCGAGAAGTACTGTGCTCCCCGCAGTTGATCAAAGAGATTGTCAATCCTGGGTAAGGGGTACTGGTTCCTTACCGTGACCTTGTTGAGCTGTCGATAATCCACACACAAACGGAGGCTCCCCTCCTTCTTCTTCACAAATAATACCGGTGCTCCCCACGGTGATGTACTCGGTCGAATGAATCCCAAGTCCACCAACTCCTGCAATTGGATCTTCAGTTCCCGTAACTCCGCTGGTGCCATCCGATATGGTGCCTGCGATATAGGTCGTGTGCCGGGAAGTAGTTCAATCGTTAACTCAATCTCCCGATATGGTGGTAAACCAGGCAAATCTTCCGGGAACACATCCGGAAATTCTCGCACCACAGGTATATCATCGGCACCCGAAGTATCACTCTTTGTCGTCACAACATGCGCCAGATAACCCTGGCATCCCTTCTGTAGAAGCTTCGTAGCGGCAAGTGAAGAAATTACTTCAGGTAGCGAACCGTCGCGCTCTCCCTGAAAAGTAACCTCCGGCAAACCCGGACTCCGCAATATCACCCGCCTACTACAACAGTCGATGAGCGAACCGTGCTCAGTCAACCAATCCATTCCCAAGATAACATCAAAGTCATGGATATCCATAAGGATTAGATCAGCTAGCAGATCTACATCCTCCACCCTTACTGGGCATCTCCGGATCACCTGATTCACTATGTACACAACGCCCATCGGTGTACCAACACCCATTTCACTATCCAAGGCTGACACCTCGCGATCTAACATACCCGCACAACTTTTCGAAATAAAAGAATGAGTAGCCCCAGCATCCATTAACACCCGTACAACAATATTTGAGATATGAAGAGTACCTGTAACCACACCAGGGGCTGACCTCGCCTGCTGCTGAGTCACTGCAAAAACACGAGCTTTGGGTCCCGCAGTCTGTCCGCGTCCACGCGCGCCACGCTCAGCACTCTGTCCTCGGCCTCTGGCAGGGTGAGAAGCCGAACTCTGTGTCACACTAACACCTTTAGTCTCGTTGTTCCTTGACAGTAAAGGGCAATCTCGGGCATAGTGGCCCGCTCCTCCACAAGCAAAGCAATTAACTGTCCTCGGTCCATCCCAAGACCCTCCTGATGCACCAATCCAAGCCTGATGCTGTCCAGAACTGAATCTCGATCCGCCCCTCTGAGAGTTCCCATGTCGACCTGACCAGCCACGACCACGTAAAGATGAGGGTGCTCCTCGGTAATTTCCCCCCCTTAGATATCTTTGGGCCGGTTGGTCCAGGATGTGGACGATCCCGGCGCTGCCCCTCGCCTGATGATTGTCGCGCCTGGTGTGCCGCCAGACTGGCCTCGACACGAACTGCAGCGTCGACCATGTCCCTCAGAGTCGCGTAACTAGTAGCCGTCACACTTGCCCGCAACTCTCCTTGGAGTCCCAACTCAAATCTTTGACATTTTTCCTCCTCAGTACTCACGAAAGCTGCGGAAAAACGGGAAAGCTTCCCGAAAGTCTGCTCGTAATCTGCCACGGACATATCTCCCTGTTCCAGCCGCAGGAACTCTGCCTCTCGTGCCATGTGAAATGAACGCGGGTAATACTGATCTAAGAATCGGGCACGAAAGACCTCCCATATGGTGGTGTGAACAGTCCACCCGGACATCTCAAGACCATGCCACCATTGATAAGCCCCGCCTTCCAGTAAGAAGGCCGCCAGTGCCACCCGCTCGCCGGGTGGGCAGTGCATCACGGTGAAGATTCTTTCCCATTTCGCAATCCACTCATGGGCATCCTCGGGGTTTGATCCCCCGCTGAACGGTGTGGCTCCCAACCTTTGAGCCCGCTCAATGCTAGCACATTCCAACTCTCTCGCAATTTCCTCGTCAGTTCGTGTTTGAGGAATTCTCCTTGGAGGCATAACCCACTGTTAAGAGGCACAGATTAGATACTGACATCTTTTAAACTAAGTACTGACCACTAGTCTAGCATGCTGACCACAACCTAGTGCTCTGATACCAAGTTGACAGGACCCGCCCCGATCCCCCTAGGACCACCCGGGACGTGCCCTGCTCCCGTCTGACACTCGACATTAAAATACCAAAAATACCCTTATTGAAGATAAAATGCATAAAGAAAATCCATAGTTAAGTCATACATAGCACGCCACATAAATACTCGAATACAAATAGTGTCAAACAAGGGATAGTTCCCGAATACAGTTTATTGAGCACGACTCTAGACACACTACGTGCCAACCTACCCAACAGTAGGGTTCAGGTACGCAACGTAAACCTATGCCTCTTCCTCCTCGGGATCCTCCTCCTCCTCCTCGGGATCCTCCTCCTCGATAGCACTACCTGGAGGGATAGTAAAACAACAAAGGTGAGTGGGCCGAAACTCAAGGTTTACAAAGTAGTTTACCATTTCGAAAACATATAGCTTTTCCCCTCCGTTTTCCGAAAAGACATGCATAGTATCATAAACCACAAAACCATATAATCATAAGCAGAATAATATCAACATAATATAATCTTAGTCACTGCACTATACATCCCAACCCTGACATCCCAGATGCCTGACGTCCCAGACGCCCGATAAGGTCACAGTCTCAAGGCTACGCGTGCCACCCGGGGTCTCAATCCCGAGTCCAAATCCCGAACCTAGTCCGAGCAAGGCATTCTAGATGCCTGACGTCCCAGACGTCCAATAGTAGCAATCCTGCTCCTGAGTCACTCTACGGTCCGGTCCCTCCGTAGAATGACTCCTCACAGGCAATGCGCCGTGACCACTCCGGTGTACCTACATCCGGAGGAGATAGAATCCTAGGGTAGATCTATACAGTGCAGTACCACAGATAATATCGAGATCCATTATACATATACATGACTCCAAACCATTCATAAACAACCAGACGGGTCTCATGCCCAAACATCGTAATACGTGCCATAAATCATACTCAAGATAAACAGATACTTTTACTTGAATCACATATAGATATAGTAGAAAGTAAAACAGTTATGCATGTCGAAGTTTAGTGAAATCAAAGGCCCACTCACAGTACAATCCCGCTGCAATCCCGAGCGTAAAGCCCCGTCCAAGGGTTAAAGTACAATTCCTGTCATGCCCAAAACATACGTAAAGGTCACTTTAAGTCCCTACTAAACAACTAAGAAACCCTAGACTGAAACCGGCCCGGGAAAGCCGTCTGAACACGCTTCCCAAGGCGTCAAACCCTAATTTGACCAATTTAACGATCTCTGATCGACACGAAACCACCGCCATTGGATCCGTATCGTCGAAACCTTGAAAATGGCACTGGTCCCACACAAAAAACTGTTCACACGCGCCCCCCCGCGCCGATCAACCCTCTGGTCAATGGTGCTACAGTGATGCTGACGTCAGCATGACGTCACTGCTGACGTCAGCATGACGTCATCACTGACAGTGTTAGATGACACGTGTCAACAGCCCATTGGTCCCTGGTCTGACAATATTCTGACATGATGACGTCATCATGACGTCACTGCTGACGTCAGCATGATGACGTCATCAGCTACAGTAACCGGGTCTGAGAACCGGGTCACCGCAGACCCACGGTTCGACCCGACCAGTTCTCATCAACCCGACCACCAAAATCGATGGGATTTGTTCCTATAAACTCTTCTAAACATGTTCTATGGTTCTGTGGATTCAAAACTAGTTTTTAAGTTCAAGAAACCACCTGAAAATCGACGGGGAACTGGCTGCCGGCTCTGGTTCGTCTTCTCCGGCGAGCCGTCAAGGTTCCAGCCACAAACTCTGGTCCAAAATGCTCGTCTAGTCCCCTAGGTTATGTCTCAAAAGCAACCAAACAATTCTAACGTTAAAAATGGAAGTTTCGAAACAGGGAAGGAAATCGGTGTCTCTCGGGTTTACAGGCTTACCGCCGTCGTGTCGCCGCCGTGGGCTGCCCAGTCCAGTCCTAAGCCGTCCAGAGGTCACACTGATCCTAACCCTACGTTTGTTCGAGCCCAGAAGTCGTGGTTTGGATGGTTGGATGGTTTTGGGCTGCACGGGTTCCTTCTCGGGTTTGTGGGTTTTCCGGCCGTGCAGGGTGGCCGTGGTGGCGTTGGTCGGTGTCTGGTGGAGGTGGTGGACGGTCTGGTGCTGCCTGGTGAGGAAGGTTGGGTGGTGAGCTGCTGGTGTTATTGTTTGAAGGATGAGAGAGCCACGGTTTGAAGGATTAGAAATGAGAGAATGAATTCTCTCATGGTTTTTAAAACATAGTGATCAGATGGAATGGAGGGCTGAGATTCAGTCAGAGTATAGAATGAAGGGTGAGGATTTAGGGAGGTTTAATTAATTAATTAATGGAATGGCAAACACAGATCCTGATTTTTGGGGATGATGTGGATGAGGTAGATGAGTGACATGTGTCACTCATCAAGGGTCCAGATTGATTGGGTTAAAGTAAATCAGATTCTAATATTTTAATATTATTTTAAGTTCCGAGTCTCGGTTAGTTCGGTTACGTTCTTGACCATAACTCTTTCGTCGTAAGTCCGATTTCGGCGTGCCGCCTGTCTATGGATTCGTATCGACGAGACCTACGTAACGGTCATTGGCCCTCGTCCGTTGGACTTCCCGGGTCAAAAGTCAACATTTGGCCCGCAAATGGCCAAATTACCAAAATACCCCTCGACTTCCGAACGTCACAACTTCTTCCTCGAACGTCGGAATCGAACGTGCCACCTGCCTATGAACTCGTGACGTCCTAAACTACGTCACGGTCACGTGTCAAAGTCCTAAATACTTCCCGAGGTAAAAGTCAACTTTCCCCCCCCCTCAGGGGCAAAACGGTCATTTTACAATAAAATAATAATTACGAAAGTTCGGGTCGTTACAGTATGAGCAGGCGCTCTTAGCCATGGATGGCTAGTGTAACCCTAGTTTTGGGATGTGGGATCACTGCTGGGCTGGTATTCAACGTGTTCCAGTTACACCACTTGATTGAGTAAGTTGACGGTATACGTACACTCAGGATGAGTGAGTTGGTGGTCTGTGAAACCACGAGTAGCCTTGCATGATGTTATTACGCCGTGATTTTCCAACGTCATGGTTCGCTGACGGAGTCGGCGGTTATGGACATTGAGATTAATATGACAGGACTCATCCCGATTATTCCTCGATAACCGTGAATGATCCTGCTCCCGTCTGACTATGATTTTAAAATACCAAAAGTAGTCTAAATATATATATATATATATATATATATATATATATGTAAGTACATAATATCACATAACCAACAACACACATAGTCAGACCAGGGATAGGTACGTCTTTAGGACCGTTGACTATCTCAGTCGTCAACCGGTTTACAGAGCATAAGAAATATTTACAAACAAGGATTAAAGTCCTACGCGGTCAGAACTCGAGTATGCAGCGGTTTGCTTATTCTTCTGCCTCAATACGAGCCTCGGTACCTGTGCACGGGCCTGGAGGGTACAAAAATAGTAAAGGTGTGAGTGGACAAAAATAAAGGTTTAGAAATACATTTATTAAAATAGTCTTACCCTCCAGTTTTCACAAACATGCATGCACATCATAGGAAACATGAGTTATATAAATCCAAGTAAAAGAAAACAGTTAATATAATTCAAAATCAATCATGATACCACCATCCTCAACATCCAATCTTAATATTCAATAACCCGTCACGATATCAATGCAACGCGTGCAACTCGGGTGTCTCACGTCCGAGTACCTCCCCAGGATCAACGACGTCTGGGGTGATATCATCTCCAGGATCAACGACGTCTGGAGGATATCAATATAAACTCACACTCCTGAGATTGAGCCTCCCCTCGGAGCTACTCATCTCCAGGCAGTGGATCGTGACTACTCCGGGATCTACGACGTCTGGAGGAGACTATCCAATCACCGAGGATGATACCACTAATCAAGAATCTCATTTCAAAACTATTTAAATGTCAAAATCAAATCAATAGTTCAACAGGGTCTCTTCCCGAAATATAGCATTTCCACAGCACAAGTAAATTCCATAATTTCATGTCGAACAGATCATTTATAATTCAATTTCGTCAATTAAATCATGTAATTTAGTTTCAAAGTCAAAAGTCATCTCAAATCTCAGATCATCGCCCAAAATCACAATTTTATGATTTTCTCGAAATTCGTGCCCAAAAGCAATATTCCCAAAATCCGGAAATTATCATATCACATCATTAATCATGGCAAATCAATTTAAATCATATTATAAGAATTTAAAATCAGTTAAAACATATATGCATGCATTTAGGGTAGAAAACAAAAGCCCACTCACACACCGTCCAGATTGCTCGGATTCGAGCTGTTCGTTCTCGTCCGGTGTCCCGAGAATATTTTGGCCTGTCAAACATGTAATATAGGGTTACTAGAGTATCATATAATCTTAGGTACGAAGTTCCGAATCGTCGGAATAAAATAATATTATTTAAACGTAACCTATATGCTTCAGATACGTAAAACTATCCTTAAATTATATCCGGTTGACCCGAAACTAACGCCAATAGGTCCGTATCATCAAGAACATTAAAAAGTATGTTGGACCCTCCTTCAGATTCTCGGTCACGCGCCCTCACGCGCCGCCGCAAGCGGCTGCGCGTGACAGTCACGTGCCGTGAACAGTGGCTGCTACAGTATCTCTCTCTCGCCCGTTTCTCTGGTATTCGGGTTGTAGACCCGCGATCAGACCCGACTCGTTTTCTATCGATTTCCACTCAATTCAACTCGTTCTTTCAATCATTAATATTTATTCAATCTAACTGATAGTTCCGTGCCTTCAATTGAATCAATTCAACCATAAAAGGCTTCGACTCACGAAGAACACTCATCGGATCCTTATTCGGGTTTGACCTCAAATCGACCTGTTTTCTTCAATTATTCACACCAGAAGCATCATAGGACTATAATAAACACGAAATCAAGATCAATTTCATGAAATTTTACCTCTAAGTAACTCGACTCAAGCTCGATTTTTCCAAACAGTTGCAGCGTCTGATCGTCACGATTTCACCTCCAATTTTTGTTCCAATTGATTGGGTTCGAGTCGTTGAGTTCCCAGGAAGCTAAATCTCACCTCAATTTCACACCAAACTGTCTCAAAAATTAAAATCGAGATCAAGGTTTTTGGATGGTTTTCGGGTATGTGCAGCACGGGTTTCCTCTGTGTTTAGGTCGGTTTCTTCTCGGGTTTTCTCTCCAAATTGTCTCTAATTTCACATTAAATTTCACTTGATTCCACTGCAATCGATCAAGGTGAAGATGTTCTCTGTTTTTGGTGTTTGAAGGTTTTGGTCGTGTACGATTACTGTTCAATTAACAATCTTCCATTAACTAATTAATCTACTCCTTAAGTGCCACTAATCAGCCCTAAGAAGTGACAGTTGTCACTTGATGCATTACCTGAGTCATTTAATTGGCATGAATCAGCAAGTCAAGTGGAGTGATAGTTATCCTTCCACCGTCCAAGTCTAATCCACCTAAAATTACCATTTTACCCTTCTTAAGCACAATTACCATTTTACCCCTACACTTCACAACCCCGTAACTTCTTCATCCGAACTCCGTTTTGACGTGCCATCTGTCCACGGATTCAGCGTTCCGAGACCTACACAATGGTACAAAAAAAATATACAAAAAGTATACCAAACAAAAAGTCAACTTTTAACCATATCCTTCTAGGGGTAAAAATGTCATTTTCACATTATTTTAATATTTTACAATTTTTGGATTTTTCGAGGCGTTACAACCTTCCCCCCTTGGGAAATTTCGTCCCCGAAATTTCACGGAAACAAGTACGGATACTGTTCTCGCATTTGAGCTTCGGGTTCCCAAGTAGCTTCTTCTACATTCTGATTTCTCCAAAGCACTTTCACTAGCGGAATTGTCTTTCGGCGAAGTACCTTATCTTTTCGATCCAAGATCTGCACAGGTTGTTCCTCAAAGCTTAAATCTTCCCTGAGCTCAATAGGTTGCTCTTCTAGTACATGGGACTCGTCATACACATATTTTCGCAACATTGACACGTGAAAGACATTATGAACTCTGGAAAGCTCGGAAGGTAATGCTAGTCTGTAAGCCACTCGGCCGATCCGCTCGATAATCTCATAAGGACCAATAAAACGGGGGCTTAATTTCCCACGTCGGCCAAATCGTACTATGCCCTTCCAAGGTGATAACTTCAGGAAAACCCAATCTCCAACGGCAAATTCAAGATCCCTCGTCTGTCGGTCCATGTAGGTCTTTTGCCGGTCCTGGGCCGCCTTGAGTCTCTCTCGGATAAGCTTGACCTTCTCCGTCGTCAGATCAATCAATTTAGACTTGGACAATTTGCTTTCGCCCACTTCTGTCCAACACAAAGGAGTTCTGCATTGTCGTCCATATAAAGCTTCATAAGGTGCCATCCCAATACTCGCCTGGTAGCTATTATTGTAGGCGAATTCCATCAATGGTAACTGTGACTCCCAAGTTCCCTGAAATTGTAGAACACATGCCCTCATCATATCTTCCAGGATCTGGATAGTTCGTTCTGACTGTCCGTCTGTCTGAGGGTGAAATGCCGTACTGAAATGCAATCTCGTCCCAAAAGCTTCCTGTAAACTTTGCCAAAATCTAGAGGTAAATCGTGGATCTCGATCTGAAATAATAGAGGCAGGTGTACCATGTAACCGGATGATCTCATTAATGAATAAATTAGCATACTGGGACATCTGAAAAATCTTCCTTTACAGGTAAAAAATGCGCTGATTTGGTAAGTCTGTCTACAATCACCCAAACTCTATCGTGGCCTCTGGGCGTCCTCGGAAGTTTAAATACAAAATCCATGGTTATATGGTCCCATTTCCATTTTGGGATAGGAAGCGGTTGTAGTGCTCCATAAGGTCTTTGTCTTTCAGCTTTCACTTGTTGGCATATCAAACATTTGCTCACATATTCAGCAATTTCTCGTTTCATTCCAGGCCACCAGTAATGTTCTCGGAGCGTACGGTACATCTTAGTTCCGCCTAGGTGCATAGCGTATGCTGAACTATGAGCTTCATCCAGAATTTCCTTCTTTAACACAGCATCAGTAGGAACACACAATCTGCCTTCTTTTGTCAAGGCTCCATCCTCACTCACTGCATAATCCTGTCGTTCCCCGGCTTCCACTTCAATCCGGAGAATACATAAGATAGGGTCTTGGAACTGAGCTTCAATTATCTGATCAAGTAAAATTGGTCGAACCTGGAAACTCGCTACCAAACCACCTTGGTTATCCAGTTTCAACATAACACCAGTCCGACGAAGCTCAACCAATAAGGGTAAATGTACCATCTGCAAATGAGCTATAGAATGTGCTGACTTCCTACTCAACGCATCCGCCACTATGTTTGCTTTCCCTGGATGATATTCGATTGTGCAGTCATAATCTTTAAGCAATTCCAGCCATCTTCTTTGCCGCACATTTAACTCTTTTTGTGTGAAAAAGTACTTTAAACTTTTGTGATCCGTAAAAAGTCTACAAGTGGCACCATATAAATAGTGTCGCCAGATCTTGAGTGCATGCACCACCGCAGCCAGCTCTAGATCGTGGGTAGGGTAATTGTGTTCATGTGGTTTTAATTGTCGAGAGGCATAAGCAATTACCTTACCGTGTTGCCTCAACACGCACCCCAATCCATGCAAGGATGCATCCGTATACACGTCAAACTCACCACTATCGTCCGGAAGAACCAACACCGGAGCGGATGTCAATCGTTTCTTCAATTCTTGAAAACTCCGCTCACAAGCTTCATCCCAAATGAACTTAATTCCCTTTCTGGTCAATTGGGTTAGTGGAGCAGCAATAGTAGCAAATCCTTCGACAAAACGTCTGTAGTAACCGGCCAATCCCAAAAAGCTTCTCACTTCGGTTACTGTCTTCGGTTGTTCCCATTTTGCGACTGCCTCAATCTTCTGGGGATCAACACAAATGCCTTCTGCAGAAATCACATGCCCCAGAAATACCACACTGGTTAGCCAAAATTGGCACTTACTCAACTTCGCATACAACTTGTTCTCCCTCAACGTCTCAAGCACAAATCTCAGGTGTTTCTCATGCAGCTTTTTACTCTTGGAATACACCAAAATATCATCAATAAATACAATGACAAACTGATCTAGATATTTCCGGAATACTCAGTTTATTAGATCTATAAATGCCGCCGGTGCATTGGTCAACCCAAACGGCATTACTAGAAACTCATAATGACCATACCGAGTTCGGAATGCTGTTTTTGGAATATCTTCTTCCCGAATCCTCAACTGATGATAACCAGAACGGAGATCAATCTTCGAGAAATACTTGGCCCCCCTTAATTGATCAAACAAATCATCAATCCTGGGCAAAGGATACTTATTCTTGATTGTGACCTTGTTGAGCTGTCTGTAATCCATGCACAATCTCAAACTGCCTTCTTTCTTCTTTACAAACAACACGGGGGCTCCCCACGGTGATACGCTCGGTCGAATGAACCCCATGTCAAATAAATCTTCCAGTTGCACCTTCAGTTCCTTCAATTCAGCTGGGGCCATACGATAAGGAGTCAATGAAATGGGTCGAGTACCAGGGATCAAATCAATAGTGAACTCCACCTCCCTATGTGGTGGTAACCCTGGCAAATCCGTAGGAAACACATCCGGAAACTCACATACTATGGGGATATCCTCGGCCTTAACTGGTGAATCCCGTACATCAATTACCTGTGCTAAATAGCCCTGACAACCCTTCCTCAACAATTTCTCTACCGTGAGGGCGGATATGATTTTGGCGGGTAACGCTCTCCGATCTCCCTGAAATACCACCTCCGGTAACCCTGTGTAACACCCCGGACATTCGAGGATTTTAATATTTCAATTTAATGGGTGAATTGACGTTCTTACCCTTGTGAATGGTATGGCCAAATTGTTGACTTTTTGATTGGTGGATTGAATGGACTTTGACCTATGACTGTGACGTAGTTCGGGACGTCACGAGTTCATAGACAGGTGGCACGTCCAATTCGGACGATCAGGAAAAAAGTTATGACTATCGGAAGTTCAGGGGCATTACCGTAAGTTGGACTTCACGGGCGAAAATGTTGACTTTTCGTTTGACAATTAATTTTCACGCGACTCAAGGACCGATAGGTAGGTCTCGACGTCCTGAGTCCGTAGACAGGCGGCACGCCAAAATCGAACTTCGTATGGCTGAGTTACGGGTCTAGGAAGTGAGGGGTATTTTGGTAATTATTGAACCAGGGGCATTTTGGTCTTTTTGCCCTGGTTACTGTAGCAGGCCGCGGGGGACATGGGCGGCACCACCATGTGCGGTGGTTCAATCGTGCAATTGGTTGTGCAATTGTGTGTTGGAAAGTTGGGAGTGTCTGATGCTTTAGACCGTGGTCTGTTGCATCCACCGTGCACGACCCTATTATTAATTCAAGATTGAAGCTTTTCGGGGGACATTTTTCAGTGGACAATTGGGCACCCACGAGCCTCTGGGACGGCTTGAAATTAATTAAAACTGATTATATAGTGTGTGAGCTTCACTCTGGTATTGAAAGGACTGAAAATAAGAATGGAACCAGAGAGAAACCATTTCGGGAATTTTTGGAGGGAAATCGGGTTTTTGATTTCTACGGTGTGTTGGGCCAATCTAATCGTAGAGTAAGCTTTCTGGGAGCATTTGGAACACAACCATATCAAAATCGAAGGCAACCAGCCACGGGTGAGCTGAGACGGTGACTGCCGTGTTCAGAGGAATTTCAGAGGTTTGGACGACTACTTCCAGGTAAGTGTTGATTCAATTGAGTGTGTTTTCCAGTTCGTTGTGATACTATGATGCTTCATGAAAGGTTAATTTGATTTCGGTTTAGAAACCAGTGAGTTGGGGTGATCAACCCGTTTGGATGATCACGGGTCGAAGGGCCGTTTGAGGATTCGATTTGGCAAATTAATAGCCCAGAACTTAAATTGAATGTTTAATTAGCATGTTAGGATCAAATTGGATTGAAATCGAGTAGGAATTGATGGGTAATTAACCGGGTCAAGCCGCGGGTGGCAGGCCCGAATTACAGACAAACGGGTGAAGGTGCTGACACTGTAGCTACAGTGTCAGGCGCGTGACTTTCACGCGCAGCCACTTTGGGCGGCGCGTGAGGGCGCGTTGGGGCTTATCTCCGATCATGATCAACATGACTTTTATCCCTCTCATCATTCTGAACATTTTTGGTGAAGTAACCATGTTGATCTGAGATAGTTTTTGATGGGTCAGTTTAGGGCCAGTTGCCTCGGGGAACATGTCGACGGATTCCCCGAGCCGGTTTCTATTTCGGACTTTGTGGTTAAACGTTTAAGACTTGTAGTGACCCTTACATATGATTTGGACTGACAGGAATTGTGCGATAATCCCGGTACAAGTTCGTACGCGCAGGTTCACCGCGGGATCGTACTGTGAGTGGGCCATTTTCTTAAACCCTTGCGTGCATAAATGTTTTCTGGTTTATTATACTTATTCACATGCGAAAACAATAATGGTTTTGATGATATGGAAAATATGGTTATGGCACGTTTCACGGTATTTGGGCTTGAGACCCGTCTGATGAAACTTAATGATTGGTTCGGATTTTATCTATGTATATATATGCTTTGCATGTGGATATCAATAAAATGTATTTGGTACTGCACTGTATAAATCCTTTCATATTATATTGTCTCCTCCGGCGAGGTACCCCGGAGAGGTCACGGACGTCTAGTACGTCCAGCGTCTATGACGCTAAGCATCAGGAGATGCTGTACCCGAACGGGATTCGGGGATTTAACTCGGAAATTGAGACCCAAGTGGCACGCGTAGCCTTATTATTGTGACCTTATTAGGCGTCAAGAACGTCAAACATCAGGTGATGTCGGGATTGGAGTGTATAATGCAGCAACTAAAATTATACTTATGGTTTTATTACATGCCTTATGGTTCATATTATATGGTTAATGATTTTAAATAATGATGCATGCATGTTTGGAAAACGGAGGGGTAAATTATATGTTTTACTTATCAAATGGTTTTATAAACTTGAGTTCGGTCCACTCACCCTTAATGTTTTTGGTAACCCCTTCAGGTCACGATACTGAGGTAGAGGAGGAACCTGAGGCTGAGGCATAGATCTACTTCTGCGTACCTGAACCCCTGTTGGGTGGTTTGCCCGCAGGTTTTATTTTAAAGTCGTGCTCGCAACTTGTAATTTTGGATTTCATCCCTTGTCTGACATCTGTTTAATTCGGATTTGATGTATGACTTTAATTTGGTTATTTATGCATTTGATATTTTGAGGTTAAAATTGGTATGAATTATTGGGTGTCAGACGGGAGCAGGGCACGTCCCCTTGTGGTCCCTGTGGGATCGGGGCGAGTCCTGTCAGCTTGGTATCAGAGCACTAGGTTGTGGTCAGTACTAGGGTATGGTCAGCATGCTCGACTAGCGATTAGTACTAGTTACTTTTCGACTTTTAAGAATATTGTTTTCTGATCTATGCCTCTTGACAGTTGGTTATGCCTCCTAGGAGAATTCCTCATATTCGAACGGACGAGGATCTGGAAAGGGAGATGGAATGCGCGAGCATTGAAAGGGCTCAACGTTTGGGAGCCTGTCCTTTCTGCGGGGGATCAAACCCCGAGGATGCTCATAATTGGATCACCAAGTGGGAGAGGATCTTCTCGGTGATGCACTGCCCTCCGGGCGAACGAGTAACCTTGGCGGCCTTCTTACTGGAAGGAGGAGCCTACCAGTGGTGGCACGGACTCGAAATGTCTGGGTGGTCTGTCCATACCACTACTTGGGAAGCTTTCCGTTCCAGATTTCTGGACCAGTACTACCCGCGATCGTTCCGCGCGGCACGGGAGGCCGAGTTCCTGCGACTGGAGCAGGGTTATATGTCCGTTGCGGACTACGAGCAAACTTTCGGGAAACTTTCCCGGTTCGCTGCATCATTTGTGAGCACGGAAGAGGACAAATGCCAAAGGTTCGAGCTTGGACTCCGAGGGGAGATCCGGGCAAGTGTGACTGCTACTACTCATGCTTCTCTGAGAGATATGGTCGACGCTGCGGTGCGTGTCGAGGCCAGTCTGGCGGCACACCAGACACGACAACCTTCGGGCGAGGGGCGACGTCAGGATCGCCCACATCGTGGGCCATCGGTCCATAAGAACAACAAGGGAGGGGGCTACAGGGGAGCACCCTCATCCTTCAAGGGTCGTGGCTGGTCAGGTCGACGTGGAGGCTCTCAGGGCAGAGGATCTGGATACAACTCTGGGCAACGCTCATCTTGGAGCGGTGCTACTGGCGGGCATTCGGACAGGCCAAGGCCAGTAACTTGTTTTGCTTGCGGAGAGGAGGGCCACTATGCCAGTGATTGCCCGCAGTTGTCCAAGAACAACGACGCTGGGGGCTCTAGTGTGGTGCAGAGCACGGCTTCTCACACTAATGGAGGTCGCGGTCAGGGAGGTGACCGTGGTGCTGGGCGTGGCGCGCGCGGGCGCGGACGGAACGGAGGGCCGAGGGCCCAAGTGTTTGCAATGACCCAGCAGCAGGCGAGGACTGCCCCAGGCGTGGTCACAGGTACACTACATATCTTAAACCTTCTTGTACGTGTATTGAGGGATGCGGGGGCTACACATTCTTTTATTTCGAAGAGTTGTGCTGGTATGCTTGATTGTGTGGTATCGGCTTTAGATTGTGAAATGGGTGTTGGCACCCCGATGGGCATCGTGTACCTTGTGAATCAGGTGATTCGGAGGTGCCCGGTAAGAATTGAGGATGTGGATTTACCAGCAGACTTAATTATTCTGGATATCCACGACTTCGATATAATCCTAGGGATGGATTGGCTGTCGGAGCACGGATCGCTCATCGACTGTTGTAGCAAGCAAGTGATTCTGCGGAGCCCGGGTTTACCGGAGGTTATCTTTCAGGGGAACGTGATGGTTCGCCTCCTGAAGTGATTTCGTCACTTACTGCTACCAAACTTCTAAGGAAGGGATGCCAGGGTTATCTGGCGCATGTTGTGTCGGAACAGGTTGATACTCCGGGTATCGACGCGATACCGGTGGTATGTGAGTTTCCGGACGTGTTCCCGGAAGACTTACCTGGATTACCGCCATCGCGGGAGATCGAGTTTACTATTGAACTACTCCCGGGTACCCGACCTATATCCCAGGCACCATACCGGATGGCGCCGGCCGAGTTACGAGAACTCAAGACTCAATTGCAGAAGTTAGTGGATTTGGGATATGTCCGACCCAGTACTTCACCATGGGGAGCACCGGTGTTGTTCGTAAAGAAGAAGGAGGGAAGTCTCCGTTTGTGTATTGACTATCGACAACTCAACAAGGTGACACTGAGGAACCAGTATCCTCTACCCAGAATCGATGACCTTTTTGACCAGTTGCGGGGAGCTCAGTGCTTCTCGAAAATTGATTTGCGGTCTGGGTATCACCAACTGAGGATTTCAGAGGAGGATATTCCGAAAACTGCTTTTCGAACCCGTTATGGACACTACGAGTTCCTGGTTATGCCTTTTGGGTTGACGAATGCTCCAGCAGCATTCATGGATCTGATGAACCGGGTCTTCCGACCCTACCTGGATAAGTTCGTGATTGTGTTCATCGATGATATTTTGGTGTACTCGCGGAGCGCTCGTGCACATGAGGAACATCTACGGTCGGTCTTAGAGAGGCTGAGACAAGAGCAATTGTACGCCAAGCTGAGCAAGTGTCAGTTTTGGCTGAGCAGTATTGGTTTTCTGGGACACGAGATATCAACGGATGGGATTTGCGTGGACCCCCAGAAAACAGAAGCGGTAACCAACTGGGCTAGACTGACAACAGTGACCGAGGTGCGGAGTTTCGTCGGATTAGCAGGTAACTACCGGGGATTCGTGGAGGGTTTCTCCAAAATTGCTGCACCATTGACTCGTTTGACTCGGAAGGGAGTGAAGTTTATCTGGGACGAGCAGTGCGATCGGAGCTTTCAAGAGTTGAAGGATCGATTGACCACTGCACCTGTCCTTGCATTGTCGGATGACAGTGGAGAGTTTGTGGTCTTCAGTGATGCATCGCTGCAAGGTCTGGGCTGCGTGTTGATGCAAACTGGCAAGGTTATCGCCTATGCATCCCGGCAGCTGAAGACCCACGAGTTGAACTACCCTACCCATGATTTGGAGTTGGCGGCGGTGGTTCATGCTCTCAAAATCTGGAGGCATTATCTTTTCGGCGCAACGTGTCGGATATACACCGACCACCAGAGTCTTAAATACCTATTCACTCAGAAGGAGCTTAACATGAGACAACGGAGATGGTTGGAGCTGCTGAAGGACTATGACTGTACGATCGAGTACCATCCAGGTAAGGCCAATGTGGTGGCGGATGCACTCAGCAGAAAATCAGCGGGATCAGTTGCACACTTGGGGATGGTGTATCTTCCCTTACTGGTGGAACTCCGGAAGGCGGGAGTTATCTTGGGTACGGATGAACGTGGAGCTTTGTTGGCCAGCTTCCATGTACGACCTATACTGATTGATCGGATTATCGAAGCACAACTTCAGGATCCGATACTCTGTATTTACAGAATTGAGGTCGATGCGGATGGGAGACAGGATTTTACTATCCGGGACGATGGAGAACTTGTGAAGTTGGGCCGTTTGTGCGTACCTGCAGTGGCAGAGATACGGACCGAGATTCTTGAGGAGGCCCATAGTTCGGCCCATGCTATGCATCCGGGAGGTACAAAGATGTACCGTACCCTCCGAAACCATTATTGGTGGCCAGGAATGAAGAAGGATATTGCTGAGTTCGTGAGCAAATGCTTAACCTGTCAGCAGGTTAAGGCGGAACGGCAGAGACCGTATGGGGCTATGCAGCCACTTCCGATTCCCGAGTGGAAGTGGGATCACATCACCATGGACTTCGTCTTTAAGTTACCAAGGACTCAGAGTGGAGTGGACGGAGTATGGGTGATCGTGGATCGGTTAACCAAATCAGCCCATTTTCTGCCAGTTCAGGAGACCTATAAACCTAACCGACTGGCTCAGTTGTTTGTGAAGGAAATCATACAATTGCATGGTACGCCGGAATCGATCGTGTCCGATCGTGATCCGCGTTTCACTTCCAGGTTCTGGCGGAGTTTACAAGCTACTCTGGGAAGAACCCTACGTTTCAGTACTCCTTTCCATCCACAGACCGATGGACAGTCTGAAAGAACCATTCAGACCCTGGAGGACATGATGAGGTCATGTGTACTACAGTTTCAGGACTCTTGGGATACTCATTTGCCATTGATGGAATTCGCTTACAACAACAGCTATCAGGCAAGCATCGGGATGGCACCTTATGAGGCACTGTATGGTCGACAGTGCAGGACACCTATCTGCTGGACGGAGACAGGAGAGCGAGCGGCTGTAGGGCCGGAATTGATGGACTTAACCATGGAAACTGTTCGTGTTATCAAGGAGAGACTGAAGGCGGCACAGGATCGCCAGAAGAGTTATGCCGATCGACGGATTCGAGACTTGGAATTTGAAGTGGGAGATTTTGTCTTCCTGAAGTTATCTCCGAGGAAAGGGATTATCCGATTTGGTCGACGGGGGAAACTGAGTCTGCGTTTTATCGGACCTTATGAGATCGTGGAGAGAATTGGTAGAGTTGCTTACAGATTGGCGCTACCTCCAGAACTATCTAGAGTTCACGACGTTTTCCACATATCGATGCTACGGAAGTACGTACGTGATGCTTCTCACGTACTTGGGGAACAACCTGTCGAACTACGGGAGGATTTGAGCTTTGAGGAACAACCAGTACAGATCTTGGATCGGAAGGACAAGGTACTACGTCGGAAGACGATCCCTCTCGTGAAGATTCTCTGGAGAAACCAGAATGTGGAAGAAGCCACATGGGAGCCTGAGGCTCAGATGCGAGATCAATTTCCTCATTTGTTTCTTTGAAATTTCGGGACGAAATTTCTTAAGGGGGGAAGGTTGTAACACCCCGGACATTCGAGGATTTTAATATTTCAATTTAATGGGTGAATTGACGTTCTTACCCTTGTGAATGGTATGGCCAAATTGTTGACTTTTTGATTGGTGGATTGAATGGACTTTGACCTATGACCATGACGTAGTTCGGGACGTCACGAGTTCATAGACAGGTGGCACGTCCAATTCGGACGATCAGGGAAAAAGTTATGACTATCGGAAGTTCAGGGGCATTACCGTAAGTTGGACTTCACGGGCGAAAATGATGACTTTTCGTTTGACAATTAATTTTCACGCGACTCAAGGACCGATAGGTAGGTCTCGACGTCCTGAGTCCGTAGACAGGCGGCACGCCAAAATCGGACTTCGTATGGCTGAGTTACGGGTCTAGGAAGTGAGGGGTATTTTGGTAATTATTGAACCAGGGGCATTTTGGTCTTTTTGCCCTGGTTACTGTAGCAGGCCACGGGGGACATGGGCGGCACCACCATGTGCGGTGGTTCAATCGTGCAATTGGTTGTGCAATTGTGTGCTGGAAAGTTGGGAGTGTCTGATGCTTTAGACCGTGGTCTGTTGCATCCACCGTGCACGACCCTATTATTAATTCAAGATTGAAGCTTTTCGGGGGACATTTTTCAGTGGACAATTGGGCACCCACGAGCCTCTGGGACGGCTTGAAATTAATTAAAACTGATTATATAGTGTGTGAGCTTCACTCTGGTATTGAAAGGACTGAAAATAAGAGTGGAACCAGAGAGAAACCATTTCGGGAATTTTTGGAGGGAAATCGGGTTTTTGATTTCTACGGTGTGTTGGGCCAATCTAATCGTAGAGTAAGCTTTCTGGCAGCATTTGGAACACAACCATATCAAAATCGAAGGCAACCAGCAACGGGTGAGCTGGGACGGTGACTGCCGTGTTCAGAGGAATTTCAGAGGTTTGGACGACTACTTCTAGGTGAGTGTTGATTCAATTGAGTGTGTTTTCCAGTTCGTTGTGATACTATGATGCTTCATGAAAGGTTAATTTGATTTCGGTTTAGAAACCAGTGAGTTGGGGTGATCAACCCGTTTGGATGATCACGGGTCGAAGGGCCGTTTGAGGATTCGATTTGGCAAATTAATAGCCCAGAACTTAAATTGAATGTTTAATTAGCATGTTAGGATCAAATTGGATTGAAATCGAGTAGGAATTGATGGGTAATTAACTGGGTCAAGCCGCGGGTGGCAGGCCCGAATTACAGACAAACGGGTGAAGGTGCTGACACTGTAGCTACAGTGTCAGGCACGTGACTTTCACGCGCAGCCACTTTGGGCGGCGCGTGAGGGCGCGTTGGGGCTTATCTCCGATCACGATCAACATGATTTTTATCCCTCTCATCATTCTGAACATTTTTGGTGAAGTAACCATGTTGATCTGAGATAGTTTTTGATGGGTCAGTTTAGGGCCGGTTGCCTCGGGGAACGTGTCGACGGATTCCCCGAGCCGGTTTCTATTTCGGACTTTGTGGTTAAAAGTTTAAGACTTGTAGTGACCCTTACATGTGATTTGGACTGACAGGAATTGTGCGATAATCCCGGTACAAGTTCGTACGCGCAGGTTCACCGCGGGATCGTACTGTGAGTGGGCCATTTTCTTAAACCCTTGCGTGCATAAATGTTTTCTGGTTTATTATACTTATTCACATGCGAAAACAATAATGGTTTTGATGATATAGAAAATATGGTTATGGCACGTTTCACGGTATTTGGGCTTGAGACCCGTCTGATGAAACTTAATGATTGGTTCGGATTTTATCTATGTATATATATGCTTTGCATGTGGATATCAATAAAATGTATTTGGTACTGCACTGTATAAATCCTTTCATATTATATTGTCTCCTCCGGCGAGGTACCCCGGAGAGGTCACGGACGTCTAGTACGTCCAGCGTCTATGACGCTAAGCATCAGGTGATGCTGTACCCGAACGGGATTCGGGGATTTAACTCGGAAATTGAGACCCGAGTGGCACGCGTAGCCTTATTATTGTGACCTTATTAGGCGTAAAGAACATGAAACATCAGGTGATGTCGGGATTGGAGTGTATAATGCAGCAACTAAAATTATACTTATGGTTTTATTACATGCCTTATGGTTCATATTATATGGTTTATGATTTTAAATAATGATGCATGCATGTTTGGAAAACGGAGGGGTAAATTATATGTTTTACTTATCAAATGGTTTTATAAACTTGAGTTCGGTCCACTCACCCTTAATGTTTTTGGTAACCCCTTCAGGTCACGATACTGAGGTAGAGGAGGAACCTGAGGCTGAGGCATAGATCTACTTCTGCGTACCTGAACCCCTGTTGGGTGGTTTGCCCGCAGGTTTTATTTTAGAGTCGTGCTCGCAACTTGTAATTTTGGATTTCATCCCTTGTCTGACATCTGTTTAATTCGGATTTGATGTATGACTTTAATTTGGTTATTTATGCATTTGATATTTTGAGGTTAAAATTGGTATGAATTATTGGGTGTCAGACGGGAGCAGGGCACGTCCCCTTGTGGTCCCTGTGGGATCGGGGCGGGTCCTGTCACCCTGGGCTTCGGAGTAGTACCTTCTTCTCAAAACATTCGATCGAGGCATGATGGGTTGTCAGCCAATCCATCCCAAGGATAACATCAAAATCACACAAGTCTAACAATATTATGTCAGCTATTAGGTGCACACCCCCTATCAATATAGGATAATCTCGTATCACTTGATTAACTACATAAACCTCACCAGTCGGCGTACCGACTCCCATATCACAACCGAGTGCAGAAATCTCTCTATCAGCTAAGGTTGCATAAGTGCAAGAAACAAAAGAATGTGTAGCTCCCGGGTCTATTAAGGTACGTGCATCATGACCAAAAATAGGAAGCATACCTGTCACCACTCCTGGAGTTACTCGGGCCTCCTGTTGGGTTACTGCAAACACTCGAGCCTGTGGTCCTGAAGTCTGACCACGTCCATGTGATCCACCACGTCCACGACCAACTCCGCTTCCTCCAGTAGCGTAAGAAGTCGAGGTTGTATTCAAATTCTGCTCTGCTGTCCCCCGACCTGTACCACTGTTACCTGATCGGTATAGGCAGTTCCTTATAATGTGTCTAGGCTCTCCACAAGAAAAACAGGTCATTGAACTCGGCCGACTAGATCTCTCACTCTGTCTCGCAGTAGATCCCACAGATGTTCCACTGGATTGAGTTGTTGCCTAAGGTCGAACACCAAATCTCTGCGTACCTCCTCCACTGCTATAGCTCGGTCGAGTACCACCAGAAGATCCAGAACTAAAATTACCCCTTTTTGGCCATCTTTGGTTCGGGGCTCCCTGATACGATCGCTCTCAGCGCCGGCCGAAACCCGAAAACTGCTGTCGTACTGGTAATGTTGCCTCAACTCTAGCAGCAGCATCAGATAACTCTCTCAGAGTAGCAAACGATCCCACTGTTACCGCACCGCGGATCTCATTCCGTAACCCCTGTTCAAATCTTCTGCACTTATCTTCTTCGTTGGCCACATACAGAGGAGCGAAATTAGCTAGGTTCAGGAACTTCTGTTCATAATCAGCCACAGACATATTTCCTTGTTGCAGCTGAAGGAATTCCACTTCCTTAGCATTACGAAAGGAACGAGGATAGAATTGATCTAGAAAACGATGCCTGAAGTCCTCCCAAGTCAAGGCGCTAGCATCCAATCCCGTCAACTGTAAGCCGCGCCACCATCTATATGCCTGACTACTCAGCACAAATGTAGCTAAGGGAACCATATCTCCGGGTGGACATCGCATGATCTCAAAAATACTCTCCAA
This sequence comes from Prinsepia uniflora, assembly GCA_032719365.1. NCBI lineage: Eukaryota > Viridiplantae > Streptophyta > Magnoliopsida > Rosales > Rosaceae > Prinsepia > Prinsepia uniflora. Next base: position 34,614,576 of record CM064872.1, read on the forward strand.
CTGGGTAATCCAATCATAGGCTTCGTCTGGGTTAGTCTGGCCCGTAAAGCTAGTGGCCCCTAATCGTTGGGCTCTTTCGACATCTGGACCCTCTGCCTCTTCACCAGGCTGTGCACGAGGCTCGCGTCGCGGAGGCATGTTAAGGTAACTGTAAACAGAAACAGATTAGTCTAACAACCCATGCACACCATGTGCCGAACTCAGATCGCAACCTATGCTCTGATACCAATTGACAGGACTCATCCCGATTATTCCTCGATAACCGTGAATGATCCTGCTCCCGTCTGACTATGATTTTAAAATACCAAAAGTAGTCTAAATATATATATATATATATATAAGTACATAATATCACATAACCAACAACACACATAGTCAGACCAGGGATAGGTACGTCTTTAGGACCGTTGACTATCTCAGTCGTCAACCGGTTTACAGAGCATAAGAAATATTTACAAACAAGGATTAAAGTCCTACGCGGTCAGAACTCGAGTATGCAGCGGTTTGCTTATTCTTCTGCCTCAATACGAGCCTCGGTACCTGTGCACGGGCCTGGAGGGTACAAAAATAGTAAAGGTGTGAGTGGACAAAAATAAAGGTTTAGAAATACATTTATTAAAATAGTCTTACCCTCCAGTTTTCAAAAACATGCATGCACATCATAGGAAACATGAGTTATATAAATCCAAGTAAAAGAAAACAGTTAATATAATTCAAAATCAATCATGATACCACCATCCTCAACATCCAATCTTAATATTCAATAACCCGTCACGATATCAATGCAACGCGTGCAACTCGGGTGTCTCACGTCCGAGTACCTCCCCAGGATCAACGACGTCTGGGGTGATATCATCTCCAGGATCAACGACGTCTGGAGGATATCAATATAAACTCACACTCCTGAGATTGAGCCTCCCCTCGGAGCTACTCATCTCCAGGCAGTGGATCGTGACTACTCCAGGATCTACGACGTCTGGAGGAGACTATCCAATCACCGAGGATGATACCACTAATCAAGAATCTCATTTCAAAACTATTTAAATGTCAAAATCAAATCAATAGTTCAACAGGGTCTCTGCCCGAAATATAGCATTTCCACAGCACAAGTAAATTCCATAATTTCATGTCGAACAGATCATTTATAATTCAATTTCGTCAATTAAATCATGTAATTTAGTTTCAAAGTCAAAAGTCATCTCAAATCTCAGATCATCGCCCAAAATCACAATTTTATGATTTTCTCGAAATTCGTGCCCAAAAGCAATATTCCCAAAATCCGGAAATTATCATATCACATCATTAATCATGGCAAATCAATTTAAATCATATTATAAGCATTTAAAAGTAGTTAAAACATATATGCATGCATTTAGGGTAGAAAACAAAAGCCCACTCACACATCGTCCAGATTGCTCGGATTCGAGCTGTTCGTTCTCGTCCGGTGTCCCGAGAATATTTTGGCCTGTCAAACATGTAATATAGGGTTACTAGAGTATCATATAATCTTAGGTACGATTTCCGAATCGTCGGAATAAAATAATATTATTTAAACGTAACCTATATGCTTCGAATACGTAAAACTATCCTTAATTTATATCCGGTTGCCCGAAACTAACGCCAATAGGTCCGTATCATCGAGAACATTAAAAAGTATGTTGGACCCTCCTTCAGATTCCCGGTCACGCGCCCTCACGCGCCGCCGCAAGCGGCTGCGCGTGACAGTCACGCGCCGTGAACAATGGCTGCTACAGTATCTCTCTCTCGCCCGTTTCTCTGGTATTCGGGTTGTAGACCCGCGATCAGACCCGACTCGTTTTCTATCGATTTCCACTCAATTCATCTCGTTCTTTCACTCATTAATATTTATTCAATCTAACTGATAGTTCTGTGCCTTCAAATGAATCAATTCAACCATAAAAGGCTTCGACTCACGAAGAACACTCATCGGATCCTTATTCGGGTTTGACCTCAAATCGACCTGTTTTCTTCAATTATTCACACCAGAAGCATCATAGGACTATAATAAACATGAAATCAAGATCAATTTCATGAAATTTTACCTCTAAGTAACTCGACTCAAGCTCGATTTTTCCAAACAGTTGCAGCGTCTGATCGTCACGATTTCACCTCCAATTTTTGTTCCAATTGATTGGGTTCGAGTCGTTGAGTTCCCAGGAAGCTAAATCTCACCTCAATTTCACACCAAACTGTCTCAAAAATTAAAATCGAGATCAAGGTTTTTGGATGGTTTTCAGGTATGTGCAGCACGGGTTTCCTCTGTGTTTAGGTCGGTTTCTTCTCGGGTTTTCTCTCCAAATTGTCTCTAATTTCACATTCAATTTCACTTGATTCCACTGCAATCGATCAAGGTGAAGATGTTCTCTGTTTTTGGTGTTTGAAGGTTTTGGTCGTGTACGATTACTGTTCAATTAACAATCTTCCATTAACTAATTAATCTACTCCTTAAGTGCCACTAATCAGCCCTAAGAAGTGACAGTTGTCACTTGATGCATTACCTGAGTCATTTAATTGGCATGAATCAGCAAGTCAAGTGGAGTGATAGTTATCCTTCCACCGTCCAAGTCTAATCCACCTAAAATTACCATTTTACCCTTCTTAAGCACAATTACCATTTTACCCCTACACTTCACAACCCCGTAACTTTTTCATCCGAACTCCGTTTTTGACGTGCCATCTGTCAACAGATTCAGCGTTCCGAGACCTACACAATGGCACAAAAAAAATATACAAAAAGTATACCAAACAAAAAGTCAACTTTTAGCCATATCCTTTTAGGGGTAAAAACGTCATTTTCACATTATTTTAATATTTTACAATTTTTGGATTTTTCGGGGCGTTACAAATATATGTCGCAGGTTTGGGCTTGCCCTACGAATTGAGATCATGTGGTTGATCTTACGCTACATCGAGAGTGATGTAGTACGTGGTGTTGTCACTGACTGGCAGATGGTTGGGGCTTTACTAGGGTGGTAAAGCTTAGCGGTGACAGTTTGGATGGTAGTGTCAGCATGGACTGACAAGTGGGATTTGGTGGCTCCCAATGGGAGCAAATGTAAGGATATATTGGCAATGGAAAGGAGCCATCTAGCTAAAGGAGTCAGCTTAATGGTTAAGCGATTTTATCGCGGATCAGGTGATCAATTTCACTCGAGATGGTCGAGTGTTGCTATTATGACGTATGACTGTGATGGGATGTCTGGGTACAGACGAGGCTGGTGTTGTCCCAGTTAGTGGGTGTACACGTGTACACAGATGTGGGATCGAAATGTTTTCCACGAGGTGGAGGAGGAATAAGGTTATTGGTAATTTCGAGGACGAAATTCTTCAAGGAGGGAAGGTTGTAACGACCCGTCCCGAGTATCGAGATTAATAATATTTAAATATGCTATAGAATGACTAATCTGGGATTAGTTGAGTGATTTCGGACGAATTGTGCAAAATGACCGTTTTGCCCCTAGACGTGGGCAAAACGTTGACTTTTAATTCGGACGGTCAAATGGACCTTGACCAATGACCGTGACGTAGTTTAGGACGTCACGAGTTCATAGACAGGTGGCACGTTCGATTCCGACATTCGTGGTGAAAGTTATGATGTTCGGAAGCCCAAGGGCATTTTCGTAATTTGGACGAAATGGGGGAAAATGTTGACTTTTTGATCGGGAGGTCCGATCGCCGAGGGCCAAGGACCGTTATGTAGTGCGGGTTGATACGAATCCATTGACAGGCGGCATGCCGAAATCTGACTTCGTACGAGGAAGTTATGATCTGAAACGTGAAATCGGGGAAGTTTACGTCTCGGTAACCGTGTCGATTATTTTATTCTGAAATGGTGGTTGGAGGACACTTGGATGAGTGACAAGTGTCACTCACCCATTGGTTAGATTGGATCATGTTCCATTAATCATAAAATTATGCTAAAGTTTCCACTATGGAATTAATTAGGATTAAATCCCTGCTTTTAATATGAGTCATCCATCTCACTCCCCAGATTCCATCTCAGCCGTTCATCTCATCTCATCCTTCCTATTTCTGTTCAGCCTTCTTCTCCTTACCCGTGAACAAGCAAAACAGGGAGGTGATAATTGGATTCTGGCCATGATCAATCTTCCTTCCACAATTGATTGTGCAACTGGAAACTGAGGAATTTGCGGAAGGATTTGGCTGAGGGAGAACACGAGAGACTGCGGGGGGCTGTGAAAACCGAGAATAGGAATTTTGGAGCAATGGAGGGAAATTAAAAATTTGAGCTATGGGCTCTGAGGATCGATTTGGAGTTCAATTTGAGCCTTTTGGGATTGCCTCGATCACAACCAGCTCAAGAACGAAGAATTTTGGCAACCTTTTGGCTCTGAACAGGCTTGGTGACCGAGGAGAAGCTTGAGGATTGAGTCGTGATTCTAGAGGGATTAAACGATGAAATTGGATTATCAAATGAGTTTACCTTGGCCCAACGAAGCTTCTCAGTGGATCAATTTAAGGAAATCCAGTGGAATTGATGAAATCCGAATGATGAACAGTGCCATGTTCTTCGATGTTCATCTTCAAGTCGTTGGATTTCAGGTAAGGATTGTTGTAATTAGGTTTACAGACATCTAATTAGACTTATAACGAACCTATTTGAGTGTTCAATTGAAAGGATTAAGGTGGATTTGACAGTGAACGAGTCGGGTCATCTCGCGGGTCAAATGTACCCGTTTACTAGAGAAACGGGCGAGGACGGTGACTGTAGCAGTCACTGTAGCAGGCGCGTGGCTTTCACGCGCAGCCACTCACGGCGGTGCGTGACGGCGCGTGGGCATGAATCTCGAGGTGAGGTCAACATGACTTTTGTCCTATGCAATGTAACGAACATTTTAGCGTTGGTTTCGTATCAATCGGACCCCGTTTCGATATTGTTCGGGATGTCCGAAGGTTTTAAATCCAGTTTAGAAATACATAAAAATTCGAGAAAATTACGGGACTCGAATAGGATGTTAATGAGGAGGTTAGTAACCCTCTAATGTGATTTGGACAGGATTGGGAGTCCCGGTGATAGTGGTGTGGCCCGGGAAGGCCTATAGCACGCGTATCGAGGCGCTCGGTTAAACGGTCTGTGAGTGGACATTGGTTTTATAAATTCGATGCATGCATAACTGTTTCATGATTGTTAAAATTGTGATTATATGATTTATTTTGGATATCGGTGAATTTATATGTTTTCACGCATTTTGAGACGATTTACGTGTTTGCACGTAAATCGAGGTTTTTCCAGATTTGCACTGATTTCCATAATGGTGGTTCAGATATGATTTGATGAAACAGTTACGGATTTGGTAAAGTAAATTCGGGCCAAGGGCCCAGTTGATTTGAGAAATCGGACCAGGGGCCCAGTTGACTTATGAAATCAGTCCAGGGGCCGAGTTGATTTATATATGTGATTTCGGGTCGGGGACCCTAAAATGGAATTGAATAAATGATTTCGGATTTGATAATCAACTATTTGGACTTTTGACTGTTTTATGGAAATTCGGGGCAGGGCCCTTGTGATATTTTGGAAATGAGTAATAAAATGTGTTCCATAAAACCATCTCGATACGAGGATATATATTGGTCTCCTCCAGGTGTCGGGGACACTGGGGAAGTCACGGTGCATTGTCTGCGAGGGGTCATTGTACGGAGCAGCCGGACCGTATAGTGACTCAGGAGTAGGATTGCTATGATTGACGTCAGGGACGTCAGACATCGGGGATGTCAGAGATATGGACCCGGTGAGACCCCGGGCAGCACGCGTTGCTTAATACTGTGAGATATGACGTCGGGGACGTCAAGCGTCAGGGACGCTAGGCATTGGGGATGCTGGAGAAGGAAAAATAATAAATGTATCTTACTGGATTTATGAAATAACTCTTGGATTGACTTTTGGGATTTGAAACTATGCTTTAGTTCCCGGGCTAAGGCCCTAATGGTTATTTCTAAATAAATATGTGGTTATTGGTTTTTGGTGCATGCATATGTTTTTACTGAGGGGCATAAATGTCTTATAAATGTTTTAAACAGATTTGTTTATTTTCGTCCACTCAAAGCTTTTGGTTTTTAATGCCCTTCAGGTTGATTCCGGAAGCGACTGCAGCAGAGACTGGAGCATCGCACACCTCCTCCATCGATCCTTGCGCATTCTGGAAGCCCTTTTGGGCAGTGGCAATAGGTTATCCCTTGTCTGGCACTTCTTGTCAGACGGGAGCATGACACATTCCATGGTAATCCCGGGGGGATTGGGATGGGTCGTGTCAAATTACCATTCCTTAGATGGCCAGAACACGTTGATCCGCATGGGTCTCTGAGCCTGCCACATCCGCTACTGCGATTGATGTCGTGAGTGAATCACTACCCAAGCTCCAGAGAGACGTGGCCCATCACATCCGACTGAAGGCGCGCGACGTGTGCCTTGAGATACTACTCATCACGAGAAAGCATATAGCGGCTCGCCTCCGCGACTTGGACTAATGCAATAGGTTGAGCAACTGAGCAACCAAGTTCGGGCCCAATCAGAGCTCCTACAACAACAATTGGGAGACATCGGGACATTGAGAACCTCCGAGAAGTGCAATGAACCTTATGGGGCACCAAGGGACATCCAGAGACGCGCCGGTAAGGAGCATGTTCGCTGTCGGACAATATCCCGAGACACGTTGCTAAGGAGGCACTTCGACGCCATGCGCAACCTGTAGACCAACACCCAAGCTTCAGAGAGACGTGGCCCATCACATCCGACTGAAGGCGCGCGACGTGTGTCCCGACATGCTACTTGTGACGAGCAAGCATCTAGGGGCTCGCCTTCGCGACTTTGACTAATGCAGCAGGTTTAGCAACTAAGCAACTAAGTTCGGGCCGAATCAGAGCTCCTACAACAACTATTGGGAGACATCGGGACATCCAGAACCTCCAAGAAGTGCAGTGAACCTCGCGGGGCACCATGGGACATCCCGAGACGCACCGGTAAGGAGCCTGTTCGCTGCCTGACAATGTCCCAAGACACGTCACTAAGCGACTCAGGGAAAGAAAGCTGCACCCCCAGAGTAAAAGGCCAAGAACGATCGAGGCTTCCAGCTCTAGAGCGATTTGGAGGACGCCCTGGAGTACTTTAGCGCATTGAGTACCCGCGCAACAGCCGACGGCAGCAAGCAGTCTCCCGTACGTCACACACTCACTAAGATGGACAGACCCATCGTAACTCAAGAAGCACAGACGATCGCAATGAAGAGGACGAGAACTACTTGCCAACACGCTCGAGTGCCATTCCCGCTGCAACTCGAGGGAGTCGACGCCACTTGACCCGACGCGGAAATCCCCGTCGTAAAGGTCCATTGCATGTTGAGGACGTTTGAAGGATGCTAGACGGACGCCTCTAAGGCGTTCAACGCCATAGAGACTTGGAGGATGACCTTTGGCTCCAGATTCAGACGTCATCATCTTCACCATTTGTGAGGGATATTGAGGAAAAGCCGTTCCCGCATCGATTTTCAACTACCAACTTCAATCAGTACAAAGAAACCTCCGACCTAGTGAAGCACATCAATTACTATCGGGGGGGTCATGGTACCTCACATGCACAACGATGCGCTCATGTGCAAAGTTTTCCAAGCCTCGCTGCAACGTCAGGCGACGACATGGTTCAACCATCTCCTCCGGAGATCAATCACTTTCTTCGAAGAGTTGGCCCTTGCTTTCGTGAAGGAGTGCTCACAGCTTCGCACCGTCAAAGTCAAGGATGACCACCTCTTCACCATCCAAAAGAGGTCTAAGAAAACCTTGCGGCAATACATCCAGAGGTATTGCGAAGAGAAGTCCCACATTATTGGTTGCAGCGCTCTCGTCACACCCATTGCATTTAAGCAGGGCCTACCGCGAGAGAGCCAGCTCTATGTAGATATCGTCATGAGCAACGGCCAAAGTCACACCAAGATACTGTCCTTGGCAGAGCGACATGCATGCTGGGAGGATGAGAAAAACACCACATATGCTGGCAACCACGTCGAGGAAGATGGACATCCCACAAAGGTGTTTGTGTAGCCAAAGGATGATGCCCACTGTGGGAACTCAGTCGAGAAAGCCAATAAGCGCAAAGGGAACTCGTCATCCAACATGTTTGCGGGTGCAAAGCCAAACACACAGTTTTCGGTACCTTTCCTCCAAATATACAATCAGATAGAGGAAAAGTCGTGGTTCAAAAGACCAGCTCCTGTCAAAGGTGACCAGGAGAGGGCCGACAAGACAAAATGGTGTGCCTATCACAATTGCTATGGGCACAACATAAGCCCTTGCCAGACTTTCGAAAGATACCTCCGGGATCTCTTGAAGGAAGGACACTGCACCAAGTACGTCAAAAAAAGGGCAACGGATCATCTCGGAAACAAAGGCCCCTAAGAACCCACACAAAATATTATCCGCGTGGACACCATCATTGTCGAGTCTGAGTTGCAGGGAACAACTATGAAATTGAATCAGTGACCAAGTCATCATCAAAGACACAAATTTTGTGGTTAAAATTTGGCTCAGTGACTACTTTTCTCACAAACCATCTTTCAATAAGATTCAAGATGTTTCGTTTCAACGTCTAATGAAATTGTCTTATCGCTTACGCTTTTGTTTAGAAAGCATTCTAAGGCTTCGCCATGTGAAGCACTGTAAGCCTTTGCCACGCAAAGCACCTAAGCCTTTGCCACGCAAAACACCTAAGCCTTTACCACGTAAAGCACCCGAGTCTTCGCCACGCGAAGCACTCTAAGCCTTTGTCACGTGAAGCACTTTAAGCCTTTGCCACACAAAGTACCCGAGTCTTCTCCATGCGAAGCATTTCAAGCTTTCGCGTGGCGCAGCACTCCAAGCCTTTGCCACGCAAAGCATTCGAGTCTTCTCCATACGAAGCACTCCAAGTCTTCGCCATGTAAAGCACTCCAAGCCTTTTCCACGCGAAGCACTCTAAGTCTTCGCCACGTGAAGCATTCTAAGTCTTCGCCCTGCAAAGCACTCCAAGCCTTCGCCATACGAAACACTCAAAGCTTTTACCATGCAAAGCACCCGAGTCTTCGCCACGCGAAGCACTCTAACCCTTCGTCACGCGAAGGACTTTAAGCTTTGCCACACAAAGCACCCGAGTCTTTGCCACGTGAAGCACTCCAAGCCTTTGCCACGCAAAGCACCCGAGTCTTCACCATGCTAAGCACTCCAAGCCTTCGCCACGCGAAGCACTCTAAGCCTTCACCACGTGAAGCACTCCAAGTCTTCGCCCCGCGAAGCACTCCAAGCCTTCGCCATGAGAAGAACTCAAAGTTTTTGCCACGCAAAGCACAACAATTCTTCACCATGCGGACCACGCCACGACTTCGCCACGCGAAACGCTCAAAGCTCGTCCCAGGGAGGCACACGAAACCATCCAAGAACTTGACTTGGTGGAGTCGGAAAGGTACTAAAAAAAACGCTTCCAACCCCACCAAGAGGGGCAACCACCCGGCCATGACAAACAATGGGCAAATGTTTTAACATGCGAAGTCCAATTCTGCATTTCAGTGCACCGGATCGAGATTCATTCGATTATAGATCACTCAATTTTGCTCACCCTGACATGACCTTGATAGCCCTAAACAAATACGGAAGTCAACTTTCCAACGTCGTTGACCTCACTCAATTCTGAGTTGTGACGAGTTCCCAGCGAACATTTTTGTACACGAAGGCAACTGCACGTACCAGCGCACGAGTACGAGATTCATTCAGTCATAGACCACTGCATTTTGATCACCCTGACATGAGGTGAACGGATTTAGAAATCTATGGAAGTCAGCTTTCCAACTCCATTGATCCGACTCAATGCCAAGTTGTGACGAGTTCCCTGCAAACATTTTCGTACACAAAGGTCAAATCTGCCGAAAATCACAAAACACTAAAAAAAAATGGAAGGCTTCTATTAATGAAAATTAAAGAAGTTGGCAATTCACAATTTGAATGCTCAAACATGTATTCAATGCTAAGATCAAGCTATGAGCCAAGAAGAATCATGAAGCTCATCATCAGGACCGGCACGACCTCAGAGTCTCTCCATCAACCTATAAGCAAGCCTTGGAGGCCTTCGATCATCCCATCGTGGACTTCCAGTGACACATCGTCCATGACCTTCTTCAAACAATGGGGGCAACCTCCTCAACATCGCCTACTTGGCATAGTTGGCTTCACAAAATCAACTTCACCACTACTTGACTCGGCGACGGCTACAAAGCAGCTTGACTTTCAACTCCAAGACAAAACAATGGTTTGGTGTCATGTGTCTTCACGCCACTTGGCTTCAGCGTCTAGATGTTGGCATCTCCAAGCTTTCTTTCTTCAATTAGGCAATGATGTACGACGTCTCGAGTTTTGCAGGGAGCTTTGCAGGGGGTATGATCGATCCTCCATTCTATTGTTCCACCTTACTACACCCCATTTTAAGCTCAACAAGGCCTTGAATATCAAGTCTCTGGAAGGTTATCCGTCATCCAAAGCAACTCCTTGGAAAACTTCAGTTACTTCATGACACCACATGCACTTCGCCTCGTGTCATGGGAAGCCTTGCTTTGATGATGAATCACATCTCGCCTTGTAGCTGCAACACACATTGCCTTACAGCTGGAACAAGCCACATACTAGGTTGTGGCACGTTGGATTCCAAGTGATAGGACTCATCGCCTCGCACTTGCAGAAGTTCTCGCCTTGCACTCTGCTGCACCTCCCCCGTTGAAGGCCTTGATGTTGGCTCCGCCCGCACTGAAAGATGACAAGTGCGTTGATGCGCTATGTTCTTCCATCCACAAAGCAGTACAAGCATGTCAACCAGATGAGCATCTTGATGTCAAGTCCGCCATCTCTTGAAGTCGGAAGCTCTAACAAGACCCGGACACGCCACCAGATGGTACTCCACAAAGTGAGGTCTTTAAGACTAGAACAGAAGTATGCCTTCATACATCTTGAAATGATCGTCCCGAAGAGTAGAGCGCACCGCCACTTGAATCATTGCAATTGGGCTCATACAGCTTTCTGAATGTGCAAAAATGTAAAGCTCAACAATTAAAGAAATATTCAAAAGTCTCTCGGACAAGCGTGGAGCTTACTGCGACATCAGAGACTCCCAGATAGAGGTACAACGAAATTGAAGATCATGCGGAGTCCTACTCCCATATATAATTTATCGAAACCACAATACAAATTACATCCCTTAGGATTCCCTGAATTCCTAGGTGATGTGGGGGCATTTGTGGAACCCAAAATCACCAGAAGAATGTGGAACTACCAAGTGGCCCATAATTCCCGAAATGACCAAATTGCCCCTGGAAATAATACTTAAAGCCTAAGTACCGAACATGGCTCAAGCCCACAATGCTTACATAGCCCAAACATTGGGCCCATACCAGGATGACATGTGGAAGCCTTTCACCCTCTATTTTCGTAACATGTGTCAGCACACAAATCTAGGAGCATTTATCCCACAACAAAACTATGGAAATTGAACATCCCACTCACCCCTACATAAGTGGTACACATTTCTTAATAAAGGTAATTCAATTCAACGCTACTTAAGCTTTTAAGATTTCTCTTTCGAAGCTGACTTAAGCATTATAGCGTTTTCAGTTGAACCACCCCCCAGGATTCAACCTTAACCACGTTTGATTTTTGTTCTTGTTTGTAGGGATCGAGAAGGAGCTTCACAGAGCCGGACAAATTCTGCATCAACAGCGTGCTGCCTGGGGTCTCAAATCCCATGTCTCCTCAGGGTCCACCCAGGTTAATGACCCGCAGATCAATGACCCTCCCTAAGGGGAGATTTTAACCTCTGCAATCCTGCTCCTGAGTCACTATATGGATCGGTCGCTTCGTGCAATGACCCCTCGCAGGCAATGCCCCGTGACTACTCCAGGATACTACGAGACGTCTAGATGAGACAACCCGCCACTCCAGAATACTACGGGACATCTGGAGGGCAACCGTTCGTGAGGATGGTATACGAAAAATCGTTTTACAAAATGTCTCAAAACCGTTCAAAGAGCTACGCCCGTGTTTTCCATAAAACCATCATAAATCCAAATCCAATTCCATTTGAGGTCCCTGACCTGAAATCATGTTTATAAACCATAACCTGGTCTCATGCTCGATATCATAACCAACTGGGCCTCAAGACCGAATTCGTAAACCAACGGGGCCTCTGGCTCGATATCATAACCAATTGGGCCTCCAGCCTGATTTCTCATCAAATCAAATGGACTCCAAGTCTGATGGTTTCCTACCAAATGGGTCTCATGCCCGATTACATGTTTTCGAATCCAAAACCTTTCCATTAAACCATCATAGAAGTACTAGCACGTACAAGCACCGTATAAAACCAAAAACTTTGAAATACGTGCAAATACGTAAATACTAACTACCACAATCAAATGCACTCAAGGCATCTCAAATCTTGTTCATAAAACATATAAAACATTTATGCATGCATCATATTTAGAAAGCAAGGTCCACTCACAGACCGTCCATGTTGAGCCTTGATGCGCGCGCCATAAGCCTTTCCTGGGCCAATCACCATCTCCGAGGTTCCCAAACTTGTCCAAATCATACTAGGGGGTTACTAAGTACTTTAATAACCTCTCATTAAAGCCCTCTAATTTTTAGGGATTTTTATCATATTTTAGACTCGATCCTAAACCTTCGGACATCTTGAACTATATCGAAATGATGTCTGATCGACTCGAAACTTGTCCCAAAATGTTCGTTTCATCGAATAAATGATTTCACATGTTGGACATAGCCCCAAACAGTGCCCCACGCGCCTCTCAAAGGCCCTGTACATGGGCCTCATGCGCCACTGCACAATGTTGTCTTCTTCCTTGCAAGAACCAGTCTAAACCGGTTCATTGGTCTGACTGGTCCAACCGAACAGGCGTGACCGGTTCAGTGCCATATTTTCCTATTTTTTCATCCTTTTTCTTCCTTCTTTCCACCAATCCTTCCTAATCCATCTTAGGGATTGTTCTATTTAATCAAATTGAAGAAAACAATCCTAAAACTTATTGGTTCAATAATCCATTTTAAGCCCAAAATTCCATTCCAAGTTCTGGGCACATCTAGGGACCAAAACTTCCTCCTAATGATCCCATTTAGTTTCTAGGAACCTTAAAAACATGGTTTGAGGTTTGATTTGAGCGTACCTGGCCAGAAACTGAATTCGGAGGCTGGCCACTTAAAATCTTTACGGCCGTCTATCGGGCTGCTCAGCCGTCCTCAGCCACCTTTTCCTGTCCCATGCAACTCGTACAACCCCCACAACCATTATCCAATCATTAGAAGCTGCCCCTAACGTTCAAATCAAAAATCTCAAATTTGAAATCAAATAGGGGTTCTCTGGTTTACCGGTTTCCCTTGGGTTCCTCTTCCGCCTACAGCGGTCCTGCCATCGACCAGCCATCATCAACTCACCCTCAGCCTCACTCTCTAGGCCTCAACTGAATCAAATGGAGAAGGGTCAATTTTGGGTTCATCGGGTTTGGTTGGATGAACACAGACAAAGAGGATGGATATACAAGTATGGGAAATGGTGGGCATGGATCATTCATCCATTGGGCCTGCCCCTAAATATCTGGGCCCACTAAATGACAAAAGTCATCTCGCCTCGTAATTCGTGTAATAGTTCCTCGAAACTTTGGTGAACAGTAATTTTCCCGTCGAACGTCCGATTTCGACGTGGCACCTGTCTACAGACTCGTATCGACCCGATTTACGTAACGATCTTCGGCCCTCGTGCCTCGAACCTCCCGGGTCAAAAGTCAACTTTTCGGCCTCATTTAGGGGCAAAATCGTAATTTCACCCTGAACGTCCGATAATCGTCGATTAGCCTTGCTAATCTGAAATTAACTCTTAATTAATCCTTAAAATCAGGGACGGGTCATTACATCCCATCCCTCCCTCGCTCCTCACACCCTTTCCGCCTACCTTCCGTGTCTTTTTCACATAAGCTACCACTTCATGGGCAACCTTGTTACAAACGGTAGGAATGAAACAAAAACTAATGAACTCAAAAGACTCACAAAGCACATAAATATCAAAAAGGATATTAGCAATGGATGCTTCTATTCCCATCTCATACAATAGATGAACCAATCTCATCTCATGATTGAATGTGAGGACCCCATGCCTTGGAGACTTGGTTAACAATCCCACATTGTAACGACCCGTCTTGAATTTCGGGATTAGATTAGTGACTAATCATGATTAGTGAGGTTAATCCGTGATTAATTGGGCGAAATCGGACAAACGATGCAAAATGACTGTTTTGCCCTTGGTCGTGGGCAAAATGTTGACTTTTTGTTCATGCGGTCAAATGGACTTTGGCCGATAACCGTGACGTATTTTGGGACTTCACGAGTTCATAGACACGTGGCACGTTCGATTTTGACGTTCAAAGAAAAAAATATGACGTTCGAAAGTTAAGGGGTATTTTGGTAATTTGGTTAAAAAGAGGCAAATAGTTGACTTTTGACCTGGGAGGTCCAATAGTCGAGGGCCGAGGACCGTTACGTAGATTGGGACGATACGAATCCATAGACAGGTGGCACGTCGAATTCAGACGTCCGACAAAGAAGTTACGGTTCATGGAAGTTTCGGGTCACTATTGCACAAATTACGAAACGAGAAGCTTTTGTATTCAAATGGGCCCCAGATATTTTAAATTGGCCCGTCACTCATCCATTGCTCATTGCTTCCCATACATGCAACCAATCCCTTTGACGTGCAAACCAATCCAACCAAACCCAAAAACCCGATCTCACCATTTTCCATCTTTGTACAACTCACACTCCAAATCCTTCCCCCTCACTTGGTTCAACCTGAGGATGAGGCAGAGAGAGAGACTGAGGACTGAGAGGAGGCTGCAGGATGGCTTGAACCACCATGGACGACGGTGTGGAGGAGGAAACCCGATAAGGTATCGGTTTGGCCCATTACCTTTGATTTTTGATTTGTGCTTTTATGGATAGTTTTGGATAGTTGGGTAAGGTTTATTAGGTTGCTAAGGGAGTAATAAGGAGGTGTTGGTGGTGGTTCACGGCCAAGGAGGCCCTAGGGAGGAAATGGAAATATTGGACCAAAATGGGGAGTTAGAACGGATGAATTTTTGTAGGTTTTAGGGTGTTTTGTTTATATATTTAGATTATAGGATAGATTTAGGAAGATTTGTGGAAAGAAGGAAGAAAAAGGACAAAAAAATGGGAGGATACGGACCTGGACCGGACTGCAAAGAACCGGCCGGTTCGGACCGGCTAGAGGTTGAAGACGCGGGAATAGTGCCCGACGTGTGGCTCCCACGCGCAGGGGCTTTGATCATTGTATGTGGTCGCGTGGCCCACTTTCTGGGGATGTGTTCAACATGTGAAATCATCTATTCAATGTAACGAACATTTTGGGACTGGTTTCGTATCGATCGAACATCGTTTCGATAGGTTCCGGGGTGTCCGAAGGTTTAGGATCGAGTTTAAAAATAGTTAAAAATTCCAGAAAATTACGGGGCTTTAGTGAGAGGTTAATAAGGTAGTTAGTAACCCTCTATTACAATTTGGACAGGTTTGGGAGTCCCAGTGACAACGAATGGCTCGAGAGAGCCGTATGACACGCATATCGAGGTGGCAACTCGAACGGTCTGTGAGTGGACCTCGTTTTATAAATTGGTGCATGCATAAATGTTTATTATATGTTTTAATACTTGTTTTGTGATGCCATGAGTGCAATTGTATGTGGTTACGTCTTGGCACGTATTTCGAGGTTTCGCCCTTATATGGTGACTATACGGGTTTCTGCTTTCTTGTTGGTTTAAATGAAATAGTTTTGGATTTAAAAGGATAAACTTGGCATGAGACCCTATTGATGGCCTACAGGTCTGAATCTTGGTCGCGGCGAGTGCTAGGTGCACGGCGACGGACGATACGACTCTCGCCTCCAGACTGGGATATGTTCCTTCCGGAGAGGTCACGATGCACGATCTGTTATCGGGTAGCCAATGAAGGCTCGACTTTGAGGTGCTGATAGTTCAGGATATCGATCGGTGATGAGTGCTCCATAATCTTGCGGTGGTCTCGTCAGTTGATTCGTTCACGGTGACATACCAGGATTGTGGGCGGTCCTGGATGGATGGTTGCAAGCATCACTACGATCAGAGTCGTGACTGACCCTGAGATATCGGGTACGATGCCCAGTTGAGTCATGTGTTCGGGCACGAGACCCAGTTACCTTACGGTTATGTTTTCGTGTCGGGGACCCTTAATGGATTTCCAAGTTCATGACGGTTTATGGGGACCTGCATGAACCTTTTAAAGGTTTTATGGCTCATGACGGTTTATGGGGACCGGGGATGAATGCTTTCATTATATATATATTCATATACCTTCTTTATTTGAAATGTCTCCTCCGGGAAGGGTCGTTGGCCTGGGTGGACCCCGGAGTAGTCACAGAGCACTAACTGAGTGGAGTAGCCCCCGTTGGGTACCTTACTCTCAGGAAGGCTTGGATCATCACCTCAGGGAGAGTCATTGATCTACGGACATTGACCTGGGTGGACCCTGTGAGACTTGGAATTGAGACCTCGGGTAGCACGCGCGTAGCTTTAGATACAGTGACAGGATTGGTTATGTGATTTATATGTATATGCTATATGATATGTGATGTGTACAGGTTTTGGCCTGAGTCCCACATGAATTTGGGCAGTGGCTCGTGTACTTCTTTTCGGTTATGGTTTTGGGCTTAGTTCCCACATATGGTTCTTTTAGATAAATGGTTTTCGAATGCATGCATGCTTTTTAGTGAAGGGTACAAATGTCTTTCGATAAATTTTTTTTTTATAAATTATTGTTTTGTCCACTCACAGCTTTTAAATGTTTTGACTGCCCTTCAGGTTGACAGCGGATGTGGACTGTAGCAAAGACCAAGATATCACATACCTCATCCGGATCCTGGCTTACTGTGAAGCCCGAGAGGGCTAAAGTTGGAAATTTCCTTGCCTGACACTCCGTGTCAGCCGGGATCAGGGTCATCCCACGTTAGTCCCAGGAGGATTAGGACGGGTCTGACACACATCACCCGAGAGATATGGGGAATGTGTCTTATATGTGTTGGCGCGCATCTATCCAACAAGAGGTTTTTTGGGAGCTAACTGGTTTTGGATTCCTAGAGAACTCCAAAGTTAAGCGAGTAGGGGCTGGTGCACTCCCATGATGGGTGACCTACTGGGAAGTTACACGGGAGCTACCAGGAACAAAACCGTGAGGGCAGGGCCCAAAGCGAACAATATCCTATTGGAGGAGGTCGGGTCGTGACAATTTGGTATCAAAGCCCAACCCGACCAAAATTGAGTGTGCCAACGAGGACACTGGGCCCCAAGGGAGGTGTATTGTGAGGATCTATTCCTTGGAGACATGATTAGCAATCCCACATTGTTGGAGGAGATCTGGGGAATGCGCCTTATATGTGTGGGCGCGCAACTATCCAACAAAAGGCTTTTTGGGACCTCACTGATTTTGGATTCCTAGGGAACTCCAAAGTTAAGCAAGTAGGGGCTGGTGCACTCTCAGGATGGGTGACCTACTGGAAGTTGCACGTGAGCTCTCGGGAACAAAACTGTGATGGCTGGGCCCAAAGCGAACAATATCCTGTTGAAGGAGGTTATGTCATGACATTGAAATAGAAAAAAAGAACTCAAAAGATTCACAAAGTACGTAAATATCAAAGAAGATATTAGCATTGGACGCTTTTGTACCTTTTTGACATAAAAGTTGAACCAATCCTTCGGATTCGAATTCCACAACTAGCCTTTTGTGCCCCGCATTTTGGAAAGCTACCAAGCCAGCCCTCACTTCTAGCACCTCGACTTAAAGGGTAGAGGAACAACCAAAGTTTTCGACTCCCTATTGGAAGAAAAGTATGACAAATAAATACACACAATCAGATAATAATATAGTCGAACAAGAAAAAGTCGAATCCATACCAAGATTTAACTCAATGTGTATCCAAAGAAATGAATTAGATAGTTCACAATTAGGAACTAAGTAGATATGTAAGACACAAGACATGGAAACAAAAGGGGGTTTTGAATCGAAGATG
This sequence comes from Prinsepia uniflora, assembly GCA_032719365.1. Lineage (NCBI taxonomy): Eukaryota > Viridiplantae > Streptophyta > Magnoliopsida > Rosales > Rosaceae > Prinsepia > Prinsepia uniflora. Next base: position 34,632,739 of record CM064872.1, read on the forward strand.
CATAAGTAATAATAACTTGTAATGCAAGAAAGTAAAGTAAATAAAAGGGGTTTTGACATCACATTTAAAAGTGAGTCAACACATTCCTATCCACACTTAATCACAACATTTTCCAACTTAGTTGCAAGGTTCAATTATCATGTTTTGCTTCTTGGTTTAGTGCCCGTGCAAGGGGTCTCTTATGCTCGCACTCACACATTCATTCCTTCATAATTTATATGTTTAGTTCTTAAGCTACTAAACTTCTAATCAACATGCAATAGTTATCTTAAGCTACCAAAGCAATCAAGAAAGCGTTAAGCACAAAAGGAATTTAATGGCACTACACTAATCTTGGAAAGTTGTATGCAATCCTAGGCGAGTCATGGATCTTTTCACAAATTATTTTTACCTTATCATTTACACGAATTCATCATATAAGTCATGCTATTAAAGTAACCAGTTTCAAGAACATGATCGAAATAGCAATTAAAATAGTGAATCAATCTACCAAGATCAAAATAGAAATAAAATCAAGCACAACAACCAAGTCGCGAAACTATCAGGATTAGGGCTTCGAGATCAGTCCTAGGCCTAAAGAAAACTACTTAGTAAACATAATGAAAGATAATAGCATTGATTAAATAAATAAAGATTATAAATAATAAACCCAAATTATACTCTCAACGATGAACTCCAAATAAGGTCGTGAGAAAATCCTTCGAGCATAATCTGATCTGCCATGAACAAACCTTACAAACAAATCTACACAGCATCTCTAAGGTATAGGCGTAATTAAATCTGATTTAGACTGAATTTTGTGTCTAAATTATGTGTTTTGCGTCTTTCTAATTTTTTTTCTTTTGTTTTTCTAAGTTATCCTTTAAAATAATGAACAAGGCCTCCTTTTATAGACAAGGAGAAAACCTTGTCCTACAAGGAGTAGAAATCATAAATAGTCTAGAACATTCTAGAATGCCTATGGAAATTCTAGGTTATTACAAATCCTAAAACAACCTGGGAATCAAAATTGAGTTGGGCGTGCAAATGCAAGCTGTTAGTGTAAATGCAAGCTATCCTTCAGCTAGAATTAGGGCAGTGCGCTGACCAGGCCGTGAAAATTGGAATTAGGCTCCTGAATCCTTTTGGTCATGCATTGGCACACGAATAGCTCAAAAATATGTTTAAGAGTGCAAGAAAACTCCCTGGCTTGGTTAAAAAGTTATAAGATGAGAAATGGCCAATTTGGAGCCTATCTGGTCAGGCTTTGGATCTGACTTGGGAAGTGCCTGGGCTTCAGTGGAATCTCAACTGGAACTTGGGACTTGGCACGGTCATGGCATGCACCTGGCCCTGGCACTTCTTGAGCGTGACATTGATGTCATGGAACATGATTTTGGTACCAGGATGGGCTGCTCTAAGGGGCTTGATTTGTTCCCAAAATATGAGGCACTTGGCAGAGACATATCCATGACTCAGATTTGGCATAGGTTTATGACTTTAGAATGGAACTCAAGAAGGCACGTCTTAAACTTTGCTTGACTAGTCCTCAAATACTGATCTAGGATTCGGTCAGATAGGTTCTCGGTACTTCAAAGTGGCACTACGTGAGGTCCTTAAATGTCATGACCTGACTCCTCTAACATGATATTGTTCGTTTTAGACCATGCCCTCACGATTTTGTTTTTGGGAGCTCACACAAAACTTCCTAATGGTCACCCATCTTGGGATTACTCCAGCCTAATCTCACTTAACTTTGGAGTTCCAACCAAATCCAAAGCTAGTGAGCTCCCAAAAGGCCCCGTTGCTAAGAAGAAATGAGCCCACACATATATCGCACTTACCACCTAACTTGGTATTAGAGCAAAGGTTCTGAGTTGTGTTGTTGGTTTCATGACTCTGAAATGTGAGCCTCATGCACGGCCTGGTGATTAGACGAGTTGATGAGCCTAGAATAGTTGTAGGGCTGTTAGTGGTTCTGGTTTATTAGGAATAAATGTGTGGTTGTGGGACAGTGTGCAAGGTTCAGTGTGATTGTTGATTTTCATGTCCCGGGATGTTTATATATGTGCTAAATGTTATTTATGGATATGGTTTTGCATTCTAGTCTTGGATATGGAATGAGAGCCCCGGAAAGACCTTAAGGTAGTTTGAGGTCGATAAGTATGTCAGTAAGATGGAAGTGAGGTTTCCTTGCATTTCCTTTAAATTGTGGATTGGACATGAAATATGGTTGTGCAATGTAAATGTGAGATTCCTCGAGATTGGTAAAATGGTATGTTTGCCAATGTATTGGTTACGAAATTTGTTATTGAGTTGGTAATTGGTTAAGTTGTATAGTCGTAATTAAGCTCCGGAATAAGACTTGGATTTAGTTTGGAAATTTTAAGGACGAATTTTTTTTTAGGAGGGTATGTTGTAACGACCCGGATCTCGAGGAAACATGGAATTGGAGAATTTAAGGAGAAAAGGACGATTTTGCCCTTAAACTAAAGAGTTGACTTTTTTTGGGTTAAAGTCAAAATGTTGACTTTTTTATCGAGACCTCGTTTAGGTGATTTGAGAGGACCGTTACGAAGGTCTCCGCTTCCCGAGTATGTTGACAGACGACATGTAGAAAATGGAGTTCAGCTAGTTTCGTTCTTGGTCTAAGTTACGTAGGAAATTTTGGTAATTTAGGTTGGAAGGGAATTTTGGTAATTTTACGTTAAAGCCCTATGGGTTGCCGCCAGGTGTCAGTTCAAGAGACTTATGATATTTTTTCTCTCCCACCAACTCACTCTTTTATATAGTAGGGTGAGTATGATATTTATGGCTTTCGGTGGACCATGGCCGAAGCCATGGTTGATGGTGAACCAAGAGGAAGGATAAGGGAGATGAGGGAAGAAATTAATGAAGGAGTGATTAAGGGGAGGAGATCCTGAGGGACAGACGAGAGTCATGATGGTAGTTTGAGGCTGGAGAATCCCAAGAACCCATGAACCCAAAACTCCTTCGATGGGTTCAAAATCTTGAACTTCTGTTTGAGGTCTGGTGGGTTGTAACCCAATATCCCAACGCCCATCTGGGAGCCCTGGGATCGAGCAGAACTTGAAAATGAGGGAGTTGGACGGAAAACACCCTATGGGATGAAGTTTGAAACTCGACTGAGAAAAGAAGGTATGGACCCGTGATCATTAATCATTCTTTCGTGGTTTTGAGATCACAGAACCAATCTAGAGATGGATTAGATGATAATAGTCGAAACAAGAGTGACAGTTAAAAAATGAGTGAGAAATGGCAGGGTCAAGTAGCAGGTCAACAAGCCCGTTTTGCAAAAAAAGGGTCTCTGACCCAAGGTTGAATACAATGAAAAGTGGTGCGTGGCTACCACATTTGGGGGCGCGTGACACCTTATCTGGGGATGCTTCAACCATGAAAGTTATAGTATTTGATGTTATGAGTCCAATGGTATAATATTCGAGGCGATCAGACATCGTCTCGAGGTTTTTTTGGTTTTCCGAAGGTGTAGGGTTCGTTTTAAATTCGTTTAAAATCACAAAAAATTATGGGATTAACATAGAAGATTTATGGGATGGTTAATGACCTTTAGATGTGGTTTATGATAGGTTTTGAGATTTCTGGAAATTACAAAAATGGGTGGAAAGGGGAATTCGACAGTACGGAGGTGTGCGAGTGGACATTCTTTTCCTTAAACTATTATGAATGAATACTTATATGATTTAAATGTGTTTCTATGTGATTTTGATGACATTGGAGTGATTGGAATTTTATATGAATTTAGGTGATTTTATGAATACTTTATTATTATTTTATTGCATATTTTATGAGGTTTCGTAATTACGTTTTGGACTCCGATTCAAATGCGGTTTTGGGATTTGGTATGACTTGTGATTTGAAAGGTGATAATGTTGGAATGTTGGTGATTTTTATATGAATTTGAAAGGTTTTTAAGAAGCCTTTTATGGCACGTTTAACTAGACTTTCTTGATTATATATTTTTTGTGTTTTGTTTTTAATTATAGATTTGGGAGTAACAAGGTTTGATTTATGAAATAAAGTGATTTTGTTGTATTTGTGATTTTCTTATGATTTTTGAATGATTTTTATGGAAAATGCTATCAATGCACGCTTTACGAGGCACAACGTATATATTGGTTTTGGAATTAGGCCCGAGATTCTAGATTATGGTTTTAAACTATGATATGTATATGTGTGGTTCTTGATATTCGTGAAGTGTAATGTTTTGATTATGTGTGATGATTGTGTGGATCAGATGTGAGTCATAGATGTCGCGCATAGGGGATCTGAATTCTGAGACTGGAATTGTGGTGGCAACCCAGGCGTCAAGCTGAGCCTCCAAATCCTGAGTCGAATTTCACTCGAACACCGAGCAAGAGCTCCAAATCCCGAGACAACGAGTGTGTGATTGCCTATCGGTAGTGCCTTTGTGATGTGATGATTAGTGTTGTCCTTGTGTTGATGGTTGTGATGTTGGGTGATGGTTATATTGACTTACTGAGCTTTTAGACGGTCTAATCTTATTTTCAATTTGAGAACTATTTCATTCGAGGTTATGAAATGTGTGTTGTTTTAATCGAAGTGAATGTGTTTTGAAATGGTTTTTGTATGCATGCATGAGTTTCGAAAACGGAGGGTAAATTCCAATTGCTTTAAATTAATGTTTTAAAAATATTTATTTTTGTCTACTCACACATTTTTTTGGTTTTGTGTCCCTCCAGGGGTGCTGTACGAGAATCGAGGCCTGAGAGGCAGAGGCATGAACTAGCGAGGTTTGCGTGTATCCCTGGCCTGGCAAGGTTTCAAATGTGTATCTTAATTCTTCTCAGACATAAGTAGGACCCCAATGTACTTTTCTAGTGTGTTTTTGAGTAGGGTCATGCCATTAAATGTGCCATAGGACTTAGTTTAGGGCCTAATATTGAAGTGAATGTCTCCTTTATTGGAACTCCGATAAGAGTCATTCTTTTTCCTCTATTTTTAGAATTAGCTCAACTTTATAAAACCTACACATGCCTCACAAAAGGATCACTTCATACTATTGATGGCCAAGAATTAAACATAAGCTAAGGAAACAGGATGGCAATTAACATGAAATACATGTGGGTTTATGACTTAAAAACTACTTCTTGTAACGACCCATCCCAAATTCTTTGGATTAAATAAGAATTAATTACGGATTAGTAGGGCTAATCGGGGATTAGTCGAGGATTATCAGACGTTGAGAGCGAAATTACGATTTTGCCCCTAAACGAGGGTAAAAAGTTGACTTTTGACTCGGGAGGTCCAATACTCATGGACCGAGGACCGTTACATAGATCGAGTCGATACGAGTCCGTAGACAAGCGGCATGTCGAAATCGGACATTCGACGGGAAAGTTACGGGTCACGGAAGATCTGAGGCACTATTGCACATTTTACGAGGCGGATAGACTTTTGTCTCAAGTGGGCCCCAAATATTTTGAATAGGTCCAATGGATGAGTTACAAGGGTCACTCATCCATTGACCATTCCTTTACATACATGCATCGTTCATCTCCTTCTTTCCTTCAAACTCGATGAACCCAAAACCAATCCCTCTCCTCCCACTTGATTCTATGTGAGGCCAAGAGAATGGCTCAGGGTGAGTGAGGGACTGAGAGAGGCTGTGGGAGGCGGCAGGACCGTCGTAGGCGGCGGAGGAGTTCATGTCAAGGTAAAACCCGAAACCCCTCCTCTTTGAATTCAAATATTCGAAGTTTTGATTTGGACGTTTAGGATGTCGTCTGATGATATGGGGATGTTAATTGGGTTCATATGAGTGTTTGGGAATAGTGTTGGATGGTGGAGAGTGGCTGAACAGCCCAGGGAAAGGGCTGGAAAATAGGGCCATGAAGGGTGAATCGAACCAGGGAATTCTAGGTGGTTTTTCTTGGGTTTAATCACATAGATAGGTTATAAATGAGGAGTGGAAGCTATAGGAATTGAAATGGATGAAAACGAGTTGGAAATGGGTGAGATATAGCCCTGAACCGGTCACGCCGATTCAGCTGGACCGGCTGACCAATGGAACGATCTGGACCAGCCGAATCGCTAGGAAGAAGAAAACTGTGCAGTGGAGCATGAGCTCCATGCGCAGCGCCTTTGGGCGGCGCGTGGGGGCGCGTGGGGCATTTCTGGGTGAAGTGGTCAACACATGAAATCATCCTTTCAACGTAACAAACATTATGGAACAGGTTTCGAGTCGATCGAAAACCGTTTCGGGGTAGTTTTGGGTGTCCGAAGGTTTAAAGTCGAGTCTAAACAAGTTTAAAAATCCCGGAAAATTAGGGGGCTTTAATAAGAGGTTAGGAAAATGGTTAGTAACCCTCTAGTATGATTTGGACAGGTTTGGGAGTCCCGGTGACGGTGATTTAGTGGAAGAGGCTTATGGCATGCATATCGAGGCGGCAGTTTGGACGGTCTGTGAGTGGACATTTATTTCTAAATTGATGCATGCATAACTGTTTTATATGTTTTAAATATGTGATTTATGATGGATTTGATTGTGGTTGTACGTATTCACAGATTTGCACGTATTTCGAGGTTTATACTTTTGTATCGTGTTTAGACGTGCTTGGGCTTTCAATAATGGTTCAATGGTATGATTTCGGATTTGGAAAAATGGAATCGGGCATGAGACCCATTTGATTTACAAACTATTGGACTTGAAATCCATTTGATTTAATGAAATATCGGGCTAGAGGCCTAATTGGTTTACATGATCGGGCTTGGAGGCCTAGTTGGTTTATGAAATGGAATTTCGGGCTGAGACCCGTAAGTTTGGAAATTGGATTTATGGATTTACGATGGTTTTATGGAAACCCGGGCATAACCCTTTGAAAGGTTTTGAGATGATTTATGAAACGGTTTTCCATATACCATCCTCATGAGTGGTTGCCCTCCAGACGTCCCTTAGTATCCTGGAGTGGTTGGTTGTCTCTTCCAGACGTCTCGTAGTATCTTGGAGTAGTCACGGGGCATTTCTTGCAAGGGGTCATTGCACGGAGCGACCGGTCCGTATAGTGACTCAGAAGTATGATTGCTAGAGGTTAAAACCTCCCCCTAGGGAGGGTCATTGATCTGCGGGTCATTGACCTGAGTGGACCCTGGGGAGACATGGGATTGAGACCATGAGTGGCACACGTAGCTTGGAACCGTAACGATGTTGGTTGTGACATCTAGGATATCAGGCATCAAGGATGCCGAGGATTGGATTTGGGTTGAGCCCTACATGAATTGATTTGGGGCGGAGTCCCTACGGATTTGGTTTTGGACTGAGACCCACATGATTGGTTTTGGGCTGAGTTCCCATAGACTTTGTTTTTACAATTTTGGGCTAAGGCCCTAATGATTTGAGGAAGGAAATGGCTTTGATTGATAAAAAGTTTTATTAACTTTGATTTGATGAGTTGAGGAATGATTGAATTAAATGGTTTTCGAATGCATGCATGCTTTTTAGTGAAGGGCATAAATGTCTTCTTTGTGAAATGTGTTTTATAAATTATTTATTTCGTCCACTCACAGCTTTCAATGGTTTTAATGCCCTTCAAGGTTATTGCGGATGCGGGGTGTAGCAGAGACCGAGACATCACACTCCTCCTCCGATTCTGGCGCACTCTGGAAACCCCGAACAGGCTGAGGTTCGAGTTATCCCTTGTCTGAGGTTCAAGTTATCCCTTGTCTGAGGTTCAAGTTATCCCTTGTCTGAGGTTCAAGTTATCCCTTGGCACGAGTGTTAGGTACTGGATTTGGATCCCATAGGGATTGGGATAAGGTTTCATGTAAGGTTGGATTCATTTCGATTTGGGGATGATTATTTCTCATGTAACAATGATGCATGGACGAACCAAGACTTATGCTGATTCTTGGATTTCTTTGATTTTCCTTTTTCGAGTGATAAATTTGATGAAAGGTTGAATCTTTAGGTCATTTATGGGCCAAATATCCAGGTTGTGGGACAAATTTGAATGAGTTGAGGATGAGAGAGTGTTTGGTGTTGCATGGGGCTGATGTGTGCAGCATGTATTATCATTCACATCTGACTTGGATGACTTTGATGTCATCGTGTTCAACTTTCCTCATGTGGATTAATGAGGAAGGAGACGACAGTGATGTCAATTGGATTGACTTGGAAATCAGATGATTCTTGGTGTCAAGTCCAGTGATGTGATAGGTGAGTACCCAAGACGAGACATATCGAGTAACGTGAGGGTGATCGAGATGACAGAAGTGATTGTGACGACCGTGAGGTGTTTAGACCAAGGTCTGGTCGTCATTGGAGTGTATTACCTTGCTGATTATGCTTAGAGAGGAACAGAAGAGAATAGTATTGTCAGATTGTTGAAGGATCCCTTACCATAGTTGGTGAGATGACAGAGTTTGGAAGTGGGAATAAAGGTGAGATGAGGACGATACGTAGGTATCGATAAGGAAGAGATGAATAGCCGATGCCTCAAGATGGATTTGAGAATAGAGATTGTGTTGGATTGAGGCTGGCTCGGGACGTACGATTGAACATCATACCGACGAGTACTATGATCGGATATGTTCCGACATAGTGGTATATTGACTAGACGTCGAATGCTGTGTACTTGAGCAGAATTGATAGATAGGCTTCAGATAGTTGGTGAGCTGAGAGCTCAGGGCCATGCGGGTCGGTGGAACCCTAGTGCCTGTTTGTGTTTTCTACTAAGACAAGTATTCGATTGGAGTTTCGTGTACACCCGGATGGGTAAGATGTCGATTGTGGATCTATAGGATGAGTAGTACGATGGTTGGGACTCAAGCTGAGTCTAGATGGCAGCGGAGATCGCTAAGTGACGTGAGATATGATACGGTACGAGGACTCGAGAGCGAGTCGAGATCAGAGTGTGCATCGGGAGCACAGTGGAGCTACCGATTAAACACGATCACGCTAGTGAACTAAGTGATAGTAACGAAGGTTGAGTATCGCACTGTGGGAGCATTGAGGATAGTTGTCGAATAGGATGCTAATTAGGACATCAGTTCCGATTGTCAGATGAGAAGAACCATCAGACTGAAAAATCGACGTGATGACTCTCGAAAGCCAACGATCGAAACACATCTAATGAGAGTTATGTTGGTGCGTTGGAGGCTCCGATGACCTCGAATACAGACGAGTACGGCATAGTGACGGACGTGTACTTGTACACGAGAGTGGCCGTGTGTGCAGACATGATTGAATTTCCACAGTTGGTTGTGGAAATCAGGTCAATTTGAATTTCGAGGACGAAATTCTTTAAGGAGAGAAGATTGTAACGACCCGTCCTGAATTATCGGGATTAATTAGAGATTAATGACGGATTAGGGAGACTAATCGGGGATTAGATGAGGACTAGCAAACTTTCAGGGAAAAATGACAGTTTTTCCCCGAAAATGGGCGAAATATTGACTTTTCGTTCAGACTGTCAAATAGACTTTGGCTAATGATCGTGAAGTATTTTGAGACGTCACAAGTTCATAGACACGTGGAACGCTCGATTCGGACATCCGTGGAAGAAGTTATGACGATCGGAAGTTTGAGGGCATTTTGGTAATTTGGTTGAATAGGGGCCAATGGTTGACTTTTGACCCGGGAGGTCAAATGGTCGAGGGTCGAGAATCGTTACGTAGATCAGGTCGATACGAATTCGTAGACAGGCGGCACGCTGAATTCGGACGTTCGACGGAGAAGTTACGGTTCAGGGAAGTTCGAACGTACTATTGCACATTTTACGAGACGAGAGACTTTTGGCAACAAGTGGGGCCCAGCTTTTTGGACAGGCCCAATGGATGAGTGACAAGTGTCACCCATCCATTGCCCAGCCCAAACAACTCATGCATATCCATCCATTTTCCTTCATCGATCATTTTCCATCCACCAAATCCAAACCCTTCAACCGTATAACCATTTGTGAGACCCAAGAGAGTGAGAAGAGGACTGGAGGATGTTGTGGTTGGCCCAGGCAGAACCTCCGTGGGCCGCGGAGGAGGAACCCGACCAAGGTAATTGGTTTTACCCGATTTTATCCATTTTTGATTTCACGCATTATGGGCCATTTTGGGTGGTTTTAATGAGTTAAATAGGTTATTAGGCTTGTAATAGAATGATTTTGAGGAATTTTAGAGGTAGAGGAACCCCTGGGGAGGTGTTGGAACAACCGAACGGTGAGAGCCATGTTGGACCAGTTGGGTTTTGTAGGTTTTAGCGGATTTGGTTCATAGGGTTAGGTTCCTAGGGTCGAATTAGGAAGGAAAAAGACAAAAACTGGACCGTGTAGGAACCTGGACCGGTCACATCGGTCCAAGTTGTAGGGAGAACTGAACCGGCCCGGTCGAACAGGTCGGTTGGAGGACAGGGATGACCTTGTACAGTGGCGCGTACGGCCAAGGCGCAGGGCCATCTTGAGGTACGTGATGGCACGTGATTAGGAATATGAGGGTGGTTCCAACATGTGAAATCATCTATTCGATGTAACGAACAATTTGGGACTGGTTTGGGAACCCCGGAGACGACGGTTGACCCGAGAAGGCGTACAACGCGCGTATCGAGGCAGCAACGCGGACGGTCTGTGAGTGGAATTTCTTTCTGAAATCGTTTCATGCATAAATGTTTTATATATGTTTTAATGTATGTTTCGTGATGCCTTGAGTGCATTTTGGTGTGTGTTTACGTATGTGCACGTACTTCGAGGTTTTCGGGTTTTATACGTTCTTATACGCGCTTATGCTTTCGATTTTCATGAAATGGTTTTGAAAAGGTAAAACCGAGCGTGAGACCCATTTGGATTCTATTTTGACTGGAGCATGAGGCCCTATTGATGACATAGGGTCTGTGTCGTGGTCCCTAGGGGCTGTGTGCCCCAAGTTGGCATCTTCTCCAGAAGTGCCTAGGATGGGTTATATATGTATATACGTATATGTGTACGAGTTTTCACTGAGACAGCATTGGGCTGGGACCCAAGCGTATTGGTTTTGGGCTGAGACCCATATGAGATGGTTTTGGGACGAGTTCCCACGTGTTTTGGTTTGGGCGGAGGTCCCATGTATTGATTTGCGGATTTCGGGCCAAGGCCCAAATAGTTTTACGGTTCGTGACGGTTTATGATGACCGGGCATGAACCCTAGAAATGGTTTTGGAATGCATGCATATGTTTTTAATGAAGGGCATAAAGGTCTTTTATGAAATGTTTTTATAAAATATTTGTTTTGTCCACTCACAGCTTTTGTGTTTTAAATGCCCTTCAGGTTGATCACGGATGCGGCTATAGTAGAGACGAGACATTCACATTCCACCGGATCCTGGCATACTCTAATAGCCCGGTTGGGCAAAGTACGGAAATATCCCTAGTCTGACACTTCGTGTCAGACGGGAGCAAGCACGTCCCACGCTAATCCCGAGGGATTTGGGGCGGGTCCTGTCATGGCATGCGTTGATCGGAGATCGGATGTGAAAGTTACGGGTCTGCGAAGGCTAGGGGAATTTTGGTAATTAGCCAAGGAAGGGAAAAATGGTAATTTGTGGAAGCACGGTGAATTGGACGGTTAAATTGGCTGATTCAGCCGTGTGGGTGCGTCAATTAGGTGATTAAGTGACACATGTCACTGTGCAGACTACAATTAGTGGTAAACCTTGCCGCTTGAAACCCAAATACATGAATACAAGTGTGACTTTGAGTAATTTCGACATAGTGAGATTAGGAGGAAATGTCTGAGTGAAAAACGGGAAGGAATTAGAGAGAGAATAGAAAGAAAACCAATAAACCCGTAGAGAAAACTTGAATTCGTGATTGGGGAAATTGAAATTCAATTTCCAAGTTGTAGTCTAACCCAAGTCGAAGTAAGGCTAGAATCAGTCTTCTGGGGCCATTTCGTGTCGAACCACCTAAAAAACAAAGGCAATTGCCGAAGAAACCATCAAGAACAGTCCCTGTGAAAACAGTCCCTGCGAAATCTCTGAAACAGTCGAACACAATTCGTGTAATTGAAGGTGAGGAATTCCCAAATTGATGTTGGTTTTATGTGTTTGTTAATCTAAAGGTACTTTCTAGTTAATTGGAAGGGACAATTAAGGTCGAATTGGATGAATTGAGAATTTGAATTCGACGGTATGGACTTGGAGAATTACGGGGTTTCGTATGAATTGTGTAAATTAAACGATGCAGAACTTTAATTAAGATGAATTAGAAGAGATCCAATGAACGAAATAACTGAATTCGAGCTGAATTGAAGGTTAATTAATCGGGCCATGTCGCGGGTCGAAGGACCCATTTGAAGGAAAATCAGGTGAGGACGATGCACTGTAGTAGTTACTGTGCAGGCGCGTGGGTTTCACGCGCAGCCACTCACGGAGACGCATGAGGGTACGTGGGCACGATTCCCGAGGTGAGGTCAATATGACTTTTATTCTATGCAAAGTAACAAACATTTTGGCGTTGGTTTCGAGTCAATCGGACACCGCTTCGATATTGTTTCAAGGGTCCGAAGGTTTATGTTACGTTTTTAATTTGTAATTAATTCCCGGAAAATTATGGGAAATTAATATGATGTTAATTAAGTCATTACTGACCCTGAATAATGATTTTGGACAAGATTTGAGATTCCTGGAAAGTACCAGAATTACGGAACCGCGTGCATGTAACGACCCGTCCCGAGTATCGGGATTAAATATTAATTAATTATGGTTTAGAATGACTAATCTGGGATTAGTTGAGTGAAATCGGACGAAATGTGCAAAATGACCGTTTTGCCCTTGGAATGGGCACAATGTTGACTTTTTGATCGGGTGGTCAAATGGACTTTGACCGATGACCATGACGTAGTTCAGGACGTCACGAGTTCATAGACAGGTGGTACGTTTGATTCCGACGTTCGAAAGTCGAGGGGTATTTTGGTAATTTGGTTAAAAAGGGGCCAAATGTTGACTTTTAACTTGGGAAATCCAATGGACGAGGGCCAAGGACCGTTACATAGAGCGAGTCGATACGAATTCATAGACAGGCGGCATGCTGAAATCGGAGGTTCGACGACGAAGTTGTGGTCACGGGAACGAAATCGATTAACCGAAAGAACCGGGATTTCGAATAAAATATTATTAAAATATGGAATAGTGATCGTTGATTGTGGATGCTTGGATGAGTGACAAGTGTCACCCATCCCTTGTTTTGAGGCCTAAATTCTGCCCCATGTTTCCCGTTAATCCTCCATCATCATTCTTAATCATCATCTTCCATCATTCTTTATCTCCTCCATGTCTTCTCTGTGTTCTTCATTGAACCATGAACAAACAGAGGGTGAGTTTTCTTCTCACCATCATTCCCATCCACAGCTAAGCTTGAGATTAGAAAATTGAAGAGAATTGAGGTTTGATTTTGGCTGAGAGAAACACGAGGGACAGTGAGAGTAACTGGGACTGTGAATCGAAATTTTGGAGTTTGGAGGGAAAATTCGAATTCTAAGCTTTGAGCTGTGAAACTTCAAATTGAGCTTGGATTTAGCTTCCTGAGGTTATTACGAGTCGATCCACATCAAGAACGAAGAAAATCGATGGCTTTTGGGCCCTGAACAGACTTGGTAACAGAGAAGCAAAGTTGAAGGTCGAGTCGTGATCTTGGAGAGATCAAACGATGAAATTGATTTGGGAAATGAGTTTCTCATAGTCCACTGAAGCTTCTGGGTGGATCAATTGAAAGAAATCAGAAGGGACTGATTAATTTCGAAGAAGGAACAATGTTGGGTGTTCTTCGAAAGTTCATCATCAAATTGACGGATTAAGGTAAGGATTGGTGAAATTAAGTTTACAGACCTGTAATTAGACTTAAAACGAAGCTATTTGAATGTTCAGTTGAAAGAATTGAGGTTGAATTGACAGAGAGCTGGTCAGGTCATCTCGCGAGTTGCAGGACCCAAATTGCAGAGAAAACGGGTTGGGACGATGACACAGTAACAGACGCGTGGGTTTCACGCGCAACCACTCACGGCGGCGCGTGGGCACGAATCCCGAGGTGAGGTCAACATGACTTTTAATCTATTCGATGTAACGAACATTTTAGGATTGGTTTCGTGTCGATCAGACACCATTTCGATATTGTTAGGGACGTTAGAAGGTTTTGAATCGAGTTTAAAAATAGTTAAAATTTTGGAAAAATTACGAGACTTTAATAGGAGGTTAATGAAGAGGTTAGTGACCCTCTAATGTGATTTAGACAAGTTTGAAAGTCCCGATGTTAGTGGTATGGCCCAGGAAGGCCTATGGCACGCGTATCGAGGCGTATCGTTGGACAGTCTGTGAGTGGACTTTGGTTTTATAAAATACTATGCATGCCTAAATGTGTTATATGTTTCATATACGTGATGTCCATAATGATGATTGTGATTATTGATTTCGGGTATGTTGCACGTATTTCGAGATATTTTCCGTATTGCACGTATATCGAGACTGATAATTTTATTGTGGTTTTACGTGCTTATGGTTTCATGTATGATGTGACGAAATGGTTTTGAAATTGGAAAGATGAACTCGGGCTTGAGACCCAATTGTTTTGGAAACCTCGGACTTGAAGTCCATTTGAGTTACGTAATCGGGCTGAGACCCATTTGAGTTATATTATCGGGCCAGGGGCCCAGTTTATTTGCAAATTCGGGCCGTGGGCCTAGTGGGTTACAAAATCAGACATGAGGCCCAGTTGGGTCATAAATGTGATTTCGGGTCTGGGACCCTATTTTTGATAAATTTGATTTCGGGTCTGGGACCCTATGTTTCATAAATGCGATTTCGGGTCTGGGACCCTATGTTTTATAAATGTGATTTTGGGTTAGGGACCCTAAATGGAATTGTGATGTTTTATGGAGATTTCGGGCAGGGCCCATTGAAATGTTGTGAAATGATTTGATAAAACTGTTTTCCATATACCATCTTGATACGAGGATATGTGATGGTCTCCTCTAGGTTTCTGGGACACTAGGGAAGTCACGGTACATTGCCTGCGAGGGGTCATTGTACGGAGCTACCGGACCGTAGAGTGACTCAGGAGCAGGATTGCTATGATTAGACGTCTAGGACGTCAGACATCTGGGATGTCAGAAATATTGACCCGGAGAGACCCCCGGCAGCACGCGTTGCTTATTATACCGTGAGATATGATGTCTAGGACGTCAAGCGTCTGGGACGCTAGGCATCTGGGATGCCGGAGATGGTAATGTGGTAAATAAGGACTATTGAATCTATGAAATGGTTTTTCGGTTGGATTTATGTTTATGGATTTGGGCGGTGGCCCACATGGTTTTGTATTTATGGATGTGGTGTTCCATAGTTTTGGGCTGAGTTCCCACACTTGGTTTTGAGTTACGGTTTTTTTGGGCTAAGGCCCTAATGGCTTGGTTGAACAAATGTTTTGGTTACTGGTTTTCGATGCATGCATACGCTTTAATGAAGGGCATAAATGTCTTTATGAATGTGTTTATGAACTTGTTCATTTTCGTCCACTCACAGCTTTGGTTGTTATTAATGCCCTTCAGGTTGATCACGGACACGACTGCAGCAGAGATTTGGGACATCGTACGCCTCCTCCATCGATCCTTGCGCACTCTGGAAGCCCTATTTGGGTAGTGGCATCAGGTTATCCTTTGTCTGACATTTCGTGTCAAACAGGAGCATGGCACATTCCACGGTAATCCCGGGGGGATTGGGATGGGTCGTGTCAGTGCAGCTCAGAAAACGGGCGGTTTGGACGATGTGTGAGTGGACGTTTGTTTTATACATTGATATGCATGCATAGTTAAATGTTTTACATGATTTGATTTGCAATGATCGCTTGATGATTTGATACGATTATTTACTGGATTTAATGATTATTTTAATAAGTGTTTTGGGCACGTTTTACGGGAAAGTATAATTGATGATTTTGGGCTAGGCCCAGGATTTTAAAAGGATGTTTTGACTTGGATTGTAAGTTAAAGATGATTTTGTGGGAGTTGAATGATTTTCGGTGATTTCACGGATTTACGAGAAATGAGATTTGGGCTTGAGACCACGTGATAAATGGTTTTGAAGTGGTTTTAATGATGATTTTGAAATACAGATTTTGATTTTGTATTTATGTTCAGTGCCCCCAGATGTGTAATTCCTGGGTAGACTCCGGATGCGTAATTCGGGGAGGGACTAGATGTGTAATTCCTGGTGAGGATGGATGTGTAATTCCCAGCAGGGCTGGACGAGTAATTCCCAGCAGGATGATAACTCTGGATGTGTAATTCCCAGAGGACCCTCAGATGTGTAATTCCCGAGTTATGTGTTTTATTTTATGATAAAATGGTTTTATGAAATTTTTCATATGTTTGATTCTATGCATGCATGGTTTGATAAACTGGAGGGTAAATGATGTATTTTGAAATGTGTTTTAAATGATATTATTTTTGTCCACTCACACCTTCCCTGTTTTTGATGACCCTCCAGGCCGTGGCACGAGATTCGGGGCAAATCGAGAGGCGGAGGCATGAACAGAAACCGATTCAGTCATCCCTTGTCTGACAGGTGCTGAGAGGTAGTTTCGGGACTTCGGTTGACTTGTCAGACGGGAGCAGGACCGGGCACAGTTATCAAAGTCCATTTGGGACGGGTCCTGTCATAGAGCCCTTCCTAGGATCATTGCGAGTAGATAGGAACAAAAATGATGAAAAATGGCTAAGAAATGAGTGAGATCGAGCTGGGTCGGGTTTGTGGATCGGTTGACCCATTATAGTGAAACAGGTCAACCCGGCTCAAGGTTAACGATGATGACATGGTAGTCCATGTCATAATCTATCAAAAGCTGTTAGTCCACATGGGAAATCAAGTGATGCCACATGGCAAGCTGTCAAACACAGTCACCAACTGATGTGTCACCACGTGGACCAATCGGGTGGTGCTACTTGGCATCTTGTCAGGACCTGTCAGGCCTGCGCGGCAGTTGACGTTGCAGGTCAAGTCAGCAACTGTCAAACCATATGGACCAACCGGCTGGTGCCATATGGTAGAGTGTTAGAGGTGTCAAGAGACACGTGGCAAGACACGTCGACGAACCAGAGAGTGACACGTGGTAGGTGTCAGACCTGACAACTATCAGACCTAACAGGTGTCAGACTTGTCAAACTAACGTCAGCCGTTGACCATTGACCGTTGACGTCAGTGTTGACTTTTTATGACGTTAGCGTTGGCCGTTGACCAACGTTGACTTAAAAGTTTGATCGGCACATGGGGGCCCGTGGGCACAAATTACGAGGTCAAATCATTTTGTTTGAAAGGCTCATTTTGAATCCAATGGTGGTGGTTTCAAGTCAATCAGAGACCATTAGGTTGTTCATCTAGAGGTTCTTAGCCTCGGGAAGTGTGTATGTGATGCGTTTCCGGTATCGAGCTTTGTGAGGGTTTAGTGTATGAACATGTATAGCAAATTAGTGACCCTTGGAAATGATTTGGACAGGCCCAAAGACTTTGGACTAGCTCGGTGATAGATAGAACGCTTAGGTTTAGCACGCAGTATGGACCGAGTGTGAGTGGACTATTTGTTTTAGAACTGCAATGCATGCATAACTATTTTAAATGCTTTATAACATGATTTGAGCTGAAATGTTTTGATATTTCCATTGATGATGATGTGGATTAAAATCATCGGTTTATGAAATGTTTTACGAATTTTCTTTAAAACAAGATTTTGGGCTTGAGACCCGGGGGAAATGATGATTTGACTAGATTTAGAGTCAATGGGAAATGGAAAAGAAAGAATACATTTCAACTAGATTTGAATAACGATAAATCAATTTTATAAAAAAAATTATGGACACGGTTTTTCGGTGGATTTTTTCGAACGGATTTGTGAGATTTATGTCTCAGGTAGAGGCCTAATTGAACAGTCTTGAAACCGATTTGAGACATAAATGATTTTAATATGATTTTCATCGGATTTGGTTATGGTTCCACATATACCATCCTGGGTTAGTTGGTTAGCCTCCTCTAGACGTCAAGGATCCTGAAGTATTCACAGTGCACTACCTGAGATGAGCGACTCCGATGAGAGGCTCAGGATCAAAAGTGTGAGTTTATGATATCGTCCCAGACGCGGTAGATCCGATGTAGGAACCCCATGTTGGTATCACCATGGACGACATTGAGTTGGGTTCTGGAGAAGTACTCGAAGATGAGACCATGAGTTGTTGGAAATCATGACTGGTTTTGATATAGACATCAAGGATGTCGAGGCATCAAGGATGCCTGATGATTGGTTATATTGTGTGTTTTTTACTGATGCAGTGTGTCCAGCTGTGTATGTATACATGTATGGGTATGATTTGACCTGTTTTCATACGATTTATCTTAAATGCATGCATGTTTATAAAATTGAGGGTTAAACTATATTTGTTTTCAAAATGAGTTTACAACTTGATTATTTTTTGTCCACTCACATTTTTACTATTTTATTGACCCTCTAGGCCGTGATACAGAGATGGGGGCGGATACTAAGGCTGAGGCATATATGGTACTACTTCGTACATGACACTCCCCGGGGTAGGTTCTAGTACTTGTGTTGTACTGGCATATGTATTTGCTCGATTATGTATGATAGATCTTAATCCCTTGTCTGAAAATGTGGTAGTATACTCTCCATGTTTATATTTGAACCCATAAAGGGTATTTTCGGTATTTTGAGTTTAATTGTCAGACGGAAGCAGAGCATGTCCCACTGTAGTCCTAAGGGGACTGGGATGGGTCCTATCACAATCCAACCATTTCACTAACCAATCAAATTTCTTGGTTAACTCCAAAGGTCAGCTGACTTATGCCAACAAGGACGTACTAATCCAAATGACAGGACCCGTCCCAACTGGACCTCGATAACCGTGTCTGGTCCTGCTCCCGTCTAACAAGTCAACTGAAGTCCCGAAAGTACTCTTCAGCACCTGTCAAACCAGGGATAACTATACTGATTTCTGCTCACGCCTCCGCCTCGAGATCAGCCCCGAACGTTGTGCCACGGCCTGGAGGGTCATAAAAAAAAACAAAGGTGTGAGTGGACAAAAATAATATCATGTAAGACACATTTGAAACACATTCGTTACCCTCCAGTTTATCAAACCATGCATGCATAGGGAAAACACATAAATCATTTAAATCATTTTATAAAATCAGTTCATCATAATAATAAAGCATATAACTCGGGAATTACACATCCGAGGATCCTCTGGGAATTACACATCCAGAGTCGTCATCCAATGCTGGGAATTACACATCCAGCCTCACGGGAATTACACATTCGGTCTCTCCAGGAATTACGCATCTGGAGTCCCTCCAGGAATTACACGTCTGGAGTCATCAAACATCGATACACAATCAAAAACATTATTCCAAATCAAGTATCAAAACCATGTCAAAACCATTATCACGGGGCCATATGCCCAAATCTCATTTCTTAAATAATTCAATACACGCAAATCCGTAAAATCATATCCGAAAACATCACAAATCCATTAAATCAATTTCCCAACTCATCATTCAAGCCAAAACCAATCACAAATTCCGGGTCTGCGCCCAAAATAATCATTTCACATTTTCTCGAAAAACGTGCTCGCAGCACCGATTAAAATAATCATTAGATCTCAAAATAATCATATCAAATCATTGAAATTCAAATCACGCCATAAATCATATAAAACATTTAACTATGCATGCATATCAATTTATAAAGCAAACGTCCACTCACACACCATCCAACTGTTCGTTCCCGCGCTGCACGCGTTTCCGTACTTTCCGACACTTGTCAGAAATCCCGAATCCTGTGCCAAATCATTATGCAGGGTTACTAACAACTCAATTTACATCATATCAATCCCCCATAATTTTCCGGGATTTAAATAATATTTAAATACGTAACCTAAACCGTTCGATCCCCGGAACATTAGCGAGACGGTGTCCGATCGACTCGAAACCAAAACCAAAATGTTCGTTACACTATTCAGAGTAAAACACCTGTTGGACACTTTCTCAGAAATCAACCCACGCGCCCTCACGCGCCGCCGCAAGCGGCTGCGCGTGAGCCCACGCGCCATGAACAGTGACTGCTACAGTCGTCCCTGCTACCCGTTTTACTGGTATTCGGGTCTGCAACCCGCGGTGCAACCCGGTTTTGTTTCTATCAATTTAAACCCAATTGCTTCAGTTCTTTCATTTATTCTCATCTATTCCATATTTCTAACCGATCTGTGACCTCAATTTAATGAAAACATGTCCTAAAACCCACGACTCAACATCGAAACCCGACGGGTCCCAACTCGGGTTCCACTCAAAATCAACCTGTATCCTTCAATTGTTTACACCAGAAGCATATAACAGTTCTTTTAAACACGAAATTGAAATCAATTTCAAGGATTACTACCTCCAAGTTATCGAACTCAAGCTCCAAATCCCATAGGAGTCGAGAGTCTGTTCTTATTGATTTCCACGTCAATTGGCTTCCGTTTTGATATGGCTCGACTCGTCTCAATCCCAGAAAGCTTAATCCATTGTCAATTTCACTCTTTAATGTCTGAAAGATCGAATTCGAGATTTGTGTTTGTGGTTGGTATTTTCGGGGTTTTCCTCTCGGGTTCACGGTGTCCTTCCCCGTTTTTCTCTCCTATTTTCCTTCTGTTTTTCACTCAAATGTTTCCTCTAAATCTCCCAGTGTTTCCACGGTCATCCTTGATCAATCAGTGTTAGGATTTGTTTAGAATTTAAACAAGGATTTTTGGAGGTTGTTTGTCCGTATAAGGCATTCAAATATGCCACTAATGAACATGAGCAAGTGACACATGTCACTTAGGAATTAATCTCAATCCAAATAGGCCGATTCAGCCAAATTAAGATATAATTTATCAATTAAGTTCACCCGTTAAAGACAATTACTATTTTACCCTTATCGTAACAAATAATGTCCTGATCAAAAAGTCAACTTTTGGCCCCCTTCGACCGATTTACCAAATTACCCTCAAACTTCCGCACGTCATAACTTTTTCCTCGAATGTCGGAATTGGGCGTGTCACCTGTCTATGAACTCGTGACGTCCCGAACTATGTCACGGTCATCGGTCAAAGTCCATTTGACCGCTCGAATAAAAAGTCAACCGTCCGCCCAACTCCAGGGGCAAAATCGTCATTTTCCCCAAAGTTTCCAACTTTTTCCTTTTTCTAATTTTCGGGTCATTACACCAAACCTCAACCCATATCATGATGATACGAAGGGTCGGATCCTGACGCTGTGCTGTAAACCTCTAATCCAACAATATGGGTCTCATAGGAACACTGCCCAACAACGCTCCATAGTCATCTATCTCCAGCAATTCTCTCAAACCAAATCAATTTGACTCCCTCCCGAGTTAATTGTAAGACCCGTGTCCTGGAGGGAACGATGAACAATCCCACATTCATGTGAGGGGGGAATGGTTTGGGAAAGGAATGGTGGTGTGTCTTAAAGGTGTAGGCACACACCTATCGAGCACGAGGCCTTTTGGGAGCTCAATTGCTTTGAGTTCGGTTGGAACTCCAAAGTTAAGCGAGTTGAGGCTAGTGCAATTCCATGATGGTTGACCCCCTGGGAAGTTGCACCGTGAGCTCCCGAAAACAAAACCGTGAGGGCAAGGGCAAGGACAAGGAGACCCAAAGTGGACAATATCGCGCTAGATGAGTCGGGTCCTGACCGAGAAGGGTTGAGTCCTGACATTAATCGCCTCAACGGGCTGCAATCATGGGGAATTTCTCAACTAACTCCTATACTACTCAACCAATCCGAGAGACTCCAATCTCAATTGTCGTGGTTGGTTGACGCTAATCCAAAACTGTCTCGATCTTTCGAGGATCCATACAGTCTTCGCAACCGTAAGAATATGACCCATAACACCAACATGGGTCCATCAAACTGATACTCACTCGACTTGGTATTTCGCTACTTCCTCTGAGGGTATTCAAGACTAGGCTTAGATATTCCACTAATGCCTTCGCACTTCTCGTTCACGTCAAGGTGTTATAAATAAACCCAATTCTAAAACAATCCAAACTCGTTTAGAAGGCTTGGTGCGTCAAGTCAATCCATGTCGTTGGGGGCATTAGTCAACCCAAGAAGCACGATCCAAAACTCCCAATGTCCATACTGAGTCTGCAAGTGGTTATAGAAATATCCTATTTCTTTGATCCTCAACTGATGACATCCAAGTTCATCCGACGTAGATGTGAATACGAATCCATGAAACCTAGAAGTTAAAAGCAATGAAAAATTTCACTAAGAAAAACTTCCTGATAGCCCATTCCAAGTCTCAGGGTACTACTCATCTTCTGTGCACATAGCACTGAGGTTTTCCCTAGGTAACGTACTCAGTCGAATGAACCCCAAATCCACTAAATCTTACAACTGCACCATTAAGTCCCCCAAGTCTATCGGTACCATCTGATACAGTGGTTACAAAATAGGTTGAGTACCCGAAAGAAACTCAATCATAACTCAACCTTCCTCTGAGGTAGCAACCTTGGTACTTCCTACTAGGAACTCCACCATAAAGAAATGTCGACACAACCAAAATATTCCTCAAGCTTACTGAGCCATCTGGGGACTTCACAACACGTGTCCCATATTCCGAACAGCCATTCTATAGTAACTTCCCAGCTTCCAAGCAGTAACTCCCAAAGGAAGTATCATCTTGTCCCACCAAAAGACCAACCGAGACAAATCAAGACTACCAAATACAACTGGTTCCTCAAACAATCAATAGAGGAGTAACGAGTAGTCCACCAATCCATCCCTAGGATCGTGTCCAAATCACAAATATCTAGGGAATCCAGTCTTCCTTACGGTCCAAACCTTCTACTCAAACCGAATAGGTGATCCATCATCGAACCAATCGGAGTACTGGCTCACATGTCCCAACCTAATGAGATCGGCTTCTGAACACAACTGTAATTCTTCTAGGTAGAAAAGAGTGTGCGGGTCCAAACTCCATCAACACTCGTGTATCCCGACCAAAGATAGCTAGGGTACCTATCACCAATCCAGGCATACCTCGTGCCTCCAGTAAGCCAACTAAACTAGGAAGATACTGAAATCTTAATGAGCCACTTGGGATCCTCTCTGTCCCGTTCATCGACCACTATAATCGTACTGCAGCATCAGATAACTCTCTGAGGATAGTAAAAGCTCCAGCCGTCACAATGGCATGTATTTTACCTCACAGGCCAAGCTCAAACCTACGACATTTCTCAGCTTTAGTAGACACAAAGGTAGGAGCAAAATGGGCTAGCATCTGAAACTTATGCTCGTACTCTGTTACAAACATGCCCCCATGTCGAAGCTGCATAAATTCTGTCTCCTTAGCATCGCGGAATGAACGGGGATAGTATTGATCAAGGAACCGCTCACGAAAGCTCTCCCAAGTCACTGCGCGAGCATCCCAACCTGATAACTCCAGAGTATACCACCACTCATAAGCGGCCCCATCCAGCAAAAAGGTGGCCAACACTACTCGCTCCTCAGGAGGACATCGCAACACAGGAAAAATCCGCTCAAATCGAGAAATCCATCGGCGTGCTTCCTCAGGATCTGCCCCACCGCTAAATACTGTAGCCCCAATACGCTGGGCTCGCTCGATCGTGGCACTCTCGGCATCACTAACAACGTCTTCTGTAGGTCTTCGAGGGGTTCACGTTGCGGAGGCATGGCCGATCGTTCTCTAAAAGAGGAAAAAGTTAGTACAACAACCTAGGCACATCCAAGTGCCAGACATAAACCGTAAACTCTGATACCAATTGACAGGACCCACCCCGATTATCGCCACGATATTCAGAAATAATCCTTCTCTCGTCTGACAACCGAACGCAAATGACCAAATAACTAGAATAATTACACCACATGCATTGCCAGATCAGGGAGAACATACGATACAACCAAAAATACAAAAAGTAAACAATATCACAGAGCATGGTTACAAAACAAGATAAGGATAAAACCCTACTCTGTGAACTAACTACACCACAACGGGAAAACTTTATGCTTTTTCCTTTGCCTCTGCCTCTGCCTCGACGTTAGCCCCCAAAACTTGTACCACGACCTGGAGGGTATTAAAACAGAAAGGTGTGAGTGGACTAAAACAAATGGTTATGGAAAACAGTTTAATGAAATCATGGTTCACCCTCCAGTTTCAAAACACGCATGCATAACTAAGTATCCGAAAAACACTTATGTGAACCGTATGGAAACCGTTACAGTAGATAACTGTAAAACCATGTAAAATCGAATGTAACATCAATGAATCAAATCTGCTGGATCCATCTGAGTCTTTAAACACACATATCAGGCCTTTCCGGGATATCAACGAGTCTTTAAACTGAAAACACAATCAATAGGCCTCGGGGGACATCACAGTAACCGAGTCTTTAAACTCAACATGTCTCAATCAAGGGCCCTCCCCCGTCATCAATTAACCGGGTCAGTAAACCCAAAACCAGATCCAACAATCGTACCGGGTCTTTTAACCCAAAATCATGTGTAAATCATAACAAATCCAGGATCCATCGTGATCCAAATTCCAAAACCAATCCGAAATCACATTTTATCAAAATAGGACTTATGTCCGAATTTCACGTTCACGTCCCAAATCTTACTCACAAATCATAATTAAATCATCATTAAAATGTGATACGCACCAATCATATAAAATCACTTACCAAGCCATGATCAAAGCATAGGAGAAACCATAGTCTCGAAATACATAAAATGCGATAAATCACATCGAAAAGCGTGCAATCACGTAAAGCAGGAATGTCAAGATTATAAACATAAAATCATATATAGAAACATAAAACAAGAGAGTAAAAATAGTTATGCATGCTCGGTTTGAAATCAAAAGTCCACTCACGAAGTCTGAACGCGTCAATCTCTTCCCGTACGCTCATCGGCTGTCTCGAGAACGTTCTGGCCTGTCAAAGATCACAATTTGGGTCACAAACACGTTCATTAAGCTTATATTAATTTCCCTAATTTTTGGGATTTTTCAACGTCCCGAAATTTTAATGACACAAGTATGGATACTGCTCTCGCATCTGTGTCTCGGGTTCCCATGTGGCTTCCTCCACATTCTGATTTCTCCGAAAAACCTTTACTAGGGGAATAGTATTCTGACGAAGTACTTTATCTTTTCGATCCAAAATCTGTATGGGCTATTCTTCAAAGCTTAAGTCTTCTCTGAGTTCAATGGGTTGCTCTTCTAGTACATGAGATGCATCATACACATACTTCCGCAACATTGATACGTGGAAAACATCATGGACCTTAGAAAGTTCTAGAGGTAGCGCTAACCTGTATGCAACCTGGCCAATCCTCTCAACAATCTCGTAAGGCGTCATCCCAATACTCGTTTGGTAACTATTGTTATAAGCGAATTCCATCAATGGTAAGTATGACTCCCAAGTACCTTGGAATTGCAAAACACAGGCTCTCATCATATCTTCCAAGGTTTGGATAGTCCGTTCCGACTGTCCGTCTGTCTGAGGGTGGAATGCTGTACTAAAATGCAATCTCATCCCAAAAGCTTCCTGTAAACTCTGCCAGAATCTGGATGTAAATCGCAGATCCCGATCCAATACGATAGAGGCAGGAGTGCCATGTAATCCTATGATCTCATTGATAAACAATCCGGCATACTGTGTCATCTGGAAGTTTTCCCTTACAGGTATGAAATGCGCTGATTTGGTGTGTCTCTCCACCACCACTCAAACTCAATCGTGGCCTCTGGGTGTCCTAGGAAGTCCAAACACAAAATCCATCGTTATATGATCCCATTTCCATTCTGGGATAGGAAGTGGTTGCATGGCTCCATAGGGTCTTTGCCTCTCAACCTTCACCTGCTAACAAATCAAACACTTACTGACATACTCAGTGATCTCCCGTTTCAAACCCGGCCACCAATAGTGTTCTCGAAGCGTACGGTATATTTTAGTTCCACCTGGATGCATAGCGTACGCCGAACAATGTGCTTCGTCCAAAATCTCTTTCTTTAATGTGACATCTCTAAGCACACACAACCGTCCTTCCTTTATTAAGGCTCCATCATCTCTGACTGTATAATCTTGCCGTTCACCTACTTCCACTTCAATCCGAAGAATACACGAGACCGGATCTTGGAATTGAGCATCAATGATCTGGTCAGTTAGGATTGGTCGCACCTGGAAACTAGCTAGCAAGACACCTTGGCTATTAAGTCCCAAATTAACACTAGTTCCACGGAGTTCAACAAATAGGGGCAAATGGTTTATTTGTAGGTGTGCCACAGAATGTGTTGACTTCCGACTCAATGCATCAGCTACCATATTAGCTTTTCCAAGATGGTACTCAATCGTGCAGTCATAATCCTTAATCAGCTCCAATCATCGTCTTTGCCTCACATTTAATTCCTTCTGTGTGAACAAGTACTTCAGACTCTTATGATCAGTAAACAGTCTACAGGTTGCACCATATAAATGATGTCTCCAAATCTTTAGAGCATGTACCACTGCAGCTAGGTCTAAATCAAGGGTAGGATAGTTGTGTTCATGAGACTTCAACTGGCGGGAGGCATAGGCAATCACTTTCCCATGTTGCATTCACACGCATCCCAATCCTTGAAAGGACGCATCGCTGTACACCTCAAATTCCCCACTATCGTCCGGAAGGGTCAATACAGGAGCGGATGTCAACCTTTTCTTCAACTCCTGAAAACTTTGTTCGCAATCCTCATCCCAAACAAATCTGACTCCCTTCCTCGTCAGCTGTGTCAATGGGACAACAATGGTAGAAAATCCTTCTACAAACCGCCTGTAATAACCAGCTAACCCTAAGAAACTTCTGACCTCAGTAACTGTGTTTGGATGTTCCCACTTTGCTACTGCTTTGATATTTTGGGGATCTACACTGATTCCTTCAGCCGAAATCACATGTCCCAAGAAACTGATACTAGTCAACCAAAATTGTCACTTACGAAGCTCTGCATACAACTGATGCTTCCTTAGAGTACCAAGCACCATCCTTAAGTGCTTTTCGTGCGCCTTCGTACTCTTTTAGTAGACTAAAATATCATCAATGAATACAATAACAAAGTGATCCAAGTATGGTTGAAACACTATGTTCATCAAATCCATAAATGCCGCTGGTGCGTTAGTTAACCTGAACGGCATCACTAGGAACTCGTAATGGCCATATCAGGTTCTAAAGGTTATTTTGGGTACATCCTCTTATTTAACCCGCAATTGATGATACCCTGAACGAAGATCGATCTTGGAGAAGTGTTGAGCTCCTCTCAACTGATCAAACAAGTCATTGATCCGAGGCAGGGGGTATTTATTCCTAATTGTTACCCTGTTCAGTTGCCTATAATCGATGCAGAGCCTCAAGCTTCCATCCTTTTTTCTGAACAAACAAAACTGGAGCTCCCCAAGGAGATACACTCGATCGAATAAACCCCATATTGACCAACTATTGCAACAGCGCCTTCAATTCCTTCAACTCAGCTGGCGCCATCCGATAAGGAGTCTGAGAAATAGGTTACGTACCTGGAACAAGATTAATGGTGAACTCAATGTCTCGGTGGGGTGGCACTCCCGGCAAATCCTCCACCTTCAATGGTGTAGCACGTGTGTCCACCACGTGAGCCAAGTATCCCTGGCACCCCTTCCTTAACAACTTACTTGCTTTCAAAGCTGAAATCACCCCAACAGGAGTTGCTCGTTGTACTCCCTGAAAGGTAGTTTTAGGTAACCCTAGACTCCGAAAATTTACCTTCTTATAGGCACACTCGATAGAAGCAAGATGTAATTTCAACCAATCCATCCCCAGAATAACATCAAAATCATGCAAGTCCAGGAGTATCAGGTTAGCTACCAACCCAACGTCACCTACCATTACGGGACACTCTCTCTGTAAGACCCGTGTCCTGGAGGGAACGATGAACGATCCCACATTCCTGCGAGGGGGGAATGGTCTGGGAAGGGAATGGTGGTGTGCCTTAAAGGTGTAGGCACACACCTATCTAGCATGAGGCCTTTTGGGAGCTCAGTGGCTTTGGGGGGGATTGGAACCCCAAAGTTAAGCGAGTTGAGGCTGGTGCAATTCCAGATGGGTGACCCCCTGGGAAGTTGCACCGTGAGCTCCCGAAAACAAAATCGTGAGGGCAAGGGCAAGGAGGCCCAAAGCGGACAATATCGTGCTAGATGAATCGGGACCTGACAGAAGAGGGTCGGGTCCTGTTAGCGTGGTATCAGAGCATAGGATTTCTTATCAGAGCGTGGTTGTCTCTATTCGAGCAACCGTGGAGCTCTTGGAGTATTATGCAGGTCGAGGATGTGATATCTCAATGGGCTACAGTTCGTGATCAACCTGATAGTTGGGGTGCCGATACGATAGTTAGTAGGATTGGATCGCGGAACGTCTTGGTTCGGCATTCGATGCCGGGGTTGCCATAGTTCTGTCGTGGATGACAGTGTGGGACCCTACAAAGGGATAAACGTATTCTTATAGATTTTGATCGTGAGATGGTTAGTTGGGATCGTCTTCACGATGTCGTAGGATCGGTTCCGACGACTGGTTGGGAATTATGACCATCGATGTTTGGATATTGTTGAGTTAAATGGATTTACTGCTCCTGGTAGTTAGCGGTCGGATTTGTGGAATCCTAGTTGGATTGACGGTATGATTGGATTGACGTCCTTACGATGTCAAGACCGCGGAGTCGGTCAGATTGTTGATTTTACTGCCTTATGCAGTTGGGTTCAGTGGAACTCTAGGAGTAATCGTGGAACCCTACTTTGGGTGTATGGTTCGGAAATGTGAGTTAGCGAGTGGTGTGACTTTGACGACTATTCGGATTTGGGGTTTGTTATTCGGTCTAGTCATATCAGCTTGTGTTGGGACTGCACTTCGCAGTCGGGATTGTACTTATCGGTTTTAACCTTTTTATTCATTTTTTCGATTTTGCTTGTTAGGGGTCGATTTGGATGTTTGGGTTGAAGTAAATATGTTCCTAGGATTGTTTTAGGAAGGTTTGGATGAAGGTTGGACGTCGGGGAAGCCCTGGGAGGTTTCGTGAAAATCGAACCATGAGGGACTTTTTGGACCGGTCGGGTTTAGGTTGTTTTAGGGTCTCTAATTAATTAGGTTAGGTTCCTAGGACGATTATATGAAGATTAGGA
Organism: Prinsepia uniflora; assembly: GCA_032719365.1. Classification (NCBI taxonomy): domain Eukaryota; kingdom Viridiplantae; phylum Streptophyta; class Magnoliopsida; order Rosales; family Rosaceae; genus Prinsepia; species Prinsepia uniflora. Next base: position 34,661,971 of record CM064872.1, read on the forward strand.
TCGATTAGGAGTGGAATCAGTGAAAAACTGGGCTGGAATGAGCTTGGACCGGTTACGCCGGTCCAGTTGCAGGGGTTGGACCGGACCGGCCGGCCCGGACCGGCTGTGCGAGGTTGAAGACGGGTACTGTAGCTGGCGCGTGAAGCCCACGCGCAGCCACTTCAGGCAGAGCGTGCGGGCGCGTGGGGGATATTTTGGGGAAATTTCCAACATGTGAAATCATCTATTCGATGTAACGAAGATTTTAGGACTGGTCTCGCGTCAATCGGACATCATTTCGATAGCTTTCGGGGTGTCGGAAGGTTTAGGGTCGGTTTAAAAATAGTTAAAAGTTCGGAAAAATTACGAGGCTTTGGTAGGAGGTTAATTAAGTAGTTAGTAACCTTCTATTAAAATTTGGACAGGTTTGGGAGTCCCGGTGATGGTGATCGGCTCGGGGAGCCGTATGGCACGCAAATCGAGGCGGCAGCTCGGACGGTCTGTGAGTGGACCTTGTTTTCTAAATTAGTGCATGCATAAATGTTTATTATATGTTTTATTACATGTTTGATGATGCCATGGGTGCATTTGTATGTGGTTACGTGTAAGCACGTATTTCGAGGTTTCGACCTTATACGGTGCTTATACGGGTCTGTATCTCTTTATTGGTCTAAATGAAACGGTTTTGGATTTCTAAAAGGATAAACTCGGGTATGAGACCCATTTGGTTTGGTCTCGGGCATAAGACGCTATTTACGACCTTTGGGTCTAAATCGTGGTCGCAACGGGTGCTATGTGCACGGCGATCGACGATACGACGCTCGCCTCCGGATTGGGATGTGTTCCTTCCGGAGAGGTCACGATGCACGATTCGTGGTCGGGCAGCCTGGGGAGGCTCGACTTCCAAGTGCTGACGGTTCAGGATAGCGATCGGTGATGAGTGCACCATGATCTTGTGCTGGTCGCGTCGGTTGATTCGTTCACGGCGACATACCAGGATTGAGAGCGGTCCTGGATGGATGGTTGCACGCATCACTATGATCGGAGTCGTGACTGACCCTTAGATATTGGGCACGGTGCCCCGTTGAGTCATATGTTCGGGCACGAGACCCAGTTGTTTTACACTGATGATTTCGGGTCAGGGACCCTAGATGGATTTCCAAGTTCATGACGGTTTATGGGAACCGGCATGAACTCTGGAAAGGTCATTCTGGTTCATGACGGTTTATGGGAACCGGCATGAACCCTTGTTATGGATTTTATGGATCATGACGGTTCAAGGGAACCGGGCATGAACGTTTATGTTATGTATATATATGTATTCATATACCTTCCTTTACTTCTATTATCTCCTCCGGGGAGGGTCGTTGGCCTGGGTGGATCCCGGAGTAGTCACGGAGCACCGACTGAGTGGAGTCACCCCCCAGTTGGGTTCCTTACTCTCAGGAAGTCTATGATTACTATTACCTCGGGTAGGGCCAGTGGTCTGCGGACATTGATGTTGACTTTGAGAAGACTCAGATTGAGACCTGGGTAGCACGCGCGTAGCTTTGGAAACCGTGACAGGATTGGTTGTGTGAATTATATGTATATATGATGTATGCTATATGATATGATATATGATGTGTGTTTACACAGGTTTTGGGCAGTAGCCCGTATGGTTGGTTTCTTATGATTTGGGCCGAGTCCCTTATGGATTTGGGCAGTGGCCTGTATAGTCATTTTCATTATGTTTCTTTCAATCTTGGTTTTGGGCTTAGTTCCCACATATGGTTTATTTCGGATAAATGGTTTTCGAATGCATGCATGCTTTTTAGTGAAGGGTACAAATATCTTCTTATGCAAATGTTTTTATAAACTCTTGTTTTGGCCCCTCACAGTTTTTAATGTTTTGACTGCCCTTCAGGTTGACATCGGATGTGGACTGTAGCAGAGACCGAGATATCACATACCTCATCCGGATCCTGGCGTACTCTAATAGCCCGGGAGGGCAAAGTTCGAAATTATCCCTTGTTTGACACTCCGTGTCAGACGGGAGCAGGGTCATCCCGCACTAATCCCGGGGGGGATTTGGATGGGTCCTGTCAGCGTGGTATCAGAGCCAGACCCCGACCGGGAAGTGTGCCAGCGAGGACGCTGGGCTCTAAGGGGGGTGGATTGTAAGACCCGTGTCCTGGAGGGAACGATGAACGATCCCACATTCCTGCGAGGGGGGAATGGTCTGGGAAGGGAATGGTGGTGTGCCTTAAAGGTGTAGGCACACACCTATCTAGCATGAGGCCTTTTGGGAGCTCAGTGGCTTTGGGGGGGATTGGAACCCCAAAGTTAAGCGAGTTGAGACTGGTGCAATTCCAGATGGGTGACCCCCTGGGAAGTTGCACCGTGAGCTCCCGAAAACAAAACCGTGAGGGCAAGGGCAAGGAGGCCCAAAGCGGACAATATCGTGCTAGATGAATCGGGACCTGACAGAAGAGGGTCGGGTCCTGACACTCTCAACACCTGGTTTACAACAAACACCTCCCCTGTGGGCGTACTCACACCCATATCACAACCAAGTCCGGACACCTCTCTATCCGCTAACAAACCACAACTCCATGATACAAAAGAATGGTTAGCTCCGGGATCTGTTAAAGCATATACATCATGTCCAAGGATTGTAAGCGTACATGTCACAACACCAAGTGCTGCCCGGGTCTCCTACTGTGTAACCACAAAAACTCGGGCATGTGGTCCTGATGCTCGCCCATGACCCCTTTTTCCACTAGTAGCTCCAGCACCTCCTCTAGTACTCGCTGTCCCAGAACTTGACGCTGTACTTCGCCCCGACTCCACTGCACCCCGACCTACGCCACCACCCTGTAACAAAGATGGACACTCTCTCCGGTAGTGGCCCCCCTCTCCACAGAAGAAACAGATAACACTAGGAATATCTCGAGTAAATCCGTCACTTTTTCTTCTAGTGGAAGCAATTGAGGTCGCACTCGCCTATGGAGCCGGCTGTGCTCTGGGTCCTCTAAATCCGGAACTCTAAAAACTGCCAGGCCTACCAAATCGGTCACTGCCCGCGGACAAAGCTCCACTATAATTGCCTCTTTTCGGCGCTCTCTGACTTGACAATCCATGAAATGAATGCTTGCGACGTTGTCCACCACCTGAGAACTGTGGACGTGTCGGTAAACTAACCTCCACCCGTACTGCAGCATCTGATAACACTCTGAGGGTAGTAAGAGCTCCAGCCGTCACAATGGTACGTATTTCACCTCGTAGGCCAAGCTCAAACCTACGACATTTCCCAGCTTCAGTAGACACAAAGATAGGAGCAAAACGGGCTAGCATCTGAAACTTCTGCTCGTACTCTGTTACAGACATGCTCCCCTGTCGAAGCTGCAAAAATTCTGTCTCCTTAGCATCGCGGAATGAACGGGGATAGTATTGATCAAGGAACCGCTCACGAAAGGTCTCCTAAGTCACTGTGTGAGCATCCTAACCTGATAACTCCAGAGTATACCACCACTTATAAGTGGCCCTATCCAGCAAGAAGGTGGCCAACACCACTCGCTCCTCAGGAGGACATCGCATCACAGCAAAAATCCGCTCAAACTGGGAAATCCATCGGTGGGCTTCCTCAGGATCTGCCCTACCGCTAAATACCGTAGCCCCAAGACGATGGGCTTGCTCGATCGTGCCACTCTCGGCATCACTAACAACGTCTTCTGCAGGTCTTGGAAAGGGTTCACATCGCGGAGGCATGGCCGATCGTTCTCTGAAAGAGGCATAAGTTAGTACAACAACATAGGCACATCCACGTGCCAGACATAAACTGTAAACCTATGCTCTGATACCAATTGACAGGACCCACCCCGATTATCGCCTCGATAATCGGGAAGAATCCTGCTCCCGTCTAACAACCGAACACAAATGACCAAATAAACAGAATAATTACACTGCATACATTGTCAGACCAGGGAGAACATACGATACAACCAACTGTACAACAAGTCAACAGTATCACAGAGCATGGTTACAAAACAAGATAAGGATAAAACCCTACTCTGTTAACTAACTACACCACAACGGGAAAACTTTATGCCTCTGCCTCTGTCTCGGCGTTAGCCCCCAAAACTTGTACCATGACCTGGAGGGTATTAAAACAGAAAGGTGTGAGTGGACTAAAACAAATGGTTATGGAAAACAGTTTAATGAAATCAGGGTTCACCCTCCAGTTACAAAACACGCATGCATAACTAAGTATCCGAAAAACACTTATGTGAACCGTATGGAAACCGTTACAGTATATAACTATAAAACCATGTAAAACCGAATGTAACATCAACGAATCAAAAATGCTGGATCTATCCGAGTCTTTAAACTCACATATCAGGCCTTCCTGGGATATCAACGAGTCTTTAAACTTAAAACACAATCAATAGGCCTCGGGGCACATCACAAGAACTGAGTCTTTAAACTCAACATGTCTCAATCAAGGGCCTACCCCCGTCATCAATTAACCGGGTCTTTAAACCCAAAACCAGATCCAGCAATCGTACCGGGTCTTTAAACCCAAAATCATGTGTAAATCATAACAAATCCAGGATCCATCGTGATCCAAATTCCAAAACCAATCTGAAATGACATTTTATCAAAATACGACTTATGTCCGAATTTCACGTTCAAGTCCCAAATCTTACTCACAAATCATAATCAAATCATCATTAAAACGTGATACGCACCAATCATATAAAATCACTTACCAAGCTATGATCAAAGCATAGGAGAAACCATAGTCTCGAAATACATAAAATGCGATAAATCACACCGAAAAGCGTGCTATCACGTAAAACAGGAATGTCATGATTATCAACATAACATCATATATAGAAACATAAAACATGAGAGTAAAAACAGTTATGCATGCTCGGTTGGAAATCAAAAGTCCACTCAAGAAGTCTGAAAGCGTCAATCGCGTCCCGTACGCTCCTCGGCTGTCTCGAGAACGTTTTGGCCTGTCAAAGATCACAATTTGGGTCACAAACACGTTCATTAAGCTTATATTAATTTCCCTAATATTCGGGATTTTTCAACGTGATTAAATTAAAATCCTAAACCTTCGAACACTCAAAACTATCCCGAAAGGACGTCCGATCAACTCGAAACTTGTCTCAAAATGTTCGTTACATTGAAACGATCAAATCACATGTTGACCATGACCGGAGATATTGCCTCACGCGCTGCCCAAAGTGGCTGTGCGTGAAAGCCACGCGCCCTGCACAGTAACGCTACTGTGTCGTCGTCCTTACCCGTTTTCCTGCTAAATGAGTTACGGACCAGCGACCCGACCCGGTTCAAACTCCTTCAATTCCAACTTAATTCTTTCAATTCTTCTACCGAAATCCTTCCATTCTATCCTAATTTAAGTTCTCCATTACCAATTACACACATCAAGCCTTTAATCCATCATTTCTCTCATGATCAAACAAATGGTTTTAAATTTCGAAACTCACTCAAATTGACTTAGTTTTCTAATTAAATGATACACCAGCATCTTAAGACGTAAATGAACGTTTTACAATAACCAATTTCACAAATCCTTACCTGTAGGTAGTCGTACTCAACCTCGAATTTTTCCAGAATCTGGAACTTCTATTCTTGGCCAAACCACGCTCGACTTCCTTCGAATTTTGTGGGGTTGAAGTCGAAATGAGTCCAGAAGACTGTTTTTAATCTCTGTTTAGCTCATCTCCGCTCACAAATCAAAATCGAATTTTTCCCTCCATTTTCCCAGTTTTTCCCGATTTGGTTTCTCTCTGTTTTCTCGGTTTTTCCTCTCAATTTGATCTCTCAACTGACTTCTAACTTCTCTGTTTTCAGTCAATCCTTCACATCAACCTAAAAGAATCTCTCAGTCCCTCTGTGTCTCTGTTTCCCGCAACTGACCCAAAACAATAACAAATGTGCATGTGCTCTGTTCTTCCACAGCACACACAGCACGCCTGAAAATCCACTCAGCCCAAACTGCCACTAATCCAGCATTCCTTAGTGAAAATTGTCACTTAATTAGTTAAACAATTCACTTCAACATTCCACTACGGCTGATTCAAAAGTGTACGATCTAAATTACCATTTTACCCTTCCTTCACATAATTACCAAAATGCCCTTCCTCGTTCTATAATCATAACTTATCCGTCTGAGGTCCATTTTCAGCGTGCCGCCTGTCTACGAACTCAGGGCATCGAGACCTACCTAATGGTCCTCGAAATTTGTGAAAAACACGTATCACGTAAAAAGTCAACTTTGACCTCACTATTTACAAGGTTAAAAACGTCATTTCATTTATCATTTTACAAATTTACATCCTTTGATTTTCCGGGGCATTACAAAACGAGTCTTGAGCACGTTTTTAGAGGAGAAAACCCTCCAAAACACCAACTAAACGATCTCTGATCGACTTGAAACCATTACCGTTGGATTCAAATCGTCGAAAACTTTCAATCAAGAGTAATTTAACCTCGGAATTTGTGCCCACACATCCACATGCGTTGGTCAAAGTTCTTACGCGCCTAGTCAACGCTTACATTAGCTTGACATTTGACAACTCATAGTTTTGACAGCCTACCACGTGGCAATCCCTGAGTGGTGCCACGTGTCATCCTCTAACACGTGCCACATGTCCCATGATGACATCGTGCTGATCTCACTACTGACGTCATCACTTCCATATCACTCTGACATCTTTAACATATTGCCACGTGGCACCACCTGACTAGTCCACATGGTCTGATAGTGCTGATGTGGACTTGCCACGTCTATGCTAACTCAGCTTGACACCGTGCTACGTCGCCTGACAAGATAAGGTGGCTTGCCACGCCATCGTTGTCAACCTCTCGACAGGTCGGCTCGACTCACTATAACGTGGCGTTTAACCCGTGACCTTGACTCAGTCAGAACTCACCTAAAACTCAACCAAAAACCACCATTCTTTCACTAATCAACTCTTCCTCAACCTAGAAACAATCCTACGACGCTAAAAGTGAGGAAAAAAAAAACCTAAAAACACCTGGCCAAGATCGATCGTTCATGGCCCAAGTTCAAGCTTCCACCATGGCCAGTCCACGCGTCCAAACTCTTTGATTTTTGGCCCTACTTACTTGCAAGAACTCAAAGAAGATGACGGTAATCAGAAAACTGGGTTTTACGCCCTAAAATCCAAGACCCAAATTCAAGGTTTTCGGGTTTTACCTTTTTTGGGTTTCTCAGGCCAGCCGCCGCGGCTCCGCCGTCATCCACCATCCCTCTCAGTATCCCACAAACTCTCTCTCACATTCTGTTTCCATCAAACACGAGCAAGGAATATGACAATGATGATAATGGGGGGATGGGTTTCGGGTATGGTTAACAAAGGGAAAAGGAATGCATGAATGTGGGGAAAAGCGCCAATGGGATGAGTGACACTTGTCACTCATCCATTGGTCCAGATGAGATATTTTGGGCCTACTAAAAACAAACCAAAAGTCAACTTGCCTTGTGAAATGTGCCATTGTAAAATCCAATCGAACATTTCATGACCTGTAACTTTCTCGTACGACGTCCAAATTTGATGTGCCACCTGTCTACGTACTCATAATCCCTCGACCTACGGAATGGACCTCGGTCCATGTGCAATTGACCTTTCGGATCAAAAGTCAACATTTTTTCCTTATAGGGGCAAAATTGTCATTTCACCTCGACTAATCCCAATTAGTCATGATAATTGTCAATTAATCCTTAATTAACCTAAAAAATAACAAAAATTCAAGACGGGTCGTTAACCCAAACCTAAACTAAACATTTTCCTCAATGTTAACAAGTAAAACATTAAGATCAAAATAAGTAGAGATATGAAAGATGCATGTTTAAAACAAAACATAAAGAAAATGGAAGATACACAAACCCAGCCTAGGCTACCTCCTAGGAGTGTTGGATTTAATGTATAGGAAAGACGTGCTTTGCAACTATGTACTTGACGGAGAGCCAAGGTTTTTGACATCCATGGAACTTATTGTGAACCTCTTGTTGTAGAATCTTCACTACAACATGGGGAAATGAGTTAGATAAATAAAAAGGAATCCACCGATGAGAACGTAACATGTTGGGAAAGATATTGAGAAGTGATTTGAATGAGAGTGTGTTTTGTTTATTCTCGAACATCTTCTATAGATGATGCTTGTGTTGGGACATTTTTGGCTGTGCCGCGTACGTCCTAGACTCTAGTAGCCGTCTCTTTTATCCTTTCGTTTTGAAGCTGAAACTGGGTAGCAAGTTTATGGATGCCAACAACTTCCCTTTTTTTTTTTTACGTTGTGGAACCTGCAAGAGGTAGGTAGAAGAGCATTAGTAACTAGATTAGAATTCAAATCCACATTCATTGCATACGAATGAGATTTGAGTGTTTCATTGTTGTGGAACCTGCAAGAGGTAGGTAGAAGAGCATTAGTAACTAGATTAGAATTCAAATCCACATTCATTGTATATGAATGAGATTTGAGTGTTTCATAGTTGAGTTTAGAAATCTCATTGGGTTCCAAAAATGTGCCCATGTCCTTGTCCCTTTGATGAGCCACAGGTTGGGGCAATAAACTAGGCATGGCTTTGGCATGTGGATCAAGCACAACTTGAGGCAGTGATTTTAGGCAGCAATTCGTGTTTAGCTTGACATTTAGCATTGGGTACAAAGTGAGGCACAACATGCTGGTCATTTTGAGTGTCATCCTTCCTATTGTATTCCTCTTATTTTCCTTCCATTACGAATTCCTACCTATAAGTGCAAGGAAAAGAAGTAAGGTTAGTCATTGAATTGAAATCAAAATCATTATAATTGATAGAATACAATTGAGGGTCAGAATTAGGGTTATCCCGTTGTTGTATATAAGAAGATGGTGGAGGTACTAGGGAAGCTTGGCATTGGATGGAAGCCATTGTCTCTATGGTAGATAGTTGAGGACCTAGCCTCATGATATCATCATCATCTATCATGACTTCACTCGATGGGGGAAGTGCGATATCTAAAATTCAGCTCTTTTAGATAGCAAAATGTCCCAGTCTATTCTAGATAGAAGCAATGACGCCATGATCATGTTTAACAAAATGGTTCCTAGTCACCTATTGAAATGCCATTGTACTTTGGGCTAGGGATTGCACCATGTTTTGAGTGGTCATAAATACTTCCTCAGTTGACTTGCCTCCCATGTTATTGTTTGCTTGTGGTGGTTTGTGAGGATTCTAGTATTGAATATTTTTTAAGTGTTGCTCCATCATGCCCTTGGAAACTAGGAGGTGCACTAAGGTTTTGAATATTTGAGTGTTGCTCCACATGTAAATGGGATGACTACTCCATGCCTGATTGTATGCATAAAAATATGGCTCATTCCATGTTCTCTTTTCATTGTGAATTTGGCTGATATTTACCTCACAATGTAACAAACTTGAGTTAGTAACCTAAAGCAATGGACACCATCGAGGGACAAGTCCTTGGCAATGGCACCAAAATCTTGTTGGAAGAAAAGTATGACAAATAAATGCACACAATCTTTAACAACACTAGGCCAGAAATAGCCTATTACAGCATGGCAAAAACGCTGTAGTAGCATTTTACAGCGTTAAAGAAAACGCCGTCATTGCCGACGCTGTAGTAGGGGTGGCACCTATTGCAACGTTTTCAAAGTGCTGTAGTATATTCATCTTTTATAGTATTTCTAAAATGCTGTTGTTAAAGTTTTTATAGCACTTTGAAAATGTTGTAGTTGGTTTTTCATAACATTTCTGAATTGCGGTAGTTGGGTTTTCATAGCGTTTTTAAAACGCTATTATAGCTATTAGATTTATTTAAAAAAAATTTGTATGCAATTTTTAGGTTCTAAAATGCTATAAAACATTCTATTGTAGGTTTGTAATAAGCAATAAAATAAAACATAATTAAAATGAACTCAAATTATATTAAATTGAAATAATAATTACATTGTCTGCTAAGCAAAAATACAATAGTGTTTTGACTAGAATAACTTTTACAAGTGTGTTAGCTTTTACAATAGGCTTTTCTTCATAAGCATCATAATCCTGGGATAAAAAAACAACATAAAAACAAAATGTGTTAAGTACACATAACGAAAAATGACATAACTAAATATTTTAGTTAAAGAGAGGAAAGAGGAAAAAAATGAATGAGACTACAACCCCATCGGATAATGAGTATATATTAAGTGCACCGATATATGTAATAGAGAATGGACAGATTAATAAAAATTCCATTGAACCCTTTCTCATGATAAAGTTAATCAAGTTGGAAGATTAATTAAGTATAAATCAAAATCATCCATGCAAAGAAGAGTGGACCAAAGATAGAGGCTAAATCCAGTGTCTTTTTAGGCTTGGGCATTCCTTTAACAAACTCAAACACCACTCTGGTGGTAGATCTTTCATAAACTCAAGGTAGGCATTGGATACCTGGCAACAAATAAATAAATAATTCATCAATTAGAAATTCTAATTAACGATTTGAAAAAAAAAAGTACACAAATGTATGTGTACCAGATTCACCAAGACCCAAACCCACCCCGCAATAGAGCAGGATGCTGCTCCTTGCTTGAGTTGTACGACACATTTGCATTAAAATTGTTCTCAATTGGGTTCAAGAAACCATAGGCTGCAAGAAAATGCACTGTCAAAATTCGATCACTAGCTACTAAATCATCATCAAACCAACAATTCTATAAATATATATATATATAAGTAAATTTAGTATTTTTGGGATATGAGTTAACCTGCAAGTATTTCATCGTCAAAATCCTAATTAAAACCTAAAGTAGAAATCTCAATGTTAGGTACAGACCCCAACATTCCAGTAGAAATAAAATATCTAACCTTCGGGCTGCAGACATATCTCCTAATCTACGATCAAGGGAATCCACTTCTTTGATGACATTACTGTTGAAGATCTTAATACTCCATGTTAGGACATGATTCCATTGAATATTTGATTAGCAAAATTAAAAGTACGAATGAAGGTAGCAATGATGTTATTAATATTTGGATAATATCATGAAATGATTAACTTGTTAATATGCGGTAAGGCGCTCGATCATCAATCAATGTTCCTATATAACTGCTTTCCTTCTCAAGAACAAAGAGGGAATAGCCATTTGAATATCTGGCAGCATTGATACCAGAAATAATGCCCTTCAGAAAAGAACAGACAAGAATGAGACCAAACCAAAAAGCAGGAAAAATCATTTTTAACAAGTAGAACATATGATGAATAATAATGTCAAATGTTCCACAACTACATATAGATTGTATTTCACAATATACACCAATTGAATAAAGGTACTCTAAGGAATTACCTGAGCTGCGGTCCCTTCATAGCCTGCAGTTCCATTTATTTGACCAGAGAATAAAAAGTCCATCTATTTGCTTTGTCATAAGAGACCGAGAACATTGATGACCAGGTACGAAATCATACTCTACAGCATAAGCAAGCCTCCTTCAGCAATTTTCAAGTCCATGCAATGTCCTCAAAAGTGGCAACTGTAGTCTCTTTGGTAAACTACTTGAGAACCCCCACGTGAGAAGGAAATGGCGAAATGACAGGACCCATCCCAATCCCCCCGGGATTACCGTGGAATGTGCCCTGCTCCCGTCCAACAAGAGGTGTCAGACAAGGGATAACCAAGAGCCACTGCCCAACGGGGCATCCAGAGTGCGCAAGGATCGATGGAGGAGGTGTGCAATGTCCCAGACTCTGCTGCAATCGCATCCGTAATCAACTTGAAGGGCATTAAAACCAAAAGCTGTGAGTGGACAAAAACCAATAAGTTTATCAAACACATTTATAAGACATTTATGCCCTCCAATAAAAACGTATGCATGCCATGAAAACCAGTAACCAAAACGTTTGCTCAACCGAGCCATTAGGGCCTTAGCCCAAAAACCGTTAACCAAAAACCAAGTGTGGGAACTCAGCCCAAAACAGTGGAATACCACAACCATACATATACAACCATGTGGGTCACCACCCACGACCATAAATGAACATCAATTCAAAAATCCAAAACCATTTAGGGTCCCCGACCCTACATACCATTTCATAACCAATAATCCATTTTTTACCACATAACACATATCCAACCAATAAGCCATTTTATTCATTAATCCATATTTTACCATTACCATCACCAGCATCCCAGATAGCGTCCCAGACACTAGACGTCCTTGACGTCATATCTCACGGTTTCATAAGCTACGCGTGCTGCCCGGGGTCTCTCCGGGTCCATATATCTGACATCCCTGATGTCTGACGTCCCTGACGTCAATCATAGCAATCCTGCTCCTGAGTCATCATACGGTCCGGCTGCTCCGTATAATGACCCCTAGCAGGCAATGCACCGTGACTTCCCCAGTGTCCCAGACATCTGGAGGAGACCATCATATATCCTTGTATCCAGATGGTATATGGAAAACAGTTTTATTAAATCCTTTTATCACATCATTACCATTGGGCCCTGCCCGAAATTTCCATAAAACCATGTAATTCCATTTAGGGTCCTTGACCCAAAATCACAATTATTAAACATAGGGTCCCTGACCCGAAATCACATTTATAATCCAACTGGGCCTCATGGTCGTTTTTATGAACCACTGGGCCCACGGCCCGATTTGTAAACCAACTGGGCCCGCAGCCCGACTTATAAACCCACTGGGCCCACGACCCGAATTCGTAAATCAACTGGGCCCCTGGCCCGATAACATAACTCAAATGAGTCTCAGCCCGATTTCATACCAACTGGGCCCCTGGCCCGATTTCATTAACTAACTGGGCCCCCGGCCCGATTTTCAAATGGACTCCAAGTCCGAAATTTCCAACATAATTGGGCCTCAAGCTCGAGTTCATATTTCCAATTTCAAAACCATTTCATCACATTATATCCAAGTCATAAGTATGGAAAATCCATGTAAAACCGGAAAACCTCGATTTTACATGCAAGCACGTAAATCGCCTCGAAATACGTGAAACCGTACAATTTACCAACAATCAAATCAACATCATACAACCACAATCACAATCCATATAAAACAGTTAGGCATGCATAGAATTTATAAAACCAAAGTCCACTCACAGACCGTTTTAACGGTATGCCTCGATACGCGTGCCACCGGCCCTCCCGGGCCTCACCACTATCACCGGGACTCCCAATCCTGTCCAAATCACATTAGAGGGTCACTAACCTCAACATTTACATCCTATCAAAGTCCCGTAATTTTCCTGAATTTTTACTTATTTTTAAACTTAATTTAAAACCTTCGGACATCCCGAACAACATCGAGACGGTGTCCGATCGACACGAAACCAATTCCAAAATGTCCGTTACATTAAATAGGACAGAAGTCATGTTGACCTCACCTCGAGATTCGTGCCCATGCGCCGTCACACGCCGCCGTGAGTGGCTGTGCGTGAAATCCACGCGCCTGCTATAGTGTCACCAGCCCAACCCGTTTGTCAGGTAAACGGGTCCAATTCACCCGCGATACAACCCGGTTCAATGTCCATCAATTCGATCCTAATTCCTTCAATTAATCATTCAGTTAGTTTCATTTTAAGTTTAATTACAGGTCTGTAACATCAATTACACGATAACTTACCCAAATTCCCACGATTCGATGATGAACACCAAGAACACCCAGGTTACTGTTCGTTCATGGAATCCCCTCAATGGCTGCAGGTTTCATCCAATTGATGATCCCAGAAGCATCAACGGACCTTGAGGAACAATTCCCCCACATCAATTTCATCAATCCTGTGCTCAATCGTCACGACTCAAGCTCGAGCACCGTCACTGTTCAACAATGGAGTTCTGTCAACCACAGCCGTTTTCTTTCAATTGACGAACCTAGAAGCATCGTGGGATCATGAGAAGTAGTTTCCCCACCTCAATTTCGTCCAACGAAGCCTCCAACTCCACGACTCAAACTCGAATTTCCTCCTCTGTCACCAAGTGTGATCAGAGCCAAAACGTTGCCAATTCTTCTTGTTTCTTCGACAATTATGATCGTTGTGATCCCAGGAAGCTCGAAGTAATTACCAATTCGATCCTCACGGCTCAAATCCTCCAATTCGAATTTTCCCGCCAATTTTCCCGAAATCCAAAATCCAAAATTCAACCCACACTCAATCCCTCGTGTTTCCCCGTTAATTCAATCATCTTAGTCTCACATTTTCTCTCAAGAACAGCAGAAGAAGGGAGCCAAATCTCCCCAATCTGGTTCCCCTAATATTTGTGCACGGTTTGAAGACAAAGAGGAGAAAATTAGGGGAAATGGTGGATTAGATGATGATGATGTAGTAATGATGATGTTTGGAGGGAAACAAGGAGCTGGAAACAAGGGATGGGTGACACTTGTCACTCATCCGGATGTGCATAGTCAACGGTCACTATTTATTATTATATTATTATTTTAATCTGAGTCTCGGTTCGTTAGTTCGTTTCCTTGACCATAACGTTGTCGTCGAATCTCCGATTTCGGCATGCCACCTGTCATTGGATTCGTATCGACAATACCTACGTAACGGTCCTTGGCCCTCGCCTATCGGACCTCCCGGTCAAAAAGTCAACATTTGGCCCCAAACAAGCCAAATTACCAAAATACCCCTCAACTTCCGAACACCATAACTTTCTCTACGAATATCGGAATCGAACGTGCCACCTGTCTATGAACTCGTGACGTCCCGAACTACGTCACGGTCGTCGGTCAAAGTCCACTTGACCGCCCGATCAAAAAGTCAACATTTTGCCCACGACCAGGGGCAAAACGGTCATTTCGCACAATTTGTCCGATTCCGCCCTACTAACCACCGTTCAACCTCACTAATCAAGATTAGTGACTAATCTAATCCCGGAATTCGGGACGGGTCGTTACAATCTTCCCTCCTTAATTAATTTCGTTCTCGAAATTCCAACCGCTCTAAACTCAAACGTACTTCCCTCCTTAATTAGTTTCGCTCTCGAAACTCGACTACCCTGATTCCACAAACACCCCGTGGAAAGTGGAATCGACCACGCAACACGTGTACACCCGTACACCAACTACTTAGACAAAACTTGTCTACACCCAAACGTACCACTAGTACTCATAACGCAACGACTACATTCGACCCCGTCGAATGACTGAAACTACTTGTTTCGAATTTGACACCACTTGTCAAATCAACCCTCTCGTTGACGCAACAACTCGACGGTTCCTTTCCCACTCCCACTAGGAGTCAGCTGACCCCACTCAACAATCTATGTTGACACATCCTGACAAACTGTCACAACACAGTTGTTGTCAGTCGAAAACTGACACTAGACTCACTTGTGGCTACACATGCCACCAACGTACTTGACTAACAAATACACTTACCGACATTTTCACACGACCTGTGTGTAATTAAACACATCGGAATTTCCATGACCCATTGCATAGTAATGTCTGATCCATAACCAATCCCATGGTATCGGAACCAATCCGACTACCAACACGTTCACCAACACACCTCGGGTATATCCCGTATACCGTAACTAGACATCACAAGTCTACAAGGTATTGTACCTCGAACCATGTACGAAGTACACACATCTATCTAATAACCAGACTACAACCACCTAGGTCATAGCCTAACACGTTCCAATAATGGAGTACGTTTGCCCAATCCAGCATGAGACAAAACGAAACTCCACCCATAATTTAGTTACAATTCCGAATCCGAATCTGCAATTTCGTAAGAAATCCCGGATCCAAGCCCAGACATCAAATTTTTAATTTATATCCAAATCCGAATCCGAAATCATTATTCCGTAAGCTAGCATTTGGAATAATCATTCCGTACCCAAATCCAGAAATATACTTTCAAGTTCCAAAACCGAATCCTGAATCGTCACCCAGAAATTCGATTCCAAATCCCGAAATCTCATTTACATTTACCAAGACACATCCAAAACAGAACCTATCGGTTACCCGTTCAATACACTTGATTGACTTCATAGGGAAGCCAATCCAACCTCCACACGTCTAAGGTTGACAAAATTCAACTACCTTGAAAACCTACTCATCCGAGTAGAATACCATACGGGCCTCACTTCGAAAAGAAGTTCAACCCCGTCATTTACGACTCACACACCCAAGTTCGTATCGATCCTTGTCATTCCACCTAGGAAAACCAAGGATGATCCAAAATAATGACACCAATACTCATCCTACGTGGATGCAACAAAACTCACTGCACTCACCACATCCTCTGCCAACAAGCAGAAAATGAGAAATCTCGTTTACCTAATTTCGAATACGTAGCTCCTCATGATGACCCAAAAACACACATGGGCTCACCAACCAATACACGCTCAACGTACTGGTAACTACAGTCAATGTCTGCCAGGGCAGAAAGCAAGAAGTCAACCCCAATGACTTCGGAATACCAATCACCAAAAACGAGCACCACTCTCGTTCCCCAATCACAACTCTCCTCGACACTAAGGTTCCAACCATGCTGGAAACAGACATGCTCCCAACAAGACGTCAAGTCTAACCGCTAGACTTCCTACCTCCTCAACTCACTTGGACAACCCCGTGTCCACAATCAATCCATTATTGTTCCGTTCGCACATCCCAACCTTTACAGGTTCAACACTCGGTTTTCCAAGTTCTCAATTATACCTTTTTAATCCACTCCTTACTGGCTATCTCACCACTATTGGGACTTATCCCAACACATCACAATTTTAACTGGATCCCATCCAGTCCATCACTCAACTACTACCGAATCTCAAAGACCGAACATATGTTCATCATGACGGAGTCACACCCCGACTTGTGGCTCATCGTCAACACCATTACCGACACTAGCACCAGCGCTAGTACCAGCACCAACATACTATCAACAACACTAGTATCAGCGCACAGGCATCCATACTAGCATCAGCACAAAAGTACCAACCCGCAAACATTCATACTTGCACACCGTGTGCAAATACGACAACCCTGGATCTCCGTTCATACCGAACGATGATCCCGTACCTCACGACTATGGGTACCACTACTCTGACAATCCACATCAGGAAAATGAACGTTCCCTGAACGTCCCCTGATCCCCAAGTATTATAACCACACCAATTACCCTCGATAGCTAGTCATCTCCATATGACTTCCGACTAACTGTCATTGCTATCGAGATCCGCATCCATACCTCACACTAATACCCGATCCAACACGGGATTCCATAATTTATCTCAGAACCGTATCCGTAAATCGAATCCCATAGTTCTGACGAGACTCACCAGAGCTATCCACATGGTCATCCACGACCTCAGCCACTCGTCGCAGCACAAGTTCTCATCCACTAGTCGCAATTAAGGTTTACCTTTTTAATCCATCATCCACTAGGGTTCCACAATCACACCCTATGGTTCAACCGAACCAAACAGCTTTCCGTAAAATAAAATCCACAACCTGACCGACCCCGCGGTCCTGACATCGAATAGACGTCAAATCCAATCCTACCATCCCATCAACGTGGGTTCCACCACTAGGTCATCAGTCAACTCCGATGAATCAACATCCCTCACACTAGAAACTACCACAAGGGTTCACATTTTAAACCATTACCCACATGAGGTTCCCCGAACCTGGCTGCACCTAGCAGCACAACAATCCAATATCACATGACCGAACCGACGGTCCCACAATACCAGTTCATCACAATCAACCCCACCTGGGTCGAATCACATTAATGCACGGCGTATCGGGCCAATCACACTCCATCCACTATCCAAACCCAAAAACTATCTATCAGGTCGATAACGAATTGCAGCCCAAAGAGACATCACACCCTCGACCTGCGAACACAAAAGAGCAACCGTGCTCTGATACCAAGTTGACAGGACCCATCCCAATCCCCCCGGGATTACCGTGGAATGTGCCCTGCTCCCGTCCAACAAGAGGTGTCAGACAAGGGATAACCAAGAGCCACTGCCCAACGGGGCATCCAGAGTGCGCAAGGATCGATGGAGGAGGTGTGCAATGTCCCAGACTCTGCTGCAATCGCATCCGTAATCAACCTGAAGGGCATTAAAACCAAAAGCTGTGAGTGGACAAAAACCAATAAGTTTATCAAACACATTTATAAGACATTTATGCCCTCCAATAAAAACGTATGCATGCCACGAAAACCAGTAACCAAAACGTTTGCTCAACCGAGCCATTAGGGCCTTAGCCCAAAAACCGTTAACCAAAAACCAAGTGTGGGAACTCAGCCCAAAACAGTGGAATACCACAACCATACATATACAACCATGTGGGTCACCACCCACGACCATAAATGAACATCAATTCAAAAATCCGAAACCATTTAGGGTCCCAGACATCTGGAGGAGACCATCATATATCCTTGTATCCAGATGGTATATGGAAAACAGTTTTATTAAATCCTTTTATCACATCATTACCATTGGGCCCTGCCCGAAATTTCCATAAAACCATGTAATTCCATTTAGGGTCCTTGACCCAAAATCACAATTATTAAACATAGGGTCCCTGACCCGAAATCACATTTATAATCCAACTGGGCCTCATGCTCGATTTTATGAACCACTGGGCCCACGGCCCGATTTGTAAACCAACTGGGCCCGCAGCCCGACTTATAAACCCACTGGGCCCACGACCCGAATTCGTAAATCAACTGGGCCCCTGGCCCGATAACATAACTCAAATGGGTCTCAGCCCGATTTCATACCAACTGGGCCCCTGGCCCGATTTCATTAACTAACTGGGCCCCCGGCCCGATTTTCAAATGGACTCCAAGTCCGAAATTTCCAACATAATTGGGCCTCAAGCTCGAGTTCATATTTCCAATTTCAAAACCATTTCATCACATTATATCCAAGTCATAAGTATGGAAAATCCATGTAAAACCGGAAAACCTCGATTTACATGCAAGCACGTAAATCGCCTCGAAATACGTGAAACCGTACAATTTACCAACAATCAAATCAACATCATACAACCACAATCACAATCCATATAAAACAGTTAGGCATGCATAGAATTTAGAAAACCAAAGTCCACTCACAGACCGTTTTAACGGTATGCCTCGATACGCGTGCCACCGGCCCTCCCGGGACTCACCACTATCACCGGGACTCCCAATCCTGTCCAAATCACATTAGAGGGTCACTAACCTCAACATTTACATCCTATCAAAGTCCCATAATTTTCCCGAATTTTTACTTATTTTTAAACTTAATTTAAAACCTTCGGACATCCCGAACAACATCGAGACGGTGTCCGATCGACACGAAACCAATTCCAAAATGTCCGTTACATTAAATAGGACAGAAGTCATGTTGACCTCACCTCGAGATTCGTGCCCACGCGCCGTCACGCGCCACCGTGAGTGGCTGCGCGTGAAATCCACGCGCCTGCTATAGTGTCACCAGCCCAACCCATTTGTCTGGTAAACGGGTCCAATTCACCCGCGATACAACCCGGTTCAATGTCCATCAATTCGATCCTAATTCCTTCAATTAATCATTCAGTTAGTTTCATTTTAAGTTTAATTACAGGTCTGTAACATCAATTACACGATAACTTACCCAAATTCCCACGATTCGATGATGAACACCAAGAACACCCAGGTTACTGTTCGTTCATGGAATCCCCTCAATGGCTGCAGGTTTCATCCAATTGATGATCCCAGAAGCATCAACGGACCTTGAGGAACAATTCCCCCACATCAATTTCATCAATCCTGTGCTCAATCGTCACGACTCAAGCTCGAGCACCGTCACTGTTCAACAATGGAGTTCTGTCAACCACAGCCGTTTTCTTTCAATTGACAAACCTAGAAGCATCGTGGGATCATGAGAAGTAGTTTCCCCACCTCAATTTCGTCCAACGAAGCCTCCAATTCCACGACTCAAACTCGAATTTCCACCTCTGTCACCAAGTGTGATCAGAGCCAAAACGTTGCCAATTCTTCTTGTTTCTTCGACAATTATGATCGTTGTGATCCCAGGAAGCTCGAAGTAATTACCAATTCGATCCTCACGGCTCAAATCCTCCAATTCGAATTTTCCCCCCAATTTTCCCGAAATCCAAAATCCAAAATTCAACCCACACTCAATTCCTCGTGTTTCCCCGTTAATTCAATCATCTTAGTCTCACATTTTCTCTCAAGAACAACAGAAGAAGGGAGCCAAATCTCCCCAATCTGATTCCCCCAATATTTGTGCACGGTTTGAAGACAAAGAGGAGAAAATTAGGGGAAATGGTGGATTAGATGATGATGATGTAGTAATGATGATGTTTGGAGGGAAACAAGGAGCTGGAAACAAGGGATGGGTGACACTTGTCACTCATCCGGATGTGCATAGTCAACGGTCACTATTTATTATTATATTATTATTTTAATCCGAGCCTCGGTTCGTTAGTTCGTTTCCTTGACCATAACGTTGTCGTCGAATCTCCGATTTCGGCATGCCACCTGTCATTTGATTCGTATCGACAATACCTACGTAACGGTCCTTGGCCCTCGCCCATCGGACCTCCCGGTCAAAAAGTCAACATTTGGCCCCAAACATGCCAAATTACCAAAATACCCCTCAACTTCCGAACACCATAACTTTCTCTACGAATATCGGAATCGAACGTGCCACCTGTCTATGAACTCGTGACGTCCCGAACTACGTCACGGTCATCGGTTAAAGTCCATTTGACCGCCCGATCAAAAAGTCAACATTTTGCCCACGACCAGGGGCAAAACGGTCATTTTGCACAATTCGTCCGATTCCGCCCTACTAACCACCGTTCAACCTCACTAATCAAGATTAGTGACTAATCTAATCCCGGAATTCGGGACGGGTCGTTATAATCTTCCCTCCTTAATTAATTTCGTCCTCGAAATTCCAACCGCTCTAAACTCAAACGTACTTCCCTCCTTAATTAGTTTCGCTCTCGAAACTCGACTACCCTGATTCCACAAACACCCCGTGGAAAGTGGAATCGACCACGCAACACGTGTACACCCGTACACCAACTACTTAGACAAAACTTGTCTACACCCAAACGTACCACTAGTACTCATAACGCAACGACTACATTCGACCCCGTCGAATGACTGAAACTACTTGTTTCGAATTTGACACCACTTGTCAAATCAACCCTCTCGTTGACGCAACAACTCGACGGTTCCTTTCCCACTCCCACTAGGAGTCAGCTGACCCCACTCAACAATCTATGTTGACACATCCTGACAAACTGTCACAACACAGTTGTTGTCAGTCGAAAACTGACACTAGACTCACTTGTGGCTACACATGCCACCAACGTACTTGACTAACAAATACACTTACCGACATTTTCACACGACCTGTGTGTAATTAAACACATCGGAATTTCCATGACCCATTGCATAGTAATGTCTGATCCATAACCAATCCCATGGTATCGGAACCAATCCGACTACCAACACGTTCACCAACACACCTCGGGTATATCCCGTATACCGTAACTAGACATCACAAGTCTACAAGGTATTGTACCTCGAACCATGTACGAAGTACACACATCTATCTAATAACCAGACTACAACCACCTAGGTCATAGCCTAACACGTTCCAATAATGGAGTACGTTTGCCCAATCCAGCATGAGACAAAACGAAACTCCACCTATAATTTAGTTACAATTCCGAATCCGAATCTGCAATTTCGTAAGAAATCCCGGATCCAAGCCCAGACATCAAATTTTTAATTTATATCCAAATCCGAATCCGAAATCATTATTCCGTAAGCTAGCATTTGGAATAATCATTCCGTACCCAAATCCAGAAATATACTTTCAAGTTCCAAAACCGAATCCTGAATCGTCACCCAGAAATTCGATTCCAAATCCCGAAATCTCATTTACATTTACCAAGACACATCCAAAACCGAACCTATCGGTTACCCGTTCAATACACTTGATTGACTTCATAGGGAAGCCAATCCAACCTCCACACGTCTAAGGTTGACAAAATTCAACTACCTTGAAAACCTACTCATCCGAGTAGAATACCATACGGGCCCCACTTCGAAAAGAAGTTCAACCCCGTCATTTACGACTCACACACCCAAGTTCGTATCGATCCTTGTCATTCCACCTAGGAAAACCAAGGATGATCCAAAATAATGACACCAATACTCATCCTACGTGGATGCAACAAAACTCACTGCACTCACCACATCCTCTGCCAACAAGCAGAAAATGAGAAATCTCGTTTACCTAATTTCGAATACGTAGCTCCTCATGATGACCCAAAAACACACATGGGCTCACCAACCAATACACGCTCAACGTACTGGTAACTACAGTCAATGTCTGCCAGGGCAGAAAGCAAGAAGTCAACCCCAATGACTTCGGAATACCAATCACCAAAAACGAGCACCACTCTCGTTCCCCAATCACAACTCTCCTCGACACTAAGGTTCCAACCATGCTGGAAACAGACATGCTCCCAACAAGACGTCAAGTCTAACCGCTAGACTTCCTACCTCCTCAACTCACTTGGACAACCCCGTGTCCACAATCAATCCATTATTGTTCCGTTCGCACATCCCAACCTTTACAGGTTCAACACTCGGTTTTCCAAGTTCTCAATTATACCTTTTTAATCCACTCCTTACTGGTTATCTCACCACTATTGGGACTTATCCCAACACATCACAATTTTAACTGGATCCCATCCAGTCCATCACTCAACTACTACCGAATCTCAAAGATCGAACATATGTTCATCATGACGGAGTCACACCCCGACTTGTGGCTCATCGTCAACACCATTACCGACACTAGCACCAGCGCTAGTACCAGCACCAACATACTATCAACAACACTAGTATCAGCGCACAGGCATCCATACTAGCATCAGCACAAAAGTACCAACCCGCAAACATTCATACTTGCACACCGTGTGCAAATACGACAACCCTGGATCTCCGTTCATACCGAACGATGATCCCGTACCTCACGACTATGGGTACCACTACTCTGACAATCCACATCAGGAAAATGAACGTTCCCTGAACGTCCCCTGATCCCCAAGTATTATAACCACACCAATTACCCTCGATAGCTAGTCATCTCCATATGACTTCCGACTAACTGTCATTGCTATCGAGATCCGCATCCATACCTCACACTAATACCCGATCCAACACGGGATTCCATAATTTATCTCAGAACCGTATCCGTAAATCGAATCCCATAGTTCTGACGAGACTCACCAGAGCCATCCACATGGTCATCCACGACCTCAGCCACTCGTCGCAGCACAAGTTCTCATCCACTAGTCGCAATTAAGGTTTACCTTTTTAATCCATCATCCACTAGGGTTCCACAATCACACCCTATGGTTCAACCGAACCAAACAGCTTTCCGTAAAATAAAATCCACAACCTGACCGACCCCGCGGTCCTGACATCGAATAGACGTCAAATCCAATCCTACCATCCCATCAACGTGGGTTCCACCACTAGTTCATCAGTCAACTCCGATGAATCAACATCCCTCACACTAGAAACTACCACAAGGGTTCACATTTTAAACCATTACCCACATGAGGTTCCCCGAACCTGGCTGCACCTAGCAGCACAACAATCCAATATCACATGACCGAACCGACGGTCCCACAATACCAGTTCATCACAATCAACCCCACCTGGGTCGAATCACATTAATGCACGGCGTATCGGGCCAATCACACTCCATCCACTATCCAAACCCAAAAACTATCTATCAGGTTGATAACGAATTGCAGCCCAAAGAGACATCACACCCTCGACCTGCGAACACAAAAGAGCAACCGTGCTCTGATACCAAGTTGACAGGACCCATCCCAATCCCCCCGGGATTACCGTGGAATGTGCCCTGCTCCCGTCCAACAAGAGGTGTCAGACAAGGGATAACCAAGAGCCACTGCCCAACGGGGCATCTAGAGTGCGCAAGGATCGATGGAGGAGGTGTGCAATGTCCCAGACTCTGCTGCAATCGCATCCGTAATCAACCTGAAGGGCATTAAAACCAAAAGCTGTGAGTGGACAAAAACCAATAAGTTTATCAAACACATTTATAAGACATTTATGCCCTCCAATAAAAACGTATGCATGCCACGAAAACCAGTAACCAAAACGTTTGCTCAACCGAGCCATTAGGGCCTTAGCCCAAAAACCGTTAACCAAAAACCAAGTGTGGGAACTCAGCCCAAAACAGTGGAATACCACAACCATACATATACAACCATGTGGGTCACCACCCACGACCATAAATGAACATCAATTCAAAAATCCAAAACCATTTAGGGTCCCAGACATCTGGAGGAGACCATCATATATCCTTGTATCCAGATGGTATATGGAAAACAGTTTTATTAAATCCTTTTATCACATCATTACCATTGGGCCCTGCCCGAAATTTCCATAAAACCATGTAATTCCATTTAGGGTCCTTGACCCAAAATCACAATTATTAAACATAGGGTCCCTGACCCGAAATCACATTTATAATCCAACTGGGCCTCATGCCCGATTTTATGAACCACTGGGCCCACGGTCCGATTTGTAAACCAACTGGGCCCGCAGCCCGACTTATAAACCCACTGGGCCCACGACCCGAATTCGTAAATCAACTGGGCCCCTGGCCTGATAACATAACTTAAATGGGTCTCAACCCGATTTCATACCAACTGGGCCCCTGGCCCGATTTCATTAACTAACTGGGCCCCCGGCCCGATTTTCAAATGGACTCCAAGTCCGAAATTTCCAACATAATTGGGCCTCAAGCCAGAGTTCATATTTCCAATTTCAAAACCATTTCATCACATTATATCCAAGTCATAAATATGGAAAATCCATGTAAAACCGGAAAACCTCGATTTACGTGCAAGCACGTAAATCGCCTCGAAATACGTGAAACCTTACAATTTACCAACAATCAAATCAACATCAATAAACCACAATCACAATCCATATAAAACAGTTAGGCATGCATAGAATTTATAAAACCAAAGTCCACTCACAGACCGTTTTAACGGTATGCCTCGATACGCGAGCCACTGGCCCTCCCGGGCCTCACCACTGTCACCGGGACTCCCAATCCTGTCCAAATCACATTAGAGGGTCACTAACCTCAACATTTACATCCTATCAAAGTCCCGTAATTTTCCCGAATTTTTACTTATTTTTAAACTTAATTTAAAACCTTCGGACATCCCGAACAACATCGAGACGGTGTCCGATCGACACGAAACCAATTCCAAAATGTCCGTTACATTAAATAGGACAGAATTCATGTTGACCTCACCTCGAGATTCGTGCCCACGCGCCGTCACGCGCCGCCGTGAGTGGCTGTGCGTGAAATCCACGCGCCTGCTACAGTGTCACCAGCCCAACCCGTTTGTCTGGTAAACGGGTCCAATTCACCCGCGATACAACCCGGTTCAATGTCCATCAATTCGATCCTAATTCCGTCAATTAATCATTCAGTTAGTTTCATTTTAAGTTTAATTACAGGTCTGTAACATCAATTACACGATAACTTACCCAAATTCCCACGATTCGATGATGAACACCAAGAACACCCAGGTTACTGTTCGTTCATGGAATCCCCTCAATGGCTGCAAGTTTCATCCAATTGATGATCCCAGAAGCATCAACGGACCCTGAGGAACAATTCCCCCACATCAATTGCATCAATCCTGTGCTCAATCGTCACGACTCAAGCTCGAGCACCGTCACTGTTCAACAATGGAGTTCTGTCAACCACAGCCGTTTTCTTTCAATTGACGAACCCAGAAGCATCGTGGGATCATGAGAAGTAGTTTCCCCACCTCAATTTCGTCCAACGAAGCCTCCAATTCCACGACTCAAACTCGAATTTCCTCCTCTGTCACCAAGTGTGATCAGAGCCAAAACGTTGCCAATTCTTCTTGTTTCTTCGACAATTATGATCGTTGTGATCCCAGGAAGCTCGAAGTAATCACCAATTCGATCCTCACGGCTCAAATCCTCCAATTCGAATTTCCCCCCCAATTTTCCCGAAATCCAAAATCCAAAATTCAACCCACACTCAATCCCTCGTGTTTCCCCGTTAATTCAATCATCTTAGTCTCACATTTTCTCTCAAGAATAGCAGAAGAAGGGAGCCAAATCTCCCCAATCTGATTTCCCCAATATTTGTGCACGGTTTGAAGACAAAGAGGAGAAAATTAGGGGAAATGGTGGATTAGATGATGATGATGTAGTAATGATGATGTTTGGAGGGAAACAAGGAGCTGGAAACAAGGGATGGGTGACACTTGTCACTCATCCGGATGACCATAACGTTGTCGTCGAATCTCCGATTTCGGCATGCCGCCTATCATTGGATTCGTATCGACAATACCTACGTAACGGTCCTTGGCCCTCGCCCATCGGACCTTCCGGTCAAAAAGTCAACATTTGGCCCCAAACATGCCAAATTACCAAAATACCCCTCAACTTCCGAACACCATAACTTTCTCTACGAATATCGGAATCGAACGTGCCACCTGTCTATGAACTCGTGACGTCCCGAACTACGTCACAGTCATCGGTCAAAGTCCATTTGACTGCCCGATTAAAAAGTCAACATTTTGCCCACGACCAGGGGCAAAACGGTCATTTCGCACAATTTGTCCGATTCCGCCCTACTAACCACCGTTCAACCTCACTAATCAAGATTAGTGACTAATCTAATCCCGGAATTCGGGACGGGTCGTTACACGAAATGTCGGTGAAAGATAACTAAAAGAAGCATCTATATAACAGACAACATAAGACATCGATAATCAATGTAATCTGTACCTGCTTATAGCTAATCCGGAATTTTTTTATCAAGAAATCAATTTATCAATGTTCAACAAGCGTATAATTTAACCGTTGGATTGCTTTAGCTAGCCTCGTAAAAACTTCTATTATAAATATATGAGTTTGGCCGGTGTCCATCAATGATTTAGAAAGAAAAATTAAAGGGTCACTAACAACCATAATGGAAGCAACTAAATGTTGGACAATGCCTAAGCACTTATAGTATGTGCGCAATGCATCCGAGGTTCCTTGCCCAAACAGCTTTAGAATCAATGTGCTAGCAAAATTTGAGTATGTTTTCCCTATTGAGGCAGAATACTTGCAGCGACAGAAGCAGTGGAGGTAATATGGCTCAGAGACTTGGTGGATGATCTCAGATTTCAAAGGGAGTTAACTACTAATGTATTTTGTGATAATCAAAGTGTCATTCATCTAGCAAAGAAACAGATATGGACCATGAGCATACAGTGAAAAGGGTTGCCAAACCCAGGTAGTAACAAAAGTCAAGCGCAGAAGATGTTGGACTTGACTGGCCCCTTTGTCGTTGAGACCCTGAATGGTAAATGAGGAGGGTACACAGTTCCAAAAGTTTGAGGAATGAGAGAATTCAAGTCAAGCTGGAGATTTGTTCATTTATAGCCAGAATTCTAAAGGTCTCATAATGTGCAGTCACAAGTGACTAAAGGGGCAGTGGTCATCAATTTTCATTTTCCTCATAATAAGTTCAGTCATTTATATATGGTCACATTTCCTAATGTTTTTATGATACAAGTTCACTTTCAGTGTACCTTATCTTCAATTGAAGGGCAATACCTAGGCCCCTTTGGCTCCATCCATATCCTCCATAAGTGGGACTTTCATGCAGGTTGTCTTTGATTAATTGGTAAGTGCTCTTTGTGGTACGTGTGAGATAGCAGCACATTTGCTCCCTTTCAACATGGAAATCAAGATCAAAACTACACCAACTGACCTGTTAATTAACCATCAAGTAAAATTTAGAATTCAGACAAGTACTTTTAAAATTGTCATATAACATGCTCAATTAAGAGATCGAGATCTCCTACTTGGCATTGGTCAAACTATCAGTACTAAGAAGAACAAGAAAAATAAAAGGTAGCAAAGAATATTGTCAAAGTCATATATACTCTTATGTTGAAGACAAATCAATTCAGTGTGAGTGAGAATTATGGATTTCCATTTCAACCTGACTTCAGGAAGAATTTCAAATTATATAGTTATTCCATACAAAAATTAACTTCTACAGATCTTACCTTTATGTAATAAAAAAAATATAAGCCTTCTTATATCTTACATCTTAACTGTAACGAGGATAGACGAATAACTTCAATTGCCTAACGAACTCTTACGTCATATGACTTGTCCTTTGTTTCTTTCTACCTTCTACTCATTCTTCACCTTAACAGCGGCAGGAGCTACACCACCACCTCTACTAGCGCCAAGTACAGAATAAACAACTGCACCACCCAAAATAAAATTTAAATGCACTAACGGTTTGAATTTCAGAGGGGAAAGATAGATAGTCAGAAACAGTTATAAGAAAGAGGAGAACCTATTTATCCTTTCCAAATTGCAATTAAGCGACTGCGATATCCGAGTTAAAACCTTAACAATTAAATTCACCTTACCAAATCAAAGGAAAACCTAATTTCAGCACACACCCTAATCTGTACAACAATGCACAAATTCAAAGAGAAAGATCTCTTTGTAGTCTATACCCATCTTCGGTCGCTTATCGGCGGAGATATTGAGCAACATCTCCAAGCCCGGACCCGGATCTGGAGCGGGAATCTCGTGTTATAGAGAGAGGTGACGATTTGGAATGGTGATTATGGTCCTGAGCTAAGAGAGGAAACGAACGTGAGCGGCTGTGGAGAGAGTTGGATTTTTCTTTCCCTAAGTGAGGCTGAGTGCAGGACTTATTTTCGAAAATTAAGGACGCGCGGGCCACCCATTTGATTTCCTTTCATTTTCCCTGGGCACGAGTTTTTTTCCCTTTTTATAGCGGTTAGGTCTTTTTTTTTTTTTTTTACTTTCACATTTCATAGAAGTTGTGTGTAGAAGTGCTGTGGTTAAATGCTATACATGTGTATGTTTCTTGTAGTGTAGTGATATCCTAGCAAGTGCACTAATCAGATAATAATATAGTTGTACAAGCAAGAGTCGTATCCCACAAGGACTTGACTCAACGTGTATCCAAAAAAATGAATTAGATAGTTTATAAGCAGACACTAAGTAGATATGCAAGACACATGACACGAACAAAAAGTAGGGTTTTGAATCAGAAAAAATGTAAGAAATAATAAATTGTAATGTAAAAAAGTAAAGTAAATAAAAAGGGTTTTGAAATCAGATTTAAAGGAAAGTTAAGGTATTCATGTCCACACCTAACCACAACATTTTCCAACTTGGTTGTAAGGTTCAATTATCATGTTTTCTTTCTTGGTTTAGTGCCTGTGCAAGGGTTCTCCTAAACTGCATGTGCAAGGATTCTCTTAAACTAACCTTCACACATTTATTCCTTCATAGTTTATATGTTTAGTTCTCTTAAGCTACTAAGCTTCTAATCAACATGCAATAGTTCTCTCTTAAGCTACCAAAGCCATCAAGAAAGCAATAAGCAAAAAGGAATTTAATGACACTACAGTAATCCTAGAAAGTGGTATGCAATCCTAGGTGAGCCATGCATATTTTTCACAAATTATTTTTACCACAATCATTGATGCAAATTTATCATATAATTCATGCTATTAAAGTGGCCAGTTTCAAGAACATGATAGAAATAACAATTAAAATAGTGAATCAATCTACCAAGGAAAAACAACAATCAAACCATGCACAACAACCAAGTCACGAAATTGTCATGATTAGGGCTTGAAGATTAGCCCTAACCCTAAAGAAAACTACTCACTAAGCATAATGAAAAATAATAACATTGATTGAATAAATAAAGATCAGAAAGAATAAACCCAAATTATACTCTCAACCATGATCTCCAAGCAAGGCCGCGAGATAATCCTTCAAGCACAATCTAGTCTGACGTGAACAGACCTCGCTAACAAGTCTACAAAGTATCTCTAAGGTGTAGGGTATTTAAATCCGATTTAGTCTGAATTATGTGTCTAAAATTTGTGGTCAGCGTCCTTCTAAGTTTTTCTTTCGTTTTTCTAAGTTTTCCTTTAAAATAATGGACAAGGCCTTCTTTTATAGACAAAGAAAAAACCTTGTCCTACAAGGAGTAGAAATCATAAAACAACCTAGAACATTCTAGAATTCCTATGGAAATCCTAAGCTATTACAAAGTCCTAAAACAACCTGGGAACCAATTAGAATTGTGTTGGGCGTGCAAATGCAAGATGTTAGTGTAAATGCAAGCGGTCCGCTAGCTGGAATTAGGACAGCACCCTAGCCAGGCCATGAAACTTGGAACTAGGCTCTTGGATCCTTTTGGTCGCACCTTGGCACACGAATAACTTTAAAAATATGTTAAAGAGTCCAAGAAAACTCCCTGGCTTGGTTGAAAGTCATAGAATGAGAAAAGGCTAATTAGGAGCCTATCTTATCTGGTTGTGGACCAGGTCGGAGTACCCAGGATTCAACGAAACCTCAATTGGAAGGAAATTAGGACTTGGCTTGCACATGGCCCTGGAACTTCTTGGGCATGACATTGATATCATGGGACATGGTTTTGGGATCTAGATGGCTGGTTTGAGGGACTTGATCTGTGTCCAAAATGTAGCTCACTTGGCGGGGACATGTCCAGGACTGTCCAAGACTCGAATTTGACTTAGGTCTAGGACTCTAGCATTGGAACTCGAGAAAGCATGTCTTGAACATGGCTTGGCTGGTCCTCAAGCATAGATCTAGGGCCTGAACATGTAGGATTTTGGCACTTTAAAGTGGCACCATGGGAGGCCTTCAGACTTGTCCTAGGACTTAGTTTGGGCCTGATATTGAAGTGAGGGTATCTCCTTCATGTAAATCCTATTTGAGTAATTCTTTTTACTATATTGTTAGAATTAGCTCAACTTTCTAAAACCTGCACATGCCTCACAAAAGTATCACTTTATACTATTGATGGCCAAGAATTAAACAGACGCTAAGACAAATGGATGGAAATTAACACGAAATACATGTAGGTTTTATGAAGCTCCCCCAGATGCTTTAGAACCATCCAGCCACTACTGGATCGCCTACCCAGATGCTCCCCTTGGTATGACCTCGAACTAGGCTTCATCACAGTTCAACTTTATGGCTCCTATCGATAGCCGTTGCCAATGATCTAATGACTTCCCCTATGCCACTACACCACCATCCCCCCATATCCACTTTTCCAATTTGTTTAGACCCTTCCTTGGCATCCTCAAACTCCGCAATTTGCTACAACGGCAACTCAATAGCCGAGGTTGGATGTTGCACCTCCTTCTGAAATCCTCTTGCTTTTCTAATGTGACGACCCGTCCCGAATTAATGGGATTAATTAAGGATTAATGACGGATTAGCGAGACTAATCAGGGATTAGAAGAGGATTAGCGGACGTTCAGGTAAAATGACGATTTTGCCCCTAGAATGGGTGAATTGTTGACTTTTCATTCGGACAGTCCAATGGACTTTGGCCGATGACTGTGACGTAGTTCGGGACGTCACGAGTTCATAGACAGGTGGCACGCTCGATTCCGACGTTCGAGGAAGAAGTTATGACGATCGGAAGTCCAAGGGTATTTTGGTAATTTGGTTGAATAGGGGCCAATAGTTGACTTTTGATCTGGGAGGTCCGATGGTTGAGGGACGAGGACCGTTACATAGATCGGGACGATACGAATCCATAAACAGGTGGCACGTCGAATTCGGAGGTTCGATAGAGAAGTTACGGCTCACGGAAGTTCAAAAGTACTATTGCGTGTTTTACAAGACGAGAGACTTTTGGACTCAAGTGGGCCCTAGATATTTTAGCCCTGGCCCAATGGATGAGTGACAAGTGTCACTCATCCATTGCACACTCAAACACATTCATGCATATCACCTTCACCTGCTTTGTTCACCCAAACCCGAAACCCATTTCTCCTTTGTGTACAACCACACCCCACACCCCCTAAATCTAATCTGAGGCTGGTGACACCTGAGGGAGACAGAGAGAAGAGATGGACGTGATGGAAGTGGTGGTAGGATCGCAGGCCGCCATGCACGGTGGCCATGAACCCGAGCAAGGTATCGGCTAGACCCAAATCTTCATATCTTTTGATTTCGACGTTATGGATAGCTTAGGATGATTAGAAATTGATTTTTAGGTTGCTAGGATGTTTCTAAGATAGTTTTGAAGGTGGTTGGACGGCTAAGGAAGCCTGGGAAGATTTTGAAAAGCTTGAACCGTGGGGTTTTAGGGGTTTTAGGTGGATTTGATCATCCAAACAAGCTCCTAGGATCAAAATAGGAATTTAGGGATTGATTAGGAAGGGAATCGGACCAAAATGAGAGGGGA
Organism: Prinsepia uniflora; assembly: GCA_032719365.1. NCBI lineage: Eukaryota > Viridiplantae > Streptophyta > Magnoliopsida > Rosales > Rosaceae > Prinsepia > Prinsepia uniflora. The sequence goes on from CM064872.1 coordinate 34,694,362, forward strand.
AAACCATTGGATCGGTCACACCGGTCCAAGTTACAGAGGAAAACCGAACCGTCCGGTCTAGACCAGTTCAGTAGCTGAAGAAGATGAACAGTGCGCTAGGCGCGTGAGGCCCACGCGCAGGACCTTCTAGGGGCGCGTGCGGGCGCGTGAACCCTCCTTTGAGGGTGGTTCCAACATGTAATTTCATCTATTCGATGTAACGAACATTTTGTAACTGGTTTCGTGTCAATCGGACATCGTTTCGATATAGTTCATGATGTCCGAAGGTTTAGGTTCGCGTTTAAAAATAGTTAGAAATTTCGGAAAATTACGAGGCTTTAGTGAGGGGTTATATAAGTAGTTATTAACCCTCTAAATTAATTTGGATAGGTTCGGGAATCTCGGAGGTGACGATTGACCCGGGGAGACATTTTGGCACGAGTATCGAGGCGCAGCTTCGGATGACCTGTGAGTGGACCTTTCTTTCGAACTTGATGCATGCATAAATGTTTTATAAGTGTTTCAATACATGTTTTGTAATGCCTTGAGTGCATTTGATTGTGGTAGCTTAGGATCGACATATTTGCACGTTTTTCGAGGTTTTCGGCTTTATGTCGTACCTTTGCGTACCGTGTTTTCAACGAGGGTTTCATAAATGGATTTTGGATTTGGAAATATGAACTCGGGCATGAGGCCCATTTGATTTACGAACTCTTGGATTTGGAGTCCATTTGATTTGACGAGGAATCGGACCGAGGGTCCATTCGAGATATACGGTCGGACCGAGGGTCCCGTTGATTTATGATCCGGGCTTGAGGCCCTATTGGTTGTGAAATCGGGCTTAAGACCCCGTTGCTTTACGGTTCGGGCTTGAGGCCCAGTTAGTGGTGGTATCGGGCTTGAGGCCCTGTTGATTGTGAAATCGGGCTTGAGTCCCATTTCAGTTTATGAAATAAGAATTCGGGCATGAGACCGTGTTGAACTGTGGATTTAGGCCGAGGCCTGTGAAATGGATTTTGAATCGGATTCGAGGAATCCTGTTGAGATGAATCAGGTATGAAATCCAGTTGAAATGTATTTTGACAAAGAAAGAAAGTATTTGAAAATGAATGAACTCTCCATATGTTTATATGGTCTCCTCTAGACGTCGACCTGGAGAGTCACGATCCACAGACCAGAGTGGGTATCCCCATAGGGATCCTGTTCTAGGAGTGGGGGTTACTATTTTTGATGTGGTCCCAGACCAGATTCCGGAGAGATGCGTGGACTAGATCCGGAGTTAGAGCTCGGACTAGATCCAGAGATTGAGCCTCCCAGATGGAGAATTCCTGGGAAAAGACTCGAAGTGAGACCCCGAGTAGTGCGCACACTAGGATATAGATGATATCATGACATTTATCGGGGATGTGTTCCCTAGGGGATGTGTGCCCCGAGTTGGCATCTTCTCGGAAGTGCTGCGGATGGGTTATACGTATGTGTACGTATGTGGTACTATGAAAGTGATTTGGGGGTGGAGGCCCCGTATTCCATGTTTTATGTTTTAGAAAGTGATTTGGGGACAGAGACCCCGTATTGTATGTTTTGGTATTTCACGGAGAATGGTTTTGGGCTGAGACCCACTTGTGTTGATTTGGGCTGAGTTCCCACCTGTATTGAGTTATGGTTTTAAGATGGTGATTTCGGGTCGGGGACCCAAATGGATTTATGGGTCATGACGGTTTATGGGGACCGGGCATGAACCCTCGAAAGGTCTTGAGAATACGTTTTCAAAGTGTTTTATGAATGTTTGATAAATGGTTTTTGAATGCATGCATATGCTTTTAGTGAAGGGCGTAAATGTCTTATTGTGAAAATGTTTTTAATGAAAACTTTTATTTTGTCCACTCACATTTTTCATGTTTTAATGCCCTTCAGGTTGATCGCGGATGCGGGCTGTAGCAGAGACGAGACATCAAACTCCTCCTCCTACGATCCTGGCGTGCTCTGGAAGCCCGGTGAGGGCTAAAGTTGGAATTTTCCCTGGTCTGACACTTCGTGTCAGACGGGATCAGGTGCGTCCCACGTTAATCCCAGGGGATTTAGGACGGGTCCTGACATCTAACTTTCTAGATTCTCCAACATCCAAAACTAATAAGCTGAAATACGGGTGCATAACCATCAACATTCTGGAGCAAGGCCTTCATGACTAGCAAAGAATCCCTAAAAGTAAACCGTCTAAGTCGTCAAGTATCCATCTGCAAAGGCCACCAAACCAGAAAACTTGCGCGAACTTGTATTGAAAGAAATGTTGGTTACATATTCCTCCTCTTCCTCACACAGAGAACAAAGATTTTCAACTTTAACCTGGCGGCGTACCTGATTTCCTTTAAGAGTAAGCAAGCCTCTAAAACACCTTAAAATAAAGTGTCAAAATCTATAGGAACATCAAGCTTCCAAATTCAATTCCAAAACCTATCATTAGTCCCTTCATCACTATGTTCGCTTCATTCTCGTCCTGATAATTCCCAATTTTGATTTAGCTACATAGCTAGTATATATCCAGAATGCACATTATATACTCTCTATTTAGAAAAATGCCATATTAACTCAATCTAATCAAAACGTACTTAGTGGCATATCAAGAATAATACGAGAATCCTCCATATAACATATATTTTCAACAACATCAAAGTTCCAAGTCCTAGTATTATTGCACATTAAATCTTGAAATAGGGCTAGAAATTGAGTAAAGATAGGCCTTACTCAGAAAGGCCTACAAGAAGGAAGCTAAGGGTCCTTAGCGAGCATAATTCGGTTGTCATCCCTCACATACCATCGAATAACAGCTTGTAGAATCTTTCTCCCATGTAAAATTCCTTTCCACTGCCAAGATGAACCAAGCATTTCCTTTGCTTCTAAAAGAGAGGTTTCTTCATGGTATTTAGCTATCAGGATCCATTCTAGTAAAGATGATGGCTCAGATAGTAGCCACCACCCAATCTTTACTAGCACAACTATGTTGAAACATTTGAGGTGTCATACTATCTAATCCTCGAGTGTCACGTGGTTATGGGTTTGATTCTCACACAGGGCGCCAAATTTTTGAAGCACAAAATGCACCAACTTAGAGACTACGTTTTGTCCAATCACCAAGTGTCACGTGTCTTTCTTAAACTTTTAGACTAAGAAAAGCATTGGACCATCCGCTAAGAATAGGCACCAATCTAGTACCTGTCCTAAGGTTCTTTGACGATCAAGTCAGTAAGTGGGTTCGTAATAAGTAAATAGTAAATGACAAGTTTGCGAGAGTAATGGTGAATAGTGAATCTTAAGTACTTTTTAGGAAATGTGTACCCCTTTTATATGGATAGCTCATGGGGTCTTAATAAATAGTTTCGATGTAGGATAAATGCACTTCTATTTTATGCTGACACATGGCATGTAGATAAATGGTGAAGATGTGTCCACACACATGGCATGTAGATAAATGGTGAAGATGTGTCCACATGTAATCCCATGTTTGACCCTTGCTAGGATCGTTTGGCTTTGTGGGCTTGGGATGAAGTTGCACTTCCAATTGTGTGATAACCTTGGCTTTGACTACTTTTGGTGTTTGGGATATAGGTATGCGACCCATTGAGTCTAATCCAATATGGGGTAAAATAGTGCATATTAAATCTTGAACTAAGTCAGGAAATTGAGTAATGACAAGCCTTACCTAGAAAGGCCTACATAAGGAAACCTAGACTATAATGACCCGGAACATTTGAGATTGTATTATAAGCACTTTCAATGGAAAATGACCGTTTTGCTCCTAGTAGTGTATTGTTGAATTTTTTTTATTCGTGTAACTTATGGATTTCTCGTGAGAACCGTTACGTAGATCTCAAAATACTGAATTCACAGATAGATAATATACGTTAATTTGAGATTGGTTGGTTACGTTACAACTAAGGTATTATAAGGGCATTTTGGTCTTTTTACACCCAAAGGGTATTTTGTTCTTTTCACCTCTTAGATCCTTCTAGTAGACTGCTTGAGGGCTGCCAAATGTCCACTTATCATTTAGGGGTTTTTACACCGCCCTAGTTTGTGGTGTGTAGTATATGTTGTGTGTTTGTGGGGTTCGGCCGAGAGAGAAACAAAGTAGAGAGAGGAAAGAAGGAAGAAGATCCAAGAAAGAAAAACGAGAAGAAAGGAAAATAAATAAAATAGAAGGAGAGTGTGAGTGTGTGCTCAGATCACAAAGAGAAAGAGAAAGAGAGAGAAACTGAGAAGGAGAAAAATAGAAATTTAAGGTTTGAAGTTGCACCATGAGTTCTTGATCTAGAACCTTGAAACCAAGGTTGTAGGGCTCTTCTACAAGCTCTGGAAACCTTCTTAGGCGTGGGATACACAGTTTTTAGATGTTATTTTAATTCATTTAAAAATCCCCAAAAATTGTAGGATTAAAATAGACGTTATTTAGGATGGTTAATGACCCTTATATGTGATTTTTGAAAGGTTCTAATGTTCTCAAAAATTACAAAAATGTGTGTAAAGCGAGATTCGACTATATGGACGATGTGTAAGGGAGTTTCTTTTCCTAAACAATTATGCATGCATATTTACATTATTTAAATGTGTTTCTGTGTGATTTTTGTGATATCTTGTTGATTGGGATTTTTCTATGATTTTTTCTGGTTTTCCGAAAGTTATTTCACATGCATGTTTTACGAGGTTTCGTAGATTATGATTCCAGATTTCTTTCAAATTATCGGTTTAGGTTGATTATGGTTTGAGACATGAGACATTATAATGTTAGTTTATTTATAAATTTCGTATGATTTTCAATGATTTTACGAGTCCTGCTTTATAGTACGTTTTACGTCGTTTTAGTATATATTGTATTTTGGGCGTAGGCCCGAGTTTCGAATGGTGGATTTGACTTATGAAACTAATATGTGGTATAAGTATGTGTTTTCTCGGTATTCTTGGTTCAACTGTGGATTTAGTTGAGTGTTATATGTGTGCTATGAGAGTGTGTTTCTTAGTATTGATGATGTTTGTTGGTTGATTAGTTTCGTATGTCAAGCAAGGCTCTGTATCCCGAGACTAGTGTTGTGATGGCGACTTAGACGTCGAGCTAGACTCTGTATCCTATGTCAGTTTTCACTCGGATGTCGAATTAGGCTCTGTATCCCGAGTGATTGATATGCCTACAGGTAGGGCAGTGGTTATGATGATTGATATCGTGCTTGTGCATCGATGATGAGTTGACTATATGTGATTTTCTGTGGTGATGTTGGATATCCATTGGTTATGTGGAATTACTATGCTGACTTTTGTTGACTGTTGTGGTGATTTGCGTGTTGATTGGGATGATTACAAATATTTATTGCTCTATGGATATTTTACACGTTTTTCAAGATCATGGAATATATTCTGTTTTACTTGGGATTTAAACAGTTTATATGCATGCATAGTTTTGGAAAACGAAGGGTAAATGCTGTATTGTTTTCATGTTAAGTTTTAAAATATTTATTTTTGTCCACTCACACGTTTTCTTGATTTTTTAATTCTCCAGGGCCATGACACGAAATTCGGGGCTGGAAGAGAAGCAAGGCATGAATGATAAGAAGTGCAAATATCTTTTCTTTGGCATGTCTCAAAGCAACTTCGGTATTTCGAGTTACTTGCCCGATGGGAGTAGGACCCAAATGTACTTTTCTAGTATTTCTCGGCAGGTGTCCTGTCATCAAACTTGGGATATACACTCAAATCTTACACAAGGATAAATGTAACTAGCCGACCACTAAGTACGAGTGGTCAATCAGAACAACTAAAATAATGGTAAATCAGGGGTACAACCCTAACCATAATCTCCAATGAGCACGCATTCGTAAGTAATGCCTCCATCTTTTAAGTAGCCCTGATGCCAACCCATAGCCTAGAAGGCTTCTCCAAAATAACTGACAAAACTGTGAGTGGACCAAAAAAAATAAACCTTTAAACATCTTTCTGAGAAAAATATTAATCACCCTCCAAAAAGTAAACATATACATTTAAAGAAAACGATCAAATCCAAATGTGTAAACACAAAAATCTGTATAAAATACCCAAGGCCCATATTTCTCTGATATACCTCCTGAGTAAAACCACTGAGAAAAATACGCCGGACACCACAGTTAGAAACCATGATACCCCATCCTACATACATGACCATTTCAACCTGAAACCCAATGCTACGCGTAGACAGTCTTAGGACCTGTGGAGATCTACTCCGTACGTCTGAGCATGCCCTACCATAGTGTAATATAAATTATCATCTTTTTAGTATCATCTAAACTAATAAATGTCATAGTGTAACATTGACTCGAACTCCAAGTAAAAGTAGTTAAACCAAGGTCCAAGCCCAAAACATTATTTCCACAAAAATCCATAAAACATGTGTCCAAAACAATAAACAAATAATTAATTAAAAACCATAAATCCTCATATATAGGTAATCATATCCAGAATATGAATGTAAGTCATTTAAAACAGATCTATATGCATGTAAGGAAGTTTTGAAACCAAAGGTCCACTCACGGATTATCCAAACGAGCTCCGTCTTGAGCTGTACGATCCCATGGGTCCATGGAGCTGTTTTTCTGGTAAAAAATAATAGCCTAGCACTTAAACGCCCTAATTTCGTAGATAGTACACGTGTCACAAATACTCAATTTGAGGCTATAAAAGCCTAAAAATACCCCTGAGCAAACTCCGATTGACCTGAAACCACTGTCATTGGATTGAGCTCGTCGAAACCTTTAGTACAAGTCAAGCCGTGAAACTCAAGCCCATGCGCCGCCACTCACAGGTGGAAGGCCGATGACCTTCCCACACGCTGCCACTCACTCACACGTGCTGTCACACAAGCATGCACGCGTGGCACATTCAGCCTGACAGCAGCTGACATGGTCGCCACCTAGCTTCTTAGCAACATCCACATAGCCGCCACAAGGCCGCAGTGTGGCTGCCATATGGTTGCAATGTGGTTTCCATGTCACTACCACATCAGCAACATATCAGTGCGACGTCACTTCCTAGTCAGCCTCATTACTGCCACGTACTGCCATATGGCTTCCACGTCAACACCACGTGGTTGTCATGTAAGCACCACGTGGCTGCTACGTCAGTGCCACGTGGTTTCCACATCAGTGCCATGTGGCTGCCACGTTAGCACCACATGGCTGCCACGTTAGCACCACATGGCTGCCACGTCAGCACCACCTAGCTGCCACGTTAGTACCACATGGCTGCCACGACAGTTGTTCCATACCTCTCGATGGGAAGACCCACGATCTACTACCAGGTTTTTCGACTCGAATTCAAAACCAACTCCAAAACCTCCAATTTACGTCCAAAACCACAATTAAAACCATCAATCTACTCTAATCCTATATAGGAACAAATAAAAAACTCAGAACTAGGAATACTCACCTCGAATTTCTAGGCCAAGCTCAACGTACTTTGGCCAAAATTCAACCTCAGTCACTGAGTCCATCCTACGTCCAACCCCTCATTTTGGACCTGAAATGATCACAAGACCTCATTACTGCCACGTACTGCCATATGGCTTCCACATCAACACCACGTGGTTGTCATGTAAGCACCATGTGACTGCTACGTCAGTGCCACGTGGTTTCCACATCAGTGCCATGTGGTTGCCACGTTAGCACCACATGGCTGCCACGGTAGTCGTTCCATACCTCTCAATGGGAAGACCCACGATCTGCTACCAGGTTTTTCGACTCGAACTCAAAACCAACTCCAAAAACTCCAATTTACGTCCAAAACCACAATTAAAACCACCAATCTACTCTAATCCTATACATGAACAAATAAAAAACTCAGAACTAGGAATACTCACCTCGAATTTCTAGGCCAAGCTCAACGTATTTTGGCCAAAATTCAACCTCAGTCACTGAGTCCATCCTACGTCCAACCCCCCATTTTGGACCTAAAATGATCACAAGACCTCAATGAAGACGATAGTAACCTAGTTTTGAAGTTCCACCAACCTAAAATCGAAAATCATGTTCAAGGCTCACGGGTTAGCTAGGTTTCCTTCTTGGGTTCCAGAATAGCCTTCTCCTATCTTCCGCCTTTCCTCAACCGTCTCTCATGTCACTCTCTTCCTTTAAATGGCCCATAAGAAAGCTGCAGTAAAATCGAGCTATCCATGTAGATAGTTCTTAACTCATATGCCTGCCACACAAACCCTAAATTCACCGTACCGCCTGTTCATATGCTAGTCTACCTACAAGGGTAAAATCATCAATTTTTTCCTCAAATAAATTTTTAAATACGATCTAGGTCAGTACAAACCATTCCCCTTAAAGAATTTCGTCCCCAAATTTCGTACCTACCCCTCAAACTATTGTGGACCCACAACCTTGTCCACTAGTTAGGTGAACAAAAGTTTACTCAATTGTGCTGGTGTCTATAGTCAGAAACCTTGTCGAGAAACCCTACCACATTCATGGTTAAATGACATGACCCTTCCCAAATTGGCTTTGATAATCGTGTCCGGTCCTACTTCCGTCTAACAAGTCAACTGAAATTCCGAAAACACCATCGGCTCATGTCAGACAAGGAATAGTCGCACTAATTCTCACTCATGCCTCTACCTCTCGATCAGCCCCGATGTTTGTGCCACGACCTGCAGGGTCATAAAAATATGAAAGGTGTGAGTGGACAAAAATAATATCGTTTGAAAATACAATTCAAAACGAACTCTTTTTCCCCTCCAGTTATAAAACATGCATGAATAGAGTAAAACATGTGAAAAACCGACTCTCAATCTAAATCACATGAAAATCATCAGGTTACAACCATCAACATCAAACGAGTCATAATGACCATCAAGAACAGTACTAGTTACCATTACTTAAATATCAATCGTAATAATCAAACAACACTACTCATCAGTGCATAGACATCAGTCACAAAATCACAATATCCGTACTACTCACAAGTGTACAATCATCACATAATCACATGTCCCATCTGCCCTACGTGTAAGCAACCAACAATAAGTCAATAACCCCGAGCATCAGCCATTTGGGAACACCCCGAGCTTCGCCTACCTAGGAGCATAGATACCCCGAGTATTAGCCGTCTGGAAATACCCCGAGCTTCGGCTGCCTAGGAAACACTCACAATCACCCCAAGCTTCAGTCGTCTGGGAAATACCCCTAGCTTCGACCGTCTAGGAACTCATCACAGTCACAATGCAAACCGTTTGGGGATTACCTCCCAAAACCTCTCAACACAATCCTTGACTTAAAACCAAGTCAAAACTATTTCTAATAGGGTCTCAAGCCCACAATATCATTTTCACGTAAATCCGTAAAATCAACTTAAAAAATCGACAATTAAATCCACCAAATAATCAAGTAATGACCTCAAATCTTCATTCAAATCATTGTAATCAAATCATGCAATAAATCACATAAAACGTTTAACTATGCATGCATAACAGTTTATAAAACAAACGTCCACTCACACATCATCCATGCGGCTCGTTTTCGAGCTGTACGCTCCTTCACAATTCCAGGAATCACCAATCCTATCAAAACTACCACTAAGGTCATTATCATCCCCAAATAACCTCACAATACAAATACCCAATTTTTTGGGATTTAAATACTTAACATAACACTTCGGACAATCAAAACTATACCGAAATAGTGTCCATTCGACAAGAAAATTGTATCGTTACACTCATAAGATCGAGAACTCAAAGTTTCATGTTGTACGTACATTGAGGAATAGTGTAAGATCCATATCCTGGAGGGAACAATGAACAATCCCACATTCCTGCGAGGGGGAATGGTCTGGGAGAGGATGGTGGTGTGCCTTAAAAGTGTAGGCATACACCTATCTAAAGCGAGGCCTTCTGGGAGCTCACTGGCTTTGGATTCTGGGGGAACTCCAAAGTTTAGCGAGTGGAGGCTGGTGCAATCCCATGATGGGTGCCCCACTGGGATGTTGCACCGTGAGCTCCCGGGAACAAAACCCCGCGGGTGTGATGGTGCGCCTTGCCCAGAGGGGACAATATCGTGTTAGATAGAGTGGGCTGCTGCGCAACTCTTATCTAAACGAGGCCTCTTGGGAGCTCACTGGCTTTGGATTCCTGGGGAACTCCAAAGTTAAGCGAGTGGAGGCTGGTGCAATCCCATGATGGGTGACCCACTGGAAAGTTGCACCGTGAGCTCCCGGGAACAAAACCCTACGAGTGTGATGGTGCGCCCTGCCTAGAAGGGACAATATCGTGTTAGATAGAGTGGGCCGCTGCGCAACTGTGATCTAAACTAGGCCTTTTGGGAGCTCAAGTGGCTTTGGGGGGGATTGGAACCCCAAAGTTAAGCGAGTTGAGGCTGGTGCAATTCCATGATGGGTGATCCCCTGGGAAATTGCACCATGAGCTCCCGAAAACAAAATCGTGAGGGCGAGTCCCAAAGCAGATAATATGGTGCTAGATGAGTCGGGTCCTGACCGAGGAGGGTTGGGTCCTAACAAACAGTACCACACAACCTCACGGGCCGTCGCAAGCTGTTGCTCGTGAAGTCCACGCGCGATGCTATAGTACCATTTCCTTCACCCGGTTTTCTTTAAAACGGGTCGTTCGACCCGGTTCATGACCCAATTCAATACCTACCAATTCCAGTCCAATTTCTACGTTTTAATCATCTAATTGCTTTGAATTCATCCTATTTAAGGATACATAATTTAAATTTCACAAATCCTTACCTCAAACCATCAAATTTCATATTGAAAACTCGAGGTGAACATAGGAACGGTTCTAGGTTTTTCTTTATCAATTCCTTTCGATTTCGATGATGGTTCGACTCGTTTGTTCCTCAGGAAGCTCAATCCAAACTTATTTTTTACAATCAAAGTCTAAAACTCCATTTCGAATTCTCAAATTCCCAAAACGTGTATTTCGGGTTTCTTGGGTAATTTTCAAGTTTTCTTCTTCTTTTCCCTTTCCTTTCTATCTCGTTTTTCCCTCTTAGCTCTCTTAGTCTCTCTGTTTTCTGGTTTTCTCACGGTTAGCTGGGTTTATGATCAATTCCCCTAAATTTTGGTTCTCAATTTTGGTTTTTTTTTTTTCGACAAACACACACTACACATCCTCCAATTGAACACCCAGCGCCCTCAAAATGATGCCACATTTTGCCAGAAATCCATCCTTTACATTGACAGGTGTCACTAACGTGCACAAAGCATGCTGACTCAATAAACTCAGTAAAACACCATTTTTCCCTTCCTTACATAATTACCAAAATACCCTTAGCCATTTTACACCCAGAATAATTTCGTTCAAACTCTGATTTCGTCATGCCGCCTATCTACGGACTCAGCATCTCGAGACATACACAACGGTCCTCAAAAAATATGCAAAAAGTATTCCAAACAAATAGTCAACCTTTGCCCCATAAACTGAGGGTAAAATTGTCATTTTCTTCTAAAATTTCTAAAATTCTCTTTTTCGATTTTCCGGGTCGTCACATGAAACCCCCAAAAATCTAAAGCTATAGCTATCCTCTCTAGGAATTAATTGACTCGAAGGTCCAAAAGCTAAATACTCCTAACGTCGACCACAAGCACAAGACCACTATTTAACCCCATCTCAACGCTAGTGAAAACACCTGCAAATTATCAGAGAAATATGTGACCAAACTACCGTTGAAACTTTAAACTTAGATCTCAAATCCCACTCGAGGCGTCGACACTTATCGACCTTATTTGCTACCCACATAGGCGCAACCCAGAACAAATCCTGATAACCATGCTCATACTGAGCACCCGTCAAGTCCCCTTATGAAACCTCGCAAAATTACATGTCCCTGGTGTCCTAGTAGAAGCGAGGTTAAAGCTACCCCAAGAAACACTCTCGGAAACCCCCCAAGTAACTGAATGAATAGCTCAACTCGTCACCCTCAAATAGTACAATCATCGTGAACCAAACCTCTTAACAAGACATGACTAAATGCACCTAATCCTCGTGAAGAACTACCCCTGACCACATCAAATACCTGCTTCAGCCCAAAAATCACTGATTTGCCTCATTCGGGTTCCCCTTACTAGTAAAAAGCGTATCGAGCCTTTAAGCTCACTCAACAACCAACCCCTCAAGAGCCCTTATCTTCTAGTGCACTCCAATGCTCGATCCATGAGTAAGTTTGTACCTTGGATCCAACCTAGTTTATGGTACATGCCTACTACCTGTCTCTTCCTCACTCCAAGTTTACCGTAGGGTCACTCATTCCATTAACTTGGAGAAGATATTTGTGCACACTAACCAACAAATAACCTCGATAAATGACTTGTACGAAAACTATTGCAAAATTGAGCTATCCTCGTAGATTGTTCCTAACCCATAAGTCTGCCATATAAATCCCAAATTCAATGTGCTACCTATCCACATAACCAGAATTGTAAGACTTTAGTAACGTTCCTAGGTATAAGTCCTGAAGCTTCCTCAAGCCAAATGTCAACATTCATATGCTAGTTTACCTAAAAGGGCAAAATTGTCAATTTTTTCCTCAAATAATTTTTAAAATACGGTATGGGTCATTACAATATACCCCTTTAAAGAATTTTTGTCCGGAAATTTCTAACTGCACCTCAAACTGATGTGGTCATATAACTCTGTCCACAAGTCATCTTGACAAAAGTCTACTCAACTGTGTTGGTGTCTATGGTCAGAAACCTCCTTGACCAACACTACTATTATCACAGTTAAACCCCAAAAAATCTCGAGCGATAGCTATCCTCTCGGGGTATTTCCTAACACAAAAGTCCAAAAGCTAAATACTTTTGACGTCAACCACAAGCTTGAGACCACTGCATAACCCCAACTCAAGCCTAGTCATAGGACCCGAAAAGTATGAGAGAAATATGTTACTGAAATTCCAAAGAAACTCCGAACTCAGCTCTCAATTCCTGCTCGAGGTGTCGAGACTTGTCAACCTCACTTGCTACCCACCCAAGTGTAATCCAGAACAAATCCTGACATCCCTGGTTATACTAAGCACCAGTCAAGTCCCTTTGCAAAAACTCGCACAACTACACGTCCCAAGTGTCTCAATAGAAGTGAGGGCAAAGCTTCCCCGAGAAATACTCTCGGAAACCTCCCAAGTAACTGCACGAACAACTCAGCCTGTCACCCTCAAACATTGTAATCATCGGTGCACCAAATTGCCCTATATGACTTGAATAAATGTGCGTGATCTTTGGGAAAAGCTACCCCTGACCACATCGAATACTTGCTCCATCTGAGAAATCATCGATCTGTCTTATTCGAACTCCCTTTTTCAGCAAAAACGTGGCTTCGAGCCTCCAAGCACGCTTAAAACTGAACCCTCAAGAGTCCCTCTCCTCTAGAGCACAGTATTTGATGCTCGATCCAAGTAATCCAACGCAAATTTCAACCTTAGATCTAATCCAATTTCTTTTACACACCTACTAACTCTCTGGTCCTCACTTCCAAGATGTCGAAGGGCTTACTTCTTGGAGACATTCGTCCAAAACCGTATCAAAATCTATGAAAGTTAATCTAGTGCTCTGATACCAAACTAACGGGACCTAACCCAAAGATTAATAAATGAATGTGACCGGTCTTGCTCTAATTTGACAAATATAACTAAAGTTCCCAAACTACCCTTACACACGTGTCAGACCAGGGATAAACTCTTAAATCCCACACAAGGATAAGTGTAACCAGCTGACCACTAACTACGAGTAATTAATCAGAGCAACTAAAATAATGATAAATCAGGGGTACAACCCTTATCAATAATCTCCAATGAGCGGATAGTTGTAAGTAATTCCTCAACTTTCAAAGTAGCCATAACGCCAACCATAAACATGTATCTGAGCCTCCAAGCTCGCTCAACAACCAAACCGTCAGGAGTCCCTATCCTCTAGAACATAGTATATGATGCCCGATCCAAGTAATTCAAGGTAAGTTTCAACTGCAGATCCAATCTAGTTTCATATACACGCCTATTAATTGTCCCATCCTCACTCCTAGGCTATCGAAGAGCTCACTTTTCAAAGGGATTCGTCCAAAATCGTACCAAAATATACGAAAGTTAACCTAGCGCTTTGATACCAAATTGATAGGTCTTAACCTGAAAATTCCTAAATAAACGTGCCCAGGCCTACTTCGATTGGAAAAATTTGACTAAAGTTCCTAGACAACCCTTACACACGTGTGAGACTAGGGATAAACTCTCAACTCCCACATAAGGTTAAGAGTAACTAACTAATCACTAACTAGGAGTAGTTAATCAGAGCAACTAAAATAATGGTATATCATGTAACGACCCGTCCCGGAAGTCGGGATTAGGGACGTGATTAGTGACGGATTAGTGAGCTTAATCGGTGGTTAGTTGGGTACTGTTGGACCTTGGGCGTAAAATGACAATTTTGCCCCTAGTTTGGGCAAAATGTTGACTTTTAGTTCGGACTATCAATTGGGCATTGACTGATGACTGTGACGTAGTTCGGGACGTCACGAGTCCGTAGACAGGTGGTACGCCCGATTTCGACATCCGAGGAGGAAGTAATGATGTTCGGAAGGTTGAGGGCATTATCGTAATTTTGGTTACAATAGGGGGAAGAGTTGACTTTTCATACAATGAGGTTTTTATGCGTAGACCGAGGACCGTTAGGTAGATCTCGTTGTCCTGAGTTCAACAATAGGCGGCATGCTTTCATCGGATGTCAGACGAGCGAGATACGGGTTTAGATTGGTGAGGGGCAAAATTGTAATTTAGACTTACAAGGGCATTCTGGTCCTTTCTGTGCATAGAGATGTGTGCCCAATAAGAGTGGGACACTTGGCTGTTTTGAAACAATTGTCCACAGGAAAAGTGACACCTGGATTAACTCTAGAGGTTTGTGGAAATTACTCTGCCACCTCACGTTGTGCCTTAAAACCATTTAGATATTGTTCGACGATGGAAAGGAACAAAACACAGAAACAGGGACTTGTGCACCAGTCTTCACAAATCTCTCCCAATACTCTCCCTTGCCGTGATAAGTGATTGTAAATTGAAAAATAGGGCGGATGAAGGTTGCCCATAGTTTAAACTTAACCGTTGTCGTGGCCAGAATATTGACCCGTGAAAGAAACAGAGCGTGTGTACTGAGAACCAAATTCTAACCCCCCCAATCCTTGATGATTCTTGATAGCTAGAATTAAGGAAAAAGGATAGAGAGGAAGTGGTGACTCTAAGGACAACCTGAAGGGTACGGTGGGGCCTTGACGGTCAGCCAGAGGAAGGGTGAGGCGCTGTTACTTACTCTATTTCTTATGTCACGATTTGAACTTGGTAACTGGATTGTGAACCATTATTGATTAGTTTGTTAAGTCAGGGCGTGTTGTGGTATTTGAGTCGAGCTCAGGGGAGGTGAAGCCGTGACCAGAGGACGACAAAGAGACCTGGGAACCAAGGAGGAACATATCGGGTTCTTGCAGCAAATAGGGAAGGTAATCACCTCGTCTCATTGTATGTTTTTAAGTAGTTAGCATTATTGTAGAGGTTTGGACAAAATTAAGGATAGAATTAGGATCGATTTTGGACTGGAAACGAAGGAAAACCGTGTACGTCGGTCTAATTGAACCGGCTGGATCGAACCAGGTTCACCCAAGGACATGGATGAACAGTGCAAGGCGCGTGAGGCCCACGCGCAGCCCCTTTGGGTGGCGCGTGTGGGCACGTGGCATGGAGTTCGAGGAAGGTTCCAACATGACTTTTAAAGTATTCGATGTAACGAACATTTTGGCACTGGTTTCGAGTCAATCGGACATCGGCTCGATATGTTTTGGGCTGTCCGAAAGTTTTAGGGTTCGGTTAAAAATAGTTAAAAATATGGGAAAGCCGAGAATAGCGGAATGGCCGGGAACGGCGTAAGTTTTAGTGCGCGCATATCGAGGCGACGTCGGAATAGTCTGTGAGTGGACTTTGCTTTCTAACTTTTGATGCATGCATATATGTTTTTATATGTTTTCTATACTTGATTCTATGATTTGATTATGATTGTGATGGTTTACGGTTTGTGCACATTTTTTGAGGAAATGACGGTATTTCACGTTTTATGAGATTTGATGGATATTGTGATTTGATCCTAGGTTTAATGAATTGATTTCGGGATTTGAAATACGATTTGATTTCAAAGAAAGTAAAAGGATTTCGGAAAAGTGTTTTCGAAAAAGGGTTTTTGGGCTTGAAGCCCAGTTGAGAAAAGTGGTTTTGAGAAACGTGATTTCGGGTTTTTGAATCTGATTTCTGGATGATGATTCGGGATTCGATTTGAGACTTGAAAGTGGATTCCGGGTTTGGGTTCGGAATAGTTATTCCGGATGCCGGCTTACCAAATGATGGCTGCGGACTCGAATCTGGAAAGGAGATGGATATGAGTTCTGGGTTTGGATTCGGGATCCTGATGAGATTGCGGATTCAGATTCGGAAATGGAAAAAGGTTTCCAACTGGTTTTGGAATGGATTTTGCTAGATCTGGTTATTGGTTTGAAAGACCCGGATTATGATTAAAGGGGGACGGGCCCGGATTGGGTTTAAAGACCCGGATTGAGTTTAAAGACTCGAGAGTTTAAAGACTCGGATATTGATAT
This sequence comes from Prinsepia uniflora, assembly GCA_032719365.1. Classification (NCBI taxonomy): domain Eukaryota; kingdom Viridiplantae; phylum Streptophyta; class Magnoliopsida; order Rosales; family Rosaceae; genus Prinsepia; species Prinsepia uniflora. Next base: position 34,710,995 of record CM064872.1, read on the forward strand.
TTTCCCCCATAGGCCTGTTGAGTTTAAAGACTCGGGAGTTTAAAGACTCGGATTATATTGAGGCCTGGATTGAGTTTAAAGACTCGGATAGATCCAACAGGTTCGGTGAATGGAAATATGATATGGTTCTCAATCATGGTTTTTCGATGGTTTTGGACTGAGGCCTGGGATTTGAGAAAAAGGAAAATGTGGTTGGTTTTCATACATGGTTTTATGACATACCTTTGATATGCATGCATTGGTTTTTGAAATGGAGGGTATAAATGTTATTGTTTTATGAAATGTTTTGAACTTATACTTTATTTTTGTCCACTCACAGTCTTTTCGTGTTTTCGATATCCTCCAGGTTGTTGTAGTGCGGGATGTTGGTCGAGAGAGACGGAGACATCACACCCGCGATCCACAGTAGTTCGGATGACTGGATTCGAGAATCCCTGGTCCGACTTACGTGTTACATGGCGGTTAGACGTCAGTCTAGACGGGAGCAGGGTTTAGTCCCTAATCCTAGGGGATTAGGGGTGGGCCTGACAAGGGGTACGACCCTAACCCATAATCTCCAACGAGCGCGTAGTCGTAAGTAATCCCTTCGCCTCCGATGTAACTCGGACGCCAACCCACAACCTATATGGTTTTCTTGTCAAGTAGTGAGTATTGCCATTTGACTCTTCCTGAACATTAGTTCATTAAATTCTCATTTTCTTTATACATAACCATTTTTGGAAAATTTATTCATCATAAATTATTGTTAGCATCACACCCTCGCCACCTCGTTTTATATCATCGCCATGATTTATCATCAAGTCATCATATGTATTATCATGACATATTTTCATATCATCTCATCACAATATAACATCATGATAAACACATATTTCATCACCTTTTTATCTCAATTTCCTTTTCATCTTACTTTTTTATATCCTTAATCCTACAATTTCTAACTTGTTTTAATATTTAGGTAGCAACGCAAGAAAGTGGAGTACAAAGGTAAAATAAGAGCAAACCCGCATAAGCTATCAAGAATGGGCCAGGATTTATAAAGATTGGATTAAGATTCATCAAGATGGGTTAACACTATGACCATGTGTGCAAGAAGGTTCAAGATTATGCCAAGATTCGTTTTTGGAGAAGCCCGAAAGAAGAAGTGGATTAAAAGTTACAAAGCAGAAATCTGTCTGTGCAAATCAGCCCACTTACACGGACCATTGTGAATGCCTCAGATAGAATCAGAATGTGAGTAAGGTATGGTTGGAAAGATCTAGAAGTCTAGTTTCCAATGGTTCATGAATTACTCAAATCGGAGTCCTACAGCCACGGGAATTCCTGTTTTGGGGAGGCATAGTCAGTCTGCGGGAATATGATTACTTGTTTTACTAGGAATTGAAGCCTTGTACGTTTTCCAGCTGTTCCATCTTCTAAAATTCCAGCAAGCAACCCAAATTACAAGAAAATTAAGGAGAAGAATTTCCCCTTTTTAATTAGGATTTTTTTTTTTCCTTTTTAAATTAGGAGTTTCTATCACCTTTTTAATTAAGTTTTGTATTTATTCTTTTATTAGGATTTATAATACCTTTTTGTTTAGGACTTTTATTTAATTAGTTTAATCCTTTTCCTTTTAGAATTAAATTGTGAACTCCTATTTATTTGAGGATTAATTTTCTCTTATAAATAGAGAGGCTTAAGATATTTGTAAGAGGTCGCTCATTCTTTGTATTAAGCTTTACTCAACCAATTTTTCCCTTTCATTATATTCAAGATTTCAAGTGTAAGAATAATTACACCATACTTCACCTTCTACACCTTCATCCATGACTAAGTTGAGGAGCCCTCGCTTGTCTCAACAAAGAGTGTCCAATCATTTCGTATCCATAGGGAGCCCCGAAGAGAAAAAGTGTAACATGACCTCTTTACCTTGTAGTTATTTCTTATTCTTGAATATTGGTTATATGAATTGATTTCTAGCAATATTCTTGGTTTTATGATTTCTATTGCTTCAATATTCTATGTGTTCTATGATTCTAGTTTTTGTTATGTTTGTGTGTTTGCGCTTAATGCTTGACTAGATATAGGGAGCCCCGAGTCTAGGTCATTAAAAGTGTCGTCCGGAGCCCCGGGCACGTACTTAAGAGAATATGCAAGTAACTCGTAAGATTAAGATTATAGGATTACGTAGGTTAAAGTTAATACAATTATGAATGAGTTAGATTAACGATTAGTTGACCATGTAAATAACAAATTAGGATAGTTTAGATTAGTTAATCACGTAGGATAATAGAAACAATCAAGTACCCCCCCCCCCCCTCCCCCACCATAATTAATTAATCAAACGATAATCATGCTTAGGTACCCTCAATCCCCGGTTAAGAACGATCCCTATTTACCAATACTACATCTACAAAAGAGGGTTTTTAATTGCATATGTTTCCTTAAATGTTGAGTGTGACTTTGTATTTACTTTAATGCATAATTTTTGCGTATCAATTTTTGGCGTTGTAGCTGGGGATTGAAAAATCTCTTGTGTGATTTCATTTGTGTAAATATGTTTATAATGTAACTATCTTACTTGTATATAACTTTCACACTTGTAAATTGTGGAAACATCGTCTTAGCTCTATATGTATATTCGAAGAAATTAATTTGTAAAGTTGAGTACTAATTTAATTTATGAAGAAACAGGAAAATAGTTCAAAAGAAAAGGCGACCGATTGAAGCTTTACCTCGAGGAAATTGGTTCACAGGAAGTGGGGTTCGAAAGAGTGCATAGACCTCATATCGAATGAGTTGATTGAAGCACTTCGTCTAGACTGAAGACGTTAAACTTAAGTGCTTGTTGGGAGGCAACCCAATGGAGGAGTCTACAAAAGATTTGCATTCTCTTCCCTTATCTTATATTTTCGTTTGTTTTTATTTTTATTTTATTTTCGTACAACTCTATCTCATACTTGATTCTATGCTTTTACTTTGATATATTGAGGGTAATGCCAACTTTAAGTGTGGGCGAGGGTTTTACAACTTTATGAGACTTTGCAAAAAAATACAAAAAATAAATAAAAAAATCAGAAAATAATAATCATAGTAATAATAATAAAAGATGAAAATAAAATATATTTTGTCAGGACCCGTCCCAAATATCGCCTCGATACCCGGGACGAACCCTGCTCCCGTCTGACAATCACACTCAAAGTACCAAAATAACCTCAATACCACTATAAGCATAACTATCAGACGAAGGAGTAAATATAATACAATTGTAAGTCAGAGCATAGTTCTATAAAATGGGCACAAAATTCTACTATGCTAGTCTCGCAACGGAAGAACGTCGTAAGCTCTATGCCTCGATTCCTGCCTCAACGTTCACCCCGACGCTATCACCACGACCTGGAGGGAAAATTTAAAACCAAAAGTGTGAGTGGACTAAAGAAAATAAAAGTTTCAAAAACCATTTCTCATCAAATCAGAGTTAAGAAAACTATAATAATATTTGTTCCCTCCGTTTTGAAAACATACATGCCCAACTATATATTAGAAAACCATAACATAAAACCTCATAAGAAACAGAAACACTATAAAACGGATCTAAAACTCATATCATAAGCATCATAAAATCGTATCAGAAATCGTGAATATCAAACCATCATTTTACGATCAAACCTGCTGGGTCTATCCGAGTCTTTAAACTCAACCAGGCCTCAAATGTAATTCCGAGTCTTTAAACTCCCCAGTCTTTAAACTCAATAGGCCTACGGGGGTAATATCATGAATATCCGAGTCTTTAAACTCCCGAGTCTTTAAACTCAATCTGGGCCCGTCCCCCGTTAATCATAATCCCGGTCTTTAAACCCAATATCCAGATCCAGCAAATCTAATCCAAATTCAATGTAAACCTATTTCTAAATCCATAACCAAACTCGAATCCGAAATCCCCGGTTCGAAGCCCATCCGGCGTTCAGAACCGCCATTCCGAACCCAAATCCGGTAATCCACTTTTTAAACCAAAACCACATTTAATCACAAATCATGTTTCACAATCCATTTATCATCATCAGAAAACACTTATAGATTGAAATCCCCAAATATGGTATCAAAGTCCGAAAACTAGCGTTTCTCGAAAAACGTGCAAAATCCCAGAAATGTCTCGAAAAACGTGCAAACGTATCAACCACATATAATCATCAACAAGAAGCATAAAAACACATTTAATATCATAAAACATCAATAAAAATAGTTAGGGATGCTCGAAAGAAAGAAAAAGTCCACTCACGAATCAGAACGAGTCAATCGCGCTCCGTGCGCTCCTCGACCATCTCAGGCGTCTCCCGTCTTGTCCATATGCACCAAATAGAGTCACAATTACATCAAGGATATTAACCCTAATTTCCCCAATTTTTTGGGAATTTATTAATATTTTAATCTTAAACCCTAAACCGTCCGGATTTCCGAACTACCTCATAACATCGTCCGATTCACCCGAAAATCATACCAATGGATTCCTTAGAACATTTAGAACCAAAACCATGTTGGAAGTTTGGCCGGAATCCTCCCCACGCGCCTCCACGCGCTGCCCAAAGTGGCTGCGCGTGGGCCTCACGCGACTTCTACAGTGCTCCTTCAACCTCGAGCCACCCGGTTCAACACAGTTGAACCGGCGTGACCGGTTCTCCTCCGTTCCTCCGCCGTTCTTCCTCCTTTCATCTCCACTAGCATCGTCCAGTCGCTAGCAACCTTCCCATGTCCTTACAATTGAAATTCACGGCCCAAACCACACGATTTCTCCCTCGAAAAAACTGAGCCCGTGGCCCCTGTTTTGGCCGCCGGCCGCCCAGGTCCTCCCCCGGCACGGCACCACAACCAAACGACTCCTGGGACCTCCAGGAGTCTCTCCACGACCACCAAATCCCTCGACTTTAGCCCTAGGTCCACGACTTTCGAATTGAAATTCACGGGAAAAAAAGAGGAATTAAGATTACCTTTCGATTCAGTCTCCGCCGTGTGCACCGCCGCGTGCCACGGTGTTCGTTGGGTTCCCTGCAACCACCTAAGCCTCCCACTGTCTTGGTTTGAGCCACCACATGGCACAACCACCGCCACAGTCCACCGTCTCTCTGTTTTCTCCAAAAATCCAGCCGTCCGCCGTCGTGTCCCCGTGCACTAATCCTCCACCAAAACACGATCACCAGCTCAGCCTTGTCTCTCTGTCACTCTCTCAATTCACACTTCACTCACTCACGCCCTGAATCGATCGCAGTCTCTCCAAGTTTTCCCCTCTGTTTTCTGTGTTCAAAGCCCAATTACACGATTTTGAACGTGCACAAAGTGTGGCCGTGCACACTTAGGCTCTCCCAGAAGCCTCTAGCTTCTGCCCACGTGTCCACTCTTCATGGTCTCAGCACAAAATATCCCAGCCCACTACTGCCACTTGCCCTTATCTGATTGGGCTGAGGGAAAAAGACTAAAATGCCCCTAGTGTACAAATTACCATTTTGCCCTCACACTTTCTAGAGCCATAACTATTTCGTCCGACGTCCGATGATAGCATGCCGCCTGTCGTTATACTCAGGACGTCGAGACCTATCTAACGGTCCTCGGTCTACGTGAAAATCACAAGTCCACCAAAAAGTCATCATTTTCCTCATGTAGTCAAAATTACGGTAACTCCCTCAATCTTCCGAACGTCATAACTTTTCCTCCGATTGTCCGAATCGAACTTGCCACCTGTCTATGGACTCGTGACGTCCTAAACTACGTCACGGTCAAGGGTCAACACTCATCCAACTAGTAAATCAAAAAGTCAACTTTTGACGCACTATTTACAGGGGCAAAATCGTCCTTTTATACACATATTTACAAAAATTACATTTATACCCTTCTCGAAGGTACGGGTTGTTACAATCTACCCCCCTAAAAAGAATTTCGTCCCCGAAATTCAGTGAAACAAATAAGGGTACTGTTCACGCATTAAGGCCTCGGGTTCCCAGGTAGCTTCTTCCACCTGATGATTCCTCCACAATACTTTAACTAAGGGAACCGTCTTCCTCCGTAAAACCTTATCCTTCCGATCCAAAATCGCTACTAGCTGCTATTCAAAACTCAAGTCTTCCCTAAGTTCAACAGGTTGGGCTTCTAGAACATGCGAATCATCCCGTATATATTTCCGAAGCATAGATACATGGAAGACATTATGTACTTTTTCCAGGTCTGCTGGTAAAGCCAATCGATAAGCAACAGGACCAATCCGCTCTAAGATCTCATAAGGTCCAATGTAACGAGGACTCAACTTCCCTCGTCTGCCAAACCGTACGATTCCCTTCCAAGGAGATAACTTTAAGAAAACCCAGTCTCCTACTGCAAACTCCAAATCCCTGATCCTACGGTTGGCGTAGCTCTTCTGTCAGTCCTGAGCTGCCTTCAATCGATCTCGAATCAGCGCCACTTTTTCCTGTGTAAGATCCACCAGTAATGCTCTCGGAGTGTACGATACATCTTGGTCCCACCAGGATGCATCGCATAGGCTGAACAGTGAGCCTCATCCAGTATCACCTTTTTCAATGTTTCATCCTCGGGTACGCACAACTGTCCATTTTTTACCAAGGCTCCATCCTGGCGAATCTCAAAGTCCTGTCTCTCTCCAGCCTTGACCTCAATCCGAATGATGCCCAAAATAGGGTCCTCAAACTGAGCATCAATAACCTGATCAATCAAAACAGGTCGCACGTGGAAACTCGCTAAAAGTGCTCCCTGATCATCCACAGTCAACTCTACTCCCAGCCTGCGGAGCTCAACCAACAAAGGTAATCGTACTGTCCTCAAATGCGACAAAGAACTAGCTGACTTCCTGCTCAGAGCATCGGCTACCACATTAGCCTTTCCTGGGTGATACTCAATAGTACAGTCGTACTCCTTAAGCAACTCCAACCATCGGCGCTGTCTCAGATTCAGTTCCTTCTGAGTGAACAAATACTTCAAACTCTTGTGATCGGTGAAAATCCTGCACCTCTCGTCGTACAAGTAATGTCGCCAAATCTTCAGTGCATGAACCACCGCCGCCAGTTCCAAGTCATGTGTAGGGTAGTTCATCTCATGGGGTTTCAACTTCCGGGAAGCATAAGCAATCAATTTCCCGTGCTGCATCAAGACACAGCCCAAACCTTGTAAAGAAGCGTCACTATACACCTCGAACTCCCCACTATCGTCTGGAAGGGCCAACACAGGAGCAGATGTCAACCGCCTTTTAAGCTCCTGGAAACTCTGTTCACATTTCTCATCCCACTCAAACCGAACTCCTTTCCGAGTCAACCTTGTCAACGGAGCAGCAAGAATAGAGAAACCCTCAATGAAACACCGATAATAACCTGCTAAACCCAGAAAACTCCTGATCTCTGTCACCGTCTTGGGCTGTTCCCACTTTGCTACCGCCTCAACCTTCTGGGGATCCACTCTGATGCCCTCGGCTAAAATCACATGACCTAAAAATCCAACACTAGTCAACCAAAACTGACACTTGCTCAAATTCGCATATAGCTGATGCTCTCTCAGGTTCTTAAGCACTATTCTCAGATGTTTCTCGTGCGCCTTTGCACTCTTCGAATACACCAAAATGTCGTCAATGAAGACAATCACAAAATGATAAAAATACGACCGGAACACTCGGTTCATAAGATCCATAAAAGATGCGGGGGCATTAGTCAATCCAAAAGGCATCACGACAAACTCGTAATGACCGTACCTGGTCCGAAAGGCTGTCTTCTGTACATCCTCCTCTTTAACCCTTAACTGATGGTAGCCGGAGCGAAGGTCAATCTTCGAAAAGTATTGTGCTTCCTTCAACTGGTCAAACAAATCATCAATCCGGGGTAAAGGATACTTATTCCGTATGGTTACCTTATTCAACTGTCTGTAGTCAACACACAATCTCAAACCTCCGTCCTTTTTCTTCACAAATAGTACCGGCGCTCCCCACGGTGACATACTCGGTCGAATGAATCCTATATCGACCAACTCTTGCAACTGGGCCTTAAGTTCCCTCAATTCTGCAGGTGCCATGCGATAAGGAGTCTGTGAAATAGGCTGTGTACCTGGTAAAAGATCAATCGTGAACTCAATATCTCGCTGAGGTGGTAATCCTGGCAACTCCTCGGGAAAAACATCGGGAAAATCCCGCACCACTGGTATATCCTCCGCCCTCACTGGCGAAGCACGTGTATCCACCACATGAGCTATGTAACCCTGACACCCCTTACGCAATAGCTTACTAGCCTCAAGTGCCGAAATAACTCCAGTAGGAAGTGCACGTTGATCACCTTGAAATGTAGTCTCTGGTAATCCTGGACTCCGAAAAGTCACTCTCCTATCGAAACATTTGTAGAAGCATGATGTCTCGTCAACCAGTCCATACCCAATATAACATCAAAGTCTCGTAGATCCAATAGTAACAAATCCGCCATTAACTCAACCTCACCTACCATCACCGGACACTCTCTCAACACATGAGTCACTACCAACACCTCCCCAGTAGGTGTACTCACCCCTAAAGCACAATCCAAGGTAGACACCTCCCTCTCCATCACCAAACTACAACTCCGAGCTATAAATGAATGGGTCGCCCCGGGATCTATCAAAGCAAAAACAGTGTGACCAAGTATGGTGAGTGTACCTGTCACCACTCCCGGTGCTGATCTGGCTTCCTGCTGGGTCATAGCAAAAACTCGCGCCTGAGGTCCTGATGACCTACCGCGCCCCCTAGAACTGCTCATGGCACCACCGCCACCCCTAGGGCCTACTGCCCCTGACACTGATGTAGTACTGCACCCAGGTTCTGCTACACCTCGGCCTGCTCCACCCTCCTGAACTAACAATGGGCACTCCCTCCGAAAGTGTCCTCGCTCCCCACAGTAGTAGCAAGCATCCCTACTGGGTCCACTGGTCTGCCTCCCAGTAGAAGCAACAGAAGTAGCACTCGCCTGAGGAGTCGGCTGTGCTCTAGCTCCCCGAAATCCAGAGCCCTGAAAACTGCCTGGTCTGCCAAACCGGGCTCCACCAGCCGATAACGAACCACCATAATTGCCCCGCTTCGGGGTCCTCTGACTCGATGCTCCAGGAAAAGAATGCTCTCGGCGTCGCACACTGCCCGAGTACTGTGGCCTGGCAGGCAAACTAGCTTCCACTCTAATAGCAGCATCAGACAACTCCCGGAATGTAGCAAATGAGCCGGCTGTCACAATGGCTCTAATCTCTCCTCGAAGACCCAACTCAAACCGACGACACTTCTAAGCCTCGGTTGCCACAAATGCAGGAGCGAATCGGGATAGCATCTGGAATCTCTGCTCATACTCGGATACTGTCATGTTTCCTTGTTTCAACTGAAGAAATTCCGCCTCTTTGGCATCCCGAAAAGAACGGGGATAATACTGGTCTAGAAACCGCTCCCGGAAAGTCTCCCACGTCACAGTATGTGCATCCCATCCGGACAACTCCAGCGTATACCACCACTCGTACGCGGCTCCATCTAGCAGAAACGTAGCCAACAAGACCCGGTCCTCTGGAGGACAATGCATCACTCCAAAAATACGCTCGAGCCGGGTGATCCATCGGTGAGCTTCCTCTGGATCGGCCCCACCACTGAAAGTAGTAGCCCCGAGCCGCTGGGCTCGCTCGATCGAAGCGCTCTCAGTCCCTCTCACCGCTTCATCTTCAGGTCGTGGAGGGGGTTCACGTCTCGGAGGCATGGTCGAACGTACGCTGAAAGAGGCATAGAGTTAGTAAAACAACCTAAATCCGACACAAACCGACAAACCTATGCTCTGATACCAATTATCAGGACCCGTCCCAAATATCGCCTCGATACCCGGGACGAACCCTGCTCCCGTCTGACAATCACACTCAAAGTACCAAAATAACCTCAATACCACTATAAGCATAACTATCAGACGAAGGAGTAAATATAATACAACTGTAAGTCAGAGAATAGTTCTATAAAATGGGCACAAAATCCTACTATGCTAGTCTCGCAACGGAAGAACGTCGTAAGCTCTATGCCTCGATTCCTGCCTCAACGTTCACCCCGACACTATAACCACGACATGGAGGGAAAATTTAAAACCAAAAGTGTGAGTGGACTAAAGAAAATAAAAGTTTCAAAAACCATTTCTCATCAAATCAGAGTTAAGAAAACTATAATAATATTTGTTCCCTCCGTTTTGAAAACATACATGCCCAACTATATATTAGAAAACCACAACATAAAACCTCATAAGAAACAGAAACACTATAAAACGGATATAAAACTCATATCATAAGCATCATAAAATCATATCAGAAATCGTGCATATCAAACCATTATTTTACGATCAAACCTGCTGGGTCTATCCGAGTCTTTAAACTCAACCAGGCCTCAAATGTAATTCCGAGCCTTTAAACTCCCGAGTCTTTAAACTCTATAGGCCTACGGGGGTAATATCATGAATATCCGAGTCTTTAAACTCCCGAGTCTTTAAACTCAATCCGGGCCCGTCCCCCGTTAATCATAATCCGGGTCTTTAAACCCAATATCCAGATCCAGCAAATCCAATCCAAATTCAATGTAAACCTATTTCTAAATACATAACCAAACTCGAATCCGAAATCCCCGGATCGAAACCCATCCGGCGTTAGGAATCGCCATTCCGAACCCAAATTCGGAAATCAACTTTTTAAACCAAAACCACATTTAATCACAAATCATGTTTCACAATCCATTTATCATCATCAGAAAACACTTATAGATTGAAATCCCCAAATATGGTATCAAAGTCCGAAAACCAGCGTTTCTCGAAAAACGTGCAAAATCCCAGAAATGTCTCGAAAAACGTGCAAATGTATCAACCATATATAATCATCAACAAGAAGCATAAAAACACATTTAATATCATAAAACATCAATAAAAACAGTTAGGCATGCTCGAAAGAAAGAAAAAGTCCACTCACGAATCAGAACGAGTCAATCGCGCTCCGTGCGCTCCTCGATCGTCTCAGGCGTCTCCCGTCCTGTCCATATGCACCAAATAGAGTCACAATTACATCAAGGATATTAACCCTAATTTCCCCAATTTTTTGAGAATTTATTAATATTTTAATCTTAAACCCTAAACCGTCCAGATTTCTGAACTACCTCATAACATCGTCTGATTCACCCGAAAATCATACCAATGGATTCCTTAGAACATTTAGAACCAAAACCATGTTGGAAGTTTGGCCGGAATCCTCCCCACGCGCCTCCACGCGCCGCCCAAATTGGCTGCGTGTGGGCCTCACGCGCCTGCTACAGTGCTCCTTCAACCTCGAGCCACCCGGGTCAACACAGTTGAACCGGCGTGACCGGTTCTCCGCCGTTCCTCCGCCGTTCTTCCTCCTTTCTTCTCCACTAGCATCGTCCAGTCCCTAGCAACCTTCCCATGTCCTTACAATTGAAATTCACGGCCCAAACCACACGATTTCTCCCTCGAAAAAACTGAGCCCGTGGCCCCTGTTTTGGCTGCCAGCCGCCCAGGTGCTCCCCCGGCACGGCACCATAACCAAACGACTCCTGGGACCTCCAGGAGTCTCTCCACGGCCACCAAATCCCTCGACTCTAGCCCTAGGTCCACGACTTTCGAATTGAAATTCACGGGAAAAAAAGAGGAATTAAGCTTAACTTTTGATTCAGTCTCCGCCGTGTGCACCGCCGCGTGCCACGGTGTTCGTTGGGTTCCCTGCAACCACCTGAGCCTCCCACTGTCTTGGTTTGAGCCACCACACGGCACAACCACCGCCATAGTCCACCGTCTCTCTGTTTTCTCCAAAAATCCAGCCGTCCGCCGTCGTGTCCTCGTGCACTAATCCTCCACCAAAACACGATCACCAGATCAGCCTTGTCTCTCTGTCACTCTCTCAATTCACACTTCACTCACTCACACCCTGAATCGATCGAAGTCTCTCCAAGTTTTCCCCTCTGTTTTCTGTGTTCAAAGCCCAATTACACGATTTTGAACGTGCACACTTAGGCTCTCCCAGAAGCTTCTAGCTTCTGCCCACGTGTCCACTCTCCATGGTCTCAGCACAAAATATCCCAGCCCACTACTGCCACTTGCCCTTATCTGATTGGGCTGAGGGAAAAAGACTAAAATGCCCCTAGTGTACAAATTACCATTTTCCCCTCACACTTTCTAGACCCATAACTATTTCGTCCGACATCCGATGACAGTATGCCGCCTATCGTTATACTCAGGACGTCGAGACCTATCTAACGGTCCTCGGTCTACGTGAAAATCACAAGTCCACCAAAAAGTCAACATTTTGCTCATGTAGTCAAAATTACGGTAACGCCCTCAATCTTCCGAACGTCATAACTTTTCCTCCAATTGTCCAAATCGAACTTGCCACCTGTCTACGGACTCGTGACGTCCTAAACTACGTCACGGTCAAGGGTCAACACTCATCCAACTGGTAAATCAAAAAGTCAACTTTTGACGCACTATTTACAGGGGCAAAATCATCTTTTTATACACATATTTACAAAAATTACATTTGTACCCTTCCCGTAGGTACGGGTTGTTACATATTGTGTGTTTTATGTTTTTGTTTTTAAAGTCTTAGGATGCCTTTAACCTGTCGATGATAATAATGAAAAAAAAAGAAAGATAAAAGATGACTAAAATATGGTCACTACAACTTGAATTCATTTGTTAATGCTTTCTGATTGAATTTTTATGACTTGTAGTAGATGATGCATGATAAACTGGTACATAACGAACATGTTAAGATTTGTATGAATCATATGAACCCTATGTGAGCTTTAGAGCCATATATACTTCTTTTTTGAGTGATTCATAGGAGTTATTTGTTTAAATTGATATACATGTCATAGTTTTTAATGAACTATAGAGTACTAGAACTTATTCTATGTGATTTTCAAAGCTTTTAAGTCAATAAACTCTCTGATTTTGGACATGCTTAAGGTAATAGGGTTAACATGACTTATCTAAATATCAATGTCCCTATTTGATCACACAAGTGTGATCCCCCTAGTTTAACTCCCTTTGAGCCTACATGGAGCCTTTCTTTCATCGCCCTAAACATCTATTCCCGTGAGCCTAGTATAGACATCTTTTACCCTTGTTCCAAAGACTTGGTTGAAGACTTCAAGATTGCGTGAAAAATGAGATATGATGATTGAAGACTTGTATTTATGTATAGGAAAGGACTTCCTCAAACTACATTGTAAACATAGAGTTACCATGGAAAAAAAATACGAGAGAAAGAAAAAAAAAAGGTGATTAAAAAAAAAGAGAAAAGGATCGAAAAAAGAAAAAATAAATTAAAAAACAATATTTTAAATCTCTCGAATGGTAAATAAGTTTTGAGTTTGAGTTAAGTGTTCCATCCTTGTGAATTTGGAAACATTGAAGATTTATGCCTTTGTCCTAATTACAATGCTCAAGCGCGTTTCAAGTATTTGCTAGGGACTAGCAAAATCTAAGTGTGGGGGTATTTTATTCGAAGCACTTATGCCTATGTGATAGAACCTTTGGTGAGTCCTGGAACAAATTTAACACCACTATCCTAAAAATTCCTTGCCTCTACACCTAGCCCCATTACAACCTTAAATTAAGACCTTATGATCCTTGAGATGAGTAAAATTTGATTAGTTGAGTCTATCACTTGGGTAAGCTTATGGTTTTGGTTCATTTGTGCAAGTATGTTCATATTCTTATGGTTTATGTTTGAAATTTTTATGAGGTAACTTACTTTCTATTATGTGAGCATCTTTCTCACATATATTGAGTGCAAACACAAACCCTATACACATTGAGTGAAATCTTGAGTGCATATCCCTTGTGAGTTGATTCATACTTGTTTTATTCATATTGAGATACATTTCACCAAATTCACTCATTGTCTTACTTGTCAAGGTATTTTGTTATGATGTATTAACTTTTGAATTCCATATGCTATATAGTTATTTAGTGTAAATCTTTGATGCCATACTTATGTTGATACAATTTGAGACAAATGTTTAAGGGCTTAGTAGTTTTTATTTTTAAGAAAAAAGAAAAAAAATATATGAGTTTTCAAAGCCTTAATTTGTTTTGGTATTTGCTAGGGGCTAGCAAGGTTTAAGTATGGGGGACATCACATATGATATCATAGGATCATCTATTACCATGTTTGTATAATCACACACCCATAAACACATGACCATCATACATCATACATCCATCATCACGTTATTATCGTATATGATTATATTATATAAGATAGTTTTGTATTTTAACTTAAAGAAAACTTTCACACAAAAAATATTCAATACTTTCATAAGCTTATCATTTATCATAATTATACAAATATGATTATAAATAAGCCCTTTTCAAAATAGTTAACATTATAAATGTACAAATAGTATAATCACACATTTTAAACCATGTCCTTGCTTACATATTTCCACTTTCATCTTTTAGGTTTCATTGCTGAATTTAATCATCCAATTTAACCTTATTTTCCTGAAATTATTCAAAAGTGACTTGAATTTAAAACATAATATAACATCACACAAACATAAGTCTGAAAGTACACCCTAATGACATCCAATTAATTCGAAAATTTTATTACTGAACTCAGAATTTTAAGATGAAGATATTTCATGTTGACCGCAACCGGAGATGCCGTCGTATGCACCCTCATGTGACAGTGAGGGTCCTTGCGTGCGGGCTTCAAACATTGGCCTGTCACCAGCAACCTCTAGCGGGTCGACACACAGGCTTGCGCGCAGGACCCAGTCCAGGCGACCTGACCCGGTCCTAATTTCATCGTTTCACAATTTTCCTTGCTTTCTACGTCTAATAAACTCTAACTAAAGTGAAGAGGAGTTTTATCATTTAAAAACTAAGGAAGCTTACCTCAAACCTCATCAACGTTTTCCTAGGTTCGGTCGTCCATCCAAATGATCCCAGCTTCCAACTTTTCATTTTTCCAGTCTAAAATGATCATCAGGACTCGTAAAGCCTGCTAAAATCCTTGGTTTTGTGCTAGAGAAACCCTTGAAAGAGATTGACCTTCCACATACCATTTTTTTGAATCTACCAGGGTTTGCTTTATTGCTACGAGCCCAAAGGATTCAGCCACTCCAGTTTCCTCCTAGTCCTTTTCTCCCCCTTTCATGTTCTCTTTCTCCTTTTATTTTTCTCCTTGGCTAGTTCTCTCTCCTGGTTCTCATTTTCTTCTAGTTTTCTTCATTTTCGGTTACTTCTCCCCAAAGCACAATAACTCTCTCTCTCTCTCTCTCTCTCTCTCTCTCTCTCTCTCTCTCTCTCTCTCTCTCTCTCTCTCTCTCTCTCTCTTTCTCTCTTTCTCTCACACACACACATAGAGCCTATATATAATAGTGTAGGTTGGTGGGAATATGAAAATAAAAGAGGGAAACTAGACAGTTCTAGACTTCCCTAGATTCCTTTTATAAAATTACCTAAATACCCTTGATGAAAAAATTACTAAAATACCCTTAAATAATTTTGACCCATACCAAACCTATTCCATTTCCGATTTCGGCATGTTGCTTGTCTATGGACTCAGGAACCCATGATCATCCTAATGGTCCTTTCAAATTATCTAGAAAATGTCCACATCAAAAAGTCAAATTTTTTTACCTTCAGGGGAAAAATCGTCATTTTTACTTTTCTCAAATTTTTGGGTTATTACAACCTTCCTCCCTTAAAAAATTTTTTCCACAAAAGTTTAGAAAAAATTCCAATTTTTTGTCTATGCTGAAATTGGACAACTGAGTTACTCAAAATTAAACAACCTTCCGACTAAATGGTGACTTGACATCAACAATTATGGGATTCTTGTATAGCCTTAATTACTTCATATAAACAACCTTTAACTACTTCATATATTCTAGTCATTCTTCGAGTCATATTCAGGAACACAAAGTACCACATCACTTATGTCAGGACCCACCCCGATTATCACGTCCTCCTCCGAGGTGAACCCTGCTCCCGTCTGACAGCCCAACACGAAAGACCGAAATAACCTCATGAAAACCTCAAATTACACTGTCAGACGAAGGAGAAATTTAAAACATCCAACAATCAACCGTTATACAGAGCATAGTACACAACAAAGTAAAGCGAAAACTATACGCACAACAGAAACTTAAAAACACTCCGAAACAAACTCCGGGAACTCTAGAGTACACTATGCCTCCGACACTGCCTCAACGCCAACCCCCGCGCTAGCTTCGCGACCTGGAGGGCAATTAAAAACCAGAAGGTGCGAGTGGACCAAAAAGAATAAAAGTTTCAAAAACCATATCATAAACAAACCAGGGTTTGGCCCTCCGTTTTGAAAACATGCATGCATAACCCAATTTCAGAAAACATTTATAAACCATTTTATTTTCATCATGGAAACCGCAGCAACATAAACACAGTATGATAAACGTTATAAACATTAGCAGTAAAACATAAGATACCAATGTAATTATCCGATCAAACCTGCTAGATCTATCCGAGTCTTTAAACTCCCGAGTCTTCAAACTCAATCCAGGCCTCAATATAATCCGAGTCTTTAAACTCCCGAGTCTTTAAACTCAACAGGCCTACGGGGGAAAATATCAATATATCCGAGTCTTTAAACTCTCGAGTCTTTAAACTCAATCCGGGTCTTTAAACCCAATCCGGGCCCTTCCCCCTTCAAACATAATCCAGGTCTTTAAACCCAATAACCAGATCCAGCAAATCCGATCCAAAACCATTTGAAAACCATTTCGAAATCCATATCCAAACCCGAATCCGTAATCACTGGTCCGAAACCCTTCCGGCATCCAGAACCGTCATTCCGAACCCAAATCCGGAAATTCACTTTTCAACTTTAAAACAAAATCTCGCTTTCCCGAAATCCGATTCTAAAACTCAAAACCCTTGATCATCAAATCATGTCTCAAATCCCTTTATAATCATTGAAAACCATTCATCATTTGAAATCCCAAAATCATGGCATCACAATCAGAAATCAAGCATTTCTCATAAAACGTGCCAAATACGCCATTTCTTCGAAAAACGTGCAATAATGTAAAACAGTTATAACGTATTCAATAATCATGAAATCACATATAAAACCATAGCATAAGTAATTAAAAGCAGTTATGCATGCTCAGTTTTAAGGAAGAAGTCCACTCACAGTTACCGGGCACGTCACTCGCGTCCCGTACGTCCTGTACGTTCCTCGTCCTCCTCGGGGATTCCCGATCCTGTCACAAGTCACCAAAATACGTCACTAACATGTCCTCTAAGGTTCTCCTAATTTCCCACATATTTCCCTGAACTTCTAACGTAGCTAACCGGGACCCTAAACCTTCAACCTCGTAAAACTAACCCGAAACAACGTCCGATTGTCTCGCAACTTGTCCCAAAAGACTCTTTACAACGATTAGACCAAAAACCTAACTGAGCACTTCCCCGAAAAATCCCCCACGCATCCCCACGCGCCTGCACAGAAACACTGTTCATCGTCTTCCTCGATGGTCAGACCGGTCTGAACCGGCGTGACCGGTTCTCTGCCTTCCTGCAACCATTTCTGCTTCTTGTTCCACCAGTCGCTTTGTCCCCTTCTTAGACATCGATTCCCCTCAACCAAACACGACAACACAACCCAAATCGCCTCCGCCCAGGCTCGAACCCATAACCAACAAAACCACTGTTTCTCAATCGGGCCACCCGTGCATCCCCCCTTCACGGCTGCACAACCAACAACTTCCTAGGGACCTACTTAGTCGACTAGCACTCACCAAACACTTGGACTCATACCCAAAATCCACGACTCACCGTTTGAACCTAAACTGAAAAATAGAGCAAACAGGGGAAAGAAGAGAAATTACCTGTTGTCCGTGCTCCACCGCAAGCTTCACCGTGTCCACTGGGTCTATTACGGTCCCTGGACACCACCAGAAGCCACGATTGATCAGCACCACCACCAAACTCCCTCGACATCTATCTGTTTTCCTGAGAACTCACACTTCACACACACCAGTTTCCCTCACACGATTCTCACGCAAGACTCACTCACCAGCTCTAACTTAGTCTCTTCTCACTCTCACCAGGTTACAAGGCCGCACACCTCCCTTCACCTGATCGATTTCCTCTCAAAACTCAGTCTCTGTTCTCTCAAGCACGACTAACACAACCATTTTAATTTCACCGCGTAAAGAACCAGAACCCACTAGACCACCCCCACGTGTCCAACTCCTGTAGTCCCAATTCCAAAAATATCCAATTAGCACTGCACACTTGGCCTTATCTGATTCGCCCAATTCCCAAGGCACAAAAAAGACCAAAATACCACTAATGTTCAAATTACGATTCTACCCTTAACCGTTCTAGACCCGTATCTCGCTCGTTCGACGTCCGATGAAGGCATGCCGCCTGTCGTTGAACTCAGGACGACGAGACCTACCTAACCGTCCTCGGTCTACATGAAAACCAAGCGTCCAGTGAAAAGTCAACCTTTTCCCCCTTATTTTACCAAATTACGGTAATGCCCTCAACCTTCCGAACATCATATCTTCCTCCTCGGATGTCGGAATCGGGTGTGTCACCTGTCTACGGACTCGTGACGTCCCGAACTACGTCACAGTCATTGGTCAATGCCCAATTGACCGTCTGAACTAAAAGTCAACATTTTGCCCAAACCAGGGGCAAAATCGTCATTCTACGCCCAAGGTCCAACAGTACCCAACTAACCACCGATTAAGCTCACTAATCTGTCACTAATCACTTCCCTAATCCCGACTTCCGGGACGGGTCGTTACAACTTATACCTTATTAGTCCATAACCAAGCTTAACCAATTAGTATCTCAAGTACTAGTCACGTCACACAACTGCACTACGTGTAGGCCATCACGTCAACATCATTTGAGAAAAATGTGGTATCAACCAGATTATATTAATATTTCCTCGAGGTTATATCTGTACGACCCGTAGGTAAACAACTCAGGATATAGAATCCAGCTTAATGTTCGAGTGGGAATCGACTCAGGATATAGAGCCCTACTCGACATCTGAGTCGTCACCACAATACCAGTCTCAAGATAAAGAACACTGCTCGACGTATGAGAGTAACCAATATCCACACATAGAAATCTCTCGGGATATAAAGCCCAGCTCGACGTCCAAGTGTAAAATAACTCAAGATACAGAGCCTAACTTGACGTCTGAGTCAGTGCCAATCTTAAGATACAGAGCCCTACTCGATGTTTGAGACTAACTAACCACCACATCACATATCCACTCACAAATACAACATTTGAACCAACTAGCAGTTCAAAGTCCCCGTTCACAATAATGCACAAATATAAAAAAAATACACATTTATAACATACATTTATTCCTTAAACCATATCCATTTTTCCGCATTTCAAATACTGAGTTTAAGCCAAAAATTTCGTAAACTTTGTAAAACATACATTCAAAACAACCAATATTTTCCCCAAAAATCATCAAATGAGTGTTCGAAAATAATATTTAATTCATTCCAACATATATTCAAACCAAATTGTCATTCTGAAACTCAAATCTTTACCCAATACCATTTCCATAAAACTGCGTAAAATGAGCTTTCAAAATTAATTTTAAAAGTTTCAAAGATAATCAATAATTCACTTGAAATAACATATCTAGTACTTATACTCTGATAATAAGTTGGCAGGACCCATCCCCAAATTTACTAAAAACTCGAGTTGGTCTTGCTCCCAGTTGACAACTCTTGTCAGATAAGGGATTTCCTCATTTATCCGTGTCCATATCCTATTAGATTAACCAAATTAAACCCACCCTTACTAGGTTACCGCCCACGTCCAACCCACTAACGCCGTCAAGTAGTGATAAATGTCATTTGACTAATCCGAAACATTAGTTCATTAAATGCTCATATTTCTTTATACATAACAATTTTTGAAAAGGTTTATTCATCATAAAATTACCATTAGCATCACACCTTCACCATATCGTTTTATACCATTTCCATGATTTATCATCAAGTCATCATATGTATTATCAATTTATCACGACATATTTTCATATCATCTCATCACAATATAACATCACATATGATATCATAGCATCATCTATTACCCTATTGGCATAATCACACACCCATAATCCGAGTCTTTAAACTCCCGTGTCTTTAAACTCAACAGGCCTATGGGGGAAAATATCAATATATCCGAGTCTTTAAACTCTCGAGTCTTTAAACTCAATCCGGGTCTTTAAACCCAATCTGGGCCCGTCCCTCGTCAAACATAATCCGGGTCTTTAAATCCAATAACCAGATCCAGCAAATCCGATCCAAAACCATTTGAAAACCATTTCGAAATCCATATCCAAACCCGAATCCGCAATCACTGGTCTGAAACCCTTCCGGCATCCAGAACCGTCATTCCGAATCCAAATCCGGAAATTCACTTTTCAACTTTAAAACCAAATCTCGCTTTCCCGAAATCCGATTCTAAAACTGAAAACCCCTGATCATCAAATCATGTCTCAAATCCCTTTATAATCATTGAAAACCATTCATCATTTGAAATCCCAAAACCATGGCATCACAATCAGAAATCAAGCATTTCTCGTAAAACGTGCCAAATACGCCATTTCCTCGAAAAACGTGCAATAATGTAAAACAGTTAAAGCGTATTCAATAATCATGAAATCACATATAAAACCATAGCATAAGTAATTAAAAGCAATTATGCATGCTCAGTTTTAAGGAAGAAGTCCACTCACAGTTACCGGGCACGTCACTCGCGTCCCGTACGTCCTGTACGTTCCTCGTCCTCCTCGGGGATTCCCGATCCTTTCACAAGTCACCAAATACGTCACTAAAATGTCCTCTAAGGTTCTCCTAATTCCCCACAAATTTCCCTGAACTTCTAACGTAGCTAACCGGGACCCTAAACCTTCAACCTCGTAAAACTAACCCGAAACAACGTCCGGTTGTCCCGAAACTTGTCCCAAAAGACTCGTTACAACGATTAGACCAAAAACCTAGTTGAACACTTCCCCGGAAAACGGCCCCCGCGTCCCCATGCGCCGCCCAAAGTGACTGCGCGTGGGCCTCACGCGCCTGCACAGAAACACTGTTCATCGTCTTCCTCGATGGTCAGACCGGTCTGAACCGGCGTGACCGGTTCTCTGCCTTCCTACAACCATTTCTGCTCCTTGTTCCACCAGTAGCTTCGTCCCCTTCTTAGACATCGATTCCCCTCAACCAAACACGACAACATAGCCCAAATCTCCTCCTCCCAAGCTCGAACTCGTAACCAACAAAACCCTTGTATCTCATTCCGGCCACCCGTGCATCCCCCTTTCACGGCTGTACAACCAACAACTTCCTAGGGACCTACTTAGTCGACTAGCACTCACCAAACACTTCGACTCATACCCAAAAGCCCCGACTCACCATTTGAACCTAAACTGAAAAACAGAACAAACAGGGGAAAGAAGAGAAATTACCTGTTGTCCGTGTTCCACCGCGAGCTCCACCGTGTCCACTGGGTCCACTACGGTCCCTGGACACCACCAGAAGCCACGATTGATCAGCACCACTACCAAACTCCCTCGACACCTCTCTGTTTTCCTGAGAACTCACACTTCACACACACCAGTTTCCCTCACACGATTCTCACTCAAGACTCACTCACCAGCTCTAACTTAGTCTCTGCTCACACTCACCAGCTCACAAGGCCACACACCTCCCTTCACCTGATCGATTTCCTCTCAAAACTCAGTCTCTGTTCTCTCAAGCATGACTAACACAACCATTTTAATTTAACCGTGTAAAGAACCAGAACCCACTAGACCACCCCCACGTGTCCAACTCCTGTGGTCCCAATTCCAAAAGTATCCAATTAGCACTGCACACTTGGCCTTATCTGATTGGCCCAATTCCTAAGGCACAAAAAAGACCAAAATACCCCTAATGTCCAAATTACGATTCTACCCTTAACCGTTCTAGACATGTATCTCGTTCGTCCGACGTCCGATGAAGGCATGCCGCTTGTCGTTGAACTCAGGACGACGAGACCTACCTAACCATCCTCGGTCTACGTGAAAACCAGGCGTCCAGTGAAAAGTCAACCTTTTCCCCCTTATTTTACCAAATTACGGTAATGCCCTCAACCTTTCGAATATCATAACTTTCTCCCCGGATGTCGGAATCGGGCGTTCCACCTGTCTACGGATTCGTGACGTCCCAAACTTCATCACAGTCATCGGTCAATGCCCAATTGACCTTTCGAACTAAAAGTCAACATTTTGCCCAAACTTGGGGTAAAATCGTCATTCTATGCCCAAGGTCCAACAGTACCCAACTAACCACCGATTAAGCTCACTAATCCGTCACTAATCACTTCCCTAATCCCGACTTCCGGGATGGGTCGTTACAATCTACCCTCCTTAAAATATTTTCGTCCCGAAATTCCACAACTCGTACCCTACATCTGGTCTCCTATCCGGTGGTCAACTCTTAAACAACAACAACTTCTCATGACAGGTTCCAACCTATCATCTCCACCTTGGGTATAACACAATGCTCTTACAACCAGTTCAACACTTCTGACCCTCTCTCAAGTCGAACGAACCTAAACTTCATGGTGTACGTGAGGGAAACTCTATGAAAAGAAACAAAGGTATTTTAAAATACCTCATTTAGAGTACCCAATCGAATTCATAGAGTACGTCCTCACGTACAACCACCTACACCCTCCGGAAACCAACTCAACCACTACCCAACTTCACTACCTCGCCTTCACTTCCTTAACTGCTGCTCCGGCCACCCTGTTGGAATAATTCAACAAAGTCCTAAAGGCACTCCTAGATTGTGGGTTCTCTCAATAACCTCATATCGATCAGTTATAGTCACTCATTTCCAATTCCTTCCGTCATCCTTCACGGAACTCACTGTAGTCCTGAACCTCGTCACTCCAAGTCACCTAAGGAAAACTCATAAACTCCACCCTGGGTTCCAGTAAAAAGAGGTGCACAACACGACCAAGGATAGTAAAAGTACCTGTCACGGCACCTGGTGCTGACTGAGCCTCCTGCTGAGTCATCGCAAACACTCGGGCCTGGGGTCCTGAAGATCTACCATGTCCCCTCGAACTACTAGTGGCACCACTACCTCCTCTGGTGCCTACAGTCCCTGATGCTGACGCTGTGCTCCGTCTTGGCTCCGCCGCTCCTCGGCCTACGCCACCCTCCTGGGGTAACAACGGACACTCGCGTCGGAAGTGACCTCACTCCCCACAGTAGTAACACACATCCCGACCGGGACCACTACTCGGTCTCCCGGTGGACGCAACAGACGTCGCACTAGCTTGCGGAGTCGGCTGTACTCGATGTCCACGGAACTCTGAACTCTGGAAACTACCAGGTCTGCCAAAATAATCATCACCCGCCGACGATGCTCCACTGTAGTTACCCCTCATCGGTGTCCTCTGGCTCGAAGCTCCAGAAAAAGGTGGCTCCTGGCGTCGTACCGGTAAGCTAGCCTCAACCCTTACCGCAACATCCGATAACTCTCGGAGGGTCGCAAACAATCCAGCCGTCACTATGGCTCGAATCTCACCTCGCAGGCCCAACTCAAACCTACGGCACTTCTCGGCTTCAGTATCCACAAACGCAGGAGCAAAACGAGACAACATCTGAAACTTCTGTTCGTACTCAGCCACACTTATGCTCCCCTGTTGGAGTTGCAGAAACTCAGCCTCCTTGGCATCACGGAAAGAAAGAGGGTAATACTGATCCAAAAACCGCTCCCTAAACGTCTCCCAGGTCACAGTGTGGGCATCCCAGCCTGACAACTCGAGGGTATACCACCACTCGTACGCCGCACCATCCAGTAAAAAGGTTGCCAGAAACACTCGATCCTCCGGTGGGCATCGCATCACTGCGAAAATCCGCTCAAGTCTCGTGATCCACCTCTAGGCTTCCTCAGGGTCTGCCCCACAACTAAACGTCGTAGCCCCGAGCCGCTGGGCTCACTCAATCGTAGTACTCTCCGCACATCTCGCCGCTTCGTCCTCAGGTCGTGGATGGGGTTCACTTCTCGGAGGCACAGTCAACCGCAAGCTGAAAGAGGCATAGAATCAGTAAAACAACCTAAACACAACCTCGCAACAGACACAAACCAACAACCTATGCTCTGATACCAAATTGTCAGGACCCACCTCGATTATCACCACGATAACCGAGGTGAACCCTGCTCCCGTCTGACAACCCAACACGAAAGACCGAAATAACTTCACGAAAACCACAAATTACACTGTCAGACGAAGGAGAAATTTAAAACATCCAACATTCAACCGTTATACAGAGCATAGTACACAACAAAGTAAAGCGAAAATTGTACGCACAACGGAAACTTAAAAACACTGCGAAACAAACTCCGGGAACTCTAGAGTACGCTATGCCTCCGACATTGCCTCAACGTCAACCCCCGCGCTAGCTCCACGACCTGGAGGGAAATTAAAAACCAGAAGGTGTGAGTGGACCAAAAAGAATAAAAGTTTCAAAAACCATTTCATAAAAAACCAGGGTTTGGCCCTTCGTTTTGAAAACATGCATGCATAACCCAATTTCTGAAAACATTTATAAACCATATTATTTTCATCATGGAAACCGCAGCAACATAAACAGAGTATGATAAACGTTATAAAACATTAGCAGTAAAACATAAGATACCAATGTAATCATCCGATCAAACCTGCTGGATCTATCCGAGCCTTTAAACTCCCGAGTCTTTAAACTCGATCCAGACCTCAATATAATCCGAGTCTTTAAACTCCCGAGTCTTTAAACTCAACAGGCCTACGGGGGGAAATATCAATATATCCGAGTCTTTAAACTCCCGAGTCTTTAAACTGAATCCGGGTCTTTAAACCCAATCGGGGCCCGTCCCCCGTCAAACATAATCCGGGTCTATAAACCCATTAACCAGATCCAGCAAATCCAATCCAAAGCCTTTTGAAAACCATTTGGAAATCCATATCAAAACCCGAATCCAAAATCACTGGTCCGAAGCCCTTCTGGCATCCAGAACCGTCATTCGAACCCAAATCCGGAAATCCACTTTTCAACTTTAAAACCAAATCTCGCTTTCTCGAAATCCGATTCTAAAACTGAAAACCATTGATCATCAAATCATGTCTCAAATCCATTTATAATCATTGAAAACCATTTATCATTTGAAATCCCAAAACCATGGCATCACAATCAGAAATCAAGCATTTCTCGTAAAACGTGCCAAATACGCCATTTCCTCGAAAAACGTGCAATAATGTAAAACAGTTATAACGTATTAAATAAACATGAAATCACATATAAAACCATAGCATAAGTAATTAAAAGCAGTTATGCATGCTCAGTTTTAAGGAAGAAGTCCACTCACAGTTACCGGGCACGTCACTCGCTTCCCGTACGTCCTGTACGTTCCTCGTCCTCCTTGGGGATTCCCGATCCTGTCACAAGTCACCAAAATACGTCACTAACATGTCCTCTAAGGTTCTCCTAATTCCCCACAAATTTCCCTGAACTTCTAACGTAGCTAACCGGGACCCTAAACCTTCAACCTCGTAAAACTAACCCGAAACAACGTCCGATTGTCTCGAAACTTGTCCCAAAAGACTCGTTACAACGATTAGACCAAAAACTTAATTGAACACTTCCCCGAAAAATGCCCCACGCGCCGGCCAAAGTGGCTGCGCGTGGGCCTCACGCGCCTGCACAGAAACACTGTTCATCGTCTTCCTCGATGGTCAGACCGGTCTGAACCGGCGTGACCGGTTCTCTCCCTTCCTGCAACCATTTCTGCTCCTTGTTCCACCAGTAGCTTTGTCCCCTTATTAGACATCGATTCCCCTCAACCAAACAAGACAACACAACCCAAATCTCCTCCACCCAGGCTCGAACCCATAACCAACAAAACCCCTGTTTCTCAATCGGGCCACCCGTGCATCCCCCCTTCACGGCTGCACAACCAACAACTTCCTAGGGACCTACTTAGTCGACTAGCACTCCCCAAACACTTGGACTCATACCCAAAATCCACGACTCACCGTTTGAACCTAAACTGAAAAACAGAGCAAACAGGGGAAAGAAGAGAAATTACCTGTTGTCCGTACTCCACCGCGAGCTCCGCCGTGTCCACTGGGTCTATTACGGTCCCTGGACACCACCAGAAGCCACGATTGATCAGCACCACCACCAAACTCCTCGACACCTCTCTGTTTTCCTGAGAACTCACACTTCACACACACCAGTTTCCCTCACACGATTCTCACTCAAGACTCACTCACCAGCTCTAACTTAGTCTCTTCTCACTCTCACCAGGTCACAAGGCCGCACACCTCCCTTCACCTGATCGATTTCCTCTCAAAACTCAGTCTCTGTTCTCTCAAGCACGACTAACACAACCATTTTAATTTCACCGTGTAAAGAACCAGAACCCACTAGACCACCCCCACGTGTCCAACTCCTGTAGTCCCAATTCCAAAAATATCCAATTAGCACTGCACACTTGGCCTTATCTGATTGGCCCAATTCCCAAGGCACAAAAAAATACCAAAATACCCATAATGTTCAAATTACGATTCTACCCTTAACCGTTCTAGACCCGTATCTCGCTCGTCCGACGTTCGATGAAGGCATGCCGCCTGTCGTTGAACTCAGGACGACGAGACCTACCTAACCGTCCTCGGTCTACATGAAAACCAAGCGTCCAGTGAAAAGTCAACCTTTTCCCCCTTATTTTACCAAATTACGGTAATGCCCTCAACCTTCCGAACATCATATCTTCCTCCTCGGATGTCGGAATCGGGTGTGTCACCTGTCTACGGACTCGTGACGTCCCGAACTACGTCACAGTTATCGGTCAATGCCCAATTGACCGTCTGAACTAAAAGTCAACATTTTGCCCAAACCAGGGGCAAAATCGTCATTCTACGCCCAAGGTCCAACAGTACCCAACTAACCACCGATTAAGCTCACTAATCTGTCACTAATCACTTCCCTAATCCCGACTTCCGGGACGGGTCGTTACAACTTATACCTTATTAGTCCATAACCAAGCTTAACCAATTAGTATCTCAAGTACTAGTCACGTCACACAACTGCACTACGTGTAGGCCATCACGTCAACATCATTTGAGAAAAATGTGGTATCAACCAGATTATATTAATATTTCCTCGAGGTTATATCTGTACGACCCGTAGGTAAACAACTCAGGATATAGAATCCAGCTTAATGTTCGAGTGGGAATCGACTCAGGATATAGAGCCCTACTCGACATCTGAGTCGTCACCACAATACCAGTCTCAAGATAAAGAAAACTGCTCGACGTATGAGAGTAACCAATATCCACACATAGAAATCACTCGGGATATAGAGCCCAGCTCGACGTCCAAGTGTAAAATAACTCAAGATACAGAGCGTAACTTGACGTCTGAGTCAGTGCCAATCTTAAGATACAGAGCCCTACTCGATGTTTGAGACTAACTAACCACCACATCACATATCCACTCACAAATACAACATTTGAACCAACTAGCAGTTCAAAGTCCCCGTTCACAATAATGCACAAATATAAAAAAAAATACACATTTATAACATACATTTATTCCTTAAACCATATCCATTTTTCCGCATTTCAAATACTGAGTTTAAGCCAAAAATTTCGTAAACTTTGTAAAACATACATTCAAACCAACCAATATTTTTGCCAAAAATCATCAAATGAGTGTTCGAAAATAATATTTAATTCATTCCAACATATATTCAAACCAAATTGTCATTCTGAAACTCAAATCTATACCCAATACCATTTCCATAAAACTGCGTAAAATGAGCTTTCAAAATTAATTTTAAAAGTTTCAAAGATAATCAATAATTCACTTGAAAACCTATTCAAATCGTTATCACATATATCATACAACACCTTTGACTCACATTGTAGATCCAACTTAAATTCCAGACCGAGCTTCATTTATAACACTTGTACTTCAAACAATTCCATAAAATTGTTAAAAATCAATTTAACATATCTCAGAAATAACATATCTAGTACTTATACTCTGATAATAAGTTGGCAGGACCCGTCCCCAAATTTACTAAAAACTCGAGTTGGTCTTGCTCCCAGTTGACAACTCTTGTCAGATAAGGGATTTCCTCATTTATCCGTGTCCATATCCTATTAGATTAACCAAATTAAACCCACCCTTACTAGGTTACCGCCCACGTCCAACCCACTAACGTCGTCAAGTAGTGATAAATGTCATTTGACTCATCCGGAACATTAGTTCATTAAATGCTCATATTTCTTTATACATAACAATTTTTGAAAAGGTTTATTCATCATAAAATTACCATTAGCATCACACCTTCACCATATCGTTTTATACCATTTCCATGATTTATCATCAAGTCATCATATGTATTATCAATTTATCACGACATATTTTCATATCATCTCATCACAATATAACATCACATATGATATCATAACATCATCTATTACCCTATTGGCATAATCACACACCCATAACCACATGACCGTCATACATCATACATTCGTCATCACGTTATTATCGTATATGATTACAATGTTATCTTAAACAAGGTAGCTAGTTTTGTATTTTAACTTAAAGAAAACTTTCTCACATAAATAATATTCATTAATTTCATATGATTATCATTTATCATAATTATAATCATCACTTTGTTAATTATTCAAATATGTTTAGAGTCAAGCCCTTTTCAAAATAGTTAACATTATAAATGTACATAATAGTATAATCACACATTTTGAACCATGTCCTTGCTTACATATTTCCACATTCATCATTGAGGTTTCATTGCTGAATTTAATCATCCAAATTAACCTTATTTTCCTCAAACTATACAAAATTGACTTTAATGTAAAACATAAACACAATATAACATGACATTAACATATGTCTGAAACTACACCCTAATGACATCCAATTAATTCGAAAATTGTATCACCGAACTCAGATTTTCAAGACGAAGATTTTTCATGTTGACTAACACTGGAGAAGCCATCACATGTGCCCTCACGCACCGATGAGGGTCTCTACACGTGGGCTTCAATCACTAGCTGGTCACCAGCAACCTCCAGCGGGTTGACCCACGGGCCTACGCACAGACCCAGTCTAGGCGACTCGACCCGCTCCTAATTTCTAAGTTTTTCATTATTTTCCTTCCTTTCTACGTCTAATACACTCTAATTAAAGTGAAAAGGAGTTCTGTCATTTCAAAACTGAGGAAACTTACCTAAAACCTCATCAACACTTTCCCATTTTCGGTCATCCATTGTACCTTCATGTCTAAGAGATCCCAGCGTCTAACATCTCATTTTTCTAGCCTAAAATGATCGTCAGAGCTTGTAAAGCTTACTAAAATCCTTGGTTGCATGCTAGAAACCCTTGAAAAAAACTGACCATCCATGAACCATTTTTTTGAATCTCCTAAGGTTTGCTTCATGGCTATAGGCTCAAGGGATTCATCCACTCCAAATTCCTCCTAGTCCTCCTCTCCCTCGTTCCTCTCTTCTTTCTCCTTTTATTTTTCTCCCTATATAGTTCTCTTTCTCTCGGTTCTCATTTTCCTCTATTTTTCTTCATTTTCGGTTACTTCTCCCCGAAGCACCATAATTCACACACACATCCTATATATAATAGTGTAAGTTGGTGGGAGTAAGAAAATAAAAGAAGGAAACTTGAAGGTTCTAGACTTCCCTAGATTCTTTTGTACAATTACCAAAATACCCTTCATGACAAAATTACCAAATGCCCCTAGCTAATTTTGACTCGTACCAAATCTATTCAATCTCTAATTTTGGCATACTGCTTGTCTATGAACTTAGAAACCCAAGACCTTCCTAACAATCCTTTCGAATTTTCTAGAAAATGTCCACATAAAAAAGTCAACTTTTTGACCAATAGGGGCAAAACCGTCATTATTACTTTTCTCAAATTCCTAGGTTGTTACAAAAACTCCCGAGCATGGTCAACTGTGGAAACAGTCAAGATAATAAAAACCCAAAACACCATTCCAAAATATAACTTTGACTACGACTTCAAGTTAAAAGAATTAAACTAGGGTCCAAGGCCGAAACACTGTTTCCACACAAGTCCATAAAACATGTGTCCAGAATAGTAAAGAAATAATTAATTAAAAACCATAAATTCGCATACCAATGCAATCATATCTAGAATACATATGTAAATCATTTAAAACAGTTATATATGCATGCAAGGTAGCTTTGAAAGCAAAGGTCCACTCACAGATTGTCTGAGCTGTACAATCCCCAAGGTCCCTGGAGCCATGTTTCCTGTCAAAAATGATACCCAAGGATCACTAACATTACAAATAGCCTAGCACTTATACCCCCTGATTCCTGGGATAGTAAACGTGTCCTGCGCACGCAACTCTTGGCTAAAAACGCCTAAAACTACCTATGAACGAACTCTAATCGCCCTGAAACCACCACCATTGAAGTCTTTTGAATAAGACCGACCGTGCCTCAAAACTCGTGCCCACGCACCGCCACGCGCTTGTAGTGCCCCCACATGCTTACACACGCCCACATGCGCGGTACAGTTAGCTTGACAACAGCTGACGTGGTCACCACATGGTTGCCGAGTAGTATTCATATAGCTTCCACACGACTTCCACCTATTTGCCACGTCACTACCACATCGGCGACACGTCAGCATCACGCCACCTCTCTGTCAGCCCTATTACTACTACGTGGATGCCACGTCAGTACATCGTGGGTACCACATCAGCACAACATGGCTGCCACATCAACACCATATGGTTTTCACGTTGGTCGTCCCATTCTTCTTGACAGGCTGACCCGCAATCTGCAACAGATGTTTTCTATCCGAACTCAAATCTCGACTCCAAAACCACAATTAAACCCAGTTATAAACTGTAATGACCTGTCCCAAATCCTTGGGATTAATTAAGGCTTAATTACGGATTAGCAAGACTAATCGAGGATTAGTCGAGGATTATCGGACGTTCGACGGGAAAGTTACGGGTCATTGAAGTTTTGAGGCACTATTGCACATTTTATGAGAAGGATTGACATTTGTCCTCAGTGGGCCCCAAATATTTTCCCCAGTCCCAATGGATGAGTGACAAGTATCACTCATCCATTGCTCCCATTACTGACACGACCCATCCCAGTCCCCCTGGGATTACCATGGAATGTGTCATGCTCCCGTCTGACAAGAGGTGTCAGACAAGGGATAACCTGTTGCCACTGCCCAACCGGGCTTCCAGAGTGCGTAAGGATCGATGGAGGAGGTGTATGATGTCCCAGTCTCTGCTGCAGTCGCATCCGGAATCAACCTGAAGGGCATTAAAACAAAAGCTGTGAGTGAACGAAAATAAACAAGTTTGTTTAAAACATTTATAAGACATTTATGCCCCTCAGTAAAAACATATGCATGCACCATCATTTGAAATCATAAATCATATAGTATGAACCCTAAGGCATGTAATAAAACCATAAACATAATTTTAGCCACTGCACTATACACTCCAATCCGACATCCCCGATGTTTGACGTCCCTGACGTCCAATAAGGTCACAATCACAAGGTTACGCGTGCCACTCGGGTCTCAATTCCGAGTTCAATCCCTGAACCCCGTTCAGGTACAGCATCCCTGATGCTTAGCGTCATAGACGCTGGACGTTCTAGACGTCCGTGACCACTCCGGGGTACCTCATCCGGAGGAGACAGTATCATATGGATGGATCTATACAGTGCAGTACCAAATACATTTTATTGATATCCAAATGCAAAGCATATATATATACATAGATAAAATTCAAACCAATCTTTAAGTTCCATCAGACGGGTATCAAGCCCAAATACCGTGAAACGTGCCATAGCCATAATTTCCATATCATCAAAACCGTTATAAGTCCAAATAGTTGATTTAAATCCAAAATCATTTGTTCAATTCCATTTTAGGGTCCTCGACCCGAAATCATGTGTATAAATCAATTGGGCCCCTGGCCCGATTTCATAAGTTAACTGGCCCCTGGCTCGAATTCATAAGTCCACTGGGCCCCCAACCCGAATTCAGAAGTCTACTGGGCCCCCGGCCCGAATTCACAAGTTAACTGGGCCCCTGGCCCGATTTTTCTTTATCAAGTCCGTAACCGTTTCATGAAATCATATCCAACCACATTTATGGAAATCGGTGCAATTCCAAAAAACCTCGATTTACGTGCAAACACGTAAATCACCTCGAAATGCGTGAAATCATATAAATTCACCGATATCCAAAATAAATCATTTAATCACAATTATAAAAATCATGAAACAGTTATGCATGCATCAAATTTATAAAACCAATGTCCACTCACAGACCGTTTAACCGAGCGCCTCGATACGCGTGCCATAGGCCTTCCCGGGCCACACCACGATCACCGGGACTCCCAATCCTGTCCAAATCACATTAGAGGATCACTAACCTCATCATTAACATCCTATTCAAGTCCCTTATTTTTCCCGAATTTTTAAGTATTTTAAAACTGGATTTAAAACCTTCGGACATCCCGAACGATATCGAAACGGGATCCGATTGACACGAAACCAACGCTAACATGTTCGTTACATTGTATAGGACAAAAGTCATGTTGACCTCACCTCGAGATTCGTGCCCACGCGCCGTCACGCGCCGCCGTGAGTGGCTGCGCGTGAAAGCCACACGCCTGCTACAGTGACTGCTACAGTCACCATCTTCACCCGTATGACTGGTAAACGGGTCTGATTACCCGCGACCTGACCCGGCCAGAAACCAATCAATTCAAGCTCGATTCCTTCCATTTTTTATCCTAAAACAATCATCAACCAAATAATTTCGGTTCTGTGTCAATGATCAACCTCGACATGGATTAAATCGACCAATCCAAGCCCGAACAGCCAAACGGGTCGTCGTTAGTAACTCACCCAACTCAAGTCCATTTTCAAATTAACTTCACAGGAAGTATACTAGGACCCAAACGAACCCAAAAGCACAACCAATTGAACAAGTGCTCACCTGGAAGTCGTCATCCACACCACTGCGTTTCCCTGAAAACAGTGGCCACCGTCCCAGCTCAACCGTGGCTGGTTCCCATCGAAAATGATATGGCTGAGCTCCAGACACTCCCAGAAAGCTAAAATCGTCCTTGGTTTGGTCCAACAAGGCTCAGAAATCAAATGCTGAATTTTCCCTCCAAGAACCAAAAAATGGTTTCTCACGGTTTTCTCTCCAATTCGACAGCCACACACGCTCAGAATGATCCTCACAACTCACTCACAATCCCTTTAATCCAATACAGTCATTAAAAGTTCCCCAAAGCACCACTCAGTCCTCTGTGTAAAGGCTCCCTGCACTGACCCGAAATCAATATTAAATGGTGTCCATGTTCTTCAAATCAGTTGCCAACCCATAAACACATGCCTCCACTACCTCAAAGCTGTCCCAAATCATTCATTAATGTTAAACAATCCGTGGGATAGATCGTACAAAACCTCCACCCACGGCTGCTCCCGATCAACCAATACCCCAGTGAAATTACCATTCTGCCCTTGTGCAGAAAATTACCAAAATGCGCCTCACGTATCTAGACCCGTAACTCGGTCATTCGGACTCCGATTGATGCGTGCCGCCTATCTACGGACTCAGAGCATCGAGACCATCCTAACGGTCCTCGTTCCTCGGTCATCGGACCTCCTGATCAAAAAGTCAACATTTCCACTTATTTCGTTCAAATTACGAAAACGCCCTTGAACTTCCGTACATCATAACTTCTTCCATGAACGTCGGAATCGAACGTGCCACCTGTCTATGAACTCGTGACGTCCCAAACTACGTCACAGTCATTGGTCAAAGTCCGTTTGACCATCCGAATTAAAAGTCAACATTTTGCCCACGCCTAGGGGCAAAACGGTCATTTTGCACAATTCGTCCGAAATCACTCAACTAATCCCAGCTTAGTAAATCATAATTAAATATTATTAAATCCCGATACTCGGGACGGGTTGTTACAATTACACAGATACATGCATCCTTTCCCTTTTGCATTTTCATTCGAACAACCTGAAACCCATGAAACCCTTCCCCCATCTGATTCAGTTTGAAGCCAAGTGAGGCTGAGGATGAGTGAGAGGATGAGATGATGATGGTTAGGGATGACAGAGCCGTCGTGGATGTGGTGGAGCCACGACCAAGGTAACCCAAAACCTCTTTTTTCATTTCAAATTTCAAATTTTGGGTTGTAGACGTTTAGGAATGTTTCTGAGCATTAGGGAGTCCTTATGCGGTTAGTGACAGGACTCATCCCAATCCCCCCGGGATTAGTGCGGGATGACCCTGTTCCCGTCTGACACGAAGTGTCAGACAAGGGATATTTCCGACCCTTGCCCTCCCGGGCTATCAGAGTACGCCAAGATCCGGAGGAGGTATGTGATATCTCGGTCTCTGCTACAGTCCACATCCAATGTCAACCTGAAGGGCAGTCAAAACATTAAAAACTGTGAGTGGACAAAACAAAAGTTTATAAAAACATTTCATAAGACATTTGTACCCTCTACTAAAAAGCATGCATGCATTCGAAAACCATTTATCCAAAACAAACCATATATGGGACTAAGCCCAAAGCAGATATAAACCAAGGTCGAAAGGACCACAATGAAAACGACCATACGGGCCACTGCCCAAATCCATAAGGGATTCGACCCCAAACCATAAAGAAACCAAGTACACGAGCCACTGCTCAAATCCTGTGCACACCTGTGCACACCACATATCATATATATACATATAAGTCACACAACCAACCCTGTCACGGTATCCAAAGCTACGCGCGTGCTACCCGGGTCTCAATCCGAGTCTTCTCAAAGTCAAGGTCAATGTCTGCAGACCACTGACCCTACTCGAGGTAATAGTAACCATAGCCTTCCTGAGAGTAAGGAACCCAACTGGGGGGTGACTCCACTCAGTCGGTGCTCCGTGACTACTCCGGGGTCCACCCAGGCCAACGACCCTCCCCGGAGGAGATAATAGAAGTAAAGGAAGGTAGATGAACATATATATACATAACATAAACATTCATGTCCGGTTCCCCTGAACTGTCATGATCCATAATATCCATAATCAGGTAACATGCCGGTTCCCATAAACCGTCATGTACCGTAATAACATAACCGAGGTAACATGCCGGTTCCCATAAACCGTCATGTACCGTAATAACCAACAAGGGTTCATTCCGGTTCCCATAAACCGTCATGAACCATGATACCATAACAAGGGTTCATGCCAGTTCCCATAAACCGTCATGAACCTGGGAATCCATTTAAGGTTCCCTGACCTGACCTGAAATCAAAGCCGTAAAGTGACTGGGTCTCGTGCCCGAACATAGGACATCAGCTGGGCACCGCGCCCGGAATCTGAGGTCATATGCCCGAGACAAAACCAAATGGGTCTCATACCCGAGTTTATCCTTTTATAAATCCAAAGCCATTTCATTAAAACCAATAAAGAAATACAGACCCGTATAAGCACCGTATAAGGTCGAAACCTCGAAATACGTGCTTATACGTAACCACATACTAATGCACCCATGGCATCATCAAACAAGTAATAAAACATATAATAAACATTTATGCATGCACCAATTTAGAAAATAAGGTCCACTCACAGACCGTCCGAGCTGCCGCCTCGATTTGCATGTCATACGGTTCCCCGAGCCGATCACCGTCACCGGGACTCCCAAACCTGTCCAAATCGTAATAGAAGGTTACTAACTACTTAATTAACCTCCCACTAAAGCCCCGTAATTTTCCCGTACTTTTAACTATTTTTAATCCCGAACCTAAACCTTCCGATGCCCCGAAACATATCGAGACTGTGTCCGATCGACACGAAACTAGTCCCAAAATGTTCGTTACATCGAATAGAAGATTTCGTATGTTGGAACCTTCCCCAGATTCCCTGCCACACGCCCTCACGCACCGCCTGAAGTGGTTGCGCGTGGGCTTCACGCGCCAGCTACAGTACCTGCTGACGTCATCTGACAGCTGTCAGGTCTGACATGTCAGACTCTGACATGTGCCATGTGTCATGTTCCCATTGGTCCACGTCACTGTGCTGTCAGTGCCACGTGGCAGTCTGACATGTGCCACGTGACATCACGGCACTGGTCC
Source organism: Prinsepia uniflora (assembly GCA_032719365.1). NCBI lineage: Eukaryota > Viridiplantae > Streptophyta > Magnoliopsida > Rosales > Rosaceae > Prinsepia > Prinsepia uniflora. The sequence goes on from CM064872.1 coordinate 34,747,282, forward strand.
ACGTCAGTGCCACGTGTCAGCCCCTGATTAGGCCACGTCACTGACATGTCAGTGCTGACTGTGCACTGACATGTGACACGTGTCGCATTCCTATTGGCCCATTTTCTGACATGTCAGCTGACATTGTCAGATCTGACAATGCTGACGTCATCCCTGACATGATGACGTCAGTAGGATGACGTCACCTGTCATCCCCTACATCGGTCAGACTGGTCCGAACCGGTCCGTTCCGGTTTTTCCCGCAACTTGGACCGGCGTAACCGGTCCAGGTCTCCTTCTCCCTCATTTTTGGTCCGTTTGCTTCCATTCCAATTCCTAAATTCCTCTTTTAATCTTTCCTATCAATCCTAATTAACTAAACAACCTAAAACCTACGAAATCTGACCGGTCCAATTTGAACCTCACGGTTCGATTTTTCTCGATCAACCTACACGGCTGCTCAGCCGTCAACCACCACCAAAACCCTCCTAATAGCTTCCTATTAACCCCCTGAACTCATCCTAATCGTTCATAAGCACCCATAACATCAAAATCAAATTAAAAAGGGAAAATGGCCATACCGTGCACCCACACGGGTTCTTTGCCTCCACGCGGCCGTCCACGGCGGTTCTGGCCGCCCAGCAGCCATCCTTAGTCTTTCACGACCCCTCTGGTCACTCAGGCCTGCTCCTCTGGGATTAGGTTGGATTGGTTTGAATGGTTGGGTGAGATCGGGTGATGGGTGTGTGTTTGAACGAAGAAAATGAAAATGCACGGTGAAGTGCATGTATGTAATGTGTTGTCCAGTGGATGAGTGACACTTGTCACTCATCCATTGGTTGCTAAAAAGCAACTGGGCCCACTAAAGACAAACTGCACTTTTTGTCTTGTAAAACGTGCCATCGTGAATAGTAACTAGGAACTTCCGTGAACCGTAACTTCGCCGTCGAACGTCCGAATTCGACGTGCCGCCTGTCTATGGATTCGTATCGTCCTTATCTACGTAACGGTCTTCGGCCCTCGGTCATCGGACCTCTTGGTCAAAAAGTCAACTTTTGACCCATTTTAACCATAATTACCAAAATGCCCCTAAACTTCCGAACGTCATAACTTCCTCCTCGAACGTCGGAATTGAACGTGCCACCTGTCTATGAACTCGTGACGTCACGAACTACGTCACGGTCATCGGTCAAAGTCCATTTGACCGCCGGATTGAAAAGTCAACGTTTTGCCACCATTAGAGGCAAAACGGTCATTTCGCATCGTTCGTCCGATTTCGCCCAACTAATCACGGATTAGCCTCACTAATCGTGATTAGTCACTAATCTAATCCTGAAATTTGGGACGGGTCGTTACAGTTAGTGTGATGGCTGGGGGTGGTTTTGGACGGTGGATAGTGGTTGAGTAGCCTAGGGAAAGGGGTGGAAAAATAGGGTCGTGAAGGGTGTATCGAATTAGGGGATTCTAGGTGGTTTTCCTAGGTTTTGAACACATAGATAGGTTGCAAATGATGGGACAAAGAAGTAGGAATTGGAAGGAACTAAAAATGAGGAGAAAATGGCACTGAACCGGTCACGTCGGTTCGGTTGGACCGGAAACCAGTGAACCGGTTTGGACCGGGTTCGTTGGAGGTTGAAGAAGGACTGTGTACCGGCGCGTGAGCTTCACGCGCAAGGCCTTTGGGTAGAGCATGGAGGCGCGTGGGGTGGAGTTTGGGGACATGGTCAACATATGAAATCATCCTTTCGATGTAACGAACGTTTTGGGACAAGTTTCGAGTCGATCAGACATCGTTTCAGGGTAATTTTGGGTGTCCAGTTTAGGATCGAGTTTAAAATATGTTAAAAATATCAGAAAATTGGGGGGCTTTTATGAGAGGTTATTGGAGTAGTTAGTCACCCTCTAGTATGATTTGGACAAGTCCGAGAGTTCCAGTGATGGTGATTAGCTGGGAAGGTTTATGGCACACGTATCGAGGCGGTAGCTTAGGACGGTCTGTGAGTGTACCTTATTTTATGAATTGATACATGCATAAATATTTTATATGTGTTTTATATCGATTATTTGAGATGCCTTGAGTGCATTTGATTGTGGTATTTAGTATTTACGTATTTGCACGTATTTCGAGATTTCTGGTTTTATATCGTTCCTATACGTGATGTGTTTTCTATGATGGTTTAATGGAAAGGTTTTGGATTTGGAAATATGGAATTGGGCATGAGGCCCATTTGATTGGAAACCATCGGACTTGGAGTCCAATCAATTTAATGAGATATCGAGTTGGAGGCCTAATCAACTTATATGATCGGGCTTGAGGCCCAATTGGTTATGATATCGGGCTGGAGGCCCAGTTGGTTTATGAAATGGAATATCGGGCTAAGACCCGTAAGTTTGGAAATTGGATTTATGGACTTACGATAGTTTTATGGAAATCTTGGGCATAGGTCCCTTTGAATGGTTTCGAGATGATTTACAAAATATTTTTCCATATACCATCCTCATGCGTGGTTTCCTTCCAGACATCCCGTAGTATCCTGGAGTGGTTGGTTATCTCCTCCAGACGTCTCGTAGTATCCTGGAGTGATCACAGGGCATTGCCTGCGAGGGGTCATTGTACGGAGCGACCAGTCTGTATAGTGACTCAAGAGTAGAATTTCTAGAGGTTAAAACCTCCCCCCAAGGAGGGTCATTGATTTGCGGGTCATTGACCTAGGTGGACTTTGGGGAGACTTGGCATTGAGACCCTGAGTAGCACGCATAGCTTGGAACCGTGACGGTGTTGATTGTGACATTTGGGATGCCAGGCATCAGGGATGCCGAGGATTTATTTTGGGCTGAGACCTACTTGTATTAGATTTGGGTTGAGACCCACGTGATTTGATTTGGGCGGAGTCCCTACGGATTTGGTTTTGGGCTGAGTTCCCAAATGTACTTGGTTTTGGGCTGAGTTCCCATATACTTTGGTTTACGGTTTTGGGCTAAGGCCCTAATGGTTTAATTATTGATAAATGGTTGGATAGCTAGTTTTCGAATGCATGAATTCTTTTTATTGAAGGGCATAAACGTATTTTTGTGAAATGAATTTTATAAACATTTATTTCGTCCACTCACAGCTTTCAATGGTTTTAATGCCCTTCAGGTTGATCGCGGATGCGGGCTGTAGCGGAGACCGAGACATCATACTCCTCCTCCAATCTTGGTGCACTCTGGAAGCCCCGTTTGGGCTAAGGTTTGAATTATCCCTTGTCTGACACTTCGTGTCAGACGGGAGCATGACACATCCTACATTAATCCCGGGGAGATTTGGGATGGGTCGTGTCATAAACTCTAATCCTACCCACGATCCAGTGTAACAACTCAAAACAAGGAAAACTCACCTCGAATTTCTAGGCCAAGCTCAACGCAATTCGAGAAAAACTCAACCTCAGTCACTGAGTCCATCCTACATCCAACTCCCTTTATTATCGATTTTAATTGATCACAAGAGCTCAATGAAGACGATAGTAACCCCAGTTTGAAGTTCCATCAAACTGGGTTCTAGAGCATCCTTTTCCTGCCTCTCTCATTTCCTCAATCGTCTCTTATTTCTGACTCTTTTCCTTTCTGTTTTGCTCAAATGTAGATTGAAGAAGGAAGAGAGATATGAATGGTGGATGGGTGTAGGTTTCGGGTGTGGGTTTATTGCTACAAAGAAAAGGGAAGATGAAATAAAGATAATGACCAAGGGATAAGTGACACTTGTTACTCATCCCATTGACTTGGAGAAGATATTTGTGCACACCAACCAACAAATAACCCCGTTAAACTTCCCGTACGAAAACTGTTGTAAAATTGAGCTATCCTCGTAGATCATTCTTAACCTGTAAGTCTGCCATACAAACTCCAATTTCTACTTGTCACCTATCCACATAACCAAAATCTCGAGATCTAAGTAATGTTCCTAGGTAGACGTGCCAAATCTCCTCTGAGTGAAAAGTCAACATTCATATGCTAGTCTAGGAAAAATCGTCAATTTTGTTCCTCAAATAATTTTTAAAATACAGTCCGGGTCGTCACAAAAAAAAACAAGGATATGTTGCATATAAGATGGTGTGGATTCTCTAGAAACTAACTACAAATATACATAGTAATGTCAATGAAACCAACATAAAGGTTACAATACAGACACTACATAGTGAGGCCATGTAAGAACAACAACCACGACTCATTAGCATCTAGCCAGAATCAAATAACAAATCAAGTACAAGAGAATCTAACAACAAGGAATTTCAACCCTAATCAATCTTGTGACGTTGAGGCAACAAAATAAAGGGCATTACTGCTCAAACAATCTCTGGATACTGAAGCAGCATGGAACGTCACTCCAAATCACGTAGGTCTCCTGAGTACCACCAACAGAGATTCACTCCATCTCCAAGAAACTACTCCCACAAAGGGAGACTACACATAAAGATCAAAGAGCTACCGAACTTCGAGAATTCAAACCAAAACTGAAAGTAAAATAGAAAACTAAAGATTAAAATTAAAAACAACCCAAGCACAACTCTTGGCCTCACCTGAGCCAGATCTCGTTGAGCCCACTCGGTAGCAGCACTTTGAGCCCAGCCATTTGGGCATCAACCACCACCGCTGCATGGAACTCCACCACGGGATGTCACTGCTTAAATGGATAGGAAATTTTAGTCCCAGCCAACAAGACAAGGGAGAAGAGTCCCCACTGTCGCCGCCTCACGAAAACCCACTGTCAAAACTGCATAGATGAAGAGGAAGCTTACTTCCGCCCAGTCAGACATGGGAGGACAACCCATCAACAGAAATGGAACTCGAAAGAAAAGGGGAAGGAGGAGGAGAAGATGTAGGGGTCGTGAGGGTAGAGGTTTAGTTTAGATATACCATTGGAACGTTGAGATGTGATGAAACCCCACCCCATTTCTAGGGTAGAGGTTTAGCTCAGATCTACCGTTAGAACACGTTTTTTATTCTAGACACCTTATTAAGACTTAAGCATTTCCATATGCAACCTCTAGACACCACAAAAGCATTGAATGCATAACCATAAAATCTCATAAGCATAACAACCATATCTCAAATAGATAAATTTATGATCCTCCATTGTAATTTCACTAAGAAAAACCAATGTGCCAAATTGAAGGAAGAGCTAATGCACTAATTTGAACAAGTCAAGCTGAAGAGGAAAAACAACGCTGAACCAGAATCAAAATTTTATTGTGATGCATAAAAAACTTCAAATTTTAACTTTTTCATAAATCTCATGTTTTTCCCTTATCAGTCCATCAAAATGCTAAAACAAAAAAGAAAGTAATTTTTAATAAAGTGAAATTTTAGCTTATTGATAAATCTCATGCCTTTCCAAGAAAAATAAAACATAAAATTTGGATGCTCCAAATCCCCACTTAAATTTCAGATAAAGATGTGTCATTTCCAAAATCACTTCTTTATACTTATAATTTATGTATAAATATTAAATTCCATATTCAAATTTCATTATATTTTATGGTATCTAAATAAGAAACTTTAAAATTTCTAAAAAAATAATTTTTGTTAATTTCAATTCCGTCATTTTATAAATTCTTGATAATCTTAAAATTTCTCATCCAAACACACTCTAAAAGGTTTTAAATATAATTTTATACAAATTTCCAAAAGTTTCGTAAATCTTATAAGAAAATACTTACATCTCACCCTTTTGATTTATTTAATTGTCTTTATACATATATTATTATCACCATTCAACGTATCATTATTTCAAGAACATTTACACAAAAACTCAACTAAATTAGAGATTATTTAGTTATTCATATATATCAACTAATTGATGGTTCACCCCGAGAATTTTAATTGTCATTAAAACCGTAGATTTATTTCATACATAAGATGACTAAATGACATCAAATCTTGTTAATTTGTTATGAAAAATGATCTTGACGAATTTAGAGATTGTATAATTGTGATTGATATATTTAAGAAAAATTTGATAAATAGAAAATGTAATATAAGTAGGTAATAGTAAGGTAAGATACAAGTAATATATATCTTATAAAGTGCCAAACAAATTCAAAATCCTCCACTAAAAAGAAATCTTAAAAATTCTGTATAATTCTAATGGGATACATAGGACTTACATTTCTTTACTCATTATGTCAATCGAAGGTGGATCTCTCTAGTGATGGGCTGTGTTTCCTCTGTTCGCTTCAAAGTAGTCATCAATGGACAACTGGGTGACAGCTTTCGACCATCTAGAGGAATACGCCAAGATGATCCTCTATCACTCTTTCTCTTCATCATTGTGAGCGACGTGCTTTCAAAGATGCTCAACCATGCTGTGAACTGTGGCATTTTGGAGGGTCTCAAGTTCAATGAAGAAGGCCCAAAACAATTGGGGATGGGGGAACTTGATGTCCTACAAAAAAATTTCTCAAATCAGAAATTGGCATCCTTTGGAAGCTGGAGGAGAAGTATTGGCACGAAAGGTCGAAGATTAAGTGGCTTACTACGGGTGACTCAAAATCTGCATTTTTCCACCACTCCTAGTGTCCAACGAAGAAGGCAAAATCTACTTACAAGTGTCTAGATTGATGAGAGTAGATGGGCTACAAAAGAACAAGATGTCATAATGGTTGTGGACTCCTATTTCATGGATATCTTTTCTATTGATGGTAAAAAAGACTGGGGCGACATTCTTTCCTTCATTGATCATCGTATCAACCCAAAGATGAACCACGAGCTAACAAAACAAATTAGGCTGGACGAAATCCAGGATGCGACTTTCAGTATGGGTGGTCTTAAAGCACCGGGTCCGGACGGTTTTGCTGATATATTCTATCAAACTTACTAGGACTCTATTCATTTTGATTTGTTGGCAATTATCAATAGGTTCTTTGCAGGTGATCTCTCAATTCAAGAAATCAATTCTTCACATATTGTACTAGTTCGAAAAGTGCCGAATATTGAGCTTGTCACCCAGTTCAGACCAATTGCTCTCTGCAACTACTCTTACAAGATAATTGCAAAGATTCTCACAAACAGACTAAAAGCCATCCTCCCTCATATCATCTCCCCGAAACAGAGTGCCTTTACTGCTGGAAGGCAAATCCAAGATAACATATTAGTAGCTCATGAGGCGTTCACGCATTGAAGTTGAGGAAATCAACGAAGATTTATGAAATGGGAGTGAAACTTGACATGAACAAAGCTTAAGATCGAAATGAGTGGGATTTCCTCAAAGCGGTTCTGACAAAAATGGGATTCAATCAAAGGTGGATCTCTGTAGTGATGGGTTGTGTATCCTCTGTTAGCTTCAAAGTGGTCATCAACGGACAACCGGGTGACAACTTTCGAACATCTAGAGGAATACGCCAAGGTGATCCTTTATCACCCTTTCTCTTCATCATTGTGAATGATGTGCATTCAAACATGCTCAACCATGCTGTGAACTATGGCATTTTGGAGGGTCTCAGGTTCAGTGAAGAAGGCCCAAAATTATCGCATCTTCTTTTTGATGGTGATGCCCTTCTTTTCATGAAAGCAAATGAGAGAAACTGTAGAGTGGTAGAAAAAATACTAAATGTTTACTGCAAAGCATCGGCCCAAAGGGTCAATTTCAACAAATCCAGTGTGTTTTTCAGTCCTAATTCCCCCTTGGAACTTCGCCACAATCTAAGCGATATCTTAAAGATAGAACTCACCAATGACCTAGGTATGTAACTTGGTTTTCCCGCACTATGGGGCAGGTCAAAGAAGGAAGAACTATTGTTTGTCCGTGAACGAATTGCCAGGAAAATTCAGGATTGGAAGCAAAAATTACTCTCCCAAGCAGGAAAGGAAATTCTGATCAAGGCCGTGGCCCAAGCCATCCCCACCTATCCAATGGTAGTTTTCAAATTCCCAAAAACTACTTATGCGATGGATGCAGATCTTGCAAACTTCTGGTGGGGTCAATCCGAATCCAGAAAAAAATTACACTGGATCAGCTGGGCTGAGCTTGGAGTGCCAAAAACTCTCAAAATTATATTCACCTTGGGCTATAGAGAAAATCCCGACAAATATTATCCAGATATAAGGTGCTTAGTTTCCCTTCTTTTTGGTAAGTATTTGAGAAACTTTTGAAGTTTGAGCATCCAGTTAGTAACGAATGTGGGGTTTCTATGTATTAAGATTTGAGTGTGGATACTGAACATGGGGTTTTATATTGAGGTGCTCCTTTACGTTTGGTTGAACTAAGTCATACACATGCATTAATTTTCTTAGGTAACGTGAAGTATATGTGACCAACTTAGGCCTGACACGTGACCAACTATGCACTCTGGTATCCAATCCAAGTGAGATATTCAGAGGGGCTAATGTCTTTTTATATTAAGATGCAAAGCTTGAAGAAACCTATGTGTTTCCCTAAATGGTTGATATATGCCAGCCTAGTATTTCTTTATTCATGGCTGTTATGAGGAATACCATAACAAAAAGATAGCGAGGAAGTCGGAGAATATATTCCTGTTCTCTACCTCTCATAAACTATTTATGCACTACTTACTTTCCAAACACTTAATAATAACTCTTCTCAAAGATAAGGTGAAGATTCTGTCTTCCAGTTAGATTGGGTGTTATGAAACGACCCAGAGAGTAAAACATATGTCTAACCACCTTCTAGAGACTAAGGAGAAGCAGGATTCTTGGCAGAAAGTTGTTTAGTGATGATTCTGACACATATTATTCTGTGTATCAACCATCATTTGCTTCAGTATGTGTTGGCCGGTCTGGTGAAACAGGCCTATCTAATCAAACATATATCTATGTTTCACGCACGAGACTATTCCTTAGTGTTTATATATTGCTTATACCATGTGAATTTATTTAAAGCTGAAGAACTCTGGCTTCTTTATGGTTGGACTTATCTCTGGTTACCAGTCCTGATTAGGATGAAATGTTCATAGATTAAGCGAACTTAGAACAAAAACAAAAATGTCATGAGTTTGGTTTATGATGCAAAGTGATCAGATTATATAGTCTCTTTCTATCTTTAAATTATGCTTCCATTTGTCTGTAGAAAATGACCCCTGCGACCTATCATCCAACTCACAGCCGGACACTTCCGCCGCCGGATCAAGGTATTAAAGAAAATTTTGTATCTCCCTATTGTTTCATTCTTTATCATTCTTGTCTTACTTTTATTTTTTCCTTTTTACCAATTTTCTGCTAATCAAGTTTCTTTCTTGTGTTGTTATGCTTTCGGAACGGTCCCTTACAGTTAAAGATTTGAATATAATCCTGACAACTGAAAGTTGACTGTTCTGAGTATAGTTTTGCTACTCGTGTTATTCGTAAAGTGAAGTTGACCCATCTGGATGAATCCCTTTGCAGTGATAGCTACTGAAACCAAAAATATTCTTCTGAGGCACATGTAGCAGTCTACTGAGGAGAAGGTTAGTGATAACTATTAAATGCACACCTTATGCCCCCATTTTCCCGTCGGCAGTATGGCAGTCAAATGCTGGCGTAGACAAGTTTGAGAGGGAGTGAAAAAGGCAATCTTCTAATTTTTCATGGACTTGTATTTGTTTTGGCAGTTGAGACAAAAGCGGGCTGCATCAGAAAACCTTGTACCAGAGCATGGATGTAAACAACTTAGGGCTTCTTTATCAGATAATGCCAAATAAGGTAAGCTGCCTCCGGGAGTTTTCCGACTGGGCTGACTTGGTGTGGGGAAACTTCAGCATACACAGCAACGTGAATAGTATTGTGACAGGGTCAAAGATGCGCGACGAGTACCTTGTTTGTTGTACTCAGAACGGGTATATGCTTGTGCTTTTTTGTAAGAGAGATACTTAACCAGACATGTGGACTTATGTAAACTTAGACATGCTTTAAGAGAATGACATAGTTAGATACATGCTTTCTTTTGGGTTCTCTTGGGAGGAACCTTTTCTTTGTTTGCATACTGGTTCCAGGTTCAGAAGGTGAGTTTTAGTTGCTAGGTGTTTGACCTTATTCGACCACAATTAGGCATTAGGCCCCAAATGATTCGATCACCATTTGTGTTACAATTTAGTGGTCCATTGTTTTGCAACATGTCGGATATCCCCAGAGAAGGGCGCGGTCCATATGCTATAAATATTAAATTTCGTGCTTAAATTTAATTGCAACTTTATATTACGAAAAAAATGTACTTCACGACGTTGGAAAAATTAATTTCATTCCATTTAAATGCACTTATATAGGAAGAGGTATCTCTTGTCATTATTTCGTAATAAATTTGATGTTTTAGGAATTGGCGTATTGAATTTGAAATTTATAAAAAACGAGATGACATATTGAATTTAACATTTATAAAAAAAAAAAAACGAGATCAATGCTTAACGAATGTGTTTCTCTCCATTATATGAAAATAATGTCAGCAACAAAGTACATGATTTATCAAGGTTGCACCTGACTCACATACAACCATATTTTTGAATGGATTGATGCCTTAATTAATGAGTTGAAACAATGAATGCGTGAGTTTGGGAATATGCGATTGGGCAGTTGGATTTCGCTTGAGACAATTGTTACCCAGATTGGGTCCCACAAGTTCGTTACATACTCACGATGGGGAGCATCACATGATCAACAACAACGGACTGCAGAGTATCAGGATCGAGGTGGGTGAGAGTCAACAGCCCACGGACACCGTATACCTGCAAGCGCCGCCGCTGCCGCCGCCGCAGTACCATGTTCCTGCGCCACTGCTTCTAATCTTCAGCAATGGCCATGGCAGCTACACCTCTGTACGCCTCTTCAATCGCCACCACCGCCACGACCAAATTACTATCTTACTCTCCTCCTCGCTCGCACCTGCCCGCCCAAAACCCCTACAGTCTTCGACCCTCGTCTTCTTTATCTCTGCAACCCGCGAATGCGACACCCAAACCCGTTGTTTGTGCCTCGGCGAGCACGGCCTTTGAGGTGGACCAAACCCTAGGTGCGTCCACTCCCCCCAAGATGTTACCTTTTCGGGTCGGGCATGGGTTTGACCTACACCGGTTGGAGCCCGGGTACCCTTTAATCATCGGAGGGATTGACATACCTCACGATAAAGGCTGCGAAGCTCATTCCGATGGTAATTCCTCCAATAATTCTTCTTCTTATAATTTTACATTTTGCAATTTTCAATTTGATTGTCCATTTTTCCGTATTTAGGGGACGTGCTGCTTCACTGTGTGGTGGATGCCATATTGGGGGCTTTGGGCCTTCCGGATATCGGGCAGATATTTCCGGACTCGGATCCCAAGGGGAAGGGTGCTGCTTCCTCTGTTTTCATCAAAGAATCTGTAAGTTTATTTTTATCCTTGTTCAGGTTTTGGTTTATCTGAGCCCTTTTCAGTTAAGTAATGGTCTAGATTTGCATACCTTGTATAGAATTTGTGTCCTTAGCTCTCTCTTTGTTTACCCTACTTTGTTGTGTGCATAAAATGTAAAGCTATAAAGTTCAGACTAAGAGTTTAGGCGAGGGTTTGTTTCGATCTTCTTCAATCAATTTTTAGGGTACAGTAGGTGCAGAAAACACACAGTTGATTGAACTCCTGTTAAAAAACCAATCTCATAAACAGTCTTTGGAGCGTCCAACGTCTGAAAACAAAAATATCTAAAGAAAGAATAGTCTTTTACATAAACTTGCATTAAAAAACTTTGAAAACATTAAGAATTGTGTTTGAAAGCATTCACGAATACAAAACCATAAGTCAAGATCACTGCTGGGCCTGAAGACCCGTACACTGAGCCACGGTTCATAGGCCCTGAGTTCAAGTAATGGACCCTAGGCCCTGGGGTTTGGACCCTAGGCTCTATCCCAAATTCAAGGCATGAGTCATGGACACCAGATTTCAGGATGTTGCCTGGGAGTCCCAAACAATGAGCTCCATTCCCTGAAATTCATGCATGAAGCCAAAACCCCAGCTTGGAGTATTAGCATTGGATGACATCTAAGCATGTGTGGTTGTTGGTCTAACAGATGGATTGGCTGTGATGCCCTGTGCCCCGAGCCTGTTTTGGGAACTCAAATTTGCAATCTTTAGCTTCAAGTCCCAAGTCCTGGCGTAAATCTTGTCATGGCCCACCATCCACATGCATTGCATAGTTTTTTGAAGTTCAAAACTCTTTCAAGTTCAATATGAAACTGTTGTTAGATATTGATCATGCTGAGAATATAACTTAGGCCCATTTGGTAACCGTTTCGTTTTAGGTTTCAGTTTCACTTTTTCCACTTAAGATATGGAGAAAGTATAGTAGAGAAAGAAGGGATGAAGAAGAATGGCGATATGGAGAGGAAGAAATAAGGAAAACAAAAATCTAGAAAGTGAAACCCACAAAAAATAGTTTCTGGTTCTTAGATTTCATTTTTCATACTTTTCCCTTTTCCTTGTACATTTGTTCTTCCATTTCTTACACCATGTCCTTCCTCCACTCTTTGTCATCCATCCGTTCCTCATAGATCAATCTAAAAATGAAATTGAAAACCAAAAACGAAATGGTTATTAAACGAACCCTTATGGGTATTTAGATAACCATTCCGTTGTTGGCTTCTAGTTTTCACGTTTTGTGCGTAAGCCATGTAGAGAGAATTAGAAGTGATGAAGAAGAATGGTGGTATGGAGAGGAAGAAATAAAAAAAAGAAGAATGGAGGGAGAAAAAAAAAACAAAACCAAAAAGTGAAACCCACAAAAACAGGTTTTGGCTTTTGTTTTTTAGTTTGTTCACCATTTCTTCTATTGCTCTCCATCTCTTCCACCATATCCTTCCTCTAACCTTCTTCAACCCCCATTCCCTCATATCTCAAGCAAAATGTGGAAACTGAAAACTCATAACAGAATGTCTATCAAATGGCTCCTCAGATTATTTTAACCAAGTTTTTAAACCTTCTGTGAGACCAGGAGTCAATACTAGCCATGTTGTGTTGATTGATTGATTATACATGGGAATACTGTAAAGAATGACAGGGCTATGCTTTGGGCTGGATGTGCGATAGCCTATCCAAGTTTCCATTAGAAAATAGCTGGATGTGTTATAGCCCATCCAAGTTTCCACTAGAAAATAATTGATATACAAAGTTGTAGTAAAATTCAGAGTTTTAATACATAAAAATTAGTATATTACACTTAGACAAGTGCATGAAAAAAAAAAAAAATCTATTGGAATTGGCTCCGAATCAATGGAATCTCATCATAAAAAATTAGCATAATGAATTGGTGTGGTGTATAATATATTTCGCTTTCTATTCTTCAGAATATGCTGACGGTATATGTAATGAAGTTTACTGGAAGATTTTACACTCTTAATGATTTGTAAGACACAACATAAAATTGGATACTGATATTTTGTATGTGATTGAATGTGTACTTGTGTTTTTCTTTGTATTCCTTTCAAGCTTTTGTTTATGTACAGAGATGCAATTAGGGGGTAAAGCTTGTTACATCTTTTGTATTAGGTGTATTATTTATGTTTAGTAGTATATCTCATTCATATTTCTTTCATCAATAGGTAGCATGCAAGTTTTAGCCCATTTGGATTTTTAGATGCAGGAACTGTTCTGAGTTTAAAAGTAACGGTAATGAACTATTTAAGCAAAAGCTTATATTCTATGGGATGATAAATTTCAGGTGAGATTGATGCACGAGGCAGGTTATGTGATTGGAAATTTAGATGCTACTTTGATTCTGCAAAAGCCAAAATTGAGCCCTCATAAAGAAGTTATGAGGGCCAACTTGGCTAAGCTGCTAGGAACAGACCCCTCTGTAGTGAACCTCAAAGCTAAAACTCATGAGAAGGTGGATAGTCTTGGAGAAAATCGGAGTATTGCAGCACACACTGTTGTTCTTCTCATGAAGAAGTAGAACCAGGCCTTTGATTGCAGATCCGAAATTGTGGCAATTGTAGTTTATTCTGACTCGGGTATGCTGCTGCTCTGCTTACACAGCTTATAGTTATTAGTAACCAATTTGCTTACTCAGAACTGTGCATTTGGTTGGAATATCTCATATATGAAAAGTTGTCTCTGTTTTTCCTGCATTTCTTTGAAATCTTATCAAGCATGACATGACAGAATCGGGACAGATGATGTCACGATAACAGATTAACTTGGGCCATGGCCGAGGTTTTGACATGAGACCGTTGGCTGCTGAAAGTTAAGCGGGGTGTTTGAAGCATGCAATCATATTGGTCATACCGGTATTTCGATTGACCATGACCATTTCTGGTTAACACATGCTCAAATTTGCAATGGCCAATCAGTTTGCCAAATTTGAATTCACATATGCATGTATGTTGGAATATGCTTTCTTTGTTATTTTTTCCATGTTCTCTTTCGAGTCGAAAAGATTGAAAACTTCTGATCTTTACAGCATGTGACCTAAATATTTTTCATGTGAAGTTTTAGTGTACAAAATAGCCAAGAACAAATCAAACAAAAGTGGGAAGAGAAGAGGAAGCTAGAATAGCATGATATTCTGGTCCAAATGCCCGACCACATAATTGATAGTTGTTATATAGATGAATGACATGACTGATATTTGTCATTTTAACACGCGAAGTGGTTATAATACGTGGGCCGTTATAGCACACTACTTTAGTTGAATTTTCGTGACAATTTTTTCAGACTTAGAACTGAAACCCAGGACCAGGAGGCAGAAGGGGTTACTTAAACTAGACTCGGAAGATGAGTCCATTTCAAAGCCAATAATGGTCTCTGCAATTTTCCTCTTTATATTTTTTAGTGAGATCTTAAGCAAAGATTTGAGTTGGGTTTGAAGCCCCACGAGGACGAAGGAACCGTTCAAAGTTTCTAACCTTTGACTTTTGACAAAAAAAAAAAAAAGTGTAAATTTTTTTCAAATTCCCAGTGAGAATTGAAGATAGCCAAACAAAAGTATGAACTTAAGCAACAGTCTTTATCAAATATCGACAACTGCAGGAAGGTAGCTGAGGCGACCAACATAGTCTTCATCCAGCCACCCATATGCTTGACAAAAAATCCCAACAGTAGCCACCCATATTTTAAATTATTCTTTTGCTAACAGTAGCCACCCATGTTTTAAATTATTCTTTTCCTTTCTATCATTCAATTCGTTTTTTTTTTAAATAAATGTTTTTAACTATTTAATCCAAATTAAAGGAGTCACTACGGTCTTTGATAATTGTCCTCACTCGTTATGCGGTGAGAAATCTTGAGATTCAAAGGTAGATTGATATCCAATATATTTAATGGAATCATTTTTTCTTCAGTATCTTTGTATCAAAAAAAAAAAAAAAACACACTCCACAACCAAAGGGTGGTTTTCCATTTTCCTCCCTCTTCTTTTTGGATTTATTTCGTCTCTCGACTTTTTCTCCTCTTAGTAACACATAAAATTAGATGTACATGGATTTTATTCTTCAACTTCAATCTAATACTTGCAAATTCATTAGTTTTTTTTAGACCTCGAAAGGCATTTACATGACAGGTAGAAATTTCTACCACATACTATGCTATTGGAGTTTGAGTTTGATACTACTAGTCTGCAACGTTAACATTGTTACCAATGGAATTAGACCTATTTGGCACAAATTCATTAATTTGATTGGCACAAAAAAGTTGGTTGAACTCATACTTGGTGTTTCTCTCTTCTAATATTAATTCCCCCTCATAGTAGGTTTTGTAAATGGGTCGGATTTTGTTCCAAATTCGAATGTAATTTGTTGAAGCGTGAAATGTTCCAACTGTCGATTACTCGTTGCCCAACCGTTGAATGACGCGTGTCCTTCCTCGTAACCTATCAACTTAAAAGGATCGCGGGTTCTCCGTTAGTACGGGCACCGGTGTGGTGCCGACCTAAGGTTCTCCGACGGTCAAGTCAGTTACTTTGTACGTAAGAGGAAATAGTAAACGGTAAGTTTGGTAGAGTAATTATGAATAGTAAATTTTAGTTACCTTTATTGGGAAATGTGTACCCCTTATGTATGGGTAGGTGGGATGTTCAATTCCCATAGTTCCGATGTGGGACAAATGCTCCTCGATTTACGTGTCGACACGTGTTACGTAGATCGAGGATGGATAGATCTCCACGTGGCATCCCGCATTGGGCCCGGGGTTAGAGCTTGTGTAGGTTCGGTAGTTTTGGGCCTTGAACGAAGTCTGGACTTTAAGTATACGGTCCAGTGGGTCTGGTCAGATATGGTGTCAACAGAAGTCCCCCAAGTCGTTGACTGAGGTGGAATTTCTTGGTCGGAGGCTTGTCTCATTCTCTCAGACCTTGGTGGGAAGTATACCTGTAGTCCCCCAAGTCCCCTGGTGGGAGAGTCCGCCGAGACAGTCTCGGTCACGGCTAAGAGTTGTAAAGTGGTTGGTCTTGAAGGGATGCAACGACTCGGCGAACTAACACCACGGTCGGTCACGTTTTGTGTGGGCAGTCGGTGGGTGTTCCACGGTCGGTGACGAGTGACAATCAACTGGAATGGTAGGTTCCCATACCGAACGGTGTACGTGGGTCGGTATATAGGCCCAAAGAATGCAGAGGAGTGGAGGGCAGCAAGCGGTGGATGTGGGTCGGTGTTGATGTCCAACCCCGAAGGGTTGGGTGGGGACACCGAGCAGGGTAACTGAGTCGGTCAGGAGTACGGGGATGTTGGTAGTAGGTGAGGAATGACGGTTGGTCTCCCTCGGTTGGATGAATGACACGTGTCGGTGAGATGGAGTGGGCGTGACACGTGTCGGCCACTATGAGGGTGACGCCTCGTAGTCTGTGCATCAACCTCTATAAATATGAGGAGTTTTCACCGATTGTCTCACTTTGTGTTTTTGAGAAAGTGGGGAAATTCTGTTGAACTAGAAAGGCGATTTCCGATCAGCTCTCGGCGGTGGTGCATAAGGTGGTTGCGATTTCCGACTAACCCTCCTCCGTGAAAAAACACAGTAAGTATGCCTTAACTCGTTTTCTTTCGATTGAAGTGGGTGTTGGTGAGGAACTGGTCATGTACTTGGTGAAGTTTGTGGTCAGATCGTCGTAGGTCCGAGTCGGTTCGCTAAGTTATGTTTTTTATTTTATTTTCTTTTGTAGATGTCCATGGATAGTGACTCGGTATCCGAGGGTAAGTGTTACAACTCACAGGGCGGTGAGTCGTCGGATAGTAGTGTGCAGGTTCTCATTCCCGTCTCCGGGAGTGAGGACGAGGCCCACTCAGCCGAGGCACAACATAGGACACAGTCGGTTCACAGTACCGCCGAGTCATCCGGTAGGACAACAGAGACTTGTGCTGAGGCTGAGCCGACAGGTAGGTCGGGTAGCGACAATCTCTTGGTGGACGCCGAGACACTAGTCAAGGTGAGGGTGCACCGAGTGTTGAAGCTAACCCACGGCCGAGACAAGGGTGCGGTTAGGCTGAAGAAGGGGGACCGACTGGTGACGAGTCAGTCCCGGAGGTCGTGCTGATCGAACGTGCTGCCTTCACCGTTGACGAAATGGTCAACAAGGAGACTGAGAAGGGCTTGATGAAGATGAGGATCGAATTTGGCGTTCCTGACTCGATGACGACGAGGTTGCCGACAAGGGAAGAAAAACTGAGTAACCCCCCGGCCGGTCTGGCTTTGTTCTATACCGAGCTGATGCACCATGGGGTGAGACTTCCTTTGCATCCCTAGTTGCGACGGATGGTGAAAAGGATGGGGGTAGCACTCAGTCAGCTCAATCCCAACGTGTGGATTGTGTTGTGCTCCCTCTACACCGCCTTCAGATGGGCCGAGCAATCGGAGCCGACCTATGCCCAACTCATGTACCTCTATGAGTTTGGATTCCAACAGTAGAGTACTGGGTGGGTCTTCGTCCCTCATCGCAAGAAGAGAAAACGGGGGGAGTTCATCTTGGAAATACCGACTTCCTAGAAATCATACAAGACGAAGTTTTTCCTGGTCGGCGAGAACTGGGAAGGGAACACCGAGGGACCTCCAATACCGTCCAAGTTTCAAACGCAAGGTGGATAGTTGTAGCATAAGCCGACCAGTTGATGTAATTGTTTTGTGTTTTTATGTTAAGTAAGGCGATGTTGGCTGACAGATTCTGGGTGTGCAGGTCTGTTCCCCGAGGAAGGGATCTCTCTAGAAGAGAAAAACATTGTTCACTGAGTGAGGGAGATCTTGGACGACCTGAATCGGAACCGACGTATCCTTCGGTTGCCAGGGTTCCAGTATAAAGCCGGCCTCATCGACACTGATGAGGGTAAGTGTTTTTAGTGTTTTTTTTGGTTTGTTGTTTTTTTGTACTGACCCGTTTCTCGGTGTTGCAGTCCCTTATCACCTCAGTAGCCGTATTTACAAAGATTGTGAGCAACTGAGGATGAAAGCCAACAAGGGCTCTGGAGAATCAGCGTCCCTGTCGAAGGCTGCCGAGCGCCTAGAGCTCCTCCTCAAAAGGAAGAAGTAGGGAGCTGAGAAAGGGCAGCCTGAGCGATCCGAACGTGCAAAGCAGGGCCAATCCTCAAGACCGAGACCCTCACGTTCACCAGCTCGGTCTCCAAAAAGAAAGCAGAGCGTCGTCGAGGGGTACCGAGTCCTCTCCCCTGATCCCAGGCGGACGAAGGCTAGAATTGAGGCCGAGACAATTCTGTCGGCGCAGGAGCAGATCGGTGGGAAGAGGACCATGCCGGTCCCAGAGTTCAATCCGCCACCATCCCCTCCTAAGTTGGATGCGAGGATCCTGGAGATGCTCCAGAGGAGGGGGGATGTGAACCTCGGTGTGTTCACCGAGGGAGAGTCAATCGGCGAGGGGTCCAGTGCCGAGGCCACCCTCTGTTTCCCGAGGCAGATGGTGCCTTTGCTCAACGGGGTCTGTCAGGGGGCCTCCACTCCCTTGGACGAGCTGGCCGAGGTCCAGTGCCGGTCGGCGGACCAGAAGATGGAGAAGGCCCTGCTGCTGCTGAGCAATGTAAGTGGTGTTTCGATTTACAAATGTTGTATTTTAGGCCGAGTGAGTTACTAATGTTTGTCATGTGTAGGCTCTCGGTGATGTTTACCTCCAGTTTGGAATTGCCCAGAGGAGGGTGTCTGCTGCTCGGCGGGAGAAGGACCAGCTGAAGAAAAAGCAGGAGGAGCTCACTCCTAAGCTTCAGGAGGCCGAGAGGGCGATGAAGGAGGCGGCCGACCTTACCCGAAAGTTGGAAGCCGAGAGGTGGAAGACTCAGGAGGCCCTAGCCTCCAGGGATCAAGTGATAGCTGACCTGGATGCTAACGAGAAGGACCGACTGAAGCACTAGAAGGAGCTATGTCGGGTGAAGTCGACTAGGGAGGCCGACCTGGAGGAGGCAAGGAAGACTGCGGTGGCTGAGTTCAAAGCTTCCGAGGAGTTCGACCAGCTGAAGAATGAGTACACCACCGACTGCGAGCAGGAGTTCTTCCGTAATCTCTTTCTGCATAACCCCGGTTTGACCTTGAAGACCCCCTGGCTCGGACAGGATATCACCGCCGACATTTTTGAGGACGAGTCGGGGGAGGATGAAGAGGAGGTTATGCATCCAGGTCCCCAGCCAGAGGCCGACCCAGTAAACCCTCCAAAGGATCCAGAGCTAAAGGTGGAGGTAGCACCGCAAGCCGAGCAGCAGATGGAAGAGTTAGTTTAGGATACCCTTGTAATTGTTTAGATATGTTGCAATTTTGTAATGCTCTTGCAGATCGAGCTTAATGGTATGCCCAGTTAATGAAATCTGAGTTGAACTATCGAACAAGATTTGTAGACCGAGTAGTTGTTCGACGTTTCCTGTTTGTCTAAGTGTTGGTGTAAGCCGAGTAAGGTTGTACACCGACTTGTATGTTTGAGTCAAAAAATACCAAGTGTTGGGGTGTAGGCCGAGTAAGACCGAACCCCGACTCGTATGTTTGAGTCTAAGTGTTGGTGTAAGCCGAGTAAGGCTGTACACCGACTCGTATGTTTGAGTCAATAAATACCAAGTGTTAGGGTGTAGTCCGAGTAAGACCGAACCCCGACTCGTGTGTTTGAGTCAAAAAATACCAAGTGTTGGGGTGTAGGCCGAGTAAGACCGAACCCCGACATGTGTGTATGAGTCAAAGTGTTGGTGTAAGCCGAGTAAGGCTGTACACCGACTCGTATGTTTGAGTCAAAAAATACCAAGTGTTGGGGTGTAGGCCGAGTAAGTTCGAACCCCGACTCATATGTTTGAGTCTAAGTTTTGGTGTAAGACGAGTAAGGTTGTACACCAACTCGTATGTGTTGAGTCAAAAAATACCAAGTGTTGGGGTGTAGGCCGAGTAAGACCGAACACCGACTCGTGTGTTTGAGTCAAAGTGTTGGTGTAAGACGAGTAAGGCTGTACACCGACTAAAAAGTTTGAGTCAAAATAGCAAATTTTGGGGTGTAGGCCGAGTAAGACCAAACCCCGACTCGTGTGTTTGAGTCTAATTGTTTGAGGCTACAAATGCTGGGTAAATGGAAGAGTTCATAAATAACGGGCGCCGTAATAAGAAAATTACAGCAAGTTATAAGATGAAGAAAAGATACAATGTTTAAATGAAGTACTTCTTCAGGTGGTCGGCATTCCATGGGTGGCCCAGTCTTAACCCACTTGGGTCTTCCAATTCATAAGTGTCGGGCTGGCAGATTCTTGTAACCCGATATGGACCTTCCCAATTTGGGCCGAGAGTTCCGGCTGAGCTGTCCTTGGTGGCGAGGCTGACTTTCCGAAGGACCCAGTCTCCTTCCTGAAAACCCCGATGTTTGACTCTGGCATTATGGTAATTGTAGAGCCGCTGTTTGCAGGCAATGTTTCTGAGGTTAGCCTGTTCCCTGTGTTCTTCAATGGATCGAGATTGAGTGCAAGCTGATGGTAATTTTGCTCAGGTTTATAGGTCGATACTCGGTAAGAAGCTTCATTCAGTTCAGCGGGGATGACCACTTCCGTTCCGAAGGTCAGTGAGAAAGGGGTTTCATTTGTAGATGTACGGTAGGAAGTCCAATATAACCAAAGCGCGTTGGGAAGAATTTCAGACCACTTACCTTTGGCCTCGTCTAGCTGCGTTTTCAGTGTGTGCTTGATGATTTTGTTGATGGCTTCTACCTGTCCATTGGATTGAGGGTGAGCCGGTGAAGCGAAGCAGAGACGGATATTGTGTCTATCACAAAAGGCATGGAAGCGTGTGTTGTCGAATTGCTTGCCGTTGTTTGTGACAATTGTGTGCGGGAGACTGAAACGACAAATAATGTTCTGGAAGACGAACGTTTCAATCTGGGCCGTGGTGATGGAAGCCAAAGCTTTTGCCTCTACCCACTTGGTGAAGTAGTCCACTACTTCCACCGTATACTCTGTCTTACCTTTCCCCACTGGCATTTTCCCGATTAAGTCAAGTCCCCACTGGGAGAAGGGCCAGGGGCTGATCATGGGTGTGAGGTTCTCTGGAGGTAAGTGAAGGAGAGGGGCGAACCGTTGACACTTATCTTACCGTTTGGTCAGCTCTGCCGCATCTCTATGCATAGTAGGCCAGTAGAAACCCTATCAGAAGGCTTTATGGGCCAATGACCACGGTTTAGAGTGATTTCCGCAAATACCGCCATGGATTTCTTCCAGAATGGATCTGCCTGTCTCTGGGACGAGACACTTTAGGAGAGGCAGAGTAAAACCCCGCTTGTAGAGTTGGCCGTTGATGAGTGTATACCGGGCTGCCTGTCGCCGGACCTTTTTGGCCTCGATCTTGTCGGAAGGGAGAGTTTCGTTTGTGAGGAATCCCAGCAGCGGGGTCATCCACGTGCCGTTAGTGTTGATTGCACAGACCGCCGGGCCCTGTGTGCTGGGTTGATCAAGAATTTAGACCAGTACATTTCGACTCTGTTTCTCATCGAGGGAGGATGCAAGCCGGGCTAGAGCGTCAGCGTGGCTATTTTCGGAGCGTGAAATCCGAGTGATGGCATAATTGTGGAAACCACAGAGAAGAGACTTTGCCAATGCTCTGTATGCTGCCATGGAAGAGTCTTTGGCCTCATACTCGGTTTTGATCTGGTTGACAATAAGCTGTGAATCGTTGAAGATTTTGATCTGTTTTGCCTCCATGGTCTTAGCGAGGCAGAGTCCTGCAAAGAGGGCCTCATTTTCGGCGGAATTGTTGGAGGCCTTGAATTGGAAACAAAGGGCGTATTCCATTTGGATCTTGTCTGGTGTGGTGAGGACAAGTCCGGCTCCAGATCCATTGTGGCAGGCCGACCCGTCAACATAGAGGAGCCAAGTCGGTTGAGCAGGGTCTATCTGGGGGCTCTCCTCATCCAAAATATGTTTTATGGATGGGGGAGAATGACAGGACCCCCCCCCCCCCCCCCCCCCCCCGATTATCACCCCGATAACCGAGGTGAACCCTGCTCCCGTCTGATAACCCAACACAAAAGACCGGAATAACCTCACGAAAACCACAAATTACACTGTCATACGAAGGAGAAATTAAACATCCAAGCGTCAATCGTTATACAGAGCATAGTCCCAAACAAAGTAAAACAAACCACACACAGAGTACACGCACAACGGAACACTGAAACCACTTCGGGAAAACGCTCGAGTACTCTATGCCTCCGACGCTGCCTTAACGTCAACCCCCGCGCTAGCTCCACGACCTGGAGGGCAATTAAAACTAGAAAGTGTGAGTGGACCATAAAGAATAAAAGTTTCAAAAACCATTTCATAAACAAACTAGGGTTTAGCCCTCCGTTTTGAAAACATGCATGCATAACCCAATTTCTGAAAACAGTTATAAATCACATTATGTTCATCATGAAAACCGCAGCAACATAAACACAGTAGGATAAACGTTAATAAACAATAGCAATAAAACATCAGATACCAATATAATCATCCGATCAAACCTGCTGGATTTATCCGAGTCTTTAAACTCCCGAATCTTTAAACTCAATCCAGGCCTCAATGTAAATCGAGTCTTTAAACTCCTGAGTCTTTAAACTCAACAGCCCTACGGGGGAAAATATCAATATCCGAGTCTTTAAACTCCCGAGTCTTTAAAGTCAATCCGGGTCTTTAAACCAAATTCGGGCCCGTCCCTCGTCAAATATAATTTGGGTCTTTAAACCCAATAACCAGATCCAGCAAATCCAATCCAAAACCATTTGGAAACCATTTCGAAATCCACATACAAACCTGAATCCGAAACCACTGGTCCGAAGCCATTCCGGCATCCAGAATCGCCATTCCGAACCCAAATCCGGAAATCCACTCTTCAACTTTAAAACCAAATCTCGCTTACCGAAATCCGATTTCAAAACCAAAAACCTTGATCATCAAATCATGTCTCAAATCCATTTATAATCATTGAAAACCATTTATCAATTAAAATCCCAAATCATGGTCTCAAAATCACAATCATCACATTTCTCGTAAAACGTGCTGAAAACCGTAATTTCTTGAAAAACGTGCAATAATGTAAAACAGTTATAACATATTCAAATAATCACGAAATAACATATAAAACCATAAATCGAGTAATTAAAAGAAGTTATGCATGCTCAGTTATAAGGAAGAAGTCTACTCACAGTTACCGGGCACGTCACTCGCGTCCCGAACGTCCTGTACGTTCCTCAACCTCCTCGGGGATTCCCGATCCTGTCACAAGTCACCAAAATACGTCACTAACACGTCCTCTAAGGTTCTCCTAATTCCCCACAATTTTCCCAAACTTCGAACGTAACTAACCGGAACCCTAAACCTTCAACCTCGTAGAACTAACCCGAAACAACGTCCGATCGTCCCGAAACCTATCCCAAAAAACTCGTTACAATGATTAGACCAAAAACTATGTTGGAAGGCTCGCCGGAATCCTCCCCACGCGCCCCATGCGCCGCCCAAAGTGGCTGCACGTGGGCCTCACCCGCCTGCACACAATCACTGTTCATTGTATTCTTCGATGGGTCGATCAGTCTGAACCGGCGTTCCCAGTTCTCCATCCTTCCTCCACCGTTTTCCTTCCTCTTTCCACCAGTAGCTTTGTCCCCTTCCTAATAATCTATTCCCTTCAACCAAACACGACGACACGACCTCTAAACCACCTCCCTCAAGCTCAAACTAAAACCGGTCAAAACCCTGTTCAAGCTCCCGGCCAACCGTGTAATCCCCCGTCTCGGTTTCGAATCCTAGAGGTTCCTAGGGACCAACTAAACTCACTAGAACTCACCAGACATCTCGACTCAGCCCCAAAATCCACGACTTCCAGTTTGAAACCAGACGGCAAAACAGAGCAACCAAAAGAAATTGAAGAAATTACCTGTGCTCAGGCCACCACCGTGAGCTCCGCCATGCGTACTCAACTCTCCTCAGTCCTCTTAACACCACCACGGTTCCAATTGATGGTTTGGTCACGGGAAGTGCACAACCGTGCACGGTGGTTCTCGGTTTTGGGTTCTCTAGTTTTCCTGAGCACTCACACCTCACACACTCAAACACCCACCTCTCAGTCTTCTCAATACAACCCTGCACTCTCAACCTCCCTCTGAACACACTCACACACGCACAAGGATCACTCCCTCGATCAATTCCTCCCTCAAACTCACTCTCTGTTTTTCCCTCTTCGAACACGATTACAGACTCGAACAAACCAAATAATTTAACCCGTGCACTGCCTAGAACCCACTACACACACCCCACGTGTCCACAATACCCTGGTCCAAACTCAAAATATCCAATCCTTCCTGTACACCTGGCCTTATCAGATTGGCCCAATTCCCAAGGCACAAAAAGACCAAAATACCCCTAATGTCCAAATTACGATTTTATCCTTAACCGTTCTAGACTCGTATCTCACTCGTCCGACGTCCGATGAAGGCATGCCGCCTGTCATTGAACTTAGGACGACGAGAACTACCTAACGGTCCTAGGTCTACATGTAAAAACCCTATCGTGCGAAAAGTCAACTTTTCCCCCTTTGTTTACCCAAATTACGATAATGCCCTCAACCTTCCGAATATCATAACTTCCTCCTCGGATGTCGGAATCAGGCGTGCCAGCTGTCTATGGACTCGTGACGTCCCTAACTACGTCACAGGCATCAGTCAATGTCCAATTGACCTCCCAAACTAGAAATCAACAATTTGCCCAAACCAGGGGCAAAATCGTCATTCGGCGCCCAAAGTCCAAAAGTACCCAACCTAACACCAATTTACCTCACTAAACAGTTACTAATCACTTCACTAATCCCGACTCCCGGGACGGGTCGTTACAGATAAGATGGTGTGACTTCATGTGTGGCCACCGCTGGAACGTAGGAAAATTCAGAAATGAAGTCTGCTACCGCCTGCCCCTTCTCTGCGGTGCGAGGAGTGAAGGTGATGTCTAACTCACTGATTTCTATTGCCCACTTGAGTAATCGCTCTGATGTTTCGGGCTTCTGGAGTACTTGCCGAAGTGGTCTGTCGGTCATCATAGTTATGGAATTAGCCTGGAAGTATGACCTGAGCTTTCTAGAGAACATGATGAGGGCGAAGGAGAGCTTCTCTAGGTCAGAGTATCTCATCTTGGCGTCCTGTAAAGCCTTGCTAACTTAGTACACTGGGTGCTCAGCGCCATCGTTGCGCTTAACTAGTACCGAACTGACGGCAGAAGCGGAGACAGAAAGGTACATGTAAAGGGTTTCCCCGGTGTTAGGTCTCGCCAATAACGGCGCTCGGCCCATGTATTCCTTGAGTTTAGTGAAAGCCTTAGTGCATTCCTCCGTCTAAGTAATGTGTTTGGACTTGCTTTTTAGGGTTATGAAGAAAGGCACGCACTTGTCGGTGGCTTTGGAGATGAAGCGTGTAAGGGCCGCGACCCGGCCGGTTAGGCTTTGCACTTCCTTCTGGGTTCGCGGAGGCTCCATATCGACTAGGGCCTTGATTTTCTCCGGATTGGTGTCAATACCTCTCTGACTAATCATGAAGCCCAGGAATTTCCCGGAGCTGACTCCTAAAACGCATTTGGCTGGGTTCAACCTCATCCGGTATCGTTTGAGGACGTCAAACATTCGCGAGAGATTGGGGATATGCAAGTCAGCTGATTTACTCTTAACGAGCATGTCATCAACTCAAACCTACATTGTTTTCCCAATTTGGTCGGTTACATGAAGTTTACCAGGCGCTGGTAAGTGGCCCTGGCGTTCTTGAGTCCGGAAGGCATGACATTGTAGCAATATAATCCCTGATCTGTTCAAAAAGTTGTGTGGATCTGATCTGCCGATGCATAAAGATTTGGTTGTAGCCTGAGTATGCATCCATGAAGCTGAGGAGTTCATGTCCTGCCGTGGCATCGACCAGTTGGTCTATCTTTGGCAGAGGAAAACTGTCCTTGGGGCAAGCCTTGTTCAGGTCAGTGAAATCAATGCACATTCGCCAGGCCCCCGAGGGTTTCTTGACGAGTACAATGTTGGCTACCCAGGCAGCATAGACGGCCTTCCGGACAAAATGAATGGTGCTGAGTTTGACGATTTCTTCCTTCATAGCCTCGGTCCTCTCTGCATCGTAGTGGCGACGTTTCTGTTAGACAGGCTTGTAGGCAGGATCGATACTGAGTCAGTGACAGATGACGTCGGTGGAGATGCCGGGCATGTCGGCGTAGGACCAGGCGAAGACCTCAGAGTTGTCTTTTAAGAAACGAATCAGCTATGAGCGCAGGTCGGGCGAAAGAGTTGTCCCAATCTTTACCTTTCGGTCCGTAAAGTCATGGGAGAGTACTATCTCTTTGACATCCTCAGTAGGTTGTGGATGTGGTGTTGCTGAATGGTCCCGAGGATCTTCAATTGGCCCATCTTGTATTCTATGTGCGTCCTGAAGGTTGACGGGGTCAGCCTCGAACACGGATTCTGTTATCACCATGGTTTCCTTCGGTGGCTGAATTGGGGTGACAGAGTTGCACGCTTTTCGGGCCATCTGGTCTATTTTGACTTGGCCAATCCCCATAGGGGTTGGGAATTTTACCAGAAGCAGGTGGGTGGAGACGACTGCCTTTATTTGGTTAAGTATTCCCCGCCCGAGAATGGCATTGTAGGCCGCGGGGCAGTCCACCACTAAGAAGTGTGCTAGCACGGTTGCCCTCCGCGGATGTGTTCAGAGGGAGAGGGGGAGGGTGACCATTCCATGCGGGATGATGGAGTCCCTAGTGAAACCGAAGAGCGGCGTAGGTGAGCCGTCCATACTCGCTTCTGGGATGCCCAATTGCTTGAAAGCTCGCATGAAAAGGACGTTGACCGAGCTTCCAGTGTCGACCATCACCCGCTGTACGTCGAAATTGGATATCTTAGCCATACGACAATGGGGTCGTCGTGAGGATAGATGATCCCGCGCTCCTCCTCTTCTGAAAACGTGATGGGTTCCCACCCGAGTCGGTTTGTTTTCTTGGCTCTTCCCTCTTTGATGCTGAAGAGTTGGTGATTCTGTTTAGTGGCCTGTAGAAAGTTCTTCTTCGCCCGGTTGGAAGTGAGCGGGCAAGAAATGAATGGCCCTTCGGAGATCGTGTTGATCTGTGGGTTGCGAGGTGGAGGTGGTGCGTGCTGGAGAAATTTGTTGATCTTCCCATCTCGAGCCAGAGCTTCAACTAGATCCCAGAATGCAATGCATTGGTCAATGCTATGGCCATTGTACTTGTGGTATTGGCAGTAAATTCCTGTGTCTTTGCCAAGCTTACCCTTTGCCGGCGCCCAAGTAGACTTCGGGATTATATGCTCCACGTTGAGGAGGACGTTCTCATAGAGAGTGTTGAGGATGGTGTAGGTCTCGTATTTGGACCGAGGAACTCGTTTTTCCCCGTTGTTTGACCACTCCCCCTGCTGTTTTTTTTGGTGATTTGGGTTCTTACCCTTCTTTCTGGGGCTGTACAGGTTGTTGCTATGGGAGTAGTCTTTCCGTTTTCCCCCATATATCTGTTTCCCCTGCTCCTGTGGTCCCTGCGCTGAGCCTTGCTGTTCCAGGATGATCGGTATGTATGTTTTTACCGAGTCGGCCCGGGGAGGTTGATAGACATTTGCGGCGTTGGACTTTTGGCTCAGTGCCTCAGCCTTAGCGTGGATCGCCGCCTGTTTCATAATTTCATTGTAAGTTGTCCAACCTTGGGTGTGAGCAGCGTACTTGAAGGGGGAGTCCTGGAGGCCACCCTTGAAGGCCGTAAAAGCTACCTGGTCGTCCGTCTCCGCGCACCGGGAGTATTCGTGACTGGACCTTGCTGCGTACCGCGGCAGCGATTCGTGTTCACCTTGTTTAAGCTGGAAAAGGTCCTCGGCCGAAGATATACAATTAGTCTGAATCATGAACTGGTTCATGAAGTGGAGGTGAGCTGTTCAAAAGAGTCAATGGACCCGGATTCCAACTTATAGAACCAATTGATCGCTGCTTCGGTCAGCGTGGAACTGAAGATGAGGCACTGTTCCTCATCCGCGAGGTTTTTCAAGGCGATGGCTGAGTAGAAATTATTCAGGTGATTCCACGGGTCGTCCTTCCCGGTGTAAAGGGAGATTTTTAAGGGCTTTATCTCATGATTGATCCTGAACTGGTTGATTCTCTCTGTAAAAGGGCCTAGGCTGGTTTTTGACCAGGCTTGTCTTGCTGCCCGAGCCGTTTCGGCTTCGAGTGTTCGGACTCGGTCCATGAGGTGTTAGACGAGCGAGTCGGTTCTGGATTGCTGTGTGGCCTCTTGATTTTTTGGTTCGGCCCGTCTAGTATCCCTAGGTGGTCGGTCGTGGTCGATTTGATATGATCCGTCGGCGCCTCTCCCGTTCGGCGAACTTTGGGTGCCAATTCCACCCCGACTGACCTGCATTGACCGATCGGTGTCCCCCCGGTTGGGCAAGTTTCGGGATCCACTTCCCCTGTTACCGACCGGTCTTGACCGCTCGGTGACCCTTGGGCGGGGTGGTTCTTGAGGTTTTTCGTTCTGTCGGCCGTCCTACCCTGACCACTCGGTGCTCCGTCGGCCGGTTGGTTCAGGTGGACAGTGAGCAAGGCCGAGACGGGTTGACCGCTCGTTGTCATCGCCAGAGGACCTCGATGTTTTCTCTCTCTCGGTGTGAGCGGTCGGTCCTGTTGCCCGGCTACTGAGCCGATTTAGCTGTGCTCTCGGCTTCCATGGATGAGTCGGTGATGGGTATGGGGTCTCCCGTAGAAAACATTCCGGGACTGTCGTCTGGGCGGGACCACCGAGCGGTGATGTGTGCTCGGTGGTGATGTCCCTTACCGACCTCTGGACGAGGGTTGTCTCAGCGTGACTGGTGGTCACTGACCGACCGATTGCGTCCTTCTCCCTCACTGAGGGCATCACGGGCGTCCCGGTAAATCCTGGTGTCGCCGGGTTGGCTGCCGGGGATGATCAACATCCGAGTGTGTTTCTTTCTTGGCTCGGCGTCCGCTTGCCTACCCTTATGTGGTTCGGCGGCCGTGTGTTCTTTTTCTTTTCCCCCTAATCGGCGGTTCTTTTCAGCATGCTCAGCGCACTCAGCCACCACCTTGTCGGCCTCAGCCTTACCCACGCGAGCTCGGTGGGTAGCGATTTCTGTGTGCGTGACTCGTAGTTGTTCGGCCACCTCAGTGTATCGATCGTCGAGTGCCTGACGTCTAGACTCGGCCTAGGTACCCTTGGTTTTGACCTAGGCCATGTCGCTATGGAGTCTTTCGATTATCTGTAAAAAGTTAGGAAAGGGGTCTCTCATGGTTCTGGGGCCCTGCCCGGGTGTGATCTCGCCGAGATCGTGCTCGCCATGCATGTTCAATGTCGACGAGTGTTCTCTCGGCATAATAAATGGATGAGTCTTAACTCGGTCTGATTGAGCGTGGGTAAACTAAGTCAGTTTCCCGCAGACGGCGCCAAACTGTTGAAGCGTGAAATGTTCCAACTGTCGATTACTCGTTGCCCAACCGTTGAATGACGCGTGTCCTTCCTCGTTACCTGTCAACTTAAAAGGATCGCGGGTTCTCCATTAGTACGGGCACCGGTGTGGTGCCGGCCTAAGGTTCTCCGACGGTCAAGTTAGTTACTTTGTTCGTAAGAGGAAATAGTAAACGGTAAATTTGGTAGAGTAATTGTGAATAGTAAATCTTAGTTACTTTTTTTGGGAAATGTGTACCCCTTATGTATGGGTAGGTGGGATGTTCAATTCCCAAAGTTCCGATGTGGGACAAATGCTCCTCGATTTACGTGCTGACACGTATTACGTAGATCGAGGGTGGATAGATCTCTACGTGGCATCCCGCATTGGGCCCGAGGTTAGAGCTTGTGTAGGTTCGGTAGTTTTGGGCCTTGAACGGAGTCTGGGCTTTAAGTATACGACCCAGTGGGTCTGGTCAGATATGGTGTCAACATAATTAATAAGAAAATGATTTGTGATGAAATCCATGTTCTTTTGTAGTAATATCCGTTAACTTAACAAAATTCGTCTAATTATCAGATTAATTTACTTATTAGATTGGGTCGAGCCCAAGCCAATTCAATTCATACCCCGTCCATTTACAACCCTAAATTTTTGGTAGGTAAATTTATTGTTTTAGTTATTCAATATAATTAGGGAAGGGAATATATAGAGAGAAGTGCACAAGGAAGAACGGGGACTGTGACAATCAGCTTCTTATCATTAAAGTTGTCACTAGTATTACAATTTAATAGCATTATTCTTCATTATATAAAGTAGTTTTTTCGATTCTTCTAAAGAACAAAGACGATGCTTAATTTTTATCATATGCAAAAATCGAACTTAAAACCTTATGTAAAACCTCTCACCTAATAATAAAGAAAACTACAATGAGAATGTGGTGCAATTGATTTGGACCCTCGTTTTTGCATGGTTATTATTATTATTATTATTATTATTATTATTATTTGTAGGGATATGCCGTTTTCAAAGAGTCCTTGAAGTTCATTAGTCCTCTAATTTACTGAGGGACTAACAACATAACATCTTAGTTTAATTAGATTTTTGAATTGGAAGTTGTTAAAATTAAGTGAAAAAAAATAAAAGTATTTAATCCATAGCAAACGCCTACACTCCCAGTCTCCTTGGCCAATTAAGGTGGGTTCAACAAGCTGGTAACTGTATTTAGACATGATAATGACAAGTCCAGAATCAACTTTAAAAGTTCAAAACGTAATATGAAAATGCAAAAGTATACCAATAAAAATTCAAGCTATAGAATCTACTTGGACTTAGACAAATCTACTTGGAATTCCACATAAGGAGCTGCTAGGTCATAATTTATATATGTTTTATCAATGATTTAATATCTTTTTACTTATATTTTATTAATATTTCATTCTATAAAACTGGAGAAAATAATATATCTGCAAGAAGTGTACAAAATTAGATAAAATTTTGAATTTCGATAATTTGAGCTTAATAATCACCTCAATCATAATTATAATGAAGAGGTTATAACCAAAATAAGAGAGGCCACCAAAAAGAGTAAAGACTTTCAGTGCCTGTCTACTGAAGAAGCACCAGCCCAGCTCAGCCCACCATGTGAATCAGAGAGTGGTTATCGAACCTGTGGTAGACTTTTCAGCGTGTGCATCCTGAAGTTCTCATTTCCCATTCGACGAGCGACTGCCGAAATCCATTTGACACCTATTGCCACCTTTGTCCTACTTTGATCATAAGGTAGTGTGATGACCTATATCTTCTTTAGCACTTAATACATTCTCTCTATGTTAACTTAAGTAGATGCCATGCTAGGTTACATAAGTGGATGCAAAGTTAGAGTGTAGATGTCATACATCTAGCATACAAACTAAGAAGAAGATTAATGTGTTATAGTACTGGGCCAAGGTGTAACGACCCGGAAATTCAAAAAAGGAAAATTTGGAAAATTTGAAAAAATGACGATTTTGCTCCTAGAATTGGGCAAATGGTTGACTTTTGGTTCGAACGGTCAATTGACTTTGACCAATAACCGTGACATAGTTCGGGACGTCACGAGTTCATAGACAGGTGGCACGTCCGATTCCGACATTCGAGGAGAAAGTTATGATGTTCGGAAGTTCAAGGGTAATTCGGTAATTTGGTTAAAGGGACAATTTGTTGACTTTACAAATGACATGGACCTTTTACGTAATTCGAAGACCGTTGGGAAGGTCTCGAGACGCTGAGTTCGTAGACAGACGCCATGCGTCAATCGGAGTTCGGACGACCAAGTTACGGACTTAGGAGTGTAAAGGGCATTTTGGTAATTTGTAAGAAAAAGGGCAAAATGGTAATTAGTGGATTAAACAAGAATGGACGGTGATTGGCCTGATTCAGCCCTGATGATGCCACTAAGTGACCTCTGTCTCTCTTTATGTTAGATTCAGTGGCAAAGGCAATTGTGTAGCGGTGTTGAAGTGAAGAACCCGTGTATGTGAGCATAGTTTTAAAACAAAAACATAGTGTGTATGATTAATCAACAACCCACCGCCCAACTGTTTGAATCACTGAGAAATTGGATTAACTGGGAAGAGATTAGAACTACAGAGAGGAAAGGAATGGGGAAAAACCAGAGAGAAAGAGCTGTTGTAAAACCCGAAATCCAATTATGAAAATGGAATGTGATCAATAATCAAATTTGCAATTGTGGATGTTTATGACTGAAATTGAGCTTAGATTTAGCTTTCTGGAACCCATACGACTCAAAATGGCTTCAAAACGAAGGAAAATGAGGTCGTTTTGACCGTGAACGGAGTACCTCGACGCCTTAAAAATTCGAAGGTTGGGTGTGTAATTGGAGGAGTTGGACGGTGCAATTGAGATCGAAGACAAGTCTGTGATAGTTCTACGAAGATTTTGGTTTGATCAATTGAGGAAAAATGATGGGAATCGGTGAACTTTGATGAAGGAACAGTGTTCGAATGTTTCTTCGAAATCTCGAGCTCGAATTCACGGATTGAGGTACGTTGTAATGAAATTGAACTTACACAACCATAATTAGATTCATAAGGATACTTTTAACTGAATCAATTGAAGAAATCGATTGGAAATCGATAGGATTAAAGCGGGTTGAACACGCGGGTTGCAGACCGGTTTAACAGGTAGTCGGGCAGAGACGATGAACAATGATTTTACTGTAGCAGCGCGTGAACTTCACGCGCAGCCACTCACGGCGGCGCGTGGGGCGCGTGTACCAAATTTCGAGGTGAGTTCAACATGAAACTTGTTCCTTTTAATGTAACGAACTTTTTGGCACTAGTTTCGAGGAAGTCGGATATCGTTTCGATAGTGTTCAGTGTAAACGAAGTTTTTGTATACTTTTAAAATACGTATTTAAATCCCAGAAAAATTGGGGAAAATTATATAAGGTATGTTGAAGTATTAGTGACCCTCAATATTGATTTTGGATAGGAATTATGATTTTTTGGAATTTACGGAAAAAACGTGCAGCTCGGAAGCGAGCCGTTTGGACGGTGTGTGAGTGGACTTTGTTTTCTAAAATTCAATGCATGGATAATCGTTTTCTATGCTTTCTATTGATGATTTCTATGATTATGATTATGGTCTATGGTAATTATGATTTCCGTATTTATATGTATTTTGATATGTAATACGTAATTGCACGTATTTCGAGATTATGGTTTCTCCTATGCTTCGATGGTGGTTTAATGAATGATTTTATATGATTTACGCGTATCATGTTTTGCTGATGTTTTGATTATGATTGTAAGTATGATTTACGGTTTGACATGTATTTCGAGATTATTACGAATTTGTACGTTTTACGAGATTTCGAGTATGTTGTGATTTGACCATGGTTTTGATGATTTGAGTTTGGCATTTGAAATATGATTTGATTTCAAAGATTTAAAACGGATTTTGGAAAAAGGTGATTTCGGGCTTGATGCCCAGTTCATAAAAGTGATTTTGATGAACGAGATTTCGGGTTTTGGTAACTTGAAAGTGGATTTCCGGATTTGGGTTCGGAATGATTATTCCGGATGCTAGCTTACGGAATGATGGTTCCGAATTCGGATTTGGAAATGGATGATGGATATACTTTGGGATTTGAACGTGAAATTCGGACATGAGTTCCATTTCGATAAAATGTGATCTCGGATGTGGTTTTGGAATTTGGATTACGATGGATCCTGGAATTGTTGTAAATTACACATGTTTTGGGTTTAAAGACCCGGTACTATTGCTGGATCTGGATTGATGTGACGGGGGAGGGCCCTTGATTGATATGTTTTGAGTTTAAAGACTCGGTTATTGAGATATCCCCCGAGGCCTATTGATTGTATTTTGAGTTTAAAGACTCGTTGATATCCTGGGAAGGCCTGATTATGCGCATGGTTTTGAGTTTAAAGACTCGGGCGCACTTGAGATCCAGCAGATTGATTGACTTGTGATTTACTCTTGATTTCCGATGTTTTCGGATGTGTTGGGCAATGGCCCGGTTTATATGGCTTGATGGATTTTTGGGTTATGTTCTGTACTTGGATTGTGATTCATGATTTTGGGCTGAGGCCCCGTGTTTATGGTTTCCGGCTAAGGCTGAGGTTTGGGAAAAGGAAAATGGTTTTGGTTTTCACACACAGTTTTCTGGTACTGGAAATGAAATGGATTGTGAAATGATTTTCGAATGCATGCATTGGTTTTACGTGGAGGGTAGAAATGTCTTTTCTGTAACATGTTTTGTAAACTAATTATTTTTGTCCACTCACACCTTTTGTATTTTTACTGACCCTCCAGGTTGTGGCACGATGATCGAGGCTGATCGAGAGGTGGAGGCATGAGTGAGCACGTGTGTGGCTATCCCTTATTTGGAAAATGCTGAGGGTAATTTGGGAACTTCAGTTGACTTGTCAGACGGGAGCAGGACCGGGCACGGTTATCAATGTTCTTTAGGGGACGGTCCTGTCACAAGGTATGTTGCATGGTCATCTTTGCAAGGTACACTCATAGGATTTGAATCTAGAAAATCAAGTTAGGAAGTATTTGTGGTTAGTGATGAATTGAGTGTCTTAACCTTAGGGTTCTTTAGCTTATTTTATTTGCAATTATGTTATTTTATGTTTACTTTTTATTTTGTTAAATTTTTGAGCAATTAATCAATCTAAGTAATAAAATATAACACAGTTAAGATAAGTCCTTGTGGGATTCGACTCTTACTTAATTGCCTTACTATCTATTCGATTTATGCACTTACAGGATTAAAATGAATAGAATGACCTTTATATTTATGTTGTCTATTTTATCCAATAAGTTTTTGGTGCCGTTGCTGAGGACTTTGTCCCTTAACTATATCCATATATCATAGATTGTTTAATAACATTATTTGTTATTTTTTTTTTTGCCAACCTGGTTCGATCGTTTTTTTTCCTTTCTTGTTTTTCTTGTTTTGTTTGATGTCATGCTTGCACTTATCGCCATTTTCATTTAATCTTTGTTTTTTCACATTGAGGAAAATGTTAAATTTAAGTTTTGGGTGTAGAATTTCATATAAAACTTGAAAATTTATTGGGAATTGAAATTTTTGAAGGAAAAAATGGAAAAAATATTATTAAATTCTGAATTAATTTTAATTTCGAAAAAAAATATAAGAATTTTTTTAAAAATTGTTTTGTTTTGTTTATTGTTTGGTTTTTTTTTTTTAAGTTCATTACCCTTTGCTTGTTAATAAGGATGAATATGCAAGTCTAATCATTAATGTTTTATTAAGGTTATTCCATTTTTATTAGTATCATAGCTATGCACTTCACAATATCATACTTTATGTGAGTAAGTCAACAATATGGTTATGTTTAAGTGAATTTTAGAAAATTAGTGGACTCGTGAGCTTTTGAGCCTAATGCCATTTTTTGAGAGGGATTTATTTTGTTTCTACTCTTAAACACTCTTGGATTTTTGTTCTTAAATTGTTGATCTCTTTACCATTTTTGCATTGATTATTAAAGAACTATCTCTTATGTAGGTACTCTTAATTCTAAGTTTGATTTACCATAAGAGATGATGTACGCTATGCACGTGTTTAACCACACTAAGCCTTTAACCTATCCTTTTGTGTGCTCTATTAGCCAATTTTGAAGCCAAACACTTCAACCTTTATTTTATTACCCAAAACATAGCAATATCCTAAACACTTACCCTATGTTTTGGCCATACCGTATAACTAAGGTTTGTGCTAAGGTTGCTTCAATTGAAGTTCATGAAAGAAAAAAGTTTTTTATGCAAAATATGCAAAGTCTTGCTATGTGAAAATTGCAAAATTATATCCAAGTTGGATAATGGTGGCATCTTAAAAAGGCCATCTATGGTGATTAGTCCGATTTTTTTTTTTTTAAGAAGGAAAAAAAGGTAAAAAAAAAGAGGAGTAAAACAAAGAAAGAGAAGAATTGGCGTAGAAGAGAGGAAAAAAATAAAGAAGAAAAAAAAAAGAAAAAGAGGAAAAAAAAAGGAAGAAGAAGAAAGATAATTTTGGAATTGAGCTAAAGTTTTTTTAGATTAAAGTTTAAGTGGAAGCTCAAGTTCAAGTCATGATTTTTTATGCCTGGCTATAATCTAAGTTCCTTACAATCATTATCCTTTGTTCGTTGAATTCTAAGCCTAGCCTCATTAAAACATTAACTGAATACCTAACAGATTTTATGGGAAATTATAGTTAGAGTTGAAGTATCTACGTTCTTAATTTTCAATTTCTTTCATGAGATCTATTTTCAGAAGATTTTGTTTTTTCATTGATAATCACATGTGATTATATTTGATTTTCTTTACATAACTTGCTTCACATATGCTTGATAAGAGTATAAGCCTAGATTTTTGTGAAAATTGAGGGGTGCCTAGGGAGGATTAGATTTAAGGCGAAATCTTTCTAAAGCATTTAGATTTAATTATGTTTAAACTTGATTGCTTGAAGTTTTGGCATTCAAGCTTAAACACATGATACATTATTGGTTTTGGCAACTCTTTAGTTAAGCATGATAGAGTTACATTGGTTCTTATTAATTCGTTTAAGAGCTATGTTCTTAATGTTTTTAGTATTTAAGTAAAACATTTATGGGTACCGTGCTGCTGTAACTCTCAGGAGACAAAACTTCTCCTAGTAGGTGAACATAGAGGTCTAAATGTTCTTCAGTAAAATCGAGTCTTTCTATTTTTATTATAATTTTTTATTCTGTATTTTTCCCTAGGACTTGTAAAAGATAGGTTTGGAGATATTTGTAAGGTCATAATTTATACATGTTTTATCTATGATTTAAAATCCTTTTAATATTTGGTATCATGAAACTAGAGAAAATAATATATCAATGAGAAGTGTATAGAGTTAGATAAAGCTTGGAATTTTGAAAATTTGAGCGAAGGAAACACCATAATCATAATTATAACGAAGAAGTTATGAACGAAACAAGAAAGGCCACCAAAAAGAGAGCAAAGACTTTCGGTGGTTGTTTATCGAAGAAGAAGTGTAGCCCAGGTCAGCCGACCATGCAAATCAGAGAGCTACTACTGAACTTATGGTTGATTTCAGTGTGCACGTCCTGAGGTTCTCATTTCCCATTCGGCGAGCGACTGCAAAAATCCATGTGAAAATTATTGTCGCCTTTGTCCTTCTTTGACCGCAAGGTTTTTACTCCAATTTTAGTGGTTGACCACTGAATTTCACTCTAGAGCACCTTCCAGCTAAGGTTCACACTCATTCTCCCTATTTCAAAAAGATTTTATTCCCATTTGGTTGGGAAATATTATTTTTGGACATTTTACTTGGAGGAAAACCTTAAATTAGTTTTCTTAAATATTCAAGAAATCTTTTCCTTGTAGAATCAAATTGTAAACTTCCATTTATTTGAGGATTAATAATTCTCCTATAAATATAGGCTGTGTGGTTTTAGTAAAGGGGATCGAAGGATCAGAAAAAAAAGTCTGAAAAATACACATAAATACATCACAGAGTAACATTACTTGTCTTTTATTTTGTAGTTTTCTTTTTTGGGTTATGGCTTCTTAAAACTCTAACCATGGTTACTCTTAAACATGGGTTTGGCTCTTTATTCTTTGGTTATGAATGCTTGATGAATTTAGATCACTACTTTAATTGATATTCTTTTATGTTTATGAGATTGATCACCTTATTTGATAGAATTGCTTGGTTGATTGCCATGTCATCTTATAATTCACTTCGCATTGAGAGGTTAGATTAAGAAACAATCTTGTAATCTTAATTCATGACATCCTAGGATAGGTGCCATGTTTTTGGTTAGTGTTATGACCTATATCTTTTTTAGCACTTAATGCATTCACTCTATTTCAACCTGAGTAGATGCTATGCTAGGTTACATAAGTGGATAGAAAATTAGAATGTAACAAGAAGATCAGTGTTTTACAATACTAGACCAAAGTTTGTTGCATGATCATCTTTGTTGAATATTGGTTCATCAAAATACCAAGAATCTAGGTATATTCCTAGTTTAACTAGGATTCTAAGTGTTTATACCGTGTTTTTCATATTAGCTTTAGAAATAGGATTCTTAATTTGTTTAGGAGTGCAACCTACGTCTAATACATTCTAAATAGGCCTCTTAGAAGTCCATACAACAACACACAGAAAACAGACAGTAGAAATCATACAAGGGTATAAAAGCAAAGAGTGATAAGAGAGATTGTGAGCTAGGGCTTGGGGATTAGATCAAGTATTTACATAAGTTCTTGTAATCTTGTTATCTTCATAGTGCTATTGTTCTCTCAAAGAGATCACACAAGGGCGTAGGCAAATATTAGCTGAACCTCCCAAAATTCTTACGTTGATATGTGTGTGGTGTGTTTACATTATTGTTCATCTTTATTCCACATAATCACAACACCATCCGAGTAGTTTGCATAAACACTAAGTCTATCAAGAAATAAGATCAATAAAGGGATACTAATTTACAACCATTAGTATCAGAGCTCTTGGGGAGAATGTTTTGAGATGGCGAGTGCCTAGGAAAAACACATGCAATGAGGGGAAGTTGTGATCAAGCCCTTCAATTGAAGAATGTCTTGATCCAACAAGACCTACTGGAGGTTTTTCACGATAAATAGAGGAGGCCAACTAGCATAACAGATGCATAATGGTAGAAAATGGATAGGAAAGCAAAGAGTTTTATGGACCAGTACCTTGCTGATAATGTAACAAGACCTACTGGAGGTTCTTCAATTGAAGAATTTCTTGATCCAACAAGACCAGTACCTTGCTGAGGGGAGGCTGTGATCAAGCCCTTCAATTGAAGAATGTCTTGATCCAACAAGACCTACTGAAGGTTCTTTACGATACATAGAGGAGGCTAAGTAGCATAATAGATGCATAATGGTAGAAAATGGATAGAAAAGCAAAGAGTTTTATGGACTAGTACCTTGCTGATAATGTAATGCTCAATGTCAACGAGAACATGAATACTAAGGGAACATGGGATAAGCTAGAGAAACTCTACATGGTTAAAACTATATCCAACAAACTCTTCATGAAAGATGAACTATTCAGCCTTCAGATGGAAGAAAGGGGAAAACAACAAGATCACATATGTAAGTTTCAGAATTGTGTTGCAAATATATCAAAGGTGGATGTGAAATATGGAGACAACCCCAATGCACTCATAATACTAAAATATCTATCACCTTCATTCAAACATCTTCAGACCGCATTGATGTTGATAGGACCCGTCCCAATCCCACTGGGACCACCCGGGGACGTGCCTCGCTCCCGTCTGACAATGATTATTCTTTGTTCGGGTCGTTACAGATGTTCCCTAAGGATACTCTAAAATTAGATGAGGTTACTGAAGTTATTTAGTTTTATGTCAAGATGGAGAAGAACACTGAAAGCTTTCAAGCACAAGGCCTTTATGTTGAAGGTACAGAGAGAGGCAGATCAGAGAATAGGCTTGATAAATCAGGTAACATGGGTAGGTGAAAGTCCAAAAGAAAGGATAAGAAGGATTGTTTCGTATATGATGCTTCCAACCAATGGAAGAAGAGCTATAGGACATGGAAAAAAAGGAAAAAAAAGGCGATAGCAGGCAACTCAAATGCAGCTAGTGTTGCAACATGGAGAGCTCCTTCCAATATCATCTAGCCCCATTGCTTTCAAATTTTGATTTTAGATATGTGATATTTGTCAGGACCCGTCCCAAATATCACCTCGATACTCGGGATGAACCCTGCTCCCGTCTGACGATCACACTTACAATACCAAAAATAAACTTAATACAACTATAAGCATAACCATCAGACGAAGGAGTAAATATATACAACAGTAAGTCAGAGCATAGTTATACAAAATGGGCACCAAAAGTCCTACAAGTCTAAGTCCGCAACGGAAGAACGTCGGAAGCCCTATGCCTCGATATCTGCCTCAACGTTCACCCCAGCGCTATCACCACGACCTGGAGGGAAATTAAAAACAAAAGGTGTGAGTGGACCAAAAAGAATGAAAGTTTTAAAACCGTTTACCAGCAAATCAAAGTAAGGAAATAAAATCATTTGTTCCCTCCGGTTTAAAACCAGGCATGCCAATGAAGTATTAGAAAAGTCATAATATGAAACATCATAAGAAACAGAAACACTATAAAACCAATCATAAGAAACAGATACACTATAAAACATCATAAGAAACCAGAGTATAACCCGATCAAACCTGCTGGACCTATCCGAGTCTTTAAACTCAACCAGGCCTCACATATAAATCCGAGTCTTTAAACTCCCGAGTCTTTAAACTCAATAGACCTATGGGGGTAATATCGTAATATCCGAGTCTTTAAACTCCCGAGTCTTTAAACTCAATCCGGGCCCGTCCCCCATCAAAATCAATCCGGGTCTTTAAACCCATATCCAGATCCAGCAAATCCCATCCATATCCAGTGTAAAACCAATTCAAAATCCATCGCCAAATTCGAATTCGAAATCCCCGGTTCGAAGCCCTTCCGGCGTTCAGAACCGACATCCCGAACCCAAATCCGGAAAAAGATTCATGTTCATAACAAAACCGTAGGATAATCCCAAAATCATATTCCACAACCTATTTACCATCATCAGAAAACGTTTTTAGGTTAAATTTCTGAATTATAACATCAAACTCTGAAAACTCGCTTTTCCTCGAAAAACGTGCAAAATCCCGAAAACGTCTCGAAAAACGTGCAAACATCTCAATCACGTATAATCATCATCAGGACATAAAAACACACATAGAAATCATAAAACAGTAATTAAAACAGTTTGGCATGCTCGGAAGTAAGAAAGAGTCCACTCACAGTTTACAACACGTCACTCGCGCTCCGTGCGCTCCTCAACCGTCTCTGGTGTCTCCTGTCCTGTCAATAGATACCAAATAGGGTCACAATAACATCAAGGATACCTTCCCTATTTTCCCCAATTTTTCGGGCATTTAATAATATTTTAATCCGAAACCCTAAACCGTACGGATTCCCGAACCATTCCGTAACACCGTCCGACTAACCCGAAAACTGTACCATTGGATTCCTTAGGACATTTAGGGCTAAACTCATGTTGGACGCTTGACCGGATTCCTCCCCACGCGCCCCCACGCGCCGCCCAAAGTGGCTGCGCGTGGGCCTCACGCGCCTGCTACAGTGTATCTTCAACCTCGAGTCACCCGGTTCAACTGTGTTGAACCGGCGTGACCGGTTCTCCTCCGTTCCTCCACCATTCTTCCCCATTTCAATTCCAATAGCTTCGTCCAGTCCCCTGCAACCAAACCCAGTCCTAAAATCCAGAAATCACGGCTTGAAACCCCTCGTCTTCAACCTCGAAAAACACTGCCCGTGAGCCCTGTTTTCCTTCCCGGCCGTCCACTGCTTCCCCCTTCACGGTGGTGATACCAGCACCTTCCTAGGACCCTACTTAGTCCTACCCAACTCACAGAATCCGTCGATTCATCCCCGAAGTCCACGACTTCAAGTTTGAAAATCACGGCTAAAACAGGGTACAGAGGACTCGCCGTCGAACCACCACCCACCGTGAACC
Organism: Prinsepia uniflora; assembly: GCA_032719365.1. Taxonomy (NCBI): domain Eukaryota; kingdom Viridiplantae; phylum Streptophyta; class Magnoliopsida; order Rosales; family Rosaceae; genus Prinsepia; species Prinsepia uniflora. Next base: position 34,789,197 of record CM064872.1, read on the forward strand.
TCCCGTCACGGCAACCACCACAAACGACTCCTAGGACCTCCCTAAACCTCCCTTCACTCACCAAACCTTTCGATTCTAGCTCTAGGTCCACGACTCTTGGAATGAAAATCCACGAAAAACAGGGCAAAAGAAATTACCTTTCGATTCCGGCGCCGCCGTGAGAACCGTCACCCACCACGGTGCTCGTGGGACTCCCCTCAACCTCCTGAGTCTCCTAGTACCTTGAATCCGTCCACCACACAACACAACAGCCACCACCGTCCACGGCCTCCTCTATTTCTCCCAATTATCCAACCGTCCACCACGTCGCCTCCGTGCACGGTTGCGCCACCAGACCACGATCACCAGCTCCTCCTTGTCTCTATGTCACTCTCTCAATACATTCTTCACTCAATCTCCCCCTGAATCGATCACTGTCTCTCTAAATGTTCCCCTCTGTTTCTCTGTGTTCAAGCAAAATGCACGGTTTGAACGTGCATATTATGTGGCCGTGCACACTTAAGTCTCTCCCAGAACCATCTAGTGTCCCCCACGTGTCCATCAGCTATTGGCCAGCCCAAAAATATCTGCCACTTGCCCTTATCTGATTGGGCTGAGGAAAAATGACCAAAATGCCCCTCCTGCACAAAATTACCATTTTGCCCTCAGACTTTCCAGACCCGTATCTTTTCCGTCGGACGTCCGATGACAGCGTGCCGCCTGTCGTTGAACTCAGGACGTCGAGGCCTATCCAACGGTCCTCGGTCTACGTGAAAACCACAAATCCTCCAAAAAGTCAACATTTCCCCTCTTAACTCAAAATTACGGTAACGCCCCAACCTTCCGTACATCATAACTTTTCCTCCGGTTGTCCAAATCGAACCTACCGCCTGTCTACGGACTTGTGACGTCCTAACCTACGTCACGGTCAAGGGCTAACACTCATCCAATCGATAGTACAAAAAGTCAACTTTTCGTTTACTATTCACAAGGGCAAAAATCGTCCTTTTTTACAAAACTTCACAAAAATTACATTTTTACTCTTCCCGTAGGTACGGGTTGTTACAATATTCATGCCACATGTGCTCTATCAAAGAGTGGTTTGATACCTATGAGGAAACAAGTAGTGGAGAAATGTTGATGGGAGATGAACCACCACTTAAGATTCAAAGGCATTAGATCAATTAAAATCAGAATGCACGATGGGGTTGTTAGGATGCTGGACAAGGTCAATGTAACGACCCGAAACTTCGAGGAAAAAAAATTCTATAAAATTATGTGGAAATGACGATTTTTCCCTTATAAGGGTCGAATGTTGACTTTCTGACTCGGGCGTTTTTTGGACATTCTGAAAAGACCAATACAAAAGTCTTGAACTCCTGAGTCTGCAGATAGGTAGTATGACAAAATCAAACTTGGGAAGGATTCGATATATATGTGTGTGTGTGTGTGTGCCAAAATTCTGTACTTTTCCCCTCCCCAAACTCCACTGACCTATCCCTTGTTTATATGTATGTGTGTGTGTGTGTGTGTGTGTGTGTGTGTGTGTGTGTGTGTGTGTGTGTGTGTGTGTGTGTGTGTCTGTTTTGAGTGATCATTGCAAAGTGGAGTGGCCGAAAAAGGGAAAATGGAGCATGGGGTAAATGGTGGGGTGAATCGTGAGATAAACTAGGGAGGGAGTCTGTGAGGGACATAAAAGGAAGGAGAAGATGAGGATGAGTGTAACGACCCGTCCCAAATTCCATGATTAGATTAGTGACTAATCACAATTCGTGAGGCTAATCAATGATTAGTGGGCGAAATCGGACGAACGATGAAAAATGACCGTTTTGTCCCTAAGCGTGGGCAAAACATTCACTTTTCATTCGGGAGGTCAAATGGACTTTGGCCGATCACCGTGACGTATTTTGGGACGTCACGAGTTCATAAACAGGGGCAAATTGTTGACTTTTGGACTAGGAGGTCCGATGGCCGAGGGCCAAGGACCGTTACGTAGATCGGGACGATACGAATCCATAGATAGGCGGCACGCTGAAATCGTACTTCGAACGAGAAAGTTATGGGTCACGAAAGTTTGATTTCACTATGCACATACTTCGAGACGATGATGACTTGGCTTAATCTGATTGTTCAGATATTTTGAGTGGGACCCATGGATGAGTGACAAGTGTCACTCATCCCATTGGCCAATATCCCTAAAAAGGGGATCTCACTAATTATTATTATTATTATTATTATTATTATTATTATTATTATTATTATTATCTAATCTTTCCAACACTAAATCCTAGCCCTCCATTCTAATTAATCCCTCAAATCCTCACCATTCATCCATCCCAATCTCCCTCTCATCTCATCAGCTATCATCATTTTCTTTGTTCATCTTCAAACCCGAAACCACCATATTTTCTTCTTCTTCTTTCAAAAGCTCGAAACCACACACACATCATCACCCTAGCTCATCTTCATCTGTGCTTGTGTGTCAGCGTGAGAGTGTGATGAAGGACTGAGAGACTACTGGTTTCTTTCCTACCGGATCGGAGGCGGCCGTGGCCCATGGCGGTGGTCACAGTGGGGAGACCGAAACCGTAAGGTAAAAATATTCAAATTTTAGATATCGGTTTCTAGTACGTTTTGATCGATGGTTTTGATTATAAACGGCTTCTGGGGACCTTAGGAGAAGAATGGAATCAAGTTCAAGGCTTAGGATGGCCGGTAAGGACGGTGAACGGCGGAGGAAGCTGACGTCGCCATTGTCGACGTGTGAGGTATGGTTTTCACGGTTTTTACTATATTTTTAGTAATTAAAAAGATGGGAAATGAGATTAGGGGATTGAAATGGGTTTAAAAGGATCGAAAACATGAAGGATTGGACCGTGAACCGGCCAAGTCGGTACAGACCGGTTCGGCCGGTCCAGTTTCAAGAAAAAAACCCAGTTCACGCGTTTGGGAAAATGACGCTACAGTGCGCGCACGTGGGGGCGCGTGTCCGTTCTTTTGGGAATGTTTTCAACACGTGAAATCTTCTATTCGATGTAACGAACATTTTGGGATTGGTTTTGTGTCGATCAGACACTGTTTCGATAATGTTCGGGGCATCAGAAGGTTTCGGATTGGGATTAAAAATAGTTAAAAATTTCAGAAAATTACGAGGCTTTAGTGGGAGGTTAATTAAGTAGTTAGTAACGTTCTATTACGATTTGGATAGGTTTGGCCATCCCGGTGACGGTGATTGGCTCGGGAGAGCCGTATGATACTTAAGTCGAGGCGGCAGCTCAGACGATCTGTGAGTGGACCTTGTTTTCTAAATTGGTGCATGCATAAATGTTTATTATATTTTTTAATACATGTTTTGTGATGCCATGAGTGCATTTGGATGTGGTTACGTATTGGCATGTATTTCGAGGTTTCGGCCCTATAAGGTGCCAATACGGGTTTGCATGTCTTTATTGGTCTAAATGGAATGGATTTGGATTTCCAAAAGGATAAACTCGGGTATGAGACCCATTTGGTTTTGTCTCGGGAATATGACGCTTTTGATGGCCTACGGGTCTGAATCGTGGTCGCGGCGAGGGCTATGTGCACAGCGACAGACGATACGACGCTCGCCTCTGGATTAGGATATGTTCCTTCCGGAGAGGTCACGATGCACGATTTGTGGTTGGGCAGCCGAGGGAGGCTCGACTTCAGAGTGCTGACGGTTCAGGATATCGATCGGTGATGGGTGCACCATGATCTTGTGGTGGTCGTGTCGGTTGATACGTTCACAGCGACATTCCAGTATTGAGGACGGTCCTGGATAGATGGTTACACGCATCACTACGATCGGAGTCGTGATTGAACCTTAGATATCGGGCATGATGCCCAACTGATGTCATATGTTTGGGCACATGACCTATTTACTTTACATTGATGATTTCGGGTCAGAGACCCTAAGTGGATTTTCATGTTCATGACGGTTTATAGGAACCGGGCATGAACCCTAAGTGGTTACGATCCATACACATATTATGGTACATGACGGTTCAGGGGGACCGGGCATGAGTGATTTCGTTATATATATATATATATGTGTATGTATATTCATATACCTTCCTTTACTTGTATTATCTCCTCCGGGGAGGGTCGTTGGCATGGGTGGACCCCGGAGTAGTCACGGAGCACCGACTGAGTGGAGTCGCCCCCTAGTTGGGTTCCTTACTCTCAGGAAGGCATGGATCGTAACCTCGGGACGGGTCATTGATCTACAGACATTGACCTTGGACTCTGGGAGACTTAGGTTTGAGACCCTAGGTAGCACACGCATATATTTGGAAACCGTGACAAGATTGGTTGTGTGAAATATATGTATATATGATGTATATGATATAAGATATGAAATATGATGTGTGATAGATATAGGTTTTGGGAAGTGGCCCATGTACTTGGTTTCTTTATGATTTGGGCTGAGTCCTGCATGGATTTGGGCAGTGGCCCATATGATTGGTTCTTATTGGTTCTTTCATTATGGTTTTGGGCTTAGTTCCCACATGTGGTTCATTTGGTTAAATGGTTTTCGAATGCATTCAGGCTTTTTAGTGAAGGGTACAAATGTCTTCGTTAAAATGTTTTTATAAACTGGTTATTTTGTCCACTCACAACTTTTAATGTTTTGACTGCCCTTCAGGTTGACAGCGGATGTGGACTGTAGCAGAGACCGAGATATCACATACCTCCTCCGCATCCTGGCGTACTCTAATAGCCCGAGAGGGCAAAGGTCGGAAATATCCCTTATTTGTCACTTCGTGTTAGCCGGGAGCAGGGTCATCCCGCGTTAATCCCTGGGGTATTGGGATGGGTCCTGTCAATGAGAGGAAGAAAACTAAGTAAAAAAGTGTGAGGAAAGGGGTAGGAAACTGAGTAACCCATGAATTCAAAAGTGACCCGTGGAGCTTGAAGGTTTGGGTTCTTCGTTTTGGGCCAAGAACTTGGAAAAAAAGACATAGAAGAGTGTCCCTGAGGATGATACGATCATTTTAAGGTAATAAGGGACGAGTTTGGATGCAGGAACAATGGGCTGAGAATGCACGACCAAAACTCATGGATTTGGACTTTGTCATCGAGGTGAGTTTCTGTTGTTTACTCATCATAGAAATCTTTATGGTTTTCATTAGATGGATTTATACATTTGAAACACAAAAAAGGGTGAAGAAACGGTGGAGGTTGAGTCAGTTGGACTCGTTGGTTGGGCGACCCAGTTAGTAGGTAAACGGGTATGTCGTGAGCTAAGGGATGAACAGTGTTGTAGCGCGTGAATCCCACGCGTAGCAAGGGTTCTAGGAACGTGGGGGCACATAAGGGTTCATCTCGAAATGTGATCAACATGAAAGTTCACGTACTCGACCTTACGAGTACAACAAAACAATTTTCGAGGCAATCACGTATCGTCTCGAGGCAGTTTTGAATGTCCAAAGGTCTAGGGTTTTTTTAAATTTTTTAAAAATTCCTAGAAAATTAGGAGATCAAGTTTTGAGTTATTTGGGATGCTTAGTGACCCTAAAAGTGGATTATGACAAGTGGGAAAGGTTTCAAGAATTACGGAAGTGCATGCAAGTCAGTATCAAACTCCGCAGATTCAGTGTGAGTGGACTTTCTTTTCCCTAAAACATCTATGCACGTATATTTACATGTTTTACATGGTTTGTTATATTATTTACTTGATAAGGATTTGAATATGATTTTTCTGATTTTTGGTGATTTTATGGAATTTGCTATATTGCACGTTTACGAAGAATTTGCTTATCATGTTCTAGCTTTATACTGAATTGTGAAAATTGGGTTTATACTCGAAATTTCCTGCATGGTTTGTGTTATTGGATTGATTGAGATTTATACGGATTTTATGGATTATTTCAATGTCACGATTTACGAGGTTTGACATAATTTATAATTTGGGCTTAGGCCCTGGTTTCGAGGTTTGATTTTGGTTTCTGAACTTGGTTTTGGTTATGGAATTACTATATGATTTGGTTTGTGATTTCTGGAAATAATTAAATGGATTGTGTAATTGAACAACCCTCATCGAGTTATGATACGATTGATGTGTCTCAGATGTTTAGAGTGAGACTCTGTTTTCCCGAGTGGGATGGCCTATCGGTAGTGCAGATATAATACAAGATGATTGTGATTTTGGCATTGAGGATGGGCTAGTTCAATATGATTGGTTGGTTCAGTATGATTGTCTATGTTGACTAGTTTCCGATGTGGTTGGATTGCTGATATTTGCTTGTATTTCGAGTTTCCTTGTTTTCCTATATGTGTTATTGAGATTTCGCATTTTTAAATTGTTTTATCGAGATTGATGAATTTATCTCATGCATGCATAGTTTTCTAAAAAGGAGGGTAAAATGTTATGTTTCGAACTATGTTTGTCAAAGATTTATTTTTTCCACTCACACAATTCTCTTGGTTTTGAAACCCTCCAGGGCCGTTGCACATGAGCCTGAGCGAGGAACGGAGGCATGAGTAGTTAAAGTACCAATATCCCTTGTCTGACGAGTGTTAGAGGCATTTTCGGTAGATGGATTACTCATTAGATGAGAGTAGGGCCCATGTATGGCTATCACAATGTTTTTTTACAGCTGGGTCCTGTTAGTCAAACACATTCCAAAATTGAAGAAGAATCTTATATCTCTCAACACTTTTGTTAGGGCCAGACTCAAGTACTCATCTGAATGAGGGATACTCAAGGTTATCAAAGGATCTCTTATTGTGATGAAGGGAGAAATTCAGCCTAACAAACTATATAGGCTCTATGGGATTATAGTACTAGGTGGAGCATCAGCATCTACAGATGGTAATATTGATGACAAGACTGAGCTTTGGAACTTTTGGGCTAGGGCATATGAGTCATAATGGTTTGCAAGAATTACACAAGAAAAAATCTACTAGAAGGTGTTAGTTATTGCAAATTGGATTTCTTCAAGTATTGTATAATTGGGAAACAAACAAAGACATTGTTCAAGCCTGCAAACATCAAGGAAATAAGTAAGAACCTATTGGAGTATATTCATATAGATGTATGGGGCCATGCACTAACAAGATCAAAGGCATGTTCCAAATTTTTTTTTATCACAATCCTAGGTGATTTTTCAAGGAAGGATTAGGTCTATTTTATGAGGAATAAATCTGAAGCTTTCACGAAGTTCAAAGAGTGGAAAGCAGCTGCAAAAAATTGGACTAGATGAAAAATCAGATATCTAAGAAGTGACAATGGAAGTGAATATATGGACAACAATTTCCTAGAGTTTTGCAAAGAACAAGGCATTAGAAGTTATTTTATGGTGAAGAGAACTCGTTAACAAAATGGAGTTGCCAATAGGATGAATAAAACTCTCATGAAAAAGGAAAGAAGGATGAGGTTTCATGTTGGATTACAAAATATGTTCTAGGCAGAAGTACTTAACCATGTCTGCTACTTGGTTAATCGATCACCATCAAGGGCTCTTATGTAACGACCCGTCCCAAATTTTTGGGATTAATTAAGACTTAATTATATATTAACAGGGCTAACCGGAGATTAGTCGAGGATTATCGGGCGTTCAGGGCGCAATTATGATTTTGCCCCTAAACGAGGGTAAAAGTTGAATTTTGATCTGGGAGGTCCGATGCAAGAGAATTGAGGATCGTTACGTAGATCGAGTCGATACGAGTCCGTAGATAGGCGGCACGTCAAAATTGGACATTCGAAGAGAAAGTTACTGATCACGGAAGGTCTAAGGAACTATTGCACGTTTTACGAGACAGATGGACTTTTTTCTAGAGTGGGCCCCAGATATTTTGTACAGGTCCAATGGATGAGTGACAAGTCCATTGCCCACCTAACACAGATACATGCATACGCATTCCCTTTCTCATTCGATCGACCATCCAAACCCGATACCACCAAAATCAACCCCTTCCCCCATTTGATTCTGTGTGAGGCCAAGAGAGAGGCTGAGAGTGCAAGGGAGGCTGAACGACAATGGTGACGGTGGTTGAGCCGTCGTGGATGGCAGAGCAAGGTAAAACCCGAAACCCCTTATTTGTAAATTCAAATTGGAATTTTTGATTTGAACGTTAGGGGCTGTTTTTGAGGATTAGAGTGCATCTGTTGGGTTGCTATGATGATATGGGAATGATGTTGGACGGAGGGGGACGGCTGAGCAGCCTAGAGAATGGGCTGGAAATTTAGTTCGTGAGAAGAAAAATTGAATCAACGGGTTCTAGGTAGTTTTTCTTGGGTTTAATCACAGAGATAGGTTGTAATTGAGGAGAGGAAACTATAGGAATTGGAAGGGAAGAAAACGGGTTGAAAATGGGTGAGTTATAGCCTTGGACCGGTCACGCTGGTTCGGTTGGACCAGCTAACCAGTGGACTGGTCTGGACCGGCCAAATCGCGAGGTTGAAGACGACCTGTTCCCTGGCGTGTGGGGCAGAATGGGGAGACATAGTCAACACATGAAATTTTCCCTTCGATGTAACGAACATTTTGGGACAAGTTTTGAGTCGATCAGACATCGTTTCGATATAGTTCGGGATGTCTGAAGGTTTAGGATCGAGTTTGAAATATATTAAATATCTCAAAAAATTAGGAGTCTTTGATGAGAGGTTATTGAAATAGTTAGTAATCCTCTAGTATGATTTGGACAGGTTTGGGAGTCCCGGTGACGGTGATTTAGCCAGAGAGGCTTATGGTACACATATCGAGGCAACAACTTGAATGGTCTGTGAGTGGACCTTGACTTCTAAATTAATGCATGTGTAACTGTTTTATATGTTTTAAATACATGCTTTGAGATGCCTTGAGTGCATATGTGGTCATGTCTTAGTGAGATTTCTATTTTATATCGTGCCTATACGTGATGTGCTTTCTATGATGATTTAATGGAATGGTTTTGGATTTGGAAAGATGGAATCGAGCATGAGATCCATTTGATTTGGAAACTATCGAACTTGGAGTCTAGTTGATTTAATGAGATAGCAGGCAGGGGGTCTAGTTGCTTTACATGATCGGGCTTGAGGCCTAATTGGTTTATGAAATGGAATTTCGGGCTAAGTCCCTTGAATTTGGAAATGGGATTTGTGGAAATGATTTATGGAAGTTATACTTCGGGCACCAGACCCAATTGTTGGTTTACGATAGTTTTATGGAAATCCCGGGTGACAGGACCCACCCCTAATCCCCCGGGATTAAGGGCTAAATCTTGATCCCGTCTAACTTACGCATGACACGAAGGCTAAACTGACGTCCAACCTCCATGTGACACGTAAGTCGGACAAGGGATTCTCGATTCGACCGCCTAACAGCAACCGAAGTTCCCAGAGCGTGCTGAATCTACTGTGGATCGCGGGTGTGATGTCTCAATCTCTCTCAATCAACAGCCCATGCCGCAATAACCTGGAGGGTATCGAAAACACGAAAAGACTGTGAGTGGACAAAAATAAAGTATAATTTAGAAAACAGTTCAATAAAACAATTACATTTTTACCGTCCACGCAAAAACCAATGCATGCATATCCAATTCATGTCATAAAACCATGTAAGCAAACCAAGTAATTTCTTTTTCCAATTCCCGGGCCTCAGTCCAAAACCATTGAAAACCATTATAACCAACGAAAACCATCCTTGAAAACTGTCATCATCAATCACAGAGAAAACCAAAACATATTGAACCACATTTCCATCCATCGAACCTGCTGGATCTATCCGAGTCTTTAAACTCCCAAGTCTTTAAACTCAATCCAGGCCTCAATATAATCCGAGTCTTTAAACTCCCGAGTCTTTAAACTCAACAGGCCTACGGGGGAAATATCAATATCCGAGTCTTTAAACTCCCGAGTTTTTAAACTCAATCCGGGTCTTTAAACCCAATCCGGGCCCGTCCCCCATCAAACATAATCCGGGTCTTTAAACCCAATAACCAGATCCAGCAAATCCAATCCAAAACCGTTTGAAAACCTTTTTCCATTTATGAATCCGAATCCGCAATCTCATCAGGATCCCGAATCCAAACCCAGAACTCATATCCATCTCCTTTTCTAGATCCGAGTTCGCAACCATCATTCTGTAAGCTAGCATCCGGAATAACCATTCCGAACCCAAACCCGGAATCCATTTCAAGTCTCAAATCGAATCCCGAATCGTCATCCGGAAATCTGATTCCAAAATTCGAAATTTTCTTTCTCAAAACCACTTTTGAACTGGGCCTCTAGGCCCGAAGTCACTTTCCAAAATCCTTTTTCTTTCATTGAAATCAAATCGGATTTCAAATCCCGAAATCAAATTATTAAAACCAAGTTCAAATCACAATATCTATCAACTTATTGTCAAACGTGAATTTCCGTAATTTCCACGAAAAATGTGCAAAACCGTAAACCATCAGAATCATAAATCAAATCATAGAATCAAGTATAGAAAACATATATGCATGCATCAAGAGTTAGAAAGCAAAGTCCACTCACAAACCGTTCGGACGTCGCCTCGATACGCGCGCACTTACGCCGTTCCCAGCCAGTTCGCTATCCTCGGCTTTCCCGAACCTGTCCAGAGTCACCAAAATTCGTCACTAACACGTCAACGAAGGTTCTCCTAATTTTCCCCAAATTTCCCGAATCCTAATCGTAACGAAACGGAACCCTAAACCTTCGACCACATAGAACTAACCTGATCCAGTGTCCGATTATCCCGAAACTTGTCCCAATAGATTTGTTACACCGATTAGACCAAAAACTATGTTGGACACTTCCCCAGAACAGCCCCCACGCGCCGCCCAAAGTGGCTGCGCGTGGGCTTCATGCGCTTGCACACTGAGCACTGTTCATCGTCTTTTTCGATGGTCAGACCGGTCTGAACCGGCGTGACCGGTTCTCCGCCGTCCTGCAACCATTTTCGTTCCTTTTTCCACCAAACTCTTCGTCCCCTTCCTAGCAACTAATTCCAATCCCAAAAACTAAACATCACAGCCTCTAACCCATCTTCCCAAGCCCGAACCAGAAACCGCCCAAAACTCTGTTTTGGTTCCCGGCCAACCGTCCACTCCCCCGTCACGGTTTTGAATCCGAGAGGTCCCTAGGGACCTACTGAACTCACTAGAACTCACCAAATACCTCGATTCAGCCCCAAACCTCACGACTTAAGGTTTAAACCAAAACGAAAAAATAGAGCATAAAGAGAAAATTGAGCAATTACCTGCGTCCCGGCCACCACCGTGAGCTCCGTTGTGCCTACTCGACTCCCCTCAAGCCTCTCGACACCACCACGGGTTCAATTCGATAGTTTGATCGCAACACAGCAGCACCACCACCTCAATTCTTCTCTGTTTTCCACAGAACTCACACTCACACACACACAGGTATTCTTCACTCTAGTTCCACCCAGAACCACTCACTAGCTCCCACTCAGTCTCTCCTTACTCACTCGATCACCCGAACACACAAATGCACACTACAATCGATCAATTTACCCCTCAGCCCAGTCTCTATTTCTCTCGATTACACGACCACGGCCACACACATATCCATTTTAATTTTTGCCCGTGCAACTTGTAGAACCCACTACACACACCCCACGTGTCCACAATCCCATGGTCCCATCTCAAAATATCCAATCACACACTGCACACTTGTCCTCATCTCCTTTGCACAAATCCCAAGGCACCAAAAAGACCAAAATACCCCTTGTGAGTCCAAATTACCATTTTTTCCCTTCGCCGTTCTAGACCCGTAACTCACTCGTCTTATGTCCGATGAAAGCATGCCGCCTGTCGTTGTACTCAGGAAGACGAGACCTACCTAACGATTCTCGGTCTACGTGTAAAAACTCTGTTGTGTGAAAAGTCAACTTTTCCCCTTCGTTTACCCAAATTACGGTAATGCCTTCAACCTTCCGAACATCATAACTTCCTCCTCGGATGTCGGAATCAGGTGTGCCTCCTGTCTACGGACTCATGACGTCCCGAACTACGTCACAGTCATTGGTCAATGCCCAATTGACCGTCCGAACTAAAAGTCAACATTTTGCCCAAACTAGGGGCAAAATCGTCATTTTGCGCCCAAAGTCCAAAAGTAACCAACTAACCACCGATTAACTCAGCTAATCCGTCACTAATCACTTCACTAATCACGACTCCCGGGACGGGTCCTTACACCGGGCGTAGCCCTTTGAATGGTTTTGAGACAATTTATGGAACATTTTTCCATATACCATCCTCACGAACGGTTACCCTCTAGACGTCCCGTAATATCCTGGAGTGGTGGGTTGTCTCCTCCAGACGTCTCGTTGTATCCTAGAGTAGTCACGGGGCATTGCTTGCGAGGGGTCATTGCATGGAGTGACCAGTCCGTATAGTGACTCAGGAGTAGGATTGCTAGAGGTTAAAATCTCCTCCTAGGGAGGGTTATTGATCTGTGGGTCATTGACCTGGGTGGACCCTGGGAGACTTGGGATTAAGACCCTGAGTAGCATGCGTAGCTTGGAACCGTGACAGTGTTGATTGTGACATCTAGGATGTCAGGCATCAAGGATGCCGAGGATTGGTTTGAGGTTGAGACCCACATGTATCGGATTTGGGCTGAGACCCACGTGATTTGATTTGGGCTGAGTCCCTATATATTTGGTATTGGGTTGAGTTCCCATATACTTTCGTTTACGGTTTTGGGCTAAGGCCCTAATGGTTTAATGATTGATTTAACTAAATGGTTTGATAACTAATTTTTGAATGCATGCATGCTTTTTATTGAAGGGCATAAATGTCTTTTTATGAAGTGATTTTTTATTAAATTATTTGTTTCTTCGACTCACAGCTTTCAATGGTTTTAATGCCCTTCAGGTTGATCGCGGATATGGGCTGTAGCAGAGACGGAGATATCACACTCCTCCTCCGATCCTGGCGCACTCTGGAAGCCCCGTTTGAGCTAAGGTTGGAATTGTCCCTTGTCTGACACTTCGTGTCAGACGTGAGGAGGCACGTCCCGCGTTAATCCCAGGGGGATTTGGGATGGGTCCTATCATCTTGACTCTAAGTGTGCAAAATAGGTATTGGCCAGAAAACTCGTTAACTATTCAAAAATAAGGCTTTTTGGTTGCAGTGCTTATGTCAATATCAGAAGTGTTGAGAGAACCAAGTTAAAGCCAAAATCACTTGGGAATATATTCATTGGATTTAGTGAAGGAGTAAAGGGCTACAAGCTATGGAATTTCGTAAATAAGAAGGTAGTCTTATGTAGAGATACTGCATTCAATGAGAAGACTATGATTTTAAATATAAAAAATGAAAATAAAGAAAAAACTGATGTTCAAGAAGAAACAATTGAAGTTCCTTAACCCAAGCCAATCATGGAATAGAATCTAGCTCAGGTGAAGCACTAGAAAGGGGATTATGAAGATGAGGTTGATGAGGAAGAAGTAGAGCAACAACAGCAGTTACTAATACAAACACAAATAAAGCAATTACACGTGCATAACTAAGGCTCCCTAGTTCGAACATCCCTTGTGGAATAGATTCAGAGGAATATAGCAGTGGGAAAATCTATCCAAAATCATAAGAAACCAGAGATATACGGTTTCCATTAGGATGAAGTAAATTATGCTCTAATAATTAGGCAAGGAGATTCAACCACATATCAAGAAGCTATAGCAAGTAATTAACATGAAAGTTGGATGATTGCTATGTCAAAATGATGTAATATAACGACTTGAAAATTTGAGAAATGTAATTCCAAAAATTTGAAATGAGAACTGACTATTTTATCCTTGAAGATCAAAAGTTGACTTTGCAATTATAAATTATTTTTCACGTTTACTTAGTTATGTAGGTCTTGACATTCGAAGTCCGTAGACATGTGGCATGTTGAAATTGGAGAACATACGATCTGGTTACGGCTCTAAAGTGATTTTACAGGATGTTCAAATGTATGAGAAGTAAGATATGAGTTTGGATGCGGGAAATGGACGAGTCAGCTTAGTTTTAACTGAGAATTGTTTTGGTTACATGTTTTACCTTAGGAATAATTGTGTGGCCTTCACCGCCTAATCTTCCTTATATGTCTATCTAAACTCGTTCAAAGAAAAAGAAAGGGAGATGAATGAGGAAAGAATATAAACAAAAGAATAATAAAAGAAGAGAGAATTGGAGAGATAAGAAACAGAACAAAAAAAGAAAAACAAGAGGGATAAGAGACTCTAGAGAAAAACAAAAAACCCATAGAGAAAAATGGAATAAAGAAACATAGAAGAAAATAAGGGTTACAGCTTGGAAGCACGACCCTAGTACCTGGGCAGATTTGGAAAACGATCAAGCAACATGGGAAATAGGTAGAACACATCAACCCGTGTTATCTCAAAATCCAAAAGTTAGCGTTGGACATGGAAGCTTGAAACCATGCTTACTGACATCTTTTACGGGTCCTTATGATCCAAATGTGCAAGAACCTCGAAGGTTCGGATGCGAAAAACACCGGAACATGAAGCTTAACTTTTGAACGAAACTTCAAGGCCTTGTTCTAGGGAACCGAGGTGAGTTCTTTCGGTTTCGAGATTATAAACTATTCTTGGAATTGAATAGATAAGTTTTGACATTTCAAATGTGTGTTTTGGTGAAGTTTGGAGGGATTTATGACCAGGTCAGGTTTCCCGAGTCGGGACCCAATTGCAAACCTACGGGTCGACCCGATTGAATGACATGGAAGACTAGGAGCGTGGGGCACATCGTGCATGGGGGAACAAAGCCCGACCGTCCACTAGGTCATGGTGGTGCGTGGCCACTTTCCTCTGGTCCTGACTAACATATTCTTTATGGTATTCGATGTAACAGACATTTTGGGGTAGGCGTCGAGCCGATTGGATATCATCACGGAAATGTTTGGCGCAACCTTCAGTTTTCATGTATAGGTTTTAAATACGTATATTATTTTGGGATTTAAGTGATTTGGATATGAGATTACTTTGGACATTAGTGACCCTCAATTATGATTTTGATAGGCTAGACTACTCCCATGACTTGAGAAAAGTGCACAACTTGGAATTAAGCTATTTGGACAAACTATAAGTGGACATTTGTTTTATAAATTGTGATGCATGCATAGTTAAATGTTTGAAATGTTTTATTTCATGATTTGAGTTGCAATGGTCTAAATAAATGATTCTACATGTTTATTTGGTGATTTTTGGATTTAGAATATTTATTTAGGATATGATTTTTGGAAACATGTTTTATGATTTTTTTTGTGGAAACAATGTTTGGGGCATAGGCTCGGATTGAAACGTTTTGGCTTGGATATTGAGTTAAGGATGTTTTAAAAGAAAATTTTTGGATTTCTTCTATGGACAGTTTTCCACTATGATCATCCTTGACAGATAGTGTGACATTTCCATTGTCTACAGGTAGCAAAGATTTCCCAGACGGTTGAAACTCAGAAATTTTTCCAAATATTCAAAGCTCGAGGTTTTTCCCAAACAATCAAAGCTTGGGTATTTCTTAGGCAGCCGTACCTAGGAGCTTTTTCCAGACAGCTGATGCTCGGGGTAGTTTCTGAAACTTCCAAAAGTAGGGTTTTTTTTCCAAATGGCTAATGCTCCGAGTAGTTCCTAGACAGCTGAAGCTCGGGGTTGTTCTTAAGCAGTTGAAGCTCGAGATTTTTCCCAGACGGCTGATGCTCGGGATAATTGAGGATTGGTTTGGATTAGTTTCTGATATGTGTGTCCAAGTGTCAAGGTTTTATCACATTATTTTATAAATACGGATATTAGGGAAATGTGGGCCACATGAATTATATACATTTTTTGAATTTGTGGGTCTCACGACTTATGATTTGATTTTAACTAAAATTCGGTTATTTATGATTTGACTTCATACGAATTTTATGTATGCATGTATTTTTTATAACTAGAGGCATAAAAAGATTTATTTATGCATAAAATTATTTTTAAATGATTGTTTTTGTCCACTCTCACTTTTACTGGTTTTGTATTCCCTCTAAGTTGTTGTATAGAGGCATGGGCTCATATTGAGAATAAGGCATCATTTTACCATTGCGCACTCGTTGACCTTTCAGAGTAGGACTTTTCTCTTTTAATGTATGGTCATTTAACTGCTCGGTATTACAATTTAACTGATTGATCTTGATAGTTTAAACGATTAAGGGAAGTTAGTTATCCCTTGTCAGGTAATGTTTGTCATATTGTATTTTAAAATTCGAGCGTACTTTCAGAACTTTGGTTTAGCTATCAAACAGAAACATGACATTTCAGGATTATCAATATATTTTTGAGAAAAGTCTTTTCAAGGAATCTCTAAAGAAGATCATTGTTTAGGAGTTAGTCTCTAAACCCAAGGATAGAAAACAATTGGTTTTAAGTAGGTGTTTGGAAAGAAAGAAGGAACGCGTGAAGGAGATGTAGTAAGGTACAAAGTCTGGTTAGTCACTAAGGGGTACTCGTAAAAAGAGGGAATTGATTATGGTGAGATTTTTTCACTAGCGGTTAAGCACACCTCAATTAGATTGCTATTATCTATAGCAGCTCAACAAGACATGAAGATAGATAAGATAGACGAAGACAACATTTCTACATGGTGACTTAGATGACATCATCTACATGGTCCAACCAGAGAGTTATGTCAAAATAGGAAAGTAAAACCTAGCTTGCATATTGAAGAAATCACTTTGCGAGCTAAATCAATTTACAAGGCACTAGTACAAACATTTCGACACCTATATGCTGAATATTGAGTTTCGAAGATGCTTATATGATTGCTGTGTTTACTATCATATATTAGAATAAAGTAAGGTTATACTATTGCTACTTTATATAGATGACATGTTGATTACATATCAGGATATGTCTAAAATTCGAAAGTCAAGGATGCAACTAAGTAAGGAATCTGACATAAAGGATCTAGCACCTACACAAAAGTTCCTAGGAATGAAAATTAGAAGGGACGTGACAACAAGAAAGGTTTGGTTGTCACAACAAAGGTATATTCAAAGTGTTTTGGAGCGTTACAACATGAATGAAATAAAGTCCGTCTCTACTCAATTAGAAGCTCACTATCAATTGAGTGCACTCCAAAGTCAAACTATGGAAAAAGAGTTTAAAGAGATGAAGAAAGTACCTTATGCGAGTGCAGTAGGGTGTATTATGTTCGAAATGGTCTGCACCAGACCTGACCTAGCTCAAGCTATGAGTGTTGTCTCGAGGTATACAGAAAATCTAGGAAATGAGCACTGGTATGCAGCTAAGTGGATTCTTTGTTACTTGAAGGGAACAAAGAAATTAGGCATCTTGTTTGAAAAACAGCAAGTGGAAGCATGTGTGCTAGGTCATGAGGATGCAGATTACACATGGAACTTAGACAAAAGGAGGTCTACACAGGATATGTGGTCACATGAGGTGGTTAACCAATTAGTTGGAAGTTTACTCAACAATCTATTGCAGCATTGTCTACAATACTAGAAGAGTACATTGAACTAGTAGAAGTTGGAAAAAAAAAAAAAAAGAAATTTGGCTGAGTGGTTTTGCAAGGGTGTTTGGAATCATTTAGAATTCTATGGTGATTAGATGTGATAGTGAAAGTGTTAGCTTCTTAGCAAAGAATCAAGTGTTTCACGGGAGATCAAAGCATATTGATGTCCGTTATCAAAAGTTAAAAGATTGGGTCGACTCTAAAGAGGTGATAGTTGAAATGGCCCACACAAAGGGTAATGCTTAAGACTATCTTACTAAGACAGTCATACTAGAAAAGTTCAAATATTTCTTGAACTTGCTTGACCTTTCCCTGTGCTAAGGTTTTGGGTGGAATGATAACACTCGAATTACGCATTTAATTAAACACGTAATTTAAGTATTATGCAATTTAAACTCTTTTTGTGTAGATGTAGTACTGGTTAATAGAGATCGTTCTTTAACCGGTGAAATTAGGGAACATTAATAATGTGTTAGTGAGAAAGAATAATGAATAAAGAAATAAAATAATAAATGAATAAAGGAATAAAATAATAAATGAATCAAAGAATGAAAGAATTAATGAAATAAGTGAAATAAAGGATAAATGAATTAATAAATCAAAGAATTAAAGAATTAAAGAATTAAAGAATTAAAGAATAAAGAATAAAGAATAAAGAATTAAGAATTAAAGAATAAAATAATGAAATGAAGGGTTTTCAAAGATTGTAATCATAAAATTAAAAAAAACAAGTAAAAAAAAATTAAGAATTTAATTCTACTTCTACTTTAACCTTTGTACAAGTGGACTTTTTCAAACACAAATTCTACTAACACTCTAACATTTCCATAATTTGAACCAATCACAAAATTCTACCTTCACCACCTTAATTACATGCATATATTTTTCAATATTATAAATGCACTGAACAGCAGTCATAAACACTTGTAAAATGATTAACCTAATGTTTATGATTTGAATGTGTGTCAAACATTTAAATCTCTTCAATTTTCTACTAAGTGCAACGAACAGTGGTAATAAACACTTAGTATAGAATTGAAGCTCAATCACTTAAATGTATGAAGTAAATGAAGTTCGGAAAGTAAAACACATGACAATTGTATTCATGTCTACAAAAGTTAGAAAGAAAATACCAACATATATATATATATATTGAATTAAAAATAAAACCGAAACAATAACAAGAGTTTGCGCAATGGAAAAGAAGTTACACTTTCGGAAACCCAAGAATAGCTTGTGATTCCAAAAGTAAAGGGAAACAATGAAATATTATTCACAAGATTTTCTGACAGCAGAAAAAACTTTATGAAGATGGAGGAATAAACACGAGAATGTGAACTGAAACTCTAGAATTGCAATGTAAATACTTAGCCTTGGTATTTCTAAAGGAAACATAAAATTGTATTTAAGAGCTTTCTAGGAAGAAAAAAGTCACAAGAAAAAAGTAAAAAAGAAATGAAATTAAGAAACAAAATGTAAGAACATAAATTAAAAAACAAAATTAAAAGAAAACTAAGAAGAAAATTAAAAGAATTTACAAATAGTTCCAAAATAAATCTACAAAGTAGAGAGAAAAATGAACTAAATTAAGAAGAGAAAAAAATGAACTAACAAAAGGGAAAAAGGAGACTAAAATGGGGACTAACTAGGGACCAAAAGAGAAGCAAAAAAGGGACCCAATACAATGAAGATAGCCTTCCTATTTATAAAGGAAGTGCTAAAAAAACTAGAAAAATAAAATACAAAATAAAAAACATAAAAAATATAATAATTACATGAAACAATTGATGAAAAGACTGATTTTGGGCTCGATTAGAGTTGGAAAAATTGCACAAAAAGGGAGCAGTTGGAGTAGGGCATGGGTCGGCAGGAAGCAGGTGAGCTACAATAATGGGAGTTGGCGAGGGCCTGCCTAATAGGGGGCAGAGAGAAATCGGCGTGGGCCCTGTATAGGAGACGTACGACAACGCGGTGGGCACTGACAGACTAGGTGCGAAGAGGTCGGTGTACGCGCGCCGATTTGGGCTAGGAGAGCGGCCAGTGTTTTCTGAAGTCTTGGGCTGACGCTTGGTCGCGAACTGGGCTGAGCAATAGATATGGGCTTGCGAACAAATGTGCTGTTGGGCTGGGTGTTTCTTGGGCTGCAGCAATTGAATATGGGCTGGCCAAATGGGCTGGAAACCTAATGATACCTAGATTTTTGGGCTGGATTTAAATATTGATTTGGGCTCGCAATTTAGTAGCTTCCCTCCAAATTTCGTCCATAATTTCTTCGTTATAATTCCAATTGGGACGATTCTTTCACCAAAATGCTTAGAATTCCAAACTTTATCTATTTCTGCAAATTTCATACAAAATATATTATTTTCTCCAATTGTTTGGTATTTTAATAATAAAATTCAATTAAAAAGGGTATAAAACGATATAAAATAAAGTTTAAATAACGACCTATCATAGAGCACCTCCTCACTTATGGTACATTACAACAAAAGGGTTTTTTGATAAGGTAAGAGTTTCGTAAAGTTTTCCAAAATTTCTTCAAGAGGGTTTGAAGAAATTTTGGCTTCAATGGTCATGTCTTGGTTTTGGCTCACCAAGGTGGAGATTGGCTCGTCAAAATACCAAAAATCTAGGTATGATTAGGTTTCCTGGTTTGACTAGCAATCTAAGTGTTTTTACCGTGTTTTTCATATTAGGTTTAGGAAAAGGATTCATACTTTGTTTAGGATGTAACATATGTCATATACATTATAAATTGGCTTTTTAGAAGTCCTTACAACAACACATTGAAAACATACATTAGAAATCGTACACGGGTATAAGAGCAAAGAGTGATAAGAGAGATTGTGAGCTAGGGTTTGGGGTTTAAATTGGGTATTTACACAAGTTCTTGTAATCTTGTTATCTTCATAGCACTAGTGTTCTCTCAAAGAGATCACATTAGCCGAACCTCACTAAATTCTTGTATTTGTGAGTGTGGTGTGCTTACATTATTGATCATCTTTATTCTGCATAATCATAACTTCGTCCTAATTTTTTGCATAAACACTTAAGTCTATCAAGAAATAAGATCAATAAAGGGATAAGAAAATACAACAATCTTACCAAGGAATATTCATAGGATTTGAATCTAGAAAATCGTGTTGGGAAGTAATTGTGGTTAGTGGTGGATTGAGTGTCTTAACCTATTATTTTATGAATTGTTTTAGTTAGGATTTTTTAGTTTATTTTATTTGCAATTATGTCATGTTATGTTTACTTTTATTTTGTTATGTCTTTGAGTCAATAAATCAATCTAAGTAACAAAGTGAAACACAGTTAAGATAAATCTTTTTGGGATTCTATCACTGCTTAATTGTCATAATATATATTCGATTTTGCGCACTGGTAAAATTTAACTGAATAAATAGGTTTCATATTTTTGTTGTCTATTTTATCCACTAGAGCTTAGGTGACGTAGGAGAAGATAATTAAGCATATGTAAAAAGGAAATAAAAACATTACGGTCTAGAGAAAGAAATCATATTAAGATATATTGTAATTTTTTTTCTTAGCATTTTGTTTGTGCTAAATTCCTGTATTCTATTAATTATATGTGGAAAGTGTAAAATTTTTCTCTCACCCTGGAAATATACCCTGTGCTATATAACACAGTCTAGTTCTTGTGCTGCTCCGCCTTTGTTCTTTTTTACGTTTTATTTAGACAAAGGTATACCTTTTAAGTGAAAACTTGTTACGTGAATTGTTTTTAGACCTAAAGTTTCTTAATACGTTATGAATCCTAAAGTTGAAATGAGTGTGTGGAAAATTGAAGAGAAGAGAAGCTTCCACTTGGAAAAATTGGGCTAAAAGTGAGCTATAGCTCTACCCATTTTGGAATCCTAGAGGTGGATGGTGGGTTCCAGCAAGAACCCCTATAATTGCTGGTCACAAACAATTTCCAGTCAAAGGCAGTTGTTTTGGCTCCTCTACTCCTCATATGATTCCCTGACCAAACCACTTGGTACTATAATAAAAATCTGGTGCAAATGAAATACTTAATTAGGTGCCTTAATAAATGGGGCCAAACCAAAAGTTGAATTTTCTAGACGAACCGCCAGTAAATTCATAGAGATCCTTTGAATTCTTGAGCCTTTGAGGAGAAAACACACCACTTTCTAATATAGTAAGGTGTTTTTTCTATGTAATCTATGAAAAAAATGTTAATAGTGGAGCCCCTACAAGTAATATCGATGTCTTATCATAATAAGTTTCATCGAATTTTACTACATAGGTTAATGATTATAATTTTTTTTTTTTTTAAAAGCTGATTTTCATATTTTATTGTTTATTTGTTACATTTCAATTTTTTTTTAAAGATAAATTATAAAAGTGGAAGTAAAGTGCAGCAACTAAATTTTCGGGATTACATTTCTAAAATTTCCGGGTCGTTATATAAAATCAGTTTTGAATTGAAAATCTTCTATCCATTATCAAACCATGTCATTGTAGTATATTTACTTATTTGGCGGGTTACGGTTGAATCAGTGTAATAACAAAAGATAATTATATTTTAAGAATATAATTAGAGCGAGATTTACAAAATTAAAAGTACAATCAAATATTTTTTACTAACATACTTATTTAACTAAAATTGTGATTTTATTATCTGGGTAAGGGTGGTGGCCGAAGAGCTCATAATAGGATTTAGTCTTCAAATTTTGAAAGAGCCTAAAACTTCCGTTCTAATTCCTAAGCAATCAATCCGACATTTTTTTTTTATTTCTTTAGAGGCATCTTTGAGATTTCAAATTTAGCGCAATGATCGTTGATTGGGCTTTTTACCCTTATTTGCTAAAAATATCGAGATTTGTAATTGTATAAAAATTGAAAATTATTAAGGACATGTCATTTAGATCTAATAATGAAACCGTCATGTCTTATTGTAGTGACGAACTACTCTTAATTCGGAGATCTGTGTAGCATGGGAGGATGGTTTGACTGGCCAATAGAATTTTGTTTTCTAAGGTACCAATAGGGAAGGTTTGACTTAGAAAGGACCTGGCATTGCAGAACATGGAACAAGAAACTAAGCCAACTAAGCTTTAACTAGTAGCAGCGTTGTCCTTTACACGAGAGAAGTAACAATGAAAGTGCTTCAAAGTCTTAAGCAATATCCCAGACCAGAGCAGACTTTATACAGCAATATTAATGACAATGAACATCAGCCACCTCCACCCAGATTTTCAAAGAGGTAACTTTGGTTTGGTGCTTTCTACGAAGCTTCTTCACACATCACAATCTGATTTCCTCAAGTCCAATTTATTAACATATTGCCATAGCCATCTCTCAAACCAAACTCCTCCATTATAAATACCATTCAAAGACTTAGATTCATCCTCAACTAGCAATATCTGAGTTTGCTTAACCGTCTAAACCCGAAAACAAAACCACATTATTAACCTCTAGATTACAAGTTACATACATTTCAAGGCATAAGCAATGTCGCCCCTTTTAAATAACCACCAACTGTTGTCTAAGATTGCAACCGGCAATGGACACGGCGAAAACTCTCCATATTTTGAGGGGTGGAAGGCTTATGATAGTGATCCCTACCATCCCACCAAGAACCCTAATGGGGTTATCCAAATGGGCCTTGTAGAAAATCAAGTAAGAATTTCCCAAATCAAACCTTTCTTAATTCTAGGTTTGATACATGGTTTTCGATTCACATAATTGCTTGCCTCTTTGGTTTCTTCTGTTTTAGTTATTTGCAGCTGTGTTTTGACCTGATTCAAGAGTGGATGTTGAAGAATCCAGAAGCCTCCATTTGCACAGCAACAGGTGTAAATGAATTCAAGGAAATAGCCATCTTTCAGGACTATCATGGATTGTCAGAGTTCCAAAACGTATGCATGCATTGAAAGACAACTCCAAAATTCCTATTACCATTATGCTTTCATATGCATTATTCATTGTCAGAGTTCGAAAACGTATGCATGCATTGAAAGACAACTCCAAAATTCCTATTACCATTATACATATATTGATGAACAAATTCTACAGGCTGTAGCAAATTTCATGAGAAAAGTGAGAGGAAATCGCGTGATATTCGACCCTGACCGGATTGTTATGAGTGGAGGGGCAACCGGAGCTCATGAGATGATAGCCTTTTGCTTGGCTGATCCTGGAGATGCATTTCTGGTGCCTGTTCCTTATTATCCAGGGTATGTTTGTCTCTTCAATGTTACTAGTTTTAATAACTATTTGAATCTGGTTAAGACACAAAGAAACAGATTATTAAAACATAAAAAATGGATCTTGATTATTGACTTTCAATTTCAATTTTAATTGTCCATAATGTCTTTGCTTGGACCAACTTGATCAGCTGTAAATGGGGGCCTGAAAACGATCAATATTGCCTTCAATATTGAATTATTTCATATTTTGACAAAAATGAAAAAGAAGATGCTTGTGGAAAAAGCATCAGCTCTCCATCTTCTCTTCAGAGTTTTGACATCTTTATTTGTAATTCAAAGATTGCACCCATTACTTTCTTTGTAGTCAAATAAAGGATGAATTTTCCACGGTCCAAAACTTTATGATATGAAATTTGTTAAGGGCATAGCTTATTTTTCAACAATTTTGCTAAACTTTTTTGACATCTGATTGCAGATTTGATCGGGATTTGGGATGGCGAACGGTGGGTAAAACTTATTCCGGTTTCTTGTGAAAGCTCCAACAATTTCAAAGTCCCAAGATCAGCATTGGAAGCTGCCTATGAAAAGGCTCAAAATGAGAACATAAGAGTAAAGGGCTTGCTTATCACAAACCCTTCAAACCCCTTAGGCACTGTCCTAGACAGGGACACCTTAGCAAGTTTGGTGACGTTCATAAATGAAAAGAAAATCCACTTAGTCTGTGACGAAATCTACGCTGCCACGGTGTTCAGCCAGCCAAGTTTCATTAGCATTGCCGAGATCATAAATGAAGATAACATTGAATGCAATCGAAACCTCATTCACATTGTGTACAGTCTTTCGAAAGACATGGGGTTCCCAGGATTCAGGGTTCGGATTGTGTATTCATACAATGACGCAGTTATGAATTGCGCTCGAAAAATGTCAAGCTTTGGATTGGTTTCCACGCAAACGCAGCATCTCATTGGGGCAATGCTATCAGACAATGAGTTTGTTGAGAGGTTTATTTTTGAAAGTGTGAAGAGGCTAAAATCAAGGCATGTCCGCTTCACTCTGGGGCTTTCTCAGGTAGGCATAAGGTGCTTGAAGAGCAATGGTGGTTTGTTTGTGTGGATGGACTTGCATAAGCTGCTCATAGATCAGACATTCGAAGCTGAGATGGCATCCTGGCGAACCATAATTCATGAAGTTAGGCTCAATGTGTCACCCGGTTCTTCGTTTCACTGCCCTGAACCAGGTTGGTTTAGGGTTTGCTTTGCCAACATGGATGACAAGACCATGGAAGTTGCTCTTGCACGAATCCGGTCCTTTGTGGCTAAAGATGAAGATGTGACACCTAAGAAGAACAACAGGATCTGGAAAAGAAACCTCAGGCTTAGTTTCCAATCGCCGCGAATGGATGACATTATTGTGTGACCGTGCATGATGTCACCACATTCGCCCATACCTCAATCACCTCTGGTTCGAGCTAGAACTTAGATGGTTGACTCTTGATGCACAGCTAGCAAAAATGTTTGATATCAACAGAAATAAACTAGCCAATTGTTTGACTCATAATACACATATATTTAGAGAAGTCAAGTTAATTGTTTGACATCAACAAAAATAAAGTAGCTAATAATTTTAGATCAATTAACTCATAGGTCTTACCAACATATAAGTTTATTTAAAAACTTGCAGATAGGAAAATTAAACTCATAGGTCATTTGACTAGTAAAAAAACTATACAATTTCAAATTGACCATAGTTTTTATATAAATTACAACCAATGTCATCCAATTGCAAATTAGTCCAGCAACGTACAATCTAAAAAACACTTACCAAAATCTATCATGATTTCAACTTTACTTTTATTTTTATTTTTATTTTTTATTTTTTTATTATTTTATTATAAGATTATATTGACGATTATGAAAACATTACTCCTACTTATAATATTTTTTTTCACTTGCTCATTTTAATTTCGTATAGTATAGGGTTTAATTTTTGAATTTTATGTCGTACGATTTTCCACCACCATCTCACACCCTCCCAAAAAATTTATATACCCTACCATTGAACCTCAGACAATACAGAGACTTTATTTTTTATTTTATAGAAAAAATTTCAATTGTAACTATATACAATATATATATATATATAGTATACATATATAATATTTATTATATACATAATATAATAAAGGGCCCAAGAGGCCAAAGAAAGCTAACACTAAGGGGCTCATAGGGCAAAGATGACCAAAAAAGAAAATGTTATTTTTAATTTTTAAAGAAATTTTCAATAACTCACTCATCCTCTTTATTGAGATATAAAAAGGTAGATGTAGAATTTATTGCTTACAAATTCTTTTTAGAGACTTTTGAATAAAAAAAATTTGAGAGAAGGTCTTATTTTGTTTAATATACAAGCACTAAAGGTTTTTAATAAAAGTAAAAGTTTCCAAGGTGTAACAATAATTTACTAATAATTTTATTTACCTCAATCAAACTTCTCATCGTTTCCTAGTATTTTTGTACACATCATCAGCTGGCATGAACTTATGTCTCATAAATATATGTTTTCTGTTCCTAAACATTTGGTCACCACTCATATCTTTTCTAATACAAAATAAATGACAGGACCTTTCCCGAATTTTCCAAAATAATATTCTAAAATTCGTAAATTAAATATACTTATCGTGACATGACCCATCCTAATCCCACTCGATTATCCTAGGATGTGCTTGTTCCCATCTGGCACCATGTACCAGACAAAGGATAAAACCGTAACTCGCTCGGGGTTATCCAGAGTACGCAAGGATCTGTGGGCTTACGCAATGACATGTGATGTCTCGATTTCTGTTACAACCCGCATCCGCGATCAACTTGAAGGATAACAAAAACAATAAAAGCTGTGAGTGGAAAAAAATAATCAGTTAAGAAAAACAAATTATTGAAATACATTTATACCCTTCAAGTAAAAGCATGCATGCATTAGAAAACAAGTATTTCAACTACTTTTCTCAAAAGAAAATCATATTGTTTTTCAAATCAAAACACAGTGAAAAATACTTTTCAATCAAAGCCATTTCCTTAGTAGGGTCTCAGCCCAAAACCTAATCACATGGGGTCTCAGCTCAAAATATAAACCACGTGGGACCTCAGCTCAAATATGAAACCATGTGGGATCGCAGCCCATCATTATCAGTGAAAACCTTCGTGCCCACAACACCCATCGAAAACAAACATAACCAATCCTCGTATCCAACATTAGTCACGATATCACAGCAACACGTGCCTAGGACTGCTCTAATCCGAGCACGTCGTCGGGAACACATCACCGGCCGAAGTTCCAGATCGTCGTGAACACATCATAGATTGATCTCCATATAATACCAACACTCATGAGTCGAGCCTTCCTCGGCTGTATGACACCATAAAGTGCTTCATGACTTCTCTAGGCGAAAACATCCCATCCCGGAGGCGAGCATTATCACCAGGACTTCTCCATGGAAACACAATCCTACCCGAGGCCCTCAACCATATCAATCTCAAGAGGATGGTCTAAGTGAAAACAGTAATCAAATCACGTAGGGACTCAGCCCAAATTCAAATCTCGTAGGGACTCGGTCTAAAATCATCTCAATAGGGCCTGTAGCCCGAAACATAACTTTCAAACCACATGGACTCACTCCTGGAGTCCAAAATATTTCGAAAAGGGTCTCAAGCCCGATTCCCATTTCATTAATCCATAACAGGGTCACAAGCCCGAAATCTCATTTCCAAACCAAAATACCGTTCAGTTTCCCATTTGACTATACTCTTAAGTAAAACCATAAATCAACTAGGTCACAAGCAAAAATATTCTTTCCAAATCTGAAAACCATTTCACTGTTCAAAATTACCTTTGACTATCATCCGTATCAAAGTCTAAATCAACTAGGTCTCATGCCCGAAGTACCGATTTCACACATCTCCGTGAAATCATTCAAAATCTTTAGTCAAATCCCCGATTTCACGCCTCTTCGTGAAACTATCAAAATTACATAAACACATACACGTAGAATACTCGACCTAAGCCTCAGTATCATATAAAACATAAATCTCGAATTACATGCAATATCGTATTTTCTACAAAAATGCCAAATTGATAACATAAACCAAATCTAAATCATATGCACTCAAGGCATCAAAATCATGTTCATAAAACATATAAAACATTTATGAAAGCATCATATTTATAAGTCAAAAGTCCACTCACAGACCGTTCAAACTGCACGCTCCGAAATCCGCACTAGAAGCCACTTCGGGGCTAATCAATACTCTTCGGGATGTCCGGACCTCTCCAAATCATACTCAAAGGTTACTACCAACCAATATAAGTCCTAATCATAAACCCTCAAAACTCTAGGAACAGTCAACGTGTCCCGATACTAAAAACCTGTAAATTACCTACCAAACGATCTCCAATCGACCTGAAACCACCACCATTAGATTCAGAACGTCAAAATTCATGCCCACGAGCCCTCACGGGCTGGTCAATGTTGGTTAATAGCGGTCAACGCTGACGTCATACTAACGTCAGCCTGAGAACTTTGGCACCTGTCAGTCTGAAACCTGCCACGTGTCACTAACACGTCAGCTCTGAAAAACCTGACATAATACTATGTGGCACCATCTCATTGGTCCACGTCATCATCGCAACCTCTGTCTGGGTCGACCCGAACCTTTGTAATGGGTCTTTTGACCCACGACCTTGACCCGACCTTATCTAGACCGTCCAGCCACCATTTTCCTCCATTCTTCACCCAATCGACTCGTCTACTTCTCAGAAAGGGATCTACGACCTCAAAACTAGAAGTAAGAGCCTGAAAATACCTGTTCAAACCCAGCCTCTCACGGCCAACCTTCCAGCCTCCTTCTTGGGCAGTTATGTCGTCATTTTTTCGTCCATTTAAAATCCTATGAACTCGTCCAACATTAGAAAACATGACCATAACATAACCATGACATTAAAACACGCCCTGAACATGACCATGACCCGTGAGGCCCACACACACCCCCTTTGGGAGGTGCGTGGGGGCACGTGGTACAGTGTTTGGGGAAGCTGTCAACACGACTTTTTATCTTATCGATGTAACAAACATTTTGGGACTAGTTTCGAGTCGATCGGATATCGTTTCGATATGATTCGGGATGTCCGAAGGTTTAAAGGCTAGTTTAAAAATATTTAAAAATAGTTAAAAATTCGGGAAAATTAAAGGGCTTTAGTATAAGCATTATGAAGTATTTAGTGACCTTATTATGTGATATGGACAGGTTCGGAAAGTCCGGTGATAGTGGATTAGCCGGGAACGGCATATTGCACTCGTATCGAGGCAACAGCGGGAATAGTCTGTGAGTGGACTTTGCTTTCTAAATTATGATGCATGCATAAATGTTTTTATCTGTTTTCTATATGAGATTCTATTATTATGATGATGATACCTATGATTTATGATTTGTACGTATTTTGAGGAGTTTTACGTAATTTTACGTTTTACTAGATTATAGTTTTATGCTATGATTTGATTTTTGGATTTGAATTATGATTTGATTTCAAGGATTTATAAATGGATTTCGGAAAGTGCTTTCGGGTTTGAGGCCCAGTTTCTAAAGATTTCGGATTCCGGCTTTCATATGATTTCTGGATTTGAAATCGGGATTTCAAATGATGATTTCGGATTTGGTTTTGGAATTTGGATTTTGATGGATTTTCTATGATTTTCACTTGGTTTTGGGTTTAAAGACCCGTTGCTATTGGTTTTGGGTTTAAAGACCCGTTGCTATGGCTGGATCTGGTTTTGGGTTTAAAGACCCGGTTGATTGATGACGTGGGAGGGCCCTTGATTGATATATTTTGAGTTTAAAGACTCGTGAGTTTAAAGACTCGGTTATGTGATATCCCATGAGGCTTATTGTTTGTGTTTTGAGTTTAAAGACTCGTTGATATCCCGGGAAGACCTGATATATACATGTTTTGAGTTTAAAGACTCGGTTATGTGATATCCCTCGAGCGTAATTGTTTGTGTTTTGAGTTTAAAGACTCATTGATATCCCGTGAAGGCCTGATATATATATATATATATATGTTTTGAGTTTAAAGACTCGGTGATATGAGATCCAGCAGATTGATTGACTGTGCTATATTATTGATTTTCCCATGGTTTTCAAATGTTTTGTGCGGTGGCCCGGATGATTTGGATTTGTGTATTTTTGGGACTGAGTTCCCGTACTTGGATTTGATTGATGGTTTTGGGTTGAGGCCCGGGATTTGAGAAAATTAATTGATTTCGGTTTTCATAAATGGTTTTTATTATCGTGGAAATAAATGGGTTTCTTATGCGAGAAATGAAATGGTTTTCGAATGCATGCATTGGTGCTACATGGAGGGTATAAATGTCTTTTCTTATGAAATGTTTTATGAACTTATTATTTATTTTTGTCCACTCTTTTATGTTTTTCCATACCCTCTAGGTTGATGCGGTGCGGGCTGTTGTTAGTGAGACAGAGACATCACACACACAATCCACAGTGATGCTGCGAACTCTGGTTAACTCAATTTGGTTTTTGGTACATTGACTTGGGTATCCCTTGTTTAGTTTACGTGTTCCACGGGGGTTAGACAGGTGTTTAGCCTTCATGTCGTAGGTGGGTTAAACGGGAGAATGACTTATCCCTTAATCCTAGGGGATTGGGGGTGGGTCCTGTCATAATCTCAACCATTGTTTCGTGATTTTAAGGTCGTAGAACCATTCCCGGTATTGAGACGAGTGTATAGGAAGAAAAATGGAGGAAAACAGTGGCCGGACTACTGACTTCTGGTCGGGTCGAGGTCACAGGTAAAATCGACTCGAAACAGTCAAACAGGTCGACCTGTATGAAGGAAGATGATGATGACGTGGTAGTCCACCTCGTCTTATCAAGCCACATGGCCAACCAGCTAATGCCACGTGGCGATTTGTCAGAGGTTATCACGTGTAGTTAGTAGCTAACGTGGCAGCTCCATGTAAGGCTTGCCAGACCACGTGGACCAGTGAGATAGTGCCACGTGGCAGGTTGTGTTAGGATCTGTAAGGTGATGTGGCAACTGACGTGGAAGGTCCACGTCAGCATTATCAGACCAAATTGACTAGTGGGGTGGTACCACATGGTAGTGTGTTAGAGACTTGTCAGAGGTGTTAGTGACACATGTCACCAATCAGGGAGTGACACGTGTCATGTTGTTAGAGGTGTCTGATGTCAGTGTTGTCAGGCTGACGTTAGCATTGACCTCCGTTGACTAGAGCATGTGAACTTTGATAGGCGCGTGAGGGCGCATCAGTATAAATTTCGAGGTAAAACTAGTATTGTTCGAAAGGTTTTAACATTCTGAATCCAATGGTTGTGTTTTGAGGTCGATTAGAGATCATTTGATAGGTCATTTAGAAGTTGTTAGCATCGGGAAACGTGTTCAGGACACATTGAATTTTCTGGGAGTTTTCAAGTTTTATGGTTTGGACTTATATAGGGTGATAGTGACCCTTGAATATGATTTGGGAAGGTCCGGATGTCCCAGAGATTTTAGATTAGCCTCAAAGTGGCTTATAGTGCGGATTGTAAGCACGCAGCATGGATGATCTGTGGGTGGAATTTGATTTCTAAATGTTGCATATATATATATATATACGTTTTAATGATTTATGAATATGGTTTGAAATGCCCAGTTTATTTATAGCTTGAGTGAGGAATTTCATGATGATTTATATGTTGGTTAGATCATGATTTGAATAATGTGTTAATTATCAGTTTTGAATGATTTCACGGAAATGCATGAAATTGAGGATTTGATTAAAAGTTTTGAGATGGTTTCACAGGGATGCGTGAAATTGGTATATCGGGCTTGAGACCTAGTTGATTTAAGGTCTGACTTAGAGTATAGTCAAACGAGAAATTGAACAACGATTTTATAGTGAAATGGTTTTCGAATTTGGAAAATGATATCAGGGCTGGTGACCATATTGTGGATTTGTGATTTGAGATTTTGGGCTTGAGGCCCTGTTCTGATTCGTGATTTGAGATTTCGGGCTTGTGACCCCATTGGTTATGATACTGGACACTGATTATATGAGATTTGTGGAAACTGATTTTGGACTGAGACACTATGTGAAATAACTGTTTTGATTTGGGAAACGACAGTTTGAAAATGTGTTTCTACATTTTTATTATGACCATTCTCCGAGATGATGGATATAACCCCGATAGGAATGTGTTTCCCTAGAGAGGGCCTCCGATAGGAATGTGTTTCCCCGGATAAGACCCTATGATGACACGACCCACCCCCAATCCCCTCGGGATTAAGGGTTAAGTCATGCTCCCGTCTAACTTACGCGTGACACGAAAGCTAAACCGACGTCCAACCTCCATGTAACATGTAAGCCGGCCAAGGGATTTCCGACAGAACCTTCCACAAGTTCCGGACTTTCCAGAGAGCGCAGAGTCTACTGTGGATTACGTGTGTGATGTGTTCGTCTCTCTCTACCAACAGCCCGCACCACAACAACCTGGAGGATCGAAAACATAAAAGACTGTGAGTGGAAAACAATAAATAATACGTTTAGAAAACAGGTTATAGAAAAGTACATTTATACAATCCATTTAAAAACCAATGCATGCATATAAAACTCATTCCATATCCGAGAGAAGAAAACCATCATTGAAAACCAGACTCATTTCCTTTTCTCAAATCCATAACTCAAATCCAGGGCCTCAGCGCAAAATCATAAATCCTCATCATCCTGGCCATTTGCCCAAAACATCTGAAAACCAGTGAAAACCAGTGAAAAACATCAAGCATGCAAGTTGCTGGATCTCAATTGTGCCCGAGTCTTTAAACTCAAAACACATGCGCATAATCAGGCCTTCCCGGGATATCAATGAGTCTTTAAACTCAAAACACAATCAACAGGCCTCAGGGGATATCACAATAACAGAGTCTTTAAACTCAAAACATATATCGAGTCTTTAAACTCAAAACATATCAATCCAGGGCCCTCACCTGTCAATCAACCGAGTCTTTAAACTCAAACCAGATCTAGCCGTTTTCTTTTTCCGGGTCTTTAAACCCAAAACCATTTTTCCATCAAGTGAAAACCATAGAAAATCCATATTCGAATTCGTAATAATGTTTCCGTAAGCTAGCATCTGGAACCATCATCCCAAACCCAAATCCAGAATTTCCCTTTCAAGTTTAAAAACCGAATCAAGAATCATTTTTCCAAAATCCGATTCCAAAACCGAAATCTCGTTTATCGAAATCACATGAACAGAGCTCCAAGCCCGAAATCACTTTTCCAAAATTCATCGTAAATCATTGAAATCAAATCATATTTCAAATCTCAAAATCAAATCACCAAAACCATGGTCAAATCACAGTATAATTCGAAAGCTCGTAAAACGTGCAAATAATATCAGTTCACAAATATAGAAATCACGTATATAAAACATAGAGAACATATATGCATGCATCATAAGTTCGAAAGCAAATTCCACTCAAAGACCATTAGCGTCGCTACTTCGATACGCGTGCAATTTCGCTTTCCCGACTAATCCACTATCACTGGCTTACCCGAACCTGTCCAAATCCCATAATAAGGTCACTAACTACTTCATTGAGCTTCTACTAAATCGCCGTAAGTTTCCCGAACTTTTAACTATTTTTAACCGAGCCTTAAAACCTTCGGACATCCAGAAACATATCGAAACGATGTCCGATCGGCTTAAAACCAGTGCCAAAATGTTCCTTACATTGAATACTTTAAAAGTCGTGTTGGAACCATCCTCAAAAAACCGTACCACGCGCCCACACGCGCCGCCCAAAGGGGCTGCACGTGGGCCTCAAGCGCTGCTACAGTGTCGTCTTCAACCTCTGTCCAATCTGGCCTGAACCGGTTCGAACAGGCCCGGTTCGACCGAACCGGCGGAGGCGGTCCAACATTCTATCCTGTCCAATTTTGTCTGTTTTTTTAAATCCTATTTCATCCTACATCTACGTCTCTTCATTCCCCACACTTCTATGTCTTTAAATCACAAAATCGTGGTTTAAAGCATACCTTCCCGCTCAACCTTCAAACCTCCAAGTTCCCAATTTCCAGTTTCCATGATTCTGAAAATCACATACCTTGCTTTTTGCCTTGCTAGCTTCGTACCATCCTTTAAAAGCTCATACAAACAATTAAATCGATTAATACAAGTTAAATCCAAGGTTGCCATTTTCGGATTAAAAATCGAATTTCATGGGAGCTTCACTTACCTTCCATTCCAAGCTTCGAAACCAAGCTTATTCAATTCCCCGGGCTTCCAGTAACATTGTTCATCCATTACAATCGATCAAGCCGTCAAGAAACAAGGTTTGCCATTTCAAAGGCCTCAGAATTTCTAAGGTTTTCTTCCTCAAGGCGCCTTCGTAGGCACCGCCGTGACCACCATCTTCATCAGTTCACTCTTCTTTCTCACTCACAATCACACCCCACAACCAATTAATGAACATCTAATGAATTAAGTGGAAAGGTTCTCACAGTCTCCTCTATTTCTCTGTTTTCCATAGCCGTGCACACATACATAACCCATTTTAAACGACATGAGGTGGGTGTAATGTTCTACCACCATCCAGAGAAGGACAGATGTCCAAACTCTCGTGGTCATAATATCCAAACCAGCCAAGTGTCCCCTGATCACTGGGCACCAATCCCAATGCAATCCAATTGACCAAAATGCCTTTGAATGACAAATTACCATTTTGCCCCTTATATTCCTAGACCCGTAACTCCGTCGTCCGAACTCAAATTGTCTCATGCCGCCTGTCGTTGTATTCAGGAGATTGAGACTTACCTAACAGTCCTTGAATTACGTGAAAAAGCCATGTCGTATGAAAAGTCAACAAATTGCCCCTTTTTAACCAAATTACCAAATTACCAAATTACCCTTAAACTTCCGAACATCATAACGTTTTCCTCGAATGTCGGAATCTGACGTGCCGCCTGTCTATGAACTCGTGACGTCCCGAACTACATCACATTCATCGATCAAAGTCCATTTGACCACCCAAACTAAAAGTCAGCATTTTTGCCCATTCCAAAGGCAAAATCATCATTTCGTACCGTCCGTCCGAAAGCATCCAGCTAATCACCGATTAACTTCACTAATCTGTCATTAACCACTAATCTAACCCCAGTTTCCGGGATGGGCCGTTACATATGATGTGATTGTAGCCTTCAAATGTCGTAGATCCTGGAGAGGTCACAATGACACTGCTTGCAGAAGTGTCAGAGATGGAAATTTTGCAGACGTCGAGCCAAGGGTTCCGAGCATGTAGATGCCATCGTTCAGACGTCGAGTTAAGGGTTCTGAGCATGCGTTAGAACACCTAGACGTCGAGCCACGGGCTCCAGAGCCTGGTGTATATTCAGATGTATAATCCCGAGTCGCACGCTTAGCGCTGATATCGTGATAATTGATGTTTTGACGGTAATATACGGATGTTGGATTTGAGAATGGGTCTCAAGGTTTTTGATTTACTGATTTGTGTCCAGATTTTTTTAAACATGTGATGGTTTTACGATGATTGCATTGGTTTTCTTATATACGGTTTTGTTGGAAAGAAATGGTTTTAAATTGTTATGCATGCATGCTTTTAATTGAAGGGTATAAATGTCTTTTCATTAAATGATTTTATAAACTGTTTATTTTTGTCCACTCACAGCTTTTAATGTTTTTGATACCCTTCAGGTTGATCGTGGATGTGGGCTATAGCAGAGACGAAGACATCACATGCCACTGCGGACTCCACAAGTCACTCCGCAATCTAGTAACCCCGAGCGGTTTACCTTTTTATACCTGGTTTGGCACATGGTGTCAGACAGAAGTAGGGCACATCGCACGATAATCGAGGGGGATTGGGATGGATCCTGTCACTACCAATTACGCTTTCTTATGACTACCCATTTAAATTCTACAGTTTAACATGGGGAGGTGTGGGAACTGGAAGTCCAAACACATTCTTTTTTGTCAAGGAATGTAATTCGACCTAGATTGCTTCTTTCCTTTTTGGAAAATCTACTTTATCTTGGCATTCATCAACGGAGCGAGGTTCGATATCATCACTAGTTATTATTTCGGTAGCTATCGCGAATACAAATATAATCGATGATAATACCATTTTGATTCCATATCTCACTTAAGCATGCATAGTTTACCGATATCTTTCTATTCTCAAGAATGGATTTTGACATTGGAGCATCTCCCAACGTTGTCTCTTCTAGGATAGAGCCATAATTGGGAATTATCGCTTGAGTTGGATCAGCTGATATTAAGATATTAAAGGGATTCGATTGTGCCAAATTTATCTTCTTCTAGGGATGAGAATCCTTCGAGCCTAGTGGTCTATCTTGCTTTTGGGTAGAGACATATGACTGGTTAGCCACCATGGATGTACCTCGTCCATTAGGGACGACTTTTCCATCTGGGACGATACATCTAACCAAGATGTCTATCCTTGTAGGTACGTTTGTAGCAGGTATATGTGATCTCGTCACTTTAACTAGATTAGAGAAATCGTTTGGCATATTGTTAGCTACAGTTTATAGATCTAGAATTCTTTGCACTTTGTTCTCACTTTGTGCAGTTCGGGGATCGGGATAGGACATAAGGGGCACGTTCTACGTCAATTCACGTCATTCTTCAGGAACGTTGACGTTCTTATTTTCCCCTAACGATGGGAAGACTAGCTCATCAAAGTGAGCATCTGCAAATCTAGCAATAAAGAGATCGCCAATGAAGGGCTCTAAATAACATATAATGGAGGGGGATTCATAACTAACATATATGCCCCCACTACATTGAGGTCCCATTTTTGTACATTGTGGCGGCGCAATTGGCACGTAAATTACACACTCAAAACGCATAAGTAACGGACCTAGTCACCAGCTGTAACGCAAAATAAAGTTGGGTGGCAGTGGACCTCAACCGGAAAAATATAGGTGCATGCAAAATTACATAGCCCCACGCTGAATTTGGGAGTTTGATGCGCATAACCAAAGTCTGTACAATCATTTTTAATCATTTAATGAATGCTTCTGCGAGACCATTTCTAGGTGTGAACATATGCAACTGGATGTTCAACATCATTTCTAAGGGACATGCAATAATCATCGAATGATTCCGATATAAACTCTCGGACATTATCGAGTCTTATAGACTGTGTAAGAGAATCCGAGTAGTGGGGCACTTAATTTAATGATCTGGGGAATTAGTTTAGCAGACACAGTATGCGTATGGACAATAGAGTAGCATGTGGCCACTTTGTAAGTATTTCAACCAGAACTATGAATTATTTAAATGGACCCCGTGGTGGTTGAAAAATCCACAAGTTTCCTATTGTAAATAGTACAAGAAAAATGTGGATTTTGTACTCATATTTTCATAAGATGGTCTAATTTACTAGCAAGCAAACTTGGCATAATGTTTCATTAAACACAAGGTGCTTTGTAGTAAGGGGATGCCTATGTTATATAGTGAGAATAGGGTGCATCATTACCTTGACCTAGGTGTACCAAGCGGTCATGCCATATAAGTAGTTACTTGTTTAGTTAGCTTTTAGCTGGCTCATAGCTAGCTTCTGGCTCGTTTCTCCAATGTATGCTTCTGGTCATACAAATTGGAGATTATGCAAAGGTATTTCACTTCCTTTTCGTTAGTGGTTTTAAGGTGATAACTGTTTACTCGAGTATTCATAAATCTCGAGAACGTTCTTCTAAAACATTGAGAATATAATACCTCATTGATGGTAATTTAGTACCATTCGACAACATAAACTAGGCTTTAGCCATAGCCCTCAATCAGTTTGGACTGGTTTGATACGATTGTCATATGGGTATGATTAGGCAGTTAATTTGTAAATTACGTCTAATCTTGGAGTATAGTGTGTGTGGTAGCACTGTCAACCAGACAACAAATTTCCCCAACAAATATGCATATTTATAGATTTAATTCAATGAATCACATGCATGATAAGCCTTTAATTGAGCGTGTAACGACCCGTCCCGGATTTTGGGATTTGATTAGTGGCTAATGATGGATTAATGAAGTTAATCGGTGATTAGTTGGGTGATTTCAGACTGACGGTGTGAAATGACGGTTTTGCCCCAAGAATGGGCGAAACGTTGACTTTTGGTTCGGGCGATCTAATGGATTTTGGCCGATGACTGTTACGTAGTTCGAGACGTCACGAGTTCTTAGATAGCTGACACGTCCGATTCCGACACTTTAGGAGGAAGTTTTGACGTTCGGAAGTTGAGGGGCATTTTGGTAATTTATCATGTAGGGGCATTTTGGTCATTTGGGCCTAGGGATCTGTGCCCAGTGCTAATTGGGCACTTGGCTCCCTTGGGAATTTTGCCCACCAGATTTTGGACATATATCCCTCACTGGAAGGCCGTGGAACCTCCTCACCACCCTACTATTGTTTTAAACGTATGGCACAGTTTGATTCAAAAGGGAAACAGGAAGAATCCTTCCAACCAATTCCCTCGATCTTCATCCTTTGTCCTTGACTTGTGAATGAAACAGAGAGATTAGATGGTGAGTAGAATGGTGGTGCCACCATAGTGAGTGGTCGTCGACGGTGCCCCTAACCTGTGAGGAAAAACATAAAACAGGCGACCCGTGACCGTGAGAAACATTGACTTCAAACACGTGGAAAACGTGGTCTTTAGCTCATGGTTTCTGAATGGAAATGACAGGTGACAGGACCCGTCCCAACTAGACTTTGATAACCATGCCCGGTCCTACTCCCGTATGACAAGTCAACTGAAGTCCCGAAACTACACTTGAGTACCTGTCAGACAAGGGATAACTGCACTGATTTCCGCTCATGCCTCCGCCTCTCGATCAACCCCGAACGTCGTGCCACGACCTGGAGGGTCATCAAAACAGGAAAGGTGTGAGTGGACAAAACTAATATCATTTAAAAATACATTTGTCAAAATAAATCATTTACCCTCCAGTTTATCAAACCATGCATACATAGAATTCAACATATGAATCACCGGCTTCCAAGCCAAATAACATGAAAAGTATCAAATCACGGCTCTCAAGCCAAACATATGAATCATTTTATAAAACCATTTTATCATACAATAAAGTATATAACTCGGGAATTACACATTCGAGGATACTCTCGGAATTACACATCTTGAGTTATCATCCTATTGGGAATTACACATCCACCCTCACCGGGAATTACACATCCGGTCCCTCCGGGAATTACGCATCTGGAGTCCCTCTGGAAATTACACATCCGGAGTCACTTCGGGAATTAGACATCTGAAGTTTACGCAGGAATTACACATCTGGGGGCACTGAACATACATACAAAATCAAAATATTTTTTTTGAAACCAT
Organism: Prinsepia uniflora; assembly: GCA_032719365.1. Lineage (NCBI taxonomy): Eukaryota > Viridiplantae > Streptophyta > Magnoliopsida > Rosales > Rosaceae > Prinsepia > Prinsepia uniflora. The sequence goes on from CM064872.1 coordinate 34,828,290, forward strand.
CATTAAAACCATGTCAAAACCATTTATCACGGGGTCTCAAGCCCAAATCTCAATTCTCATTTCTCGTAAATATGGAAAATCATTAAATAATTCAATGCACGTAAATCCGTAAAATCATATCCGAAAATCATCCACTACCATAAAATCATCTTTAATTCACAATCCATGTCAAAACTAATCTCAATTCCCGGGCCTTCGCCCAAAACAACAACTTCATAGTTTTCTCGAAAAACGTACCCAAAACACTAATTAAAATAATCATTAAATCCAGTAAATAATCATACCAAATAATTGCAATTCAAATCATGCAATAAATCATGTAAAACATTTAATTATGCATGCATATCAGTTTATAAAACAAACGTCCACTCACACACCGTCCAAACCGCTCATTTTCTGGGCTACACCCGTTTTCGTAATTTCCGATACTTTCCAGGAATCTCGAATCATATCCAAAATCATTATTCAGGGTCACTAGTGACTTAATTAACATCATATTAATTTCCCATAATTTTCCGGGAATTAATTACGAATAAAAAACGTAACATAAACCTTCGGATCCCCGAAACAACATCGAAACAGTGTCTGAATAACTCGAAACCAACGCCAAAATGTTCGTTACATTGCATAGAACAAAAGTCATGTTGACCTTACCTCGTGAATCGTGCCCATTCGCCCTCACGCGCCGCCGTGAGTGGCTGCGCATGAAACCCACGCACGTGCTACAATGTCACTACCTTCACTCGTTTAACTGTAAACAAATCTTGCAACCCGCGAGGTGACCAGGTTCAATATCCATCAATCCTACATCATTTCTTTCTATTCAATCATCTAACACCATCGTTTAATCCTTAATTAAGAATCTGTAAGATCAATTTCACCATTCTTTACCTCAAAGGTAGTCGACTGCCCGTGATAAGTCAAAGAGTGTTCATCGTTTTCTCTTGTCAATTGTCAATGATTCCTTCCAATGAACTCACTTAGAAGCTTCGCAGGGTTCCTTCAACTATGTTTCCAATCTTAATTTCAAGCTCTAATCCCTCTAACCATTCCAACTCAACTAGGATTTCCAAAACTAAACTCAAGTGTCGTCTGGGCTCATCTCTTCACCATTTTCTTCACTTTCAATCCCATTCGACTCGTTTAGACCTTTAGAAGCTCATCTTCGTCTCTGATTCCTTCAATTGACCGTCCAATTCAAAATTCAATTCTAAGTCATTAAATGAGGTTTTCGGGTGGGTTTCGGGTTTTCTGGGTTTTTTACTTCCCTTCTCCTTTCGGTTTCCTCACGACGGCACACTCTCAATTCGAATGAGTGGAGCCACACAGTTTTCGTTTAGAGACTTAAGGGTTGCCTGGCATCAATTATATACATCCCCTGTTTTTTTTCAAAGAACACACACACACGGTTCATTCCACCTCCTATTATTTTGGGCCACTAATTAGCCTAAGCAAGTGACAGATGTCACTAAGCAACAAATCCTCATCCAATTTGCAGGTACAGGTGGCCTTATCTCCGTTTATTACATGGTTGAATGAGCCAGGACTAGTCAAATTACCATTTTACCCATGCACACATAATTACCAAAATAACCCTCACAATTCTAGACCCATAACTTCCACGTCCGAACTCCGATTGACGCATGCCGCCTGTTTACGGATTCAGCATCCCGAGACCTATCCAACGGTACTTACGGAAAGTCCAAACAAGGTCCCGATCAAAAAGTCAACATTCGCCCCCTATAACCAAGGGTAAAATCGTAATTTCCTTCCAATTTTTATAATTTTTGCTTTTTCGAATTTTCGGGTCGTCACAACCTTCCCCCCTTAAAGAATTTTGTCCTTGAAATTCAAACATACCTCTTCAACAACAATCATGGAGACTCAATTCACATCCAATTCAATACCTCGGGTTCCCACGGGAACCCTCACTCGTTATGTGCAACCATAACCATTTTTTCCATCTTTCCCGGCTCATCTGGAGCCCTCATATCACATTATGACTTATTCCGAGTCCTAAACCAATTCCTGACTATTATTAAGTCCAAATCCAATGTCTCGACTCCTCTCGAGTTTGAATTCAATATTTACTAACATCAAGGCCACCACTAGCATATCCGGTCACCTAGCAAACACCCCTAGGCGAACCACATCCTACTTAGGATTTCCCAACACACACTAAACCAACCTCAAACTCCCTCTCAGTCCCATTACCCCTTATCCTCGGGTCAAATTATCCTAGGCCCAACATGCCCATTCATATACCATATCATAAACAACCATCAGGACCAACACAAGTCTGTCACAACCAAAACACAAGATGCAATGTTCGACCCCCAATTTAGGGTCATAATTACTCTAGGGATTCTCTATACCCTCGTATCTCGTCTCATCACCAGGCCGCACACAAGGCTCGTGTCTCGGAGGCATGGCAAATCAGTAACAAATGCTCTGATACCAATTTGACAGGACCCGTCCCAACTGGACTTTGATAACTGCGCCCGGTCCTACTCTCGTCTGACAAGTCAACTGAAGCCCCGAAACTACCCTTCAGCACCTGTCAGACAAGGGATAACTGCAATGATTTTCGTTCATGCCTCTATCTCTCGATCAGCCCCGAACGTCGTGACACAACCTAGAGGGTCATCAAAACAGGAAAGGTGTGAGTGGACAAAAATAATATCATTTAAAAATACATTTGTCAAAATACATTATTTACCCTCCAGTTTATCAAATCATGCATGCATAGAATTCAACATATGAAACACCGGCTTCCAAGACAAATCACATGAAAAGTATCAAATCTCGGCTCTCAAGCCATTGACATGAATCATTTTATAAAACCATTTTGTCATACAATAAAGCATATAACTCGGGAATTACACATCCGAGGGTCCTCTGGGAGTTACACATCTAGAGTTATCATCCTGTTGGGAATTACACATCCAGCCTCACCGGGAATTACACATCCGGTCCCTCCGGGAATTACGTATCTGGAGTCCCTCCGGGAATTACACATCCGAAGTCTACCCAGAAATTACACATCTTGGGGCACTAAACATACATACAAAATCAAAATATTTATTTCAAAACCATCATTAAAACCATGTCAAAACCATTTATCACGGGGTCTCAAGCCCAAATCTCATTTCTCATTTCTCGTAAATCCAGAAAATCATTAAATAATTCAATGCACGTAAATCTGTAAAATTATATCCGAAAATCATCCACGGCCATAAAACCATCTTTAATTCACAATCCATGTCAAAACCAATCTCAATTCCCGGGCCTTCTCCCAAAACAACAATTTCATAGTTTTCTCGAAAAACATGCCCAAAACACTAATTAAAATAATCATTAAATTTAGTAAATAATCATACCAAATCATTTCAATTCAAATCATCCAATAAATCATGTTAAACATTTAACTATGCATGCATATTAGTTCATAAAACAAACGTTCACTTACACACCGTCCAAACCGCTTGCTTTCTGGGCTGCACGCGTTTTCGTAATTTTCGATTCTTTCCAGGAATCTCAAATCCTGTCCAAAATCATTATTCAGGGTCACTAGTGACTTAATTAACATCATATTAATTTCCCATAATTTTCCTCGAATTAATTACTAATTAAAAACGTAACATAAACCTTCGGACTCTCGAAATAATATCGAAACGGTATCCGATTAACTCGAAACCAACGCTAGAATGTTTGTTACATTGCATAGAACAAAAGTCATGTTGACCTCACCTCGGGAATCGTGCACATGCGCCCTCACGCGCCGCCGTGAGTGGCTGCGCGTGAAACCCACGCGCGTGCTGCAGTGTTACCACCTTCACCCGTTTAACTGTAAACAAATCCTGCAACCCGCGAGGTGACCAGGATCAGTATCCATCAATCCTACATCATTTCTTTCAATTCAGTCATCTAACACCATCGTTTAATCCTTAATTAAGGATCTGTAAGATGAATTTCACTATTCTTTACCTCGAAGGTAGTCGACTGCCCGTGATAAATCGAAAAGTGTTCATCATTTGCTCTTGTCAATTCTCAATGATTCCTTCCAATTAACTCACTCAGAAGGTTCACAGGGTTCCTTCAACTATGTTTCCAATCTTAATTTCAGGCTCTAATCCCTCTAACCATTCCAACTCAACTGGGATTTCCAAAACTGAACTCAAGTGTCGTCTGATTCCATCAATTGACCGTCCAATTCAAAATTTGATTCTAAGTCATTAATTGAGCTTTTCGGGTGCGTTTCGGGTTTTCTAAGTTTTTTACTTCCCTTTTCCTTTTGGTTTCCTCACGACTGCACATTCTCAATTCGAATGGGTGGAGCCACACAGTTTCCGTTTAGAGACTTAAGGGTTGCCTTGCATCAATTATATACATCCCCTGTTTTTGTTCAAAAAACACACACACACGGTTCATTCCACCTCCTACTATTTTGGGCCACTAATTAGCCTAGGCAAGTGACAGATGACAGGACCCGTCCCCAATCCCCCTGGATTAAGGGCTAAATCCTGTTCCCGTCTAACTTACGCGTGACACAAAGGCTAAACTGACATCCATCCTCCATGTGACCCGTAAGTTGGACAAGGGATTCCTAACTAAACAGCTCAAAACTTCCGGATTTCCCAGAGCACGCAGACTCTACTGTGGATCGTGTCAACAGCCTGCACTGCAACAACCTGGAGGGTATCAAAAACATGAAGAGACTGTGAGTGGACAAAAATAAAGTCTAAGTTCAAAAACAGTTCAATAAAGCAATTAGAGTTATACCCTCTATTTAAAAACCAATGCATGCATATAAAACTCGTTCCATAAAACCATTTCATATCCAAAACAATCAAGGAAAAACCCGAATAATTTCTTTCCTCAAATCCGCAATTCAAATCCAGGGCCTCAGCCCAAAATCACAAATCAAGCTCAAGTACGGGAACTCAGCCCCAAAACTTCACCAAAACCAAATCATCCGGGCCATTGCCCAAACCAATTGAAAACCAGTGAAAAACTAGTGAAAAACATCAATCATACAAATTTGCTGGATCTCAAGTGCGCCCGAGTTTTTAAACTCAAAACCATGCGCAATAATCAGGCCTTCCCGGGAAATCAACGAGTCTTTAAACTCATTACATAATCACAGGCCTCGAGGGGTCTCACAATCACCGAGTCTTTAAACTCAAAACATATATTGAGTCTTTAAACTCAAAACACATCAATCCAGGGCCCTCCCCCTGTCAATCAACTGAGTCTTTAAACTCAAAACCAGATCCAGCGGTTTTTCTTTCCTTTTTCGGGTCTTTAAACCCAAAACCATTTTTCAATCAACAATCAAAACCATAGAAAATCCTTATCCGAATTCGAAACAATGATTCTGTAAGCTTGCATCCGAAACCATCATTCCGAACCCAAATCCAGATTTCATTTCCAAGTTTCAAAACCAAATCTGAAACATCGTTTATCGAAATCTCAGAAACAGGTCTCCAAGGCCGAAATCACTTTTCCAAAATCCTTTTCAAAACCTTGAAATCAAGTCATATTTCAAATCCCGAAATCAAGTCATTAAAACCATGATCAAATCACAAGAACAATCGAAATCTCGTAAAACGTGAAATTTCGTAAATACCTCGGAAAATGTGTAAAACCGTAAACCATTAAGATCATAAATCAAATCATATAATCATGCATAAAAAACATATAAAAACATATATGCATGCTTCACAAGTTAGAAAGCAAAGTCCACTCACAGACCATAGCGGCGTCGCCTTGATACGCGTGCACATATGCCGTTTCCGGCCTATCCACTATCACGACTTTCCCGAACCTGTTCAAAGCATATAACAAGGTCACAAACTACCTCATAATACTCATACTAAATCCCCGTAAATTTCCCAAATTTTTAACTATTTTTAAATGAGCCCTAAAACCTTCGGACATCCCGAAACTTATTGAGACGATGTCCGATCTCCTCGAAAATAGTGCCAAAATGTTCGTTACATCGATTATATCATTTCTCATGTTGAACGCTTCCCAGAATATGTCCCACGCGCCCTCACGCGCAGCCAAAAGGGGCTGCGCGTGGGAGCCACGCGCCTACTGTTCACCTCCTTCAACCTTGGTCAGACCGGGTCTGAACCGGTCCAGGCCGACCCAATCCAATCCTGAACCGGCGTGGGCAGTTTGACATTGGTTTTCACCCAATTCTAATCCAATATTAATCATGTTCATTCCTAATGCTTATCTTAGTCTTTACAACGAATTTAGAACTTAAAACCATGAGTTTAGATGCTATGTAATAGCTCTTCAGTTTAAGAGATGAACCGGCCATGTTCCCCCGCCGTATGCTTCGACTTCCGGGCACCTCCCGTTGTGGTTTTAAGTCCACACACCTCCTTTTAACCTCCAAAACCACACCCAAAGCACGAAGTTAAACATCAACCATTAAATCCGAACTTGCCATGATCGAATTCAAATTATATATATATATATATATATTGGTTTTAACCTTACCGTCCATTTTAGGCCCTGAATTTGATTCCCCAGACCTCCAGTAACCTTCCTCAACCCTTACAATTGATCAATAACCAAGAACCACCCTGTGCCATTTGAATCTCATCAGGGGAGTTCACGGGTTTGGTCTTAATCCTACCACCACCGTGCGCGATGGACTTCCCCAACATCACCACCGTATTCCTCAATGTTTGTTCCCTCACTTTTTTTCACATGGCACGACCAATTAAAGATAACTGAGGGGGGTTTGAATCTGTACAAGCTCTATGTTTCTGTTTTCTCTCTTCAATAATCATGCAATCACCCGTTTTAAAAACAAAAGAGACGGTGAGGAGCTTCCACCACCATCTAGAAAGGGCCAGGTGTCCAAAATCCCGTGGACACACACATCTGATGTAGCCAAGTGTCCCCAAATCACTGGGTACTAATCCCAATGCAGGAAATGACCAAATTACCCTTACCTTCATTTTTACCGTTTTGCCCCTTAAGTTCCTAGACCAATAACTTTGTTGTTCGACCTCCAATTATCCCATGCCGCCTGTCGTTGTATTTAGGAGATCGATACCTTCCTAACGGTCCTTCAATTACGTGAAAAATAGTTGTTATTTGAAAAGTCAACAAATAACCCCTTTTTAACCAAATTACCAAATTACCCTTGAACTTCCGAACATCATAACTTTTCCCTTGGACGTCGGAATCGAACGTTCCACATGTCTATGAACTCGTGACGTCCCAAACTACGTCACGATCATTGGTCCAAATACAATTGACCGCCTGAACTAAAAGTCAACATTTTTGCCCATTCCAGGGGCAAAATCATCATTTCGCACCGTCCGTCCGAACACATCCAACTAATCACCGATTAACTTCACTAATCCATCATTAACAACTAATCAAATACCGATTTCCGGGACGGGTTGTTACAACAGATGTCACTAAGCAACAAATCCTCATCCAATTTGCAGGCACAAGTGGCCTTATCTCTGTTTATTACATGGCTGAATCAGCCAGGACTAGTCAAATTACCATTTTACCCTTACAGACATAATTACCAAAATACCCCTCATAATTCTTGACCCATAACTTCCAAGCCCAAACTCCGATTGACGCATGCCGCCTGTCTACGGATTCAGCATCCCGAAACCTATCCAACGGTACTTACGAAAAGTCCAAACAAGGTCCCGATCAAAAAGTCAACTTTTGCCCCCAATAACCAAGGGCAAAATCGTCTTTTCCTTCCTATTTTTCCAATTTTTCCTTTTTCAAATTTCCGGGTCGTCACAAGAGACAAGGTTGAAACAACAATGGTGGTGGTCACGGCAGGGTACGACGGTGACGACAGGTGAGTAGTTCTGTGAAAGTCTCTTTTGGATTCGGATATGGTGAAGTATGTTTTAGCTGTTATTTTGCTTTCTTTGGTTCATTGGAATATGTTCTGGAGCTTTAAACAAGGCTATTGAGACTAGAACCGAGGCTGGAGGTGGCCGGGATACGAAGAGCACGACGGAGGAAAAACAGGATTGGATTCTTCGATTTGGAAGGTAGGTTTTAGCTTTGAATTCCATGTTTTGATTAGGTGAATTGATTAGGACGGAAAGGACGAAATTAATGGACGAAATAGGACTGAAAACGGGTTCAAAGCAAATTAATGGACAAAAACCGGCCACGCCGGTTCGGGCTGGATTGGACTGGACTGTACCAGGTTTCCTGAGGTTGAAGATGAACAGTAGCTAGCACGTGAGGCCCACCGCAGCCCCTTTGGGCGGCGTGTGAGGGCACGTGGTACTGTTTATAGGGAAGTGTCCAGCACGATTTTTTATCGTATCGATGTAACAAACATTTTGGGACTGGTTTCGAGTCGATCGGACATCGTCTCGATATGTTTCGGGATGTCCGAAGGTTTAAAGGCTACGTTGAAAATAATTATAAATTTGAAAAAATTACGGGGCTTTAGTAGAAGCATTATGAAGTAGTTAGTGACCTTAGTATGTACTATGGACAGGTTCAGAAAGTCTGTTGATAGTGGATTAGCCGAGAAAGCGTAATTGCACGCGTATCGAGGCGACAGCCGGAATGGTCTGTGAGTGGACTTTTCTTTCTAACTTATGATGCATGAATAAATGTTTTTATATGTTTTCTATATGTGATTTCTATGTTTATGCTTATGATCTTTATGATTTACGATTTTGCACGTATTTCGAGATATTTAACGTATTTGCACATTTTACGAGATTCTGTCTTATATGACTTGATATGATTTCGATGATCTTCTTTTGGGATTTTAATTATGATTTGATTTCAAGGATTTATAAATGGATTTCAGGCAGTGCTTTCGGACATGAGGCCCCGTTTCTAATGATTTTGGCTTTCGGTTTTCATGTGATTTTTGGATTTGAAATCCGGATTTCAAATGATGATTTCAGATTTGGTTTTGGAATTTGGATTTCGATGGATTTCTGGATTTCTATGATTTTCACTTGGTTTTGGGTTTAAAGACCCATTGCTATTGGTTTTGGGTTTAAAGACCCGGTTGTTACTGCTGGATCTAGTTTTGGGTTTAGAGACCCGGTTGATTGATGACGGGGGAGGGCCCTTGATTGATATGTTTTGAGTTTAAAGACTCGGTTATTGTAATATCCCCCGAGGCCTATTGATTGTGTTTTGAGTTTAAAGACTCGTTGATATCCCGGGAAGGCCTGATATGTTGTTTAGAGTTTAAAGACTCGTTGGAAGGCCTGATATGTGGTTTTGAGTTTAAAGACTCGTTGATATCCTAAGAAGGCCTGATGCACATGTGTTTTGAGTTTAAAGACTCGGTGCTTGAGATCCAGCAGATTGATTGACTTGTGATTTAATATTGCTTTGCCCATGGTTTTAAGATATTTTAGGCAGTGGCCCAGATGTTTTGGATATGTTGATTTATGGTTTTGGGCTGAGGCCCTGGATTTGAGCAACGAGTTTTGGAAAACAAATTATTTCTGGTTTTTCGTAAATGGTTCTATTATTTTGAAAATGGAATGGTTTTATGAAACGGTTTTCTGACTATGGACTTGAAACGGTTTTCGAATGCATGCATTGGTTTCGTGTGGAGGGTATAAATGTCTTTTCTTGTAAATGTTTGTTGAACTTATTATTTATTTTTGTCCACTCACAGTCTTTTATGTTTTTCGATACCCTCCAGGTTGATGCGGTGCGGGCTGTTGTTAGTGAGACAGTGACATCACACTCGTGATCCACAGTGATGCTGCGAACATTGGTTAACTCATGCTGGTTTTTGGTATGTTGACCTGGATATCCCTTGTCTGGCTTACGTGTTCCATGGAGGTTAGACAGGTATTTAGCCTTCGTGGCAGAAGTGGGTCAGACGGGAGCATGACTTATGCCTTAATCCCGGGGGATTGGGGGTGGGTCGTGTCAGAGCGTCATTTTATATCATTTATACTCTTTATGCTTATATCTTATTGTTAAATTGCCAAACATTTGGAGAAAATAATATATTTTATGGGAAATTTATAGAGTTAAATAGTTCTCGAAATTATTGGGATTTTGGCGAAAGAATCATCTCAATCGAAGTTGTATTGAAGAAAATATGATCGAAACAAAGGAGGCCACCAAATTGAGCAAGGAATTTTGGTAGGGAGCTATCGAATCCATCATCAATCCATCTACAGATGCCCAGCTTAGCTGACAGGACCCGTCCCCTGAGGAACATTGATAACCGTGTCCGATTCTGCTCCCATTTGAAAAAGTCCACTGAAGTTCCAAAATTACCCTCAGCACTTGTCAAATAAGGGATAGCTGCACCTATGGCCACGCATGCCTCCACCTCTCGAGGGGTCTCGATCATCGTGCTACGACCAGAAGGGTCAATAAAAACATAAAACGTGTGAGTGGACAAAAATAAAGAAGTTTATAAAACATGTTACAGAACAAGATATTTCTACCCTCCATGTAAAACCAATGCATGCATTCGAAAATCACTTAGTTCCACGATCAGAAAACCGCTTACAAAACAATCAAAAATCATTTCATATCAAAACCATAAATCCAGGGCCTCAGCCCAAAACCATGAAGCAAAATCAAGGTACGGGAACTCAGTCCAAATTCGTATATCCAAAACATCCGGGCCACTGCCCAAAACATATGAAAACATCGGATATCAACAGTACATCACAAGTCAATCAATCTGCTCGATCTCAATCACCGAGTCTTTAAACTCAAAAACACATATATCAGGTCATCCTAAGATATCAACGAGTCTTTAAACTCAAAACACAATCAATAGGCCTCGGGGGATATCATAATAACCGAGTCTTTAAACTCAACAGATCTCAATCAAGGGCCCTCCCCCATCATCAATCATCCGGGTCTTTCAACCCAAAACCATGTATAAATCATAGAAAACCAAGTCCGAAATCATAGCTTATCGAAATGGGTCTCTTGGCCGAATTCACATTCAAACCTAATGTCACATCTTCAAATCATTATCAAAACATGATATGTGTAAACCATATAAAATCATCCATCAAACCATCATCAAGGTATAACATAAACCATATTCTTGAAATACGTGCAATTACGTATTGCATATCGAAATACGTGTAAATACGGAAATCCTAATTATCATAAGCATAAGCATAGAAATCAACAGTACATCACAAGTCAATCAATCTGCTCGATCTCAATCACCGAGTCTTTAAACTCAAAAACACATATATCAGGTCATCCCGGGATATCAACGAGTCTTTAAACTCAAAACACAATCAATAGGCCTCGGGGGATATCATAATAACCGAGTCTTTAAACTCAACAGATCTCAATCAAGGGCCCTCCCCCATCATCAATCATCCGGGTCTTTCAACCCAAAACCATGTATAAATCATAGAAAACCAAGTCCGAATTCATAGCTTATCGAAATGGGTCTCTTGGCCGAATTCACATTCAAACCTAATGTCACATCTTCAAATCATTATAAGAACATGATATGTGTAAACCATATAAAATCATCCATCAAACCATCATCAAGGTATAGCATAAACCATATTCTTGAAATACGTGCAATTACGTATTGCATATCGAAATACGTGTAAATACGGAAATCTTAATTATCATAAGGATAAGCATAGAAATCATAAATAGAAAGCATAGAAAAAAATTATGCATGCATTGAAATTTAGAAAGGAAAGTCCACTCACACACCGTCCAAACTGCCCGCTTCCGAGCTGCACGTTTTTCCGTAATTTCCGAGATTCTTGATTCCTGTCCAAAATCATTTTCGAGGGTCACTAACACTTCAATATAGTCCTATAATTTCCCCCCAATTTTTTCAAGATTTAAATGCGTATTTAAACTATAATATAACGCTTTGGACCCTCAAAACTATGTCGAAACGATGTCTGATCAACTCCAAACCTGTGTCAAAATGTTCATTACATTAGAATGAAAAAGATTCATGTTGACCTCACCTTGAGATTGGGTCTCACGCGCCCTCACGCGTAGGAGCCACAAGTGGCTGCGCTTAGGAGCCACACGCCTGCTACAGTGCATGACACTGTTCATCTTCTCTGCCCGTTCACTGTAACTCGACCCGTTAGCCCGCGACACGACCTATTTCACTCCTGTCCAATTCCAACTTGTTTTCTGTAAATAAAATGTTCAGTAGCATCGTAAATTCATTAATTATGGGTCTGTACGGTCCATTTCAATCCTAATCCCTTTATGCCAATTCAACTTAATTCCAGTTTTCCCAAAATTGTTCATTATCCAATTTCATCAAATGGTAATCGACTTCTTCCATTAATTAGTTAGAGAGCATCCTAGATTCATTATAAAGATGATTCTGAAGTCAATTTCAAGCTCTCTTACCTCCAATTGTTCAACTCAACCTCGAATTTTCGAGGAGTTGAGGTATTCCATTCATGGCCAAAACGATGCCGCTTCCTTTCGTTCTTGATTGGGTTCAAGTCGGTTTGAGCTCAGAAGACTTAATTCAAGGTTAATTTCAATGTTTGTGGCCTGAAATCTCAAATTCGAAATGGTTGGGAGTTTTGAATGTTCACGGTTTGAGTTTCGGGGTTTAGGATTTCTCTTCCCCTTCTAGTCTGTTTTCTCATGGTTTCCTCAATTTAATCTCCACTCTCCTGTTTTCTCAACTTGATTGATCAGAAGAGGATATTTGGTGCCTCTGTCTGGGTATGGTCGATGGTCTATTTTTCTCCCAAATACACGGTTCACTTCGTTTGAACTCACCCCACCGCCACAACACACACACACACACACACACACACACACACACACACACACACACACACACACACACACACACGCGCGCACTTGCCACCAATCTCAATTAGAAAGTGACAGATGTCACTTAGTGAACCCCCTGACTCACTAATCACGGCTGAATCAGCCAATTACCAGTCCTATTCACCTTGCTACCCCAAATTACCATTTTGCCCCTACATCACATAATTACCAAAATACCCCTCATAGTTCTTGACCCGTAACATCCTCGTCTGAAATCCGATGGATGCATGCCGCTTGTCTACGGACTCAGCATCTCGATACCTACACAACGGTCCTTACAGAAAGTCCAAACAATGTACCGATCAAAATGTCAACTTTTGGCCTTTATAACCAGAGGCAAAATCGTCATTTTCTTCAAATTTTCCAAAAATTTCCTTTTTCGAATTTCTGGGTCGTCACAACCTACCCCCCTTAAAGAATTTCATCCTCGAAAGTCCAATCAGTAAGTGCCATGATATTTCTCTCGAGGAAATATGTCGAAGATGAACCCGAAACATAATCAACCTCATACCATTCTGGTTCAACCGGATATAAGTCATAACCAAACTTATAACAATCATACAACCAATCTCAACCATTGGTCAACATCGGGACAGAATTTTCCAGTACACCCTTGCCCATGGGCAGTCATACTAAAACTCACTCGTGGTGTAGAGTTTCGTTCAATGTCCGAGTCCACCTAATCCCAGAATCACAAGTGTCAATTATCATTTTAAACACATGTCATCCTCTCGTGACATGGTACAACGTCTAAATCCCCACGCATATGTCACCAGGCCACCAGGCCAATAACCTCATAAGGTCTAATAAGACGGGGACCCATTTCCCTCGTCCGTCCAATCACACTACACCCTTCCTCAGGATCAATATGTATCATAAATTCAATCATTCCTTCTGTTATAATTTCCATCACAGGTGTCCCTGAGGCCTACCTTGTGCCAGTGACTAGCATTCAGTACAATCACCCATACCAAGTCTTAAATCATATATGTCCTTAATCACGACACTAATCCACATCATGCACTAAGTATGATCCTGCTGTTGGACCCCAATCGACATGATACTCGACCTGACAGTGCGGTCGTAATCTCAATATGTCCCGACCATATCGTTAGCACACATTAGGCCTTTATGTTTACCATTCATTACCAATCCCGATGGTCGATACGTTATTCTTAAGTTACTTCCCAGAGGTATAACCTTTGCATACTCGACTCGACACATAGATCCCTATGGTCGATCCCAAACCATAGAAGGGAAATGATATTTCTGAGCGTTTAGCTAGCATCGACAATCATAGCCCTATGCTACCGAAGAACACCTTACCAAATCTCAAATCTCATAGTGGCATCTCATTATACACATAGAAAGGGTCAACATCGAACATAAGTCACTGGTTCCTCCAATCTGTAACCATTCTATCTCAGTTCTCATTTCCAATAACTCTGACCTCCTTCCTGGTCAATCCTATTAATTGCCATTGTAGAGAACCCCACTACAAACATCTGTGGTGTCTAACCAGTCTCAAAACAACTCATAATAATTATTACAGTCTTGAGTTATCTCTCGTTGGCCAATACATCTGTTTTTCTTGGGATTCACACTAATCCCGACCGTTATGAGTATATGTTCCACAAACCTACTCTGGTCGACCAGATCTAACACTTATTCAACCATATAATTTTCTCCCTTAGGACATTCAATACATCTGTCCAGTATATCACACGCCCATCTGTACATCTGAGTACACCAACAAATCATCAATCATGTTACCATACTGACTCATCAACTCACAAATATAACCGATCCATTTGTCCATCCAAGGGTATCTGACAGGACCCATCCCAAATCCCCCGGGATTAACGTGGGACGTACCTGTTCCCGTCTGACACAAAGTGTCAGACCAAGGATAATTTTGTCCTTAGCCCAACCAGGACTACAGAGAGCGCCAGGATCTGGAGGAGGAGTATGATGTCTCGGTCTCTACTACAGCCCGCATCCGCGATCAACCTGAAGGGCATTCAAAACATCAAAAGTCGTGAGTGGACAAAACAAATATTTTAATAAAAACATTTCACAAAAATACATTTATGCCCTTCACTGAAAAACATGCATGCATTCGAAAACCGTTTATCAAAACATTCACAAAAACCATGAGGGCCTTGGCCCAAAATGTAAATCAAACCATATGGGAACTCAGCCCAAATCAAACACAAGTAGGACTCTTCCCAAATCCATTCAACATGGGTCTCAGCCAAAAACTATTCTCAGTGAAATAAGAACCATAGAACACGGGGTCTCAGCCCCAAACCATTTTCCAAAACATAGAACACGGGGTCTCCGTCCCAAACCACTTTCCATAAAACCTCATACGTATATGCACACGTATAACCCATCCTCGACATCTAAGATGAGATGCCAACTCGGGGCACACAGCCCCTAGGGAACACATCCCCAATATATGTCACGATTCATCTCTATATAAGTTTGCACACTACTCGGGATCTCACTCTGAGTCTAACCCCAGGAATTCTCCATCTTGGAGGCTCTATCTTCGGATCTAGTCTGAACATCTCTCTGGAAAATGGTCCGGGACCACATCATAACTCCCACTCCTGGAATGGGCTCCCTATGGGGATACTCATTCCGGGTAGTGGATCGTGACTTTGCAGGTCGACGTCTGGAGGAGACTAATCAACTCATATGGATGGTATAAACATTTCAAATACTTTCTTTCTCAAAACATATTTCAACTGGGTCTTATACCCGATTCATCTCAATAAGATTCCTCAAATCCAATTCAAATCCACTTTTACAGGCCTCGGCCTAAATCCTCATTGCAATAGGGTCTTAAACCCGAATTCGCATTTCATACACCAAATTGGGACTTAAGCCCGATTTCACAATCCAACGGGGCCTCAAGCCCGATTTACCGATCAATAGGGCCTCAAGCCCGATACCCCAATAACGGGGCCTCGAGCCCGATTTCACAACTAACGGGGCCTCGATCCCAATGCCATAAATCAACGAGGCTTCGAGCCTGATTTCACAATCAACGGGGCCTTAAGCCCGATACCAAAGTCAAAGGGGCCTCAAACTCGATACTACAACCAACGGGGCCCTGGGCCCGATCGTATAACTCAAATGGGCCTCCAGCTCGATTTCTCATCAAATAAAATGGACTCTAAGTCCGAGGGTTTCCAATCAAATGAGTTTCATGCCCGATTTCATATTTCTAAATCCAAAATCCTCACAGAAAAATAGCATGTATAAGCATCGTATAAAACCGGAAATCTCGAAATACATGCAAATACGTAAATACTAGCTATTGCAAAAAAACGCACTCATGTCCTCACAAAACATGTATGAAAACACTTACAAAACATTTATGCATGCATCAGTTTAAAAAGAAAGATCCAATCATAGACCGTCTGAAGTCGCGCCTCGATACGAGCGCCATAAACCTCTTCAGGGCCAAACACCGTTGCTGGGGCTCCCGAACCTGTCCAAATCGTAATAGAGGGTTACTAACTACTTAAATAACCCCTCACTAAAGCTCCATAATTTTTCAGAATTTTTAACTTTTTTTAAAGGCGATCTTAAACCTTCGGACAGTCTGATCGACTTGAAGCTAGTCCCAAAATGTTCATTACATCGAATAGATGATTTCACAAGTTAGAACCACCCCCAAATAGTGTTGCACGCGCCCCTACGCGCCACCCAAAGGCGCTGCGCGTGTGACGCACACGCCAGCACAGTAGTCACCCCTAACCTTGCACAGACCGACCGGTCTGGTTTATTCCTATAATCCGGTCAAGTCCGACCAGCATGACCGGTATAACCTCCTAAACCGTCCATTTTTCGTCCTTTTTCCTTCTAATCGATTCCATTCTTCCTATTTCAATCCTAGGAATCTATTTGTGAAATCAAAACCACCTAAAACCTACAAAACCCACGGGTTCATTTTCCTTTTCACGGTTCGAGTTTCCCAGATTTTTCCCAGGGCTTCCTCGGCCATTAAACACCACCAAAACCTTCCTAAAACCTCCCTAGCAACCTATTAAACTCATTCTAATAATTTAAAACCGTCCCCAACGTGCAAAATTGAAAATAAAAGAAAAATGGGCAAACTGAGCTTACCGTGCTCGAGGTCCTCCGCCGTTCACGGCGGCACCATCCTTGGCCAGCCACCACCATCACAACATCCTCACCTCACTCTCTGGGCCTCACACATGATCATATGGTGGAAGGGTTTGGATTGGTTTCAATAGGTTGGTCGGGTTTGGTGGAAAATGGACGATGATCGAATGAAAAGGGGGAGGGGATATGCATGGACATGTTTAGGATGGGAAATGGATGGGTGACACTTGTCACTTATCCATTGGCCTGTCCAAAATATCTAGCCCCCACTTGCTACCAAAAGTCTCTCGTCTCGTAAAACGTGCAATAGTTCGTTCGAACTTCCGTGAACCGTAACTTTTCGGTCGAACGTCCGATTTCGACGTGCCGCCTGTCTACGGATTCGTATCGACATGATCTACGTAATAGTCCTCGGCCTTTGGCCGTCGGACCTCCTGGGTTAAAATTCAACTTTTTAATCTCGTTTAGGAGAAAAATCGTACCTCAGCTAATTGCCAATTAGCCTCGCTAATTCGTCATTAACTCATAATTAATCCCTATAATTTGGAAAAAGTCGTTACAGTATCACCATCGACTAACATTAGCCATATCAAATCCGAACATCACATTTTTTTCTTTTACTCATGACTATTAATCATCACCCTATTGGCCCCTCTCAATAGGCCCCACTAATCACACCCTTCCAACAGAACCACAAATCATTTGCTCGTGATAAGGGAAACTTATCTCATACTGTTACCTTCTTAAACTTTTCATAAAGCTCGAACCACCATTCTCTTACCGCATAAAGGATACTGGGTTTCCCATGACGACACTGGGCTGAATGAACCCGTACCTCCCAAGTCCTGTAAATGCACCTTTAATCCCAATGACCCCGCATGTGGCATATCATAAGGTGTCCGAGAAAAAATCTCGTATACTCGACATGATCTCCATCATAAACTCAACCTCTCATGCTGGAAAACCTCAAGAAATATGTTGAGAAATCCGTACATCCTCAACACTCATTAGGAATCTCATACACTAATCACATACGCCACACATATGACCAGTAAACTTTGATTACCTCTTACCAACAATCCATCAATTGTGAGGGTCAAAATCATTCTAGAGGGTAACACCCTCGAGTCTCCTTGAAACATGACCTCTGGTAATCCTGGACTCCACATATCGCTCTCTAATCGACATACTCAATAGAGGTATCATAAGTCATCAACTAATCCATCCCAAGGATTACGTCCAAATCATCCAAGTCTAGGAATACCCCAAGTCAGCCACTAGGCGAATAACACTTGTCATCCTGGGTAGCCTCACATTGATAGGTCTACCCCCCTTATGTATCACCAATTTCACCATAGATAATTACCAGGGTTACCACATTAATATCATCAAATTTAGCCCGGGACCTACCAATTACATATTCATAACCACAAGTAATATATATCCAGGTTAGCACTCCAGGGGCTACTCAGGCTTCCTGCGAAGTAATTGAAAATCCCTAGGAATGTGGTCCTAACTGACCATGCCCCTACAATCCACCACGGGCCTACCAAATCTTCCCTTGCCTGTCGCATAAGCAGTCAATGCAGGAGCCAATCCCTACTTCATTGTACCCCAACAGTGCCATATCACTTTATCAATCTATATAGCCATTTCTTTGTGATGTGATGAGACGACCGACAATCATAACTATTATTGTATAATTACCCTTATCACTTTACCTCTCAGTGGACCCAACTGACCCACAATTAGTCACAATTTCTGCGTCGTACGGGTCTCCGTCCGAATCTTCAATCACTAAAACCAATTCATAAATTAATAACCCATCCGTATCTGACCTTATACCAGTCCTTGGCATCCCAGATGCCAAACATTCCTCAGTCAAGGGTCGGCCGTGTCAGCAACCATAGTTATATTCAACCCTTCCGGCTCCTCCCGAGCTCTGATACATTACTATGACTCATCTCAAGTCCAATATCTAGACTCATTTTGAGTCCCGTATCCATATCTCGACTCCTCTTGAGTCCAATCTCAAAACAATCATCCATGACATCATTGGCATACCGAGCAAAAGGTCTATAAGGCCTAAGGGATAACCCATCACATTCTAGACTCTTTAGACACACATTCCACTTAAGGAATCCACTGAGAAGAATCTCATCACGGGTGCAACTTGCCCAATTGTGCAACCTTTCTAACCTCTGGGCTTATTCATTCTTGGGACCCACATAATTCCGTAATAGTTCATAGTGTACACTGATTTACATCTAACCCCAAATCCAGGGTCAATTTCATCCTAAGATTTATCAGGAGATCTTATATTCCCTCGTATACCCGTCTTGCTACCAGGTCGCACACAAGGCTTATGTTTCGGAGGCATGAGGTGGCAACAGAATCAGCAACCTAGTGCTCTGATACCAAGTTGACATGACCTGTCCCCTGAGGAACATTGATAACCGTGCCCGGTTCTGCTCCCATTCGACAAGTCCACTGAAGTTCCAAAATTACCCTCAAAAATTGTCAAACAAGGGATAACCACACCCGTGCCCACTCATGTCTCCACCTCTCGATCGGTCTCAATCATCGCGCTACGACCTGGAGGGTCAATAAAAACATAAAAGGTGTGAGTGGATAAAAATAAAGAAGTTTACAAAACATGTTACAGAAAAAGGCATTTCTACCCTCCACGTAAAACCAATACATGCATTCAAAAATCACTTAGTTCCACGATCAGAAAACCGCTTACAAAAAAATCGGAAATCATTTCATATCCAAAACCATAAATCCAAGGCCTCAGCCCAAAACCATGAAGCAAAATCAAGGTACGGGAAATCAGTCCAAATCCGTAAATCCAAAACATCCGGGCCACTGCCCAAAACATCTTAAAACATCGGAAATCAACAGTACATCACAAGTAAATCAATCTGTTGGATCTCAATCACCGAGTCTTTAAACTCCAAACAACATATATCAGGCCTTCCTAGGATATCAACGAGTCTTTAAACTCAAAACAAAATCAATAGGCCTCGGGGATATCACAATAACCGAGTCTTTAAACTCAACAGATCTCAATCAAGGGCCCTCCCCCGTCATCGATCAGCTGGGTCTTTAAACCCAAAACCAGGTCCAGCAATAGTAACGGGTCTTTAAACCCAAAACCATGTATAAATCATAGAAAACCAAGTCCGAAATCATATCTAATCGAAATGGGTCTCTTTCCCGAATTCACATTCAAACCTAATGTCACATCATCAAATCATTATCAAAACATGATATGTGTAAACCAAATAAAATCATCCATCAAACCATCATCAAGGTATAGCATAAATCATATTCTTGAAATACGTGCAATTACGTATTGCATATCTAAATACATGTAAATATGGAAATCTAATTATCATAAGAATAAGCATAGAAATCATAAATAGAAAGCATAGAAAACAATTATGCATGCATTGAAATTTAGAAAGCAAGGTCCACTCACACACCGTCCAAACTTCCCGCTACAGAGCTGCACGTTTTTTCGTAATTATCGAGGATCATGATTCTTATCCAAAATCATTTTCGAGGGTCACTAACACTTCAATATAGTCCTATAACTTTCCCCCAATTTTTTCAGGATTTAAATGCTTATTTAAACTATAATATAACGCTTCGGACCCTCAAATCTATGTCGAAATGGTGTCAGAACGACTCGAAACCTATGTCAAAATTTTCATTACATCAGAAGGAACAAGTTTCATGTTGAACTCACCTCGAGATTGGGTCTCACGCGCAGCCACAAGTGGCTGCGCGTGGGAGCCACGCGCCTATTACAGTGCATGGCACTGTTCATCTTCTTTGCCTGTTCACTGCAACTCGACCCGTTAGCCCGCGACACGACCCGTTTCAATCCTGTCCAATTCCAACTTGTTTTCTGTAATTAAAATGTTTAGTAGCATTGTAAACACATTAATTATGGGTCTGTATTCCATTTCAATCCTAATCCCTTTAAGCCAATTCAACTTAATTCTAGTTTTCCCAAAATTGTTCATTATCCAATTTCATCAAATGGTCATCGACTTCTTCGATTAATTAATTAGAGAGCATCCTAGATTCATTATAAAGATGATTCTGAAGTCAATTGAGAGCTCTCTTACCTCCAATTGCTCAACTCAACCTCTAATTTTCGAGGAGTTGAGGTACTTCGTTCATGGCCAAAACGATGCCGCTTCTTCTCGTTCTTGATTGGGTTCAAGTTGGTTTGAGCTCAAAAGACTAATTCAAGGTTAACTTCAGTATTTGTGACCTGAAATCTCAAATTTGAAATGGTTGGGAGTTTTGAATGTTCACGGTTTGAGTTTCGGGGTTCAAGATTTCTCTTCCCCTTCCAGTCTGTTTTCTCATGGTTTCCTCAATTTACTCTCCACTCTCCTTTTTTCTCAACTTGATCAATCAGAAGAGGATATTTGGTGCCTCTGTCTAGGTATGGTCGATGCTCTGTTTTTCTCCCAAATACACGATTCACTTCGTTTGAACTCACCCTACCGCCACAACAGACACACCCGTGCACTTGCCACCAATCTCAATTAGAAAGTGAGAGATGTCACTTAGTGAACCCCCTGACTCACTAATCAGGGCTGAAGCAGCCAATTAACCGTCCCATTCACCTTGCTACCCCAAATTACCATTTTACCCCTACATCACATAATTACCAAAATGCCCCTCATAGTTCTAGACCCGTAACTTTCTCGTTCGAACTCTGATCGACACATACCGCCTATCTACGAACTTAACGTCTCGATACCTACACAATGGTCCTTACGAAAAGTCCAAACAATGTCCCGATCAAAATGTCAACTTTTGGCCCTTATAACCAAGGGCAAAATCGTCATTTTCTTCAAATTTTGCAAAATTTCCTTTTTCAAATTTCTACTTCGTCACACCAGCAATGTATGAAGCCCATAACTTTTTCGCGAGGTCCAAAACCCAGCCGACGACATGCAATCCTTCAGCCTAGCCCAACACATCCCTTCAGTGCTTGACCATCAAACTACTCCCATCACTTCGGCGCATGTGTGCAAAATCCCACCTGCCCCAGCCCATCCTGCGTCAGCCGCTATCCAACCCACGACCCGTCAGCAGCTCCCTACCGAAGCCATCCCCTACTCCAACTGCCTGACATGCCGAATTACAGCAATCCTGATCAGCACGCCCCTACCGAAAACCATGCCCTGCTCATTCTGCATCAATCCTGCTACATTTGGGACGGTTTTCAGCCCCTTTCCAGTAACGACCCGTCTCGAATTTCGTTATTAGATTAGTGACTAATTAGGGTTTAGCGAGGTTAATCGGTGATTAGTTGGAAAAAATCGGACGAACGATGCAAAATGACCGTTTTTCCCTTAGGCGTGGGCAAAATGTTGACTTTTCATTCAGGTAGTCAAATGGATGTTGACCGATGACTGTAACGTAGTTCGGGACGTCAGGAGTTCATAGACAGGTGGCACGTTCGATTCTGACATTCGAGGGAAGGGTTATGACGTTTGGAAGTTAAGGGGCATTTTGGTAATTTGGTTAAAAGGAGGTAAATAGTTTACTTTTGACCTGGGAGGTCTGATGGCCAAGGGCCAAGGATCGTTACGTAGATCGGGATGATACGAATTCATAGACAGGCAGCACGCTGAAATCGGACTTCGAACGGGAAAGTTATGAGTCACGAAAGTTCGGTTTCACTATGCATGTATTACGAGGCGATGTGCGGTGGCAATATCTGATTGGGCAGATATGTTAGTGGGACCCATGGATGAGTAACACTCATCCCATTGGTCAATTCCCCTATATTGTGGACCGATCCTAATTAATTATTATTATTATTATTATTTTATAATTAAACCTCACCCACCACTCAATCCTATCCCTGCATTTCAATTAATCTCTCAATCTTCACCATTCATCCCGTCTCCCTCTCATCTGGTCAACATATCATCTTTGTTTTCTCACAAGAACCCGAAACCATATTTCCTCCATCCCTCAATTTCCATTTTCTTTAGCAAACAAAACACACAACACACATCACACATGCCACCTAGCATAATTACTGTCATGTGAGGAAGGATGTGAGGACTGAGAGGAGGCTGCAGGAGGCCTGGACCGTCGTACACGGCGGCGTGGAGGAGGAAAAACCCGATAGGTATCGGTTTAACCCATATACTCCATTTTTTTGATTTCAATCGTTATGGCTTATTTTTAATGATTAGGATGGCTTTATTGGGTTAGTAGGAGTGTGTTAAGATGTTTTTGAGGGAGGTTAGAGGTTGAGAAACCCCTACAGAAGAAATGGAATTATTGGACCGAAAAAGGGAAATTGGTTCAATGGATTCTTGTAGGATTTGGATGGGTTTCTTTATATATTTAGATTCATAAGATCAAAATAGGAAGATTAGTGGAAAGAAGCAAGAGAAAGGACGAAACCGGATTGCACTGAACTGGCCGGTTCAGACCGACCAGAGGTTGAAGATGGTGCTACAGTGTCCTGGCGCGTGAGGCCCACGCGTAGGAGCTTCTCGGGGCGCATGAGGGCTCGTGGTCCACTATATGGGAATGTGTTCAACATGTGAAATCATCTATTCGATGTGACGAACATTTTGGGACTGGTTTCGTGTCGATCAGACATCGTTTCGATAGGTTTAGGGGTGTCCGAAGGTTTAGAATCGGGATTAAAAATAGTTAAAAATTCCAGAAAATTACGGGGATTTAGTGAGTGGTTATTTAAGTAGTTACTGACACTCTATTACAATTTGGACAGGTTTGGGAATCCCGGTGACGACGATTGGCTCGGGAGAGCTGAATGACACACATATCGAAATGGCAGCTCGGACGGTCTGTGAGTGGACCTTGTTTTCTAAATTGGTGCATGCATAAATGTTTATTATATGTTTTAATACTTTTTTGGTGATTCCATGAGTGCATTTGAGTGTGGTTACGTATTGACATGTATTTCGAGGTTTTGGCCTTATACGGTGCCAATAGGGATTTGTACTTTCTTTGTTGGTTTAAATGAAATGGTTTTGGATTTCAAAAGGATAAACTAGGGCATGAGGCCCATTTGGTTTTGTCTCGGGCATGTGGCTATATTTACAACCTATGGGTCTAAATCGTGGTCGCGGCGAGTGCATGTGCACAGCGACCGACGATACGATGCTAGCCTCTGGACTAGGATATGTTCCTTCCGGAGAGGTCACGATGCACGATCTGTTGTTGGGCAGCCGATGGAGGATCGACTTCAGAGTGCTGATGGTTCAGGATATCGATCGGTGATGAGTGCTCCATAATCTAGCGGTGGTCGAGTCGGTTGATTCGTTCATTGCGACATACCAGGATTGAGGGCGGTCCTGGATGGATGGTTGCACGCATCACTACGATCGGAGTCGTGACTGACCCTGAGATATCGGTCACGATGCCCAGTTGAGTCATTTGTTCGGGTACGAGACCCAGTTACTTCACATTTATGATTTTGGGCCAGGGACCCTAATGGATTTCCAGGTTCATGACGGTTTATGGGGACCGGCATGAACCCTTGAAAGGTTTTTATAATTCATGATGGTTTATGGGGACCGGGCATGAATCCTTTGAAAGGTTTTAAGGATGATTTTGTTATATATATATATATATATATTCATATACCTTCCTTTACTTGGATTGTCTCCTTCGGGGAGGGTCGTTGGCCTAGGTGGACCCCGGAGTAGTCACGGAGCACTGACTAAGTGGAGTCGCCCCCATTGGGTGCCTTACTCTCAGGAAGGCTTGGATCATAACCTCATGGAGGGTCATTAGTCTACGGACATTGATCTTGAACCCTGAGAGACTTGGGTTTGAGACCCCGGGTAACACGTGCGTAGCTTTGGAAACCATGACAGGATTGGTTGTGTGATTTATATGTATATATGATATATGATATATGATATGTGATGTGTACATGTTTTGGGCTGAGTCCCGTATGGATTTGGGAAATGGCTTGTATGGTTGGTTCTTTATGGTTCTTTCGGTTATGGTTTTGGGCTTAGTTCCTACCTATGGTTCTTTTGGATAAATGGTTTTCGAATGCATGCATGCTTTTTAGTGAAGGGTACAAATTTTCTTATGAAATGTTTTTATAACTCTTTGTTTTGTCCACTCACAGCTTTTAATGTTTTGACTATCCTTCAGGTTGACAGCAGATGTGGACTGTAGCAGAGACTGAGATATCACATACCTCTTCCGGATCCTGGCGTACTCTAATATCCCGAAAGGGCAAAGGTTGGAAATTTCCCTTGTCGGACACTTCGTGTTAGACGGGATCAGGGTCGTCCCGCGTTAATCCCGGAGGGATTGGGACAGGTCCTGTCATTTCCACCGAAATATTCAGCCAACAATTCCACTATTTCCTTATTTAATATTTTAATATTTTTATTTTATTCTCTAGTTTTTTTAGTGGCACTTTCTCTATAAATAGGAAGGTCATTCTCATTATTTTGAGGACTTCTTTTAGCACATTTTTAAGCCTTTTTAAAGGAAAACCTTAGCTAGGTAATTCCGATGCAATTCGAGAGTTTTAAGTCTGAATCCCTCGTATTTCTTCCTCTATCTTCACAAGGTTCTTGCCGTTGTACGGTGATCCTTGTGAATAACAATCCATTGTTCCAACTTCACAAGGTTTCTGCCACTGTTCGGTGAACCTCGTGAATAACCTTTGCTCTCTCTACTTAAACTCTTGTTTTTTATTGGTTTTTTTTTTATAATTCAATATATATGTTGGTATTTTTTTTCTAACATTTGTAAATATGAATACAATCTCCATGCGTTCTACTTTCTGAATTTCATTTACTTCATACGTTTTAGTACTTAAACTTCAATTCAACGCTAAGTGTTTATGGCTGTTGTTCGGTGCACTTAGAATATGATTAAAGAGATTTAATGTTTTGACGCACATTCAATCAAAAATGTAAAGTGTTTATGACCTCTACTTGGTGCATTTATAATATTGAAAAATGTATGCATATAATTGAGATGATGAAGGCAGGATTTCGTGATTGATTCAATATGTTCAAATGCTAAAGTGTTGGTAAAATTTGTGTTTGAAGAAAATCCATTGTACAAATGTTAAAGTATGAGTAGTTTAAAAAATGTGATTGATAATCCGAATTTACTTACGTAAAAGTGTCAGTTTTGTCTATGAAACTAACATATGATTTGTAAATTCTAATGATCATGAGCATGCGCATTTCAATTCTTAGTTTGTTAAAATGTTGCTTCGCATACAACTCTTTAATTCTTTGATTATGTTTTAATTTTTTCACTAACCATTATTTATTGTCCCTAATTTCCCCGGTTAAGAACAATCCCTATTTACCAATACATCTACACAAAAAAGATTTTAAATTGCATATGCTATCATTAAGTGTTGAGTGTTACTTTGTGTTTACTTAAATGTTTCGTAAAAGCGTTATTAATTTTTGGCACTGTTGCCGGGGAAATTGAAAAATCATTTTGAATGTGTTAGTGTATATAAACTGTTCATATTTTATTTGTTTATGATTGTAAATATTTTTTCATAATGTTCATATTTGATCATAATTTTAATTTTTAAAGACTCTTTGCATGACATATACATTATTGAGTTTAAAGACTCAGAGTTTAAAGACAAGTTGCATGAAATATACATTATTGAGTTTAAAGAGTCGGAGTTTAAATTGATCAAGAAAAGACTCAGAGTTTAAAGACTCGTTGCATGATATATACATTGTTGAGTTTAAAGACTCGTACTTATATTGATCTATGATTTGAAATCTAGTTGTTCATGTTTTACTCTATGCATGCATGTTTTAAGCAAGAAGGGAAATAATTAGTTTTTAAAATGTATTTTGCAATGATGTTACTTTTGTCCACTCACACCTTTTATTTTTTGATGACCCTCCAGACTTTAACACGAAGATAGGGGCTAATCGCAAGGTGGAGGCATGAGTGAGAATCAGTACAGTCATCCCTTGTCCGACAAGTGCAGAGGATGTTTTCAAAACTTCAGTTGACTTGTTAGACGGGAGTAGGATTGGACACAATTATCGAAGTCCATTTGGGACGAGTCCTATCAAGTTGGTATCAGAGCAGTGTTGTATCGGATAGAGTATGTGGTCATTGTAGTTCACTACTGAACCAAATAGGTCAATGCCAAGGCCCTCGCCTCCATCACCACTACTTAGATCGAGACCTTCATTTTTCAAAATATCATTTGTCGGTTCATTCTTCCTCACACAATCATCACCGACAACGGGAAGCCGTTTAACAACGATTGATTCAGAGCCTTCTACGCTCGGAACGACATTCACTTTTTCTTTGCCTCCCCTGCTCACCCTCAGTCCAACGGCCAAGTCGAAGTCGTGAACAAAATACTCAAACACACTCTGTAAGGACCCGTGTTTCGGAGGCACGCTTAGCAATCCCACTTCGCCTAGGGGATCTAGGGGATGCACCTTAAATGTGTGGACATGCATATATCCAACATGATGCCTTTTCGGAGCTCACTGCTTTGGATTCCTAGGGAACTAAAAAGTTAAGTGAGTAGGGGCTAGTGCAATCCAAGGATGGGTGACCTACTAGGAAGTTGCACATGAGCTCCAGAGAACAAAACCATGAAGGCTAGCCCAAAATGGACAATATGTTGTTGGAGAAGGTCGGGTCGTGACAATTTTGTATCAGAGCCCAACCCCCGCCAAAATTGATTTTGTCTTCGAGTACTTTGGGCCCTAATAAGGGGTGGATTATGAGGATCCGTGTACTGGAGGCACGGTTAGCAATCCCACATAGCCCGGGGGATCTGGGGGATGCGTCTTATATGTGTGGGTGCTCATCTATCCAACATGAGGCCTTTTTGGAGCTCACTGGCTTTGGATTCATAGGGAACTCCAAAGTTAAGTGAGTAGGGGCTGGTGCAATCCCAAAATGGGTGACCCACTGGGAAGTTGCACGTGAGCTCCCGAGAACAAAACCGTGAAGGCTAGGCCCAAGGCGGACAATATCCTGTTGGAGAAGGTCGAGTCGTGACACACTCTGAAAACCTAGCTCGGAGAAGGCAAAGGCAAATGGGCATACATCCTACCGAGTGTCCTCTGGTCATACTGTACCTCGTACGAAACGGCTACCAACGAGACCCCTTCTCTTTACTGTTCGGTATAGAGGTCGTCGGCCCACCATAAATTGATGGAGAATTGTACCGAGTCCTCAATTACGATATCGACCAGAACAATGTTCAAATGGAACTCAGCTTGGACCTCATCGAAGAACACCGCGAGAAGGCCCACCTTGGGAACGTCGCCTCCAAACAGTGGTTCTGCTAGTACCACGATAATAATGTCAACCAACACACTTTCCAAGCGGGAAACTGGGTAGTCATGAAGGTCAGCCGAGCTACCAAAGACCGATCGGCTGGCACACTCTGCCCCAACTGAGAAGGCCCCTACAAGATCACACGGATATGCCGACTGAGAACCTATGAGCTCTCTGATACCGATGACTATATCCTCGGTCATCTGTGGAATGCCAATCACCTAAAAAGGTACTATGTTTAATTTGACCGATGGCCATACTCTTGTAAGCCGCACTTAGGCTTTCATTGTATCAATCCACGATTGACCCAAACAAACTATCAATGACAAGATTCTATCATTTTTTATCAACTCTATTGTTCAATACATACCGAACCACACTCTAACACACTTACATTAAGGGAACACCTAGCACTTAGTACCAACACTAACAAGGTACAGAGGAACCGACATCATTCCATAATCATAAAATGGTAAAAATGTCACACTTAGTACTAACATTTAAGTACATGCAACACCGATCGATGGTCAGAGAAATCAACACTTAGAAAAAAATTCGCACAAAAATGTCTTCTATTGACAGGAGGCAAACGACCTATCAGTCACCCAAAGTTTACAAGATAAAGTAAGGTAATATCCTACACTACACTGACGCGCAGGTCGAACCAAAATAGCAAAGCAAAGCCTAGGTTGTAAGAGGATCAGTTTGCCCCACTTCACCAGCAGTCGGCACTAGGGTCTTCGGTGTGCTCTTCCTCTTCATCCTCTTCACAATCTAGTTTATCGACCCTTGATACATCCTCTACAGTCATCTGGAAACTGAGCTAGGGAGTAGTGTCGAAGTGGAAGTTGGGATAGGCAAGGAGGATGTTCTTGTAAATCTCCTTCTTGGCCGTTGTAGCATAATTTTCTTACATTCGCTCGAACTCCTCGGACCAAAGGAATTCATCCACCACCTCTGATTGAGAAGATGCGAGTTTTACTCAGTAGACCTGCAGCTCCACATCTCGGTCCATTACCTCGGCCTTCAGCCACTCAACTTCTTCCCTATGACGCTCGACTTCCACATTTTGGCTTTCAGCTTCCTCTTTCGAATGATCCACCTCCATCTACAGGCATTCCATTTTCGCCTTCTAACTTGTCAGCTCAATGTGAGTCTGACCGACTTTGGCCACTTAGCTCCTCAGCTCAGCCTCCAAGCTCCACTAATCCCTCTTCTCTTTGACCCGCTCAAGCTCGGTCTTTAGGCGATCAGCCTCCCTGGATGCCAACTAAGAAGCTCTGATTTCCTTATAGTACATACCAAGCTGGGCCTTCTGCTGATCCAGCATTTCCTACTAAACCTAAAGTTTCCACTCTAGCTCGATTTTCGCCTTGTTGGTTAGCTCGGCCTCCTGTGATTGCCGAGTTAGGGTAGCCAACTGCTCCTTAAGCTTATCTTTCTCCTGATTGGTTGCGGAAACTCGCCTTTGAGCATGCAAGTAGTTGATGAACATTTCACCAAGAGAAAACAAACCACAAGTCTAAAACTAAGAAAACAAACTTATAAAAATTTACAAGTGTAACTTTGACCGAGCACTTACGTGGGAAGCAACGAGGAACGACTTTGACATATGCTCGAAAATGGACCCCTTTGGTAAGTCATATAGTTTGGAAAACTCCATGGTCGCACCGCTCGTCACGCAATTGATGACCAGCATCAGCTTCTCGCACACCGCCACCAAGATGTCCTCCCACTTGGCAACTGGCTTGGAAAAAACCTCCAAATTGAGCCCCATATGGTCGACCATCTCTTCTTTGCGCCGACCCACCAGATGACGAGAGATGGCGTGAGAGGATGATGACATGAAGGCATTGCAGGAGGCACCGATCGCGGAACAGATTGAGATGGTTCAAAGAAGAAGGGAGAGACTTCCATTTGATGAGCTGGAGACCGACCCGCGCCCTCACCTCCCTAGTGTTCCGCACAAAGGCCCTGCAGACTTGCCTCTCTCGCTCAACATCATCATTCAAAACCTCAATTTCGATCGGTTGCTTCGACTGCCCCGTCGACCCAAGGACTTCAACCCCCTATTTACCTTGCTTGGTGATAGGGCCCACAGTCTCACCAAGCGACTCAACCATCGTGGTGGTTGGCTTTGAGGGCCGAGCAGTCGACTTCAACACTTCTTCGATTGGTTTAGCTAAGCCAACGGTTGGCTGAGCAGAGGGCTTGACCGTCATAGTCTTTGTCCCCGCTGGCGCCCTCTTTGCCTTGGTTTTCTTTCCTGCACCGACTAGCCGGCTCAGCCTCTTGGATGCTTTTGGATCGAAGACTGCCCCCCCCCCTTTAGAAGTCAAGCCAGCACTCGTCTTCTTTCCTTTTCCTCCCACCCTACTCAAGAGGAAGAGTCCCGGTCGACCCA
The DNA here is from genome assembly GCA_032719365.1 of Prinsepia uniflora. Lineage (NCBI taxonomy): Eukaryota > Viridiplantae > Streptophyta > Magnoliopsida > Rosales > Rosaceae > Prinsepia > Prinsepia uniflora. The sequence continues at coordinate 34,858,993 of CM064872.1, forward strand.
TCCCCCTTATCTTTCTCGGTCGAGATGGCCATTGGTTGATTTTCCATCTCAAAGAGCTTTCTGGCCCCTCGGCCAATCCGCCCCTTAGCGTCTTTGGGGATAGCCTACAAAACAAAAATGAAGGTCGATATACCAACCATGCCATTGAAAAAAAAAACACAAACTGGAGAATACTTGCCCTTACCTAGATTGGCGATTAGCCTGACCTCAAGCAGTGTGTAGGGGAGTCACAGGATGTCCCGATAACGCAAAGTTGGATTAAACTTCTTCCTGACCTGCTCACGGATGATTTTCTCCTCCTCTGACACAGTCACTTCTAGAAGAGTACCTACAAAAGCATAGTCAGGTCAGTCCACATCATACCGACTAGTATAAAAAACATAGTAATAATGAAGATAACATACACAGGGACCAACCCTCGAGGCTCAGATCTTGGAACATCGAGGGAATACCCTCTCGTCCCTAGTTCTCACCAAAAAATATGAACCTCTATTTATACGGTAGATGTACTCCCTTTGGGTCATCTTGTCCCTACACCGAGCATGTACCCAACCCTTACTCTGCTGCTGCTGGGCAAACTCATACAGATACACCACTTGGGCGTAGGTTGGTGGCCTTTGCTTGGCTCTGTGGAAGGTGGCGTGCAGGCTGATCAGGATAATCCAAAAAATCGGATTTAACTGACCAAGCCCCACCCCCAGACTCCAAACCATTTCCTTAAGGCAGGGATGCAAAGGAAATCTGACCTAGTACAAGAACAAGTCTGTGTAGAAGAGTGGGAACCATTCTGGCGAATGACTGGGAAACTCAGTGGGACCGACCACCCTCAACTCCACGTCAGACGATACTTTCCAAGCCGACTCACTTCTGTCTCCTTGCTCTACCGACCGTCCACTATGAACTTAACTGTTTAGATAGGTATCGCGGTTAGCATACCTTCTTTCTTCGACTTTCTATAAGCCAAAACACCTACCAGGGTGACCTACCCAGTCTTCTGACCATCAGTCACCCAAGCGGCCTTGACATTCCTATATTTCTTCTTGCTCGACTGAGTAGCCTTTTCAGGACCTTCAGACCGACCGGATGTCGACACCCCTGTCTGGTTGCCCCGACGAGGCTTCGTTTTAGCCTGAACAGTCAGTGTTACCTCTACCGACGGGATACCCTCTATCGACGGGCTATTATGTCGGTCCTCTTCAACATAGGCATGCACATTGTTCAACTCACTATCCTGGTCAGACATCGGAACGATCTACATGACCAAAAACAACCCTTGGTCACCGATCGCTACTTTCTTTGGATCGAACCGATGTACGACCGCCCAATTCATCCTCAGTTCATCCCAAATCAAAGATTTAATCGACAAAAAATAAGAAAATGAGGCCATAACTTGTTATTAGACGACGATCACACCCACTGGAAATCGCTCCACCACTAGCTCCGCCGTGATATGCTTGCTAGAAGTCGCTTGCTGTAGAGAGCCAAAATTTGGCCAATGTAACAATGTAAAAAGTGAAATGTGAAGTTTGCTTTTCACTTTTTCCCTTATTTATAGGAACGGGTTGGCAGGCGAAAGGTCACCTCGGTATACGATAAATTTATTACCACGCCACCTGTCCCTCCTGCATTGGTTGCACATATCCCCATGCGAACCATTAGACACCCAAAAGATGTTGGAAACCCAAATGACACCGACCGAATCGTCCAACCCTAACATCACCTGTCCACCCCTACTTACCGACGGGATGGAGCTGCTAGATCTGACCACATCCATCCACCCAACAGGGTCATACTGATCCACACCCCTAGTTTTCCACCGACTGGTCTCGATATGCACATACCGATAATACATTACGCTCGGTGCATTCCCCGATTGGGGGGCATAGGGGACTAGAGACATACACCAACGTCACGTCTGGAGAATTTCTTACATGTCCCCAACAGAGAAATTCCACCTTGGTCAAGAACTTGGGGGACTTCTGTTGATACCATATTGGCCCAGACCGACCTGAGGCCCAACACCTCCAACTCAAGCCCACTCGGACAGATAAACCTTAACAAGGCCTAGCCAAACCCTACATGTGGACAGACCTCAGCCTTCCACGTGTCGGTCTCATAGTGAATGCTCATTGTCCCACATCCAAGAAATAAATTCATTGCACACATCACACCTATTCAAAAGGGGTTCAGTTTTCCCTATAAAGGTAACTAAGCATTAAATCACAAATTACTATTCACCAATCACTCCTTCTACACAGACCCACCACTAACTTGGGCGTCGGAGTACCTTTAGGCTGGTACCACACCGATGACTACCTCTAACCAGTCGACCCGTTTTCCTATTTTGCAAGTCTGTACATTTTGTGCATCAACAAATAGAAAGGAGATCGAGTCATATTGATTTTCGAATCTATTTAGTTTTCTGGTTTTTCATATCTGTTATTGTGCACACATTTTGAATTTAACTGTGCAAGATGGTATGAAAGAAGTTGATGATGCTGTGATAAAAATAAGGGAGAGCATTAAGTATGTTAGGGGTTCACAGATGAGGAAACAAAAGTTTTTAGATTGTGTAACACAAGTGTCCTTAGAATGTAGGAAGGGCTTGCGTCAAGATGTACCAACTAGATGGAATTCCACTTTTCTTATGCTTGATGGTGCTCTTTATTATCAATGCGCATTTCTTCATTTGCAACTGAGTGATTCTAATTATAATCATCCTCTCTCTCAAGATGAGTAGGATAACGTGGAGAAACTATATAAGTTTCTGAAGGTGTTTTATGATGTAACTTGCTTGTTTTCTAGCACGCAATATCCCACATCAAATTTTTATTTTCCTCAAGGTTTTGTTTTTCAAGATACTTTGAGAAAGGTCAAGGAGGATTTAGATAGTTTTATGAGGACCATGGTCATAGGAATGATGTCAAAGTTTGACAAGTATTGGAAAGACTATATCTTGATCCTTTCTATTGCGGTAATTTTGGATCGTCGATATAAAATTCAGTCTGTAGAGTTCAGTTATAAAAGGCTATATGGTATTGAATCTAGGGAAATGGAAAATGTGTATGATAAGTTGTTGGAGCTATTTGACTTATATATGAAAAAGTATTATAAACCTACGGGTCCAGCAAGTAGCTCATGACCTTCTCATTTTTCCAATGATGTTGATATGGTTTCAAAAGAATGCATGGATGTAACGAAGGTACAAAAACAATATCTAGTATACAATTTCTTACTATACTTGTTTATGCATTTAAAATTGTAGAATGTAGTTGCTTTTGTATATATATTTGTTGTACTCAATATGAGTTAATCTTGTCGTTTATGATATCATACAGGAATTTGATGACTTTGAGAGTGATGAATTCACTTTTTTGGCCCAAAAAAGTCAACTACAGCTATTTTTGGACGAGTCAAAAGTTGATAGGAAGATAAAATTGAATGTTCTTGATTTTTGGAAAGCTAATCAATTTTGTTATCCTGAATTATCTATCATGGCACGCCATCTTTTTTCTATTCTTATCTCCACGGTTGCATCTGAATAAGCTTTTAGTATCTATGAAATTTTTTTAAACCAGTATCGTAGTGCACTCAAACCTGAAAAATGTCGAAACTATAATCTACACACGTAATTAGATATTTGGCACTAATGGTTTGTTTCCTTATTTTCAACTTTTAGTTGGATTTTTCATATCTATTGTTTTCTTAATTATGAAACCTCAAATAAATCTTCAATTATGTAGATGATTTAGCACTTGCACCCAAGTTGTAAGATCTCACTGAGGATATCAACAAATTAGAAATTAGTATCAATAATTCTTAATCTGTTGAATGCTCCAATACCGTTCATGATGATGGATAGGCTTAAGGTACTAAAATATTAGATTCTAGCATGTCTTTTTTTATGTTATTAATTTTGATGTTGGATTCTAATGTTTTCTTCATTTTATTGTAAGTGTTGATTAGTTGCTGCATTCTTGTGCAATTCTTGAAGATCCAATCAAGATTAAACACTTTTTTTTTTTTTGCTGAAACTATTTCGTAAGTATTTGCTACTTAAGTAATTAGTCATTTTTATTTGGTATTATGTACTAAATGAGCAAATGTGATGCTTACTTTTTTTGGAACATTATGATGTTGCATTGCTAGTCATGGACATTAAATTATTGCATGAAGTTACGAATTATGAAGTTTGTTAATAGTTAATATGATGTTTTAGTGAAAATTCTATTTCAAATATTATATCATTTATATAGTTAAACAAGTTAAGTAGATTAAACATGTTAAGCTGACTAAATAGATTAAGCAGGTTAAACGGATTAAATAGGTTAAACGGGTGGGTTTGGGCTACCTGTTTAATAATCAGATCAAATTCGAGTTTACATAATTTGACATGATTAATAAACAGGTCGGGTTCATGCTGAGCTTAAATAGGGAAATTAGAATATGTGGCACGACATGAATTAGACATGACACGACCCATTACCAACCCTACCTTTTTTATTTGTCCGGTTGAAGTGCCCAACAATGTTTAATGAGGCCACATTATAGAACAATACGCTCTTTGATAATACAAATGTGGGAAATGGTAAATACAAGTGGATTTATTTTCTTCCCTTTCTTATATGCTTATGGTTAGGCTCCAAGATGAAACCAATTTGATTATCTATCATTCCCGAACCAAACTCAAAAGGAACGGAGTGGGTGACTGTGAGTCATATGAGGAAGGTGAAAAGACAATCAATATACATGATATAATCTCAGGCTTGCTCTTTTTAACTCACAAGCTTGCCTAACTCAAATGCCTCGGTTTTGAGATCTTTTCCTGTGCGACAAGTGGCATGCATCATGTCTGCCAATCTCCAATCCAATCCAATCACACAAAACATTGAATTTGTCTTTGCCCCCAATTGCGGTTATATCTTTTCAATTTCGGTTGGTAGTTAAAAGACATCTTATCCTTAGCACTTCTATAATGTGATGTCACTCTCAAATAGAGTGCTTTCAAAAGGGTATGGTGAAGGCATAGTTAAAAACTCAAGACAAATTGTACAATCCATAGGGAGGATTTGAGGATCTCAGGCCCCATCCGTATAGAATCTTAAATTCTTATTTATTTCTCTCCTATTGTATTATGAAGTCACTATTTGAAGAACAAATGTATAAAAAGGAGAAGAGAATTGAAGAATCAGTGATTCTCTCAATTTCAAAATTACTCAAGTAGAGGAGAAAAGACCAACTTAATTGGGTATGTACATTTTGTCTTTTTCATTAAAGTTTCTGTACTAAAAATTAAACAACAATGAACCCAAATTAAAAAAAGAAAAAAGAAAAAAAAGAGTAGATAAGCAAAAGCATACTTCAGCACAAACTTGTAAGGCTGAAGCCATTGGATGTTAGCAACATATACTCCTACCAAATCCAAAATCCAAAATGAACCCTTCAATAGACGCCATTGTAATCCACAGTTGCAAGATCAACGAATTCACGTCCACGGCTCATTCAGCAAATATGAGGTACCACCAACATTTTCAACTTAGAAGATCGATTAATATCTTACTAGTAAGCACCCTAGTGTTGACTGCTGTGTTACATAACCGGGGCCGAGGCTTTATCGCCCTGGTCCAACACATCAAGCACCTCAGTCCTGCTCCTCACCATCCTATGAAACAACTCCCTGATTTGCTGCTGCAAAGGCACCAAACCTTCCTCCATCCGCCTGCAGGTCTCCGCCAGCTCCGCCACATGTTCCGCTATCTCGTCCAACTTCTCCGGCTCTGACGGGAACTGAAAATTGTCCGAGAATTCAATCAAACTCTGCCCCAATTTCTCCATCCTCTGCATCTCCTCAAGCAAACCAGCCGACCCCTTCTTTTCTTTCTTCTTCCACTCCTCGGAAATCTTCTCCTGCAGGCCGATCATGGTCTGAGCCCAGCCCAGATTCCTGGGAACCGGAAAATGGGTCATCAATCCGGTCCGCTCCTGACATGGAATCGCCGTCACCAACATCCACATCACAAACAGAGTAATCGTGCTCATTATAAAAACCGGCTGAGCCAAGCCGGACGCCTCATTTCCTTTGGGAGCCACCAAATTGCTCGACATGGCTTGAATTTGTTTGGCGGCGGACCAGCCTTTCGACATTCCCCAGGACAAAGCCCGGAAGTGCCCGACAGCCCGGTCTTTATTCGGGGCAGAAACGCCACTTCTCCGACCGAAAGACCAAGTTCTCTCAGTGGCCTTGTTCCCGCCTCCTTCTTTGTCCTCCACCGCCATTGCCGTTACGAGCGAATTCAACGCCCTTTTGGCTCTCCGAACCTGGCCGTCCCCAATTGGCCTCTGCTCCAGAGCAGAGACCGTAATCTCAGCCAATTTCTGAAAATGCCGAACTGACTCGACCCCGTGTGAGACGGCGTTGCAGATGTCCAAAGCCTTGACAATGCGGTCCAAAAACTCGGGGACGATCCGATCGAGCGGGGGCTTACAAATCTGAGATGGGTCCCGACCCATCAACAGAACGGCCTTGAACTCCGCCTCGCAGCAGAGAAAAATGTCGAGCAACTTCCGGACCCAGCCGATTGATAGAAGTGGATCGGATGCGAAATCTTCTGGCGGCGACAAGAGGTCGGAGAAGCGATCGCCGACGTGCTTCTGGAAGTGTTCGAGGTCTTCAAGCTCTTGTTCGTGGTTGCCGTCCATGGATACCACCTGGTTTCTTCGAATGCTGATTCGATTCAGGAACGAACCCTGGTTATCTGTGGCACCCATTTTGAATTTTGTATCTTGTCTCCCGTAATTGAAATTGAAATTGAAGAGATAGAGAAATGTGAAAAGACGTTTGGAAAGGCAAGGAGGAAGAGAGAAAGGGAGGCCCGAGGTGTAAGCGTTTGGAAAGGCAAGGGGGGTTGTTGGTTGGGAGTTATACAGTTGGAGCTGAATATGTGGGTTATGGCTTTGTCAGAGGCGAGACCGTTTCTTATTGCTTTTTTGGACACTGACGAGGAATATTATTCCAAGACTGCCTTCATCATTCACAACAATTTACACAACAATCCCAACACACATATCTCCATCAAATTCTTATCTTATGTGTTTTCGCTATATATGTTAAAATATCTGTGTATTTCCGTTATTATAAAACAATGATAAATAATAAATATGAAATCATCATTTTGTTAATTTTTTATAATTTCTTAAATAATTCATATTAAATTCAAATATTAAACTTTAAGGCGCAATTATAATAAAGGTAAAATAGTAAGAATCAAATATATGGCACCAGTCTTTTGTTATTGTGAAGTGTATTTACTTCAGTTATACCTAATGTTAATTTGTAGATAATTGGTCTTAAATTCAAATTCCGATAATATATTATATGAATAATTTACAAAAAAGTTCACCTCCCTTGTAATAAAAAAAAACCTTTTGTTTTTGTTTCTTATATATATATATATATTCTTAAATGATCCATATTAAATTCTCACAGTTAGCGTTTTGTTTTTGTTTCTTAGATATATATAAATATATATACTTAATAAAAAAGATCAAATAAAAAATAAACAAAAGTACATTAGCATCCGATTAAAAAAAATATTTTCGCAATGGCCATTTAAAATTATTCAATTTCTTTCGGTCTTAAATTTCATTCCAAAAATAGTTGCAAACTCAACAACTATCTGCATTTGCAAAACAAGTATATATAGTTATATGTACAATGAGCAAAATTACTTTTTTTTTTTTATTATAAGTGTGCTAGAAATGCGCTTGCGTTTTTCAAAAAAAGACAATAAATTGTAATTCGTTTCTCTATACACCTAAGTGGAATGTTAAAATCTTATTAATTATTCGTACACTATTAAAAACCCTATTAAATTTTTTTAACACTACTATCAATCTTCATCTTCTTCATCTCTTCCTTCTTTCCTATGACTGAAATTTGCTAATCTCCACTCCCATCTCTTTTTTCTCTACCTTTCTATCAACCTTCACCATGATCATAAAGCGAAACTAATTAATTAAAATCAGGAGTAATTAATTAAATAAATACTTATTATAGGATGAATAAGATGTTGAACCAAAATACCACCGGAGAAGACCTTAATTTGTCCCTGCTTTGCAATCCCTGCAGCAAGATTTGCTAATGAACCCAAATCTGTCAATCCATTCTTTGTATGCCAATGAATTTCGATCTATCTCATGCCCTGCTTCTCCATTGAAGAGTTGATCCATTATTCATCCAAAAGAACGCGTGTGTTGGGATTTGTTGTGCTTCTCCAATGAGTAGTTGATCCATTATTCATCCAACTGAAGGCTTGTGTTGGGATTTGTTGTGCGAATCCAAACCAGAACAACCCGGACGATGGGTCACTCTCACTTTTCGGTGAACTCAAGAAACTCCTCTTTCCATATTTGGTATCGAATCCTATCACCGCCTATAGTAGAAGTGTGTCACCAAGATAATCAAAACTCACCCATACTTGACCTCTAATATTATCTTCCACAACCAAGTTTATGTTGTCTAAAAGAACTGCAGCAGCTGCTGAAGCATTAGATTGCACTGAAATATTGGTGACCAAATAAATCTGCATCGAAATTCATTAGCGGCCTCCGACGCTCCAGCCATGCTGCAGATTTGGGTCTTCTCCGGTGGTATTCTATCAATCTCCACTATTGATTAGGAACCCAAATTAATTAATTAATAATTAATTAAAATCAGAATTAATTAATTTAATAAATACTTATTTATAGGATGATGAAGAAAGCGACAGTTGTGGAGAGAGAAAGAAGATGAAGATTAATAAAGGGGTATTTAAGGAATCTAATAGTAATTTTAACAGTGTAAAAAACTATATCAGTTAAATAATACAATGGTTTGCATTCATTCCTAATTCATAGTAAGACAAATTACAATTATTGGTGAATTTTGAGGCACGCTAATGCACTAAGCACACTAATGCATTCTTAGTGCATTAACGGTAAAAAGACTTTGTTGTTATTTTTTTTGTTCTTGCATTGAGATTGTTCTCACTTCTTTTTCTTTCTTGAAAAGGAAGGCAACAATATTGCTTTCTCCTTTAAAGCACGCCTTCCCAATTTCTTCTTGACCCAGCTAGTGTAACAACCCGGATATATGTAACGGGGGACCGGCCGGATTGGGTTTAAAGACCCGGATTGAGTTTAAAGACTCGGGAGTTTAAAGACTCGGATATATTGATTTCCCCCGTAGGCCTTGAGTTTAAAGACTCGGGAGTTTAAAGACTCGGATATGATTAAGGCCTGGATTGAGTTTAAAGACTCGGGAGTTTAAAGACTCGGATAGGTCCAGCAGGTTTGATCAGAAAATGATGAGTTCATGTTCATAATTGATGATACGGTTTTATGATTCACATGCTGTGGTTTTTCTAACTGTTTTATAGTATTTCTGTTTCTTATGATGTGATTTACGGTAATTTGGTTTATAATTGTTTCCTAAAATTGGTTATGCATGTGGTTTTCAAAACGGAGGGTTAAAGTCGGTTTTCTGAGAAATGGTTTTAGAACAGTTCTTTCATTATGGTCCACTCACATTTTCTGTTTTAAACTGCCCTCCAGGTTGTGGAGCGAGCGCGGGGTCTTGACGTCGAGGCAGTGACCGAGGCATAGAAGTCACACGAGGGGTCCCGGAATAGTTTAAGTCTTCCGTGTGCGTGTAAATTATCGGTTTCTAGTCCCTTGTATTTCGTACTATGCTCTGTAAATGATAACTTCGGGATATTTTGTTTACTTACTCCTGCGTCTGACTGGGTTTGAGTGAGTTTTACTTGGGTGTTGTGTCGGGGAGTCAGATGGGAGCGGGATTTACCTCCGGTTTCGGGGTGAAACCGGGGTGGGTCCTGACAGCTAGTCTAGCAAAACTGTTTTTATTTTATTTTTTTATTTTTTTGAATAGCAGGGAATCTCTTAAGGTGGAGTCACATTTAACTCTCATGTCATCTCAAATTTCATAAAGAATTGCGGAGTACACACCATTGCTATAACCTCACACTTAAGCCTTAATTTGATTTCAGAAGTAATTGAACTCATGAAGTATGGATTACATAAACACAACTACGCTCTAATGAAACCTTGTGATTCTTTTTGGCAATGACAGCGAGCTAAACGTATTTGATATTATGAATACAAAAATCATGAGCTAAAATTTGGAGTTTTCAAAATTCATAAAAGCCTAGTCGCCGTCTCCAAATAAATCTTCCTCCAAAAAAACATATTTTTCAACTAGTCTTCGTTTGGTCCATTGGAGCTTCCCCCTAGTACGAATAGGAATGTCATAAATAAACCGGATAATCCATAGGGTTGAGTTTCTTTTTCTTCTCATACTGCCATAGTATCGAACATGATCAGGGGTTTCTGTGTCTCGAAGGTTCGTGTTTCTAGTGAAAATCTTGTGTCCAAAAGCTTAATATGCCTTCACATGGTTTTTACTCTTGATGCAACATGGTGGGTTTTGATCGAGTGATTATGGTCCTTCATTTTAAGTGGTGGTGTCAATCACAATGGATTGAAGCACATGCAATATAGTTGTGAATGATATTGCTCGTGTTCATAATTTTGCGGAGGCATGTAGAATGATAGTGATAGACAACGACAATAGTGAAAGTGACCCATTTATGCATGCCTTTTTTGGGTTATTTATTTTTTTCTTTTTAGTTCACTTTGTGCAAATACGTGAAACGACTCTTGTATCGGGTTGGTTGTGTTATGTTTCCTTTTCGTGGGATTGTAAAAAGTAGTAGTTTAGCCAATACGTACTGGTCTTGATGATGGTTAGGGGATTTAAGTTAAATTATATTGTTTGTTATTCTCTTGAGATCATTTCTACAGATGTAGAGCATAATCACTGAAGGTATTTACTTGTGGAACCATAATTCGTTCAAAACTTGATCAGTGAAGATATTTACTTTGCCATTGTGAAGTCATTATTGGGAAAATAATTACTACGCATTAATTACATATATTTACAAACTAACTTTAGTAATTAATAAGTAATTATATTCATAAATAATTATATCATCATAATAAAAAATCTCATAAGATCCATATTCAATGAATATTCAATTAATAAGTGAGCTTCCTTTCCATAAAGGATTATTTATTCAGTTAGAACTATGTTTCCTACTCCTAATAAATAACTTGTCAGAATGTTTATTGTTAAAAGCCAATTCTAAGTGTTACCTAATTAGAAATACTTATTAATTGCAAATTATTTCAACCAATTAGAAGCCTTGAAGATCCCCAAGTTCCCACTATAAATAGATGACATCTTCTCACAACTTAGTGGCCTCACGATTATTCTAACTTGAAGAAGTTGATTTATCTAAACACCCACTTAACCTAAATAATAAGCGGCTAACATAAATACGCCAATAATGAACTTGAACTAGGAGTAAAAGAAAATATTTAAAGCCCCTGAAGAAGGCATAAAAAGCGCAAGCAAGATGCTAGCTTGCTCCACAATCAGTTTATTCAAATAAGCGTTCTTGGGATGTAATCAGAACTCATTCTTACATTATCTAGCAGTAGTTTCTACTAGTGGCAGACCTATTTTGAAAACAGCCAGAAGTCCAAGTCAGCCAGACCAACCCATCTAAGGTAGGATCACGACATCGTGGCCCGAAGGTTACAACTTACAACCCATCCGTACTAATTACCGAACACCAACAATCACTGCATACAAATACAGTGAGGAGATAACCCCCACCCCTTTCCATTAAAAAACTACGAATCTATTCATTCGGAAGCTAGCCATTGAATGGCGACCACTGATTCTACTACAACAAGTTTTAGGCACAAACATAATCTAACACAGCCAATGGAACTCTTTTACAGTGAATGTCCAAGTTACGATACACAGAACGCATACGTGATTCTAAAGGGAAGTTTGTGAAAACCATGTCGTATTACGTAGTTCCTAAGCTTCCACCAATGGAAGCTAGCATGGAGACTCCTCGCGATGAAGGGCTCAAGGATATCGCCAGTTAGAAGACAACCAAGGAGGAATTAATGAAATTCATCAAAGACTACATGTCTCCTATCTATGCTCAGATGAAAACTTTGAAAGAGAAAGTACATGAGCTTTCTAGGGAATCGAAAGCTAAGTTGACAGGAACCACCACCAACCTCTAGAGGTTACAAGCCTAGACAAAGGAAAATGGACTCCAAGAGATCAATCCTGGAACCTTTGAACCTAGGGTCGTCATTCTCAAAATTCTTAGTAAATGAAGCCAAAGAAAAAAGCATAGCCCATGAAGGCATGCTAGATGTGGATAGTGGAATCTCCGTCAAATATCAACCACCCAATCGAGAAGATCAAAAGATGGTTAGGAGATCCCGACTAGCATTAAAGGTGATTTCGAGAGTAGAAAAGATCTTACGACACAAGGTCATAAGAGAAATTTTGGCCTAACCAAAGGGTACCTCGTTTATTCGAGTATCAGGTCATCATGATAGAAATGGCAGAGATAAGGTGTACGGTTTAGGGAAAATTAGATCCTCCTAGAAGAGCCAATATCCTGATATACAGGAAGCCTTACCCAAAATATATGGATGAAGGCAAACCTTTTCCCATGAACTTCAAACCACCAGCCTCTTTTAGAGGAAATGCCAATACTTCGTACTTAGAATATATAGGGAGATTCTCGGCCCAATGTGTAGCTATTGAGACTAATTTCTATGTCAAGCTATGTTTATCTAGCATCACTTTAGCTGGCGATTATTTATCTTGGTATACTTCACTGCAAGAAGCCTCCACTCACACTTGGGGTCAAATAGAGGCTTAAGTTCCACAGGGAGTTCTACCAGATCGAGCCTGAGGTCACGATCAAAGTCCTAACTTCCATAAAAAAGGGTGACCATGAAATTGCGGAGAATTTCATTGTTAAGTTTAAAAGAGTGAGTAAGAAGTGTAGGTTCTCCATGAATAATGCTTACATGGTGGCAATTGCTCAGAGAGCGCTGAGGTTCTCTCTAAGAAAGAAGTTCAATGACACCATTTTCTCAGACTTGCAAGAATTATTGTATATGCATCGACGTTCAAGAGGTTGCTAGAGGAAGAACAACAACAATAGCATAATTCTAAAGTACCTATTTCTATAAAAACAAGATACGTGTACACTAGGTAGCTCAAATAGATGAAGAAGTGGAATCTTCGAAAAGAGGAGAAGGGCATGAGCTAGAAAAACCGAGATCCAGACTACGGGAAAAGGGCTTATGACCTTCAATTCATTGGCCAAACCTATGCGAGATTAGAAAACCACTAATCCGACTGAGGGATACCTTGCTAATAAAGTCCAAATTTTCACTCCATACTTATTCGACTTGACCAAGGATGGTGAGATAAATGATGTGGATTTCCAAGAGAAGGTGATCAGACTTGATCCTAAGCAGGAGATGCATATTGATAGGTCATAATTTGTGCATGTTTTATCCATGATTTAATACCCTTTTACGTATGTTTTGTTAATATTTCGTTCTGTGAAATTGGAGAAAATAATATATATTTTTCGAAATGTGTAGATCAAATAGAGCTTGGAATTATGAGAATTTTAGCGAAAGAATCACCTAAATCGGAGTTGAAACGAAGAAGTTATGAAGGAAAAAAGATTGCATGGGAAGGCTCTGCAGCTTTAATTCCGGATTTTCTTCCTTTTTTAGGTTAATTGCAAGTTCCTTCCACATTTATTCTCCATATTGTATAGGGATTTTAGTCCTATTTTCTTTTGTATTTTCATTTTTAATTCCTTTACTTGTAGGAAAGGTTTTAATTAGATTTCTTAATTATTTAGGAAGCCTTTTCCTTATAGAATTGAATTTAAAACTCCCTTTTTAAAGAGGATTACTTATTCTCTTATAAATAGGGGCATTACGATTTATTGGAGGGGGGCCGAATTTACCTTCTTAGGTCCCAAAACTTTGTCAAAATTCATACTCAATTTATATACATAGTTAGCCGTATTTTATTATTGTTTTATGCTTTCGGATTCAAGCTTGTGCTAAGGAGGACGTAAGACTTGGGAGAAGAATAGTGTTTGTGCCCCTTTTCATACTCCTTTCTATTCTTCAGTATTTGTGTTTATTTATTTTTTTATCGTTTCTTATGCATTTAATTATGTTATTCGTTAATTCAATAATGTTTGAGTAGTGTAATTAGGGCTAGGGCTACTTGAAGCCTTCACCATGTTAGTTCGTGTTTGATTTATGGCTCTTGATTATGATTGTTATGTATGTCTGGATTTGTTGGATTACTGCGCTTTATGAACTCAATTTATGCTTATAAGCTTAGCTACCTTATTTGTGTATAATTGTCGTTGTAATTGGTTTACAGATCACCTCGATGTTTGTGCTCACCTTACAATTTATAGCATCACGTTTAAGAAGGGGAATCTTATTCGTAATCTAAACTCAGGACTTCCTAGGTCTGCACATCATTTTTGAAGGGATAGTGTAGTGTCATTAAATATTCTTTATGTTTCATGCATTATCACGCACCATCGGTAATAGTTGTTTAAGGGCGGACACATCACGCTTAGTTATTATTCTTCTCAAGGTTGGGCCTATGAGCCCTATGCAAACGTTCTTGATCTTGACCTAGTTAGTTATTATTAGTTAATTTACTTCATTCATAAAATGCGACAACCCCCCCATATTTGCATTTTAATTACTCCATTTAAGTCAATTGAGTTAAACGGAATTGGATATCATTGAACAAGTATTCGTGGGATCGACCTTTGCTTGCATCTATACTATCTACACGTCTTGTGCGCTTGCAAAGTTTATTACACATAGAGGTTTTGCCTAGTACATCTTTTGTGCTTGGTAAAATCTCTATCAAGTTTTTGGCGCCGTTGCTGGGGACTTGTTCCTCAACGGTGTCCATTTTATTTGATTCCTTTGACTTAGTGGTTTTTCTTTTTTATTTTGTATATAACCTTTTGGTTTTATTTTTGTTACGTGTCTAGGTACCATGGAATCGTGGAATAGCTATTCTTCTTCTCCAGGTTGGGCCTATGAGCCCTATGCAAACGTTCTTTCGGTTCCAAGTCATTAAGGGAGATGAGCATACCCCCAAGATTACTTGTACATGCTTGAGCCTTACAATCAGCCCTATATGGAGTCATACCACAACGGAGGGAGTGAACCATCACCCTACACTTGGACTCATCCTCCTTTGGATCCTAGCCCTGCCAGACCTCAAAAAACACTTCGGGATGCACTAAACAAGGCCCGATCTCAAAGAACACTACGAGAAGCCCTCTTAGAGGACAAGGAACTAGCGTACCTTCGACTTAAAATTCTTTGGGAACCCGATTGGGATGATGAGGATAATGATGTGTATGTCCCCTTGCCACCCACGGACAACGCCAATGAATGTACCTCGGGTCATGCTCTTGATGTTCATGAAATAGAACCAAACCTGCAAGTATTGCACCAAGTTTAGGCTAAGGTCCCTGAAATTCCAGCACCTATCCTTGCTGCCTCAACTCCTCAAACACCTCTTATTCTTACTTTTCTAGGGTCTCTCTTATCCTTATCTTCACCATTTAAGTTCCTTACTCAATTTAGTTATTTTGGTGAGAAATTTGATGTTGTGTCTAATGGTTTGTGCATGTTTAATGGTACTTGTAGGAGGCAAGACAAAGGAAGTATCGAGATGGTGGTATGCACCTTTGAGACATTTAGCTCAACCTAAGGCTCAAGGTCACGACCCAAGCAACCCAACTACCCTCCATGGCCCCCACACTTCGATCATTATGCTTACTCGTCTATTGGGATCAAGCAGTTTTTACTTACATTCAAATCTTAATTGTACTTGTTCCCTGAAATGTTAATGTGACGACCTGTCCCGAATTAGCGGGATTAATTAAGAATTAATGATGGATTAGCAAGACTAATCGGGGATTAGACGAGGATTAACGAACGTTCAAGGTGAAATGAAGATTTTGCCCCTGGAATGGGCGAATCGTTGACTTTTCTTTCAGGCGGTCAAATTGTGACGACCCGTCCCAAATAAACGGGATTAATTAAGGATTAATGACGGATTAACGAGACTAATCGGGGATTAGACGAGGATTAACGGACGAGCAGGGCGAAATGACGATTTTGCCCCTGAAATGGGCGAATCGTTGACTTTTTGTTCAGGCGGTCAAATGGACTTTGGCTGATGACTGTGACGTAGTTCGGGACATCACCAGTTCATAGACAGGTGGCACGCCCGATTTCGACATTCGCGAAAGAAGTTACAGTTCACGGAAGTTTGAGTGCACGATTGCACGTTTTACGAGACAAGGCTTATTTGGCAATTAGTGGGGCCCAGATATTTTGGGGCAGGCCAATGGATGAATGACACTTGTCATCCATCCATTTCGCACCCAAATTAATACATGCATCGATCATCTTCTTTGTTGCTTCCAAAACCAAACCCGATCTCACCCCTTTAAACCCAAACCAATCCAACCCATCCCCACTTGGTCATGCCTGTGAGGACCAGAGAATGAAGAGAGGACAAGAGGATGATGATGGCCAGCCAGGACGGCGCCGCCGTGGACGGTGGAGGCAAAAACCCGAGCACGTACCTGGTTAGACCCAATTTCCCTTATTTTTCGATTTATGTATTATGGGCAATTTTGGGTGATTAGGAAATGGTTATTAAGGTTTCTAGGATGTTTCTAATAGGTTTTGGGAGGGGGTTTCATGGCTGAGACGCCCTGGAAATTGACGGGAAAAATTGGGATGTGAACTTGTATTTACATAGTCGGGTTTAAGGCTTTTATTTAGGGTTTTAGAATAGGAAAAGGTAGAAGAGGATGAGGCAAAGAGAATGGAATCAAAATGGGTTGGAACAGACTGAAAAAACGGGAAGAAAAGTGGCTAGACCGGTCACACCGGTCCAGTTGCAAGGGACGGACCGAACCAGCCGGTCTGAATCGGTCACGGGTTGAAGACGATCCACAGTGTCCCGACGCGAGAGGACCACGCGCAGGGCAGTCCTTCGGCGCATGACGGTGGGTGGCAAGGAATTTGGGGAAGTTTCCAACATTTCAAATCATCTATTCGATGTAACGAACATTTTGGGACTGGTTTCGTGTGAATCAGACATCGTTTCGATATAGTTCGGGACGTCCGAAGGTTTAGGTTCGCGTTTAAAAGTAGTTAGAAAATCGGGAAAATTATGGGACATCAATGAGAGGTTAATGAGGCTATTAGTAACCTTCTATTACGATTTGGACAGGTTCGGGAATCCCAGAGGCGACGATTGGCCCAGGAGACGCTTATGGCATGTGTATCGAGGCGCGGCTTCGGATAGTCTGTGAGTGGACCCTTCTTTCAAAATTGATGCATGCATAAATGTTTTATAATTGTTTTAGAATATATTTTGTGATTCCATGAGTGCATTTGTTTGTGGTAGCCTAGGATTTACGTATTTGCACGTATTTCAAGATTTACGATTTTATACGATGCTTATACGTGCTAGGTTTTCAACGAGGGTTTAATAAATGGATATTGGATTTGGAAATATGAACTCGGGCACGAGACCCATTTGATTTACGAACTCCCGGACTTGAAGTCCATTTGATTTGATGAGGAATCGGACTTGGAGTCCATTTGAGTTATACGATCAGACCGAGGGTCCAGTTGGTTATAATCTCGAGCTTGAGGTCCATTTGACTGTAGTATCGGGCTTGAGGCCCTATTGATTGTGAAATCGGGCTTAAGGTCCCGTTGCTTTATGGTTTTGGGCTTGGGGCCCAGTTAGTTGTAGTATCGGGCTTAAGGCCCTGTTGATTGTAACATCGGGCTTGAGTCCTAGTTCGGTTTACGAAATGAGTATTCGGGCTTGAGACCCTGTTGAACTATTGATTTAAGCCGAGGCCTGTGAAATGGATTTGAATCGGATACGAGGAATCCTGTTGAAATGAATCGGGTATGAGACCCAGTTGAGAAATTTTTTAAGAAAGAAAGAAAGAGTTTTGAGAATGATTATGAACCCTCCATATGATTATATGGTCTCTCCAGACGTCGACCTGGAGTCACGATCCACAGACCAGAATGGGTATCCCCATAGGGATCCCGTTCCAGGAGTGGGTGTTATGTATTATGTTGTGGCCCCGGACCAGATACCAGAGAGATGTGTGGACTTGATCTGGAGATAGAGCTCGGACTAGATCCTGAGATAGAGCCTTCCAGATGGAGAATTCCTGGGAGAAGACTCGCAGTGAGACCTCGAGTAGTGTGCACACTAGTTTAGAGATGATATCGTGACATATTTCGGGGATGTGTTCCCTAGGGCCTGTGTGCCCCGAGTTGGCATCTTCTCGGAAGTGCCTCGGATGGGTTATACGTATATTGATAGGTATGAGGTTTTATGGAAAGTGATTTGGGGGCGGAGACTCCGTATTCCATGTTTTATGTTTTAGAAAGTGAATTGGGGGCAGAGACCCCGTATTGTATGTTTTGGTATTTCACTGAGAATGGTTTTGGGCTGAGACCCACTTGTGTTGATTTGGACTGAGTTCCCACATGTATGGTTTTACGAGTTTTAGTGATTTCGGGTCGGGGACCCATAAATGGTTTTTACGGTTCATGACGGTTTATGGGAACCGGCATGAACCCTTGAAAGTTTTTATCGGTCATGACGGTTTATAGGGACCGGGCATGAATCCTCAAAAGGTTTTGAGAATACGTTTTCAAATGGTTTGATGAACGTTTTGATAACCGGTTTTTGAATGCATGCATATGTTTTTAGTGAAGGGCGTAAATGTTCTTATGCGAAAATGTTTTATTAAAATATTTTTTTTGTCCACTCACAGTTTTCGTTTTTTAATGCCCTTCAGGTTGATAGCCGAGGCAGGCTGTAGCAGAGACAAGACATCACACTCTTCTTCCTCCGATCCTGGCGTACTCTGATAAGCCGTTGAGGGCTAGAGACGAAATTTTCCCTGGTCTGACACTTCGTGTCAAACGGGATCAGGTGCGTCCCATGTTAATCCCAGGGGATTAGGGATCGGTCCTAACACAAATGGACTTTGGCTGATGACTGTGACATAGTTCGGGACGTCACGAGTTCATAGACAGGTGGCACGCTCGATTCCGAAGTTCGAGGAAGAAGTTGTGATCTTCGGAAGTTTGGGGGCATTTTGGTAATTTGGTTGAATAGGAGCAAATAGTTTACTTTTGACCCGAGAAGTCCAATGGCTGAGGACCAAGGACAGTTACGTAGATCGGGACGATACGAATCCGTAGACAGGCAGCACGTCAAATTCGGACGTTCGACGGAGAAATTACGGCTCACGGAAGTTCTATGGTACTATTGAACGAAGTTCGAGACAGCTTGGGTTTTGTCCTAGGTGGGGCCCAGATATTATTGGACAGGCCAATGGATGAGTGAAAAGTGTCACCCATCCATTGCCCAGCCCAAACATATTCATGCATCTCACCTTCCTTTTGTTTGTTCGACCATTTTCCGATCTACCAAACCCAAACCCGATCAACACCCAACCCCAATCAAACCCTTACCCCAGATGATCATGCTTGAGAGACCAGAGAGTGATGGATGGCTGTGAGGATGCTGGTGGTCGGCCAGGAACGGCGTCGCCGTGGACAACGAAGGACCAGTGCACGGTAAGCTCGATAAACCCATTTTCTTCCTATTTTCGATTTGTGACATTATTGGCCTAGGGAGGTTCTAAGAAGTTTTTGATGGTGGTTTGACGGCTGAAGGGACATGGGAGGAAAATGGAAAATTGGATCGTGAACCAAGTTTTGGAACCATAGGATTTTAGTTGTTTTTCTTAAGTTTCTTGATTGGAACAAATAGGAAATGAGAAAATAGGAATTTAGGGATTGGATTGGAAGCAAACGGAAAAAAATGTAACGACCCGTCCTGGAGATTAGGGTTAAGACCAGGATTAAGATGAGATTAGTGAGCTTAATCGGGGGTGAGTTGGTCTCGATATGGTCGTTAAGATAGATTGACGATTTTGCCCCTAGTTCGGGCAAAAAGTTGACTTTTAGTTTGGGCAGTCAAGTGGGTTTTGACCAATGACCAGGACGTAGTTTAGGACGTCACGAATCCGTAGACAGGTGGCACGCCCGATTCCGACATCCGAGGAGGAAGTTATGATGTTTGGAAGGTTGAGGGCATAACCGTAATTTGGCTAAACTAGGGGGAAAAGTTGACTTTTCGTACGAATAGGCTTTTGTACGTTGACCGAGGACTGTTAAATAGATCTCGTCGTCCTGAGTTCGATGACAGTCGGCACGTGTTCATCGGGCTTACGATGTGTGAGTTACGGGTCTAAAACGGTAAGGGTAAAATGGTAATTTTGGCTTAAAAGGAATGGTATTTTGGTCTTTGTGCTTTGGGCCTGGTACAACAGAGAGGGACAAGTTGATGGCTGGGATTGAGCCACTTGTGAGAAGGCTGAGGGGATGGTGACACGCGTAGGGGTTCTGGTTGGTTCTAGGCTTGTTCACGGTCCCAATTATTTGGGGTAATCGTGCAGTTGTGTGCTGGGGTGTGTTCGAAGAACAGAAACAGAGGGAGAGAGTTGGGAGAATTGGATAGTGTTTTGTGTGTGTTGTGTAAATTGATGGGTGAGGAGTGACCAGAGAGTGGAAGAGAGCTAGGGAGGAGGCAGGGAGGTGCAGTAGTAGTGCGTGGGTCAGTTGTGAGCAGCGGGGAAAATCAGGGAAAACTGAGTGAACAGAGAGATCGTGGTGGTGGTTGTGCCGTGTGTTGGCCTAATTCAAGCTGAGAGGAGACTCAGAAGGTTGAAGGGGACTCAGTGGACACCGTGGTGTGCGGCGGTTCGAACGGCGGAGGACGAATCGCAGGTAATCCTCAAATCCTCTGTTTTTCCGTTTTGCTCAGTTTGAAAGTTGTGGACTTAGGGAGTGAGTCGACAGTGTTGGTGAATTGGGTGAGTATCAGTGAGGTCTTAGGAAGCTCTGGGGGTCGAAGCCGTGATGGGGGGTGACCTGGTTGGCTGGATCGTGAAACAGGGGAGGTGTTCGGGTTTCTGTTCGAGCTTAAGTCGACAGGTTTTAGGTTGAGTCGAGGTGTTCGGATTAGGAGAATGGATAGCTTAGGACGAGACGAAGAGGATGGTGAAGAGAGGAATTGATTCGGTGCAGGTACGGCGGTGAACCGGTCACGCCGGTTCGAGTTGCTGTGACTGTTGCGAACCGGGTCGACCAGAGGTTGCTGGTGACACTGTAGCTGGCATGTGAGGGCCACGCGCAGCCACTTTGGGCGGCGCGTGGGGTGCATGCGGCAGCGGTTGGGAAAACGGTCAACATGGTTTCTGGTCTAGGTGTTTTGAGGAGTCTAATGGGATTGGTTTCGGGTTGTTCGGACGTCGTTTGAAGTTAGTTCCGCGATGTCGAAGGTTTAGGGTTATGGTTCGTTACGATTAGGACCCGGGGATTTTTGGGGAAAATTAGGTGGACCTTCGTAGACGTGTTAGTAACGTTCTTGAGTGATGGTTGACAGGTTCGGGACTTCCCGAGGAAGCTGAGGATCGTACGAGACGTTCGGGACGTGATTGAGGGCTCGGTACTGTGAGTGGACCCTTTCCTTAAAATCGAGCATGCATAACTATTTTTCTATAATTGTTTTATGGTTTTAATTATGATTTTATGTTTATCGGATATGCTTTGTTGATTTTACATAATTGCACGTTTTTCGAGGAAGTTCGATTTTCAGCACGTTTTACGAGGAAAAGTGTGATTTCTAAATATGATGTTATGGATTTTGGATTGCAATGGATAAGTGGTTTGAATGACTATGAAGGGCTTTTGGAACATGATTTGATGATTAAGGTTTTCGGTTTTAGAATCGGATTTCGAGAATCGAGATTTGGTTTTAAAGTTGGAAAGTGGAATTCCGGATTTGGGTTCGGAATGACGGTTCTGGATGCCGGAAGGGCATCAGACCAGTGATTTCGGATTCGGGTTTGGATGTGGATTGATAAATGGTTTTCAAATGGTTTTGGATCGGATTTGCTGGATCTGGTTATTGGGTTTAAAGACTCGGATATATTGATATTTCCCCCGTAGGCCTGTTGAGTTTAAAGACTCGGGAGTTTAAAGACTCGGATATTATTGAGGCCTGGATTGAGTTTAAAGACTCGGGAGTTTAAAGACTCGGATAGATCCAGCAGGTTTGATCGGTTGGTTATGGCTTGGTACTTATGTTTTCTGATACAGTTTTATGACGCTGATGATATGATTTCTACAACTGTTTTTATAGTGTTTTTGTTTTTATGATGAGTTTTACGTGATTGATAATTGTTTCTAGTAACGGGGTTATGCATGTGGTTTCAAAACGGAGGGCTAAAATCCTGGTTTTCTTATGTAATGCTTTTCAGAAATTCTTTTCTTATTTATGGTCCACTCACTCCTTCTGTTTTTAAATTTCCTTCCAGGTCGTGGAGCTAGCGCGGGGTTTCGGCGTCGAGGCAGCGTCTGAGGCATAGAAGTTACGAGAGCGACCCTGGAGTGTTTAAATTTTCCGTGTGCGTGTATCTAGTTTATCGGTTTTCCTTCTTTTGTATGAGTACTACGCTCTGTAAACTTTAACTTCAGAATGTTTTGTATAGTTTCTCCTACGTCTGACTGTGCATGTTGGGTGGTTTACTCTAGTTACGTGTCGGGCTGTCAGACGGGAGCAGAATTTACCTCGGTTTTCGGGGTGAAACCGGGGTGGGTCCTGAAAAAAAATGAGTGAGGAACCAGGCCGGACCGGTCACACCGGTTCAGGAAAAGCAGAGAATCGACCGGACCCGGTTCGATCGAAGGTAGGAGACGCACTGTAGTCTGCGCGTGAGGCCTGCGCGTAGGCCACCCTTGGGGCGTGTACGAGCGCGTGGTGATGATTTTGAGGAAGTGTCCAACATGTAATTTCATCTATTCGACGTAACGAACATTTTGGGACTGGTTTCATGTCAATCGGACATCGTTTCGATATAGTTCGGGCTAGCCAAAGGTTTAGGTTCGCGTTTAAAAATAGTTAGAAAATCGGGAAAATTTTGGGACTTAAATGAGAGGTTAATGAGGCTGTTAGTAACCTTCTATTTTGATTTGGACAGGTTCGGGAATCCTAGAGGCGACGTTTGATCCGGGACGGACGTATGGCACGCGTATCGAGGCACGACTTCGGATGGTCTGTGAGTGAACTTGCTTCAAACCATCATATTTGAATGCATGCATATGCTTTTAGTGAAGGGAAAAAATGTCTTAAAGTGAAAATGTTTTTATTAAAATATTATTTTGTCCACTCACAACTTGTGATGTTTTAATGCCCTTCAGGTTGATAGCGGATGCGGGCTATAGCAGAGATGAGACATCACACTCCTCGTCCTACGATCCTGGCGTACTCTAGATGCCCCGGTGAGGGCTAGAGACCGAATTTTCCTAGGTTTGACACTTCATGTCAGACGGGATCAGGCGCGTCCCACGTTAATCCCGAGGGATTTGGGACGGATCCTGACAAAGTGGTATCAGAGCGTACCCCTAACCCGAGAAACCCACAAGCCCAATCCCATTTCTCCCCTCCCCTAGGATGCTTGAGTGGACTTGGGAGGCTGTGTGAGAAGCAGAGAGATGCTGATGAGCTAGGAGACAGTAGGAGGGCAGCAGGACCGCCGTCCATAGCGGAGGAAAGGTAAGCCGATTAACCAGTTTTTTCCAAATGTCGATTGTTTTTTATTAGGATGTTAGGGATGCTTTTGGGGGATTGGAGGAGGTTCAATAGGTTGTTATGAGGGTTTAAAGAAGTTTTTGGGCAGCAGTGCAGGGCTAAGACGCCTTGGGGATGGTCGGGAAAAACAGAGGTCGTGGGGTTCTTTGTGCACGAGTAGGTTTTAGACGTTTCTTCTTAGGTTTCTTGATAGGAATATATAGATAATGATGAGACAAAGAGAATGGAATTGGAAGGGAAGGAATTGGATGAAAAATGGAGGAGAAATAAGGCCGGACCGGTCACGCTGGTCTAGACGGACCGAACTTACAGGTGAACCGGTCGGACCGGTTCAGTCGCAAGAAGAAGGTGATTAAACAGTGGCGCGTGGCTTCCACGCGCAGCCCATTTGGGCGGCGCGTGTGGGCACATAGGCCATCTTTTGGGGGTGGTTCCAACATGTGAAATCATCTATTCGATGTAACGAATATTTTGGGACTGGTTTCGAGTCAATTGGACATCGTTTCGATATAGTTCGGGACGTCCGAAGGTTTAGAATCGACATTAAAAATAGTTAAAAATTCCGGAAAATTACGGGGCTTTAGTGAGGGGCTATTTATGTAGTTAGTAACCCTCTAAATTAATTTGGACAAGTTCGGGAACCCCGGAGGTGACGATTGGCACGAGAGAGACTTATGGCGCGCGTATCGAGGCGTAGCTTCGGACGGTCTGTGAGTGGACATTTCTTTCGAAATCGATGCATGCATAAATGTTTATAAATGTTTTAAATACATGTTTTATGATACCATGAGTGCATTTGTTTGTGGTAGCTTAGTACGTATTTGCACGCTTTTCGAGGTTTTCAGCTTTATGTCGTACCTATACGTATTATGTTTTCCATGATGATTGGATGAACTAATTTCGGATTAAGAAATATGGAATCGAGCATGAGACCCATTTGATTGGAAACTCTCGGACTTGGATTCCATTTGATTTAACGAGAAGTCGGGCCGAGGGTCCATTTGAATTATACGATCGGGCCGAGGACCCTGTTGGTTTACGAATCCAGGTTTGAGGCCCAGTTGGTTGTAATATCGAGCTTGAGACCTAGTTGTCGTAATATTGGACTTGAAGCTTCGTTGATTGTGAAATCGGGCTTGAGGCCTCGTTGAGTTCTGGTTTCGGGCTTGAGGGCTTGTTAGTTGTGATATTGGGCTAGAGGCCCAGTTGACTGTGAAATCGGGCTTAAGTCTCATTTTGGTTTTAGAAATGGGAATTCGGGCATGAGACCTTGTTGAACTGTGGATTTAGGCCAGGGCCTGTGAAAATGGATTTGAATCGGATTCGAGGAATCCTGTTGAGATTCAGGTATGAGACCCAGTTGTGAAAGAAAGTATTTTCAAAAATGTATATACCCTCCACCTAATTTGATTAGTCTCCTCCATACATCGACCTAGAGAGTCACGATCCACTACCCGGGATGAGTATCCCCATAAGGAGCGCATTCCAAGAGTGGGAGTTACGATATGGTCTCGGACTGGGTCCGGAGAAAGCCATCCAGACGTCGTACATCCTGGATGTTGGATAGAGCCTCCCAGATGTGGAATTCCTGGGGGTAGACTCGGAGTGAGACCCCAAGTAGTGTGCACACTTAGATAGAGATGAATCGTGACATATATCGGGGTTGTTTTCCCTAGGGGCTATGTGCCCTGAGTTGGCATCTTCTTGGAAGTGCCGAGGATGGGTTATACGTATGTCTATACATATGAGGTTTTCTTATGGAAAGTGGTTTGGGGCGGAGACCAAGTGTTCTATGTTTTGGAAAATGGTTTGGGCTGAGTCCCCGTGTTCTATCGTTGGTTTTCACTGAGAACAGTTTTGGGCTGAGACCCACACGACGTGATTTGGGTAGAGTCCCACATGATTGGTTTTGGGGCTAAGTCCCCATGTATTGATTTACGGTTTCGGTCCAAGGCCCAAATGGTTTTGTAAATGTTTTGATAAATGGTTTTCAAATGCATGCATGTTTTTCAGTGAAGGATATAAATGTCTTTCTATGAAATGTTTTTATTAAAATATTTGTTTTGTCCACTCACGACTTTTGGTGTTTTGAATGCCCTTCAGGTTAATCGCGGATGAGGGTTGTATCAGAGACTGAGACATCACACTCATCCTCCAGATCATGTCGCTCTCTGGTAGTTCCGGTTAAACTAAAGACGTAATTATCCTTGGTCTAACACTTCGTGTCAGACGGGAGCAGGCACGTCCAACGTTAATCCAGGAGGATTTGGGACGGGTCCTATCAAGTTGGTATCAGAGTGCGTTTTACGCGTCACCCTGTTCGCAGGTCGAGGATGTGATGTCTCTGTAGTCGTAACAGCCCATCATCAACCTGATAGTTACGGTATTAGTACGAGGATTTGGTGGAAATCGAACCCTAAACCCTAGTTAGATTACGTTTCGCACGAGGTGTAATGGTTTAAGAATTCGATTGGCATGGGATGCCACATGGTAGTGAGGTTTGATCCCGAGTAGGATCGATGTACATGGGAATCTAAAGGCTTAGAGCCGTAGTGTTACTGGCGAGTAAGATCCAGTGGACCAGTAGACACCATGTGATGACCCGAGAGTCGAGACCGTTGTAGGTCGTGTCATGTCAGATTGGAGAGTGTGTTGCAGAAAGCAGCTGAGGTCATGGTTGACCCGAGTGAGATTGTTGGGAATAGGAACGTTTGACCCTATTTGTCATATGTTGCCATGTTTCGGTGTGTCGAATCTCGGAGGGATGTCAGCTAGCAAAGGATGCCACGATCTAGGTGTTGTATGGCTTGGTATGGCATGCGGTGATTATGGTATACCATGGTTGAGCAGTGGTAGACACCGAGGAGGGCCAGTTTCTTGTGGGCCCAGCGAGTAGGGGCCGTAGTGTTACGAGAAGACGAGGTCCTTGGATCTTGGTTATCGGCTGGTATGGTACTAGTATTGGAGTATGACGACTCTTCAGAGTCGAGAGCGAGGGATTGGTCAGGAAGGTTGGGCTGCAGCGGGTAGCCGGGTTTGTGATAACCCTAGTAGGTGATTGATTGGACAAGTTACCAGGAGTGTGGTACTTGTCGACCGGATCTTGAGGTGGACCGATTGGTGGATGTTGCTTGTGGAGTGGTTGGTACCGGCAGTGAGTCGACTGCATAGATTTAGAGTCTCGATAGTAGAGTGTTTCTGAGATTGGTCTGCACGAGGTTGTGGCAGGCTTGCTGAGATTAGTCTGCACGAGGTTGTGGTAGACGTTGCTATCGATGGACGTAAATGAGTCTTATCGAGTTGGATAGGCTCAAGTTACCGTGATGATTGTGACGATGGGATTCGTCAGTCATGGCGATGATACGGGGTGCGTGAGTGATGCACTGTATGAGCAATGGTTTTGGGAGTTGGCTCGGTTACGACCGAGTGCGATCGCAGGATGAAGTGTTAGACTTTGGGGTGTTGGCACACTTGCCACGATACCTCTGTGGAGGTGACTGGGATGAGCAGGATATACCTGGGTGAGTGACAGATGCCCTAGATGTCCTTGGACGGATCACACGAGTGTGAGTGCTGGAGTTAATCCCATAGAGTTGGGACATGCGAACTAGTATGCCGACGGAATAGTAGATGTGCTCAAAGTGGCGAACATGTGAGTTTGGTGGGCATTGAGCGAGACAGAGAGGATCCCTAGTGGCTCAGTGCGAGGCACGGGGAGTACTTGGTTTGCTGACCAGTTCCCTGATGATACGAGACTCGAGGCACGAGTGTGTGCCCAGGCGTGGTAACGTTAAAGGATGAATTGCCTAAGTGGCGTTCGAATGAAAAGGTTTAAATGGATGACGTAAGTGATGTCTTATGACGTGAGGATCAGTTGGTCAGTTATGGTAAAATGCGGAGATTTGGCTGCAGATCACAGTTGGAGCCTGTTGTGACTCTTCAGTCGAGTGGTACATCAGGTTAAGATGAATTGACATCCTTTTGGATGTGCATAAACGGTATTCACGGATGCGTGGATGGTGTCCGGTTGACCTGAGAACTTGAGAGTCCATTACGGATTGGTTTTGGTTCACTACGGTTGACCATACCTCCTGAGTTGGGGACTTGGAAATAGTTTGCCTATAGGACGCGGGAATGCTCGTGTAATAAGTGAGCTCAGTAATTGGAAAAGAAGCATGTTTTCAACGTGATTGGAACTTCAAAATCAAAAAAAGTTGTGATGGAGACGATGAAAAGAGTACTTGTTTCCTCATTGGTGATGGATTTCAGAGGTCACTGAGTGTGACTCTTTAGTAGATAGTGCTGGGTGCCGGAGGATGACATAGGATGAACTTTGATGTCATCATCTTGGATTCACCTGGATTCGTCCCTAGGTGGGACGACAAGGAGTGATATGACATCTAAATGGTTCAAAGAGGGTGTAAGAACCGAACACCTAGGTTATGGATCAAATTTGAATGATTCAGAGAGCAGATGGTGTTTAGCGTCGCCTGATGTGACGAGTGAGTGTCTGAAGTAGCAAACCCATGTTGGTCTTCTGGGTCATCTTACGTTGACCGTGGAAGCTAACTGTGGATCCTAGGTGGATCGAGTAGTGTGGTGACGACCTAGTCGATCAAGTTGACCGAGATGATTATGGCGATCGTGAGTCTAGTTGACCGAGGTCCGGTCGTCATTGAAGTGAATTACCTTGCTGATTATGCTAAGTGAGGAGCAGAGGAGAATTGTATCGTGAGACAGGTACAGAATTCTTTAGCATAGTCAGTGAGATGACAAGACAAAAGTTGGTTATAGGAGTGTATGATCTGTCTTGGTTATGAGGGCAGAGAGTGTGCTGGTTTGAGGTGCGCCTAGTAACGAAAGGTTAAGGTTCGAGCTGTGGTTGGAGCACGGATAGTAGAGCGTGATTTGACGTTACCAGAGTGCAGAACTAGACCAGGCCAAGTAGTACCTTGTTGATCCGTAGGATGGGGATGCACCGGTGTGCGGTGCATGTTGGGCGATGGGATTGACCACGGTCAATCGGTATGTCGGGTCGGGAGTGCCCCGAGAGTACGAGTGTGTTGTAGTTTGGATAGAGTCCTAGTTAGACATGCGACGGCGATCAGATTTGATCTGATAGTGACGGTTCGACGAGGATAATGTTTGTATGTGTTCCGACTTAGGGATGAGTCGACAGGAGGACTAGTACGACAGTTGAGACTCGAGGTGAGTCTAGATGTCAGTGGAGATCGCTGAGTGGTGCGAGATACATTACGAGGACTCGAGAGTAAGTTGAAATCAGAGTAGCGCAGTGGAACCGGGAGTTGCCAGGTGGTCACGATGGTTGTGACCTGTGGTAGTGATACAAGATTTATCAACCAAGAAATTATGAATGATAACTCCTAATGTAATACTTTGTAAGTGCACAAAATCGTATGACGAGTATAGTAGGTTTGCAAAGGTCGATCCCTCGAGGACTTGTTCAACGTGAATCCACTTAGTTTGGAATGAAACAACTTGAGAAAAAACGCAAAAAACGTTGGGGGCTTTTGAGTGATGATTAGAACGAAATTGAATGATGAAAACAAGTGCAAAATGATGAAAAATTTGATTTGAAAATTGATTGAATGATTAGGACGAATTAGGACATGTTATCCACCTTTACCAATTATAGTTCTTCTTAGATTTCATTGATTAGATTAATAATGCATGTATCTGAATTAAGTGCCCATGCAAGGGTCCGGCTAAGGCTCACCCCACACATTTATCTTCTCTTAGATTGCATGTTTAAGCATGATGTACCCGCCCTTAAACAACTATTACCGATGGTGCGTGACAATGCATGAAACATGAAGAAGATTTA
This sequence comes from Prinsepia uniflora, assembly GCA_032719365.1. Taxonomy (NCBI): domain Eukaryota; kingdom Viridiplantae; phylum Streptophyta; class Magnoliopsida; order Rosales; family Rosaceae; genus Prinsepia; species Prinsepia uniflora. The sequence goes on from CM064872.1 coordinate 34,888,572, forward strand.
ATAACACTACACTATCCCTAGTAAAGTGATGTGCAATCCTAGGAAGTAGTGAGTTTAGATTACGAATAAGATTCCCCCTCTTAAACGTGATGCTACAAATTGCAGGGTGAACACAAACATCAAGGTGATCCGTCAAGCAATTACATCGACAATTATACGCAAATAAGGTGATCAAACATGCAAGCATAAATTGAGTTCATGAAGCATAGTAATCCAAAAAATCCAGGAATACATAACAACCATAATCAACAGCCAGAAATCTAATTATAAACTAACATGGCTAGGGCTTCAAACATCCCTAATCCTACAGGAAACTACTCATGCATAACTAAGTTAACAAACATCATAATTGAATGCATATAAACTTAAAGAGATTAGGGATTAAGAAACAGAAATACTAAGATGAATGATACATGAAAGAAGTGGCACAAACACTTCTTCTTCTCCCAAGCTTCACGTCACAAAGAAGATGAAAGACTTGAATCCAAAAGCATGAACAATAGGTAAATTGCGGCTTTTTTGTGTATAGACTTTAAGCAGATATTTTTGCAGAGTTTTGGGACCTTAGGAGGTAAATTGAACCTCCAAAAACAATGAGAAAACATCTATTTAGAAGCCCAAATAGCTGCCCTAACATCTCCCTCAAAGAAAAGGGAAAACAGCACCAAAACAAGGAGTTTCCTCCTTGTTTTTGTGAAAAACCATAGTTAGCCGTTTTTTGTGTCCTTCTTGTACAAGGAGTCCCTTTCCTTCCTTCTTTCCACTTATTGACTATATCTTTGACTAGGAATTCATTTAATGCTATCCTAAATCAGATTACATTGCCCTAAAATAAGGGGCACATGATAAATTGCGGCTAGGGAAGTTAATTAACCCTAGCCATGTACAAGATGGTTTCTTAATTTCCAAGAAACTTCCTTTTCCTTGTTTCTTGCCTCTTTAACTTCAAGATCTAATTAGGAATATAATTAAGTCTTCTTATCCAAGTCAATCCATGTCATTCCTCATTGAAAAAGGTAGGAAAATTCGTCCAAAGTTGCTTGATGCACAAGTAAACCCCCTAAAACACCCTTAACCACATTTTGTGGGCTTCTAGGGGCTAGGCCGTGACTTTTAGGGTCTTGGTGGATCTTGGTCATGTAAATGGGAGATGATGAGGCTCTTTATGAGTCCTTGATGAGTCCTTAAAGATTTAGCCTTGGAAAGATCACATTTCATTGCAAAACATGATTTAAACCTCAACTAAGCAATCTGCATAAACTTCACAAAAGAGATCATTTTCTCCTATTGTTTGAATGATTATAATCAAAAGATAAGTAAAAGGGATAAGAAATAACGTTGAAATGATGCTTAATTTGTGACTTATCAAATACCCCCAAACCTATCTTTTTCTAGTCCCTTAGCAAAACAACAAAATAAAAGATTCGATCTAGTTATGATAAGCATTTAAACCTCTAAGTTCACCTAGTAGGAGGAGTTTTGTCTCCCGAGGTTTATAGCAGCACGATACCCACAAACGTTTTACTTAACACAACAGATGCTAGGAGTCATGCATCAACAAGTTAATAGGAATCAAGAACAGAAAATAAACTCAAAAAAACCAAGAAACATGCCATAATCGTGAACTCAAGTGTTAAGTGTTTATACCAACATCTCAAATGATCAAACTAGAAAACAACGTCATCTAAACGCCCTAGCAAGATTTCACCTCGAGTCTAATCCTCACTACGCATCACTCAATACGCTCAAGAATCCTAAGGTTTTCACTCAGCATGCATATGTGAAGAGTTTATGTAAAGAAAATCAAGTTAATCACATATGGATTTCAATGAAGAACAACACTATATTTGAAAATATGATCTCACAAAGGAATTGAAGTTTAAGAACAGAGATACGTACCTTAATCCTTTGCATAACCATTCACAAAATCAATAGGTCTTCATTTAAGGGTTGTAATGGGGCTAGGTTCGTGGGTTTAGAAAGAAAAGTTGGAATTCAATGAACCTAAACTGCATCAAGGCATGAGAATTCATGACTCGGACCTTGAGTCTAGATGAAACCGTGCTTAAGCTCACAAAAATGCTCTAATTGAGGTACTTCGCTCACTCGACAAGTATCGACGTCTCGAGTAAGATTTACGAGCCGGTGAGATGACTCTCGCGAGTCAGTGATCGCAACGCTGTTGATGAGAGTGAAGTTGGAGCTTGGGAAGCTCTAGTAACTGTACGTACCGACGAGTACGGCGTGTGTGATGGACGTGTACGTTTACACGAGAGTACCCAAGTCGAGGGACATGTTTGGATTCCATAGTTTGGTTGTGGAATTGGGTCAGTTTGAATTTTGAGGAAGAAATTCTTGAAGGGGGAAGATTGTTACGTAGATCGAGGGCAAAAATTTGACTTTTGACTCGGGAGGTCCGATGGTCGAGGGTCGAGGACTGTTACGTAGATCGAGGAGATACGAATCCATACACATGCGGCACGTCGAATTCGGACATTCGACGAAAAAGTTACGGTTCACGGAAGTACCGAGGAACTATTGCACATTTCACGAGACGGCTTGACTTTTGTCTCTAGTGGGCCCCAAATATTTTCTTAGGCCCAATAGATGAGTGAGAAGTGTCACTCATCCATTGCCCACCTTCCCACATACATGCACACATACATGCATCGTTCATCCCTTTCTGTTTCCTTCCCCCTAACTCGAGAAACCCACAAGTCGAATCCCGTTTCTCCCCTCCCCCGAGATACTTGAGTGGACTTGGGAGGATGTGTGAGATGCAGAGAGATGATGATGAGCCAGCAGACGGCAAGAGGGTAGCAAGACCGCCGTCCACGGTGGAGGAAAGGTAAGACGATTACCCGGTTTTGTCCAAATGTCCATTATTTTTTATTAGGACGTTAGGGATGCTTTTGGGGGATTGGAGGAGGTTCAATAGGTTTTTAGGAGGGTTTAAAGGAGTTTTTGGGCAGGAGTGCAGGGCTGAGACGCCCTGGGGATAGTAGGGAAAAATAGAGGCCGTGGGGTTCTTTGTGCACGGGTAGGTTTTAGACGTTTCTTCTTAGGTTTCTTGATAGGAATAGATAGATAATGATGAGACAAAGAGAATGGAATTGTAAGTGAAGGAATTGGACGAAAAAATGGAGGAGAAATAAGGCCAGACCGAACTTACAGGCGAACCGGCTAGACTGGTTCAGTCGCAAGAAGAAGGTGATTGAATAGTGGCGCGTGTGGGCGTGTGGACTATCATTTTAGGGTGGTTCCAAAATGTGAAATCGTCTATTCGATCTAAAGAACATTTTAGGACTGATTTCAAGTCGATCGGACATCGTTTCCTTATAGTTCGGGACGTCCGAAGGCTTAGGATCGACTTTCAAAATAGTTAAAAATTCCGGAAAATTCCGGGGCTTTAGTGAGGGGTTATTTAAGTAGTTAGTAACCCTCTAAATTAATTTGGATAGGTTCGGGTACCCTGGAGGCGACAATTGGCCCAAGAGATGCTTATGGCGCGCGTATCGAGGAGCTGCTTCGGACGATCTGTGAGTGGACCTTTCTTTCGAAATCGATGCATGCATAAATATTTATAAATATTTTAAATATATATTTTATGATGCCATGAGTGCATTTGTTTGTGGTAGCTTAGTATTTACGTATTTGCACACTTTTTGAGGTTTTCGGCTTTATGTCGTGCCTATACGTATTATGTTGTCCACAATGATTGGATGAACTGATTTCGGATTTAGAAATATGGAATCGGGAATGAGACCCATTTGATTGAAAACTCTCGGACCTGGAGTCCATTTGATTTGATGAGAAATCGGGTCGAGGGCCCCGTTGGTTTACGAATCCGGGTTTGAGGCCCAGTTGGTTGTAATATCGGGCTTGAGACCCAGTTGTTCGTAATATCGGGCTTGAGGCCCCGTTGATTATGAAATCGAGCTTGAGGCCCCGTTGAGTTCTGGTTTCGGGCTTGAGGGCCCTTTAGTTGTGATAACGGGCTAGAGGCCTAGTTGAATGTGAAATCGGGCTTAAGTCTCAATTTGGTTTACGAAATGAGAATTCGGGCATGAGACCTTGTTGAACTGTAGATTTAGGCCGAGGCCTGGGAAAATGGATTTGAATCGGATTCGAGGAATCCTGTTGAGATTCGGGTATGAGACCCAGTTGTGAAAGAAAGTATTTTTGAAAATGTATATACCCTCCACCTGATTTGATTGCTATCCTCCAAACGTCGACCTGGAGAGTCACGATCCAGTACCCTGAATGAGTATCCCCATAGGGAGTACATTCCAGGAGTGGGAGTTATGATATGGTCTCGGACTTGGTCTGGAGACAGCCATCCAGACGTCGTAGATCCTGGATGTTGGACAGAGCCTCCCAGATGTGGATTTCCTGGGCGTAGACTCGGAGTGAGACCCCGAGTAGTGTGCACACTTAGATAGAGATGAATCGTGACATATATTGGGGTTGTGTTCCCTAGGGGCTGTGTGCCCTGAGTTGGCATCTTCTCGGAAGTACCGAGGATGGGTTATACGTATGTTTATACGTATGAGGTTTTCTTACGGAATGTGGTTTGGGGTGGAGACCCCGTGTTCCATGTTTTGGAAAATGATTTGGGGCGGAGACCCGGTGTTCTATGGTTAGATTTCACTGAGAACAGTTTTGGGCTTAGACCCACATGATGTGATTTGGGCAGAGTCCCACATGTTTGGTTTTGGGACTAAGTCCCCATGTATTGATTTACGGTTTCGGTCCAAGGCCCAAATGGTTTTGTAAATGTTTTGATAAATGGTTTTCGAATGCATGCTTTTCAATGAAGGGCATAAATGTATTTTTGTGAAAAGTTTTTATTAAAATATTTGTTTTTTCCACTCGCGACTTTTGGTGTTTTGAATGAATTTCAGGTTGATCGCGGATGCAGGCTGTAGCAGGGACCGAGACATCACACTTCTCCTCCAGATCCTGGCGCTTTCAGGTAGTCCCGGTTTGACAGAACCCATTCCTATCCCCCCAGGATTAACGCGGGATGATCCTGCTCCTGTCTGACACGAAGTGTCAGACAAGGGATATTTCTGACCTTTGCCCTCCCGGGCTATCAGAGTACGACAGGATCCGGAGGAGGTATGTGATATCTCGGTCTCTGCTACAGTCCACATCCGATGTCAACCTGAAGGGCAGTCAAAACATTAAAAACTGTGAGTGGACAAAACAAGCAGTTTATATAAACATTTTAACGAAGACATTTGTACCCTTCACTAAAAAGCATGCATGCATTCGAAAACCATTTATCAAACCGTTCCATAGGGCCTTAGCCCAAAACCATAATGAAAACGACCGTACGGGCCACCACCCAAATCCATACGGGACTCAGCCCAAATCATAAAGAAACCAAGTACACGAGCCACCACTCAAATCCTGTGTAACCACACATCACATATCATATAACATATATATCATATATACATATAATTCACACAACCAATCCTGTCACAGTTTCCAAAGCTACGTGCGTGCTACCCAGGTCTCAATCCGAGTCTTCTCAAAGTTAAGGTCAATGTCCGCAGACCACTGACCCTACCCGAGGTTATAGTAACCATTGCCTTCCTGAGAGTAAGGAACCCAACTGGGGGGTGACTCCACTCAGTCGGTGCTCCGTGACTACTCCGGGGTCCACCCAGGCCAACGACCCTCCCCGAAGGAGATAGAATAAGTAAAGGAAGGTATATGAACATATATATAAGATAACACAAACATTCATGCCCGGTTCCCCTAAACCATCATGATCCATAACATCCAGTTCATATACATATAGACCATATCCTCCATGTCCGGTTCCCATAAACCGTCATGTACCACAATAACCATTCCAGGGTTCATGCCGGTTCCCATCAACCGTCATGAACTTGGAAATCCATCTAGGGTCCCTGACCCGAAATCATCAATGTAAAACAACTGGGTCTCGTGCCCGAACATATGACATCAGCTGGGCATCCTGCCTGATATCTCAGGGTCAGTCACGACTCCGATCATAGTGATGCGTGCAACCATCCATCCAGGGCCGCCCTCAATGAACGAATCAACCGACACGACCACCACAAGATAATGGTGCACTCATCACCGATCGCTATCCTGAACCGTCAGCACTCCAAAGTCGAGCCTCCCCAGGCTTCCCGACCACGAATCGTGCATCGTGACCTCTCCGGAAGGAACACATCCCAATCCGGAGGCGAGCGTCACGTCGTCCATCGCCGTGCACCAAGCATCTGTCGCGATCACGACTTAGACCCAAAGGTCATCCATAGAGTCATATGCCCAAGACCAAACCAAATGGGTCTCTTACCCGAGTTTATCCTTTTGGAAATCCAAAACCATTTCATTAAAACCAATAAGGAAATACAAACCCGTACAGGCACCGTATAGGGCTGAAACCTCGAAATACGTGCCTATACGTAACCACAACCAAATGCACTCATGGAATCACCAAAAATGTATTACAACATATAAGAAACTTTTATGCATGCACTAATTTAGAAAACAAGGTCCACTCACAGACCGTTCGAGCTGCCACCTCGATTTGCGTTCCATACGGCTCTCCCGAGCCAATCACCGTCACCGGGATTCCTAAACCTGTTCAAATCGTAATAGAAGGTTACTAACTACTTAATTAACCTCCCACTAAAGCCCGTAATTTTCTGGAATTTTTAACTATTTTTAATCCCGATCCGAAACTTTCTGATACCCTGAATATTATCGAGACGGTGTCCGATCGACCCGAAACTAGTCCCAAAATATTCGTTACATCGAATAAAAGATTTCACGTGTTGAAAACTTCCCCAAATGGTGAGGCACGCGCCCCCACGCACACTAGAAACCCCTATGCATGTGAACCCACACGCCGGGTACTGTAGATCGTCATCAAGCTTACGACGGCCAGTTCAGACCGGCCGGTTCGGTCCTCTGGTTTTCCTGGGCCGGCGTGACCGGTCCGGCTCTCTAAACTTCTCATTTTGGTCCGTTTTAAACCCTAATCAATCCTAATCTTCTAGTTTAGATCTTAGGAACTAAAATACATAATTAAAACACCCTTAAACCTCCTAAAATCGGTGAACCCGAAAGCCCCTCCAGGTTCAAGTTTTTCCAAAACTCACCCACGGCTTCACAGCGGTCCAAAGCTTCTCAAAACCATCCTATTATGACCCTAACAACTCATTAAGCCCATCCTAATCGTCTAATACCAACCATAATAAAAAAAATCAAAAGAAAATGAAGAATTGGTTAAACCGATTTACTTTCATGGTTTCATGGCTCCACCCTTGGCCGGCCACCACCTTCCTCAGTCCTCTTATCACTCTCTGGTCACTCAGGCATGATCATCTGGGTTATGAGTTTGGATTGGTTCAAGAGAGGTGAGATCGGGTTTGAGTTTTGGTGAGGAAGAAATGAATGATCGATGCAATGGGGAGATGCATGAATGGGAATTAAGGGCCAGTGGATGGGTGACACTTGTCACTCATTCATTGGGCAAGGATTAAATATCTGGGGCCCACAAAAGATAAAACTAAAGTTATCTCGTAATTTGTGCAATAGTACTTTCGTACTTCCGGGAACCGTAACTTCGTCGTCGAATGTCCGAATTCGACATGCCGCTTGTCTACAGATTCGTATCATCCCGATCTACGTAATGGTCCTCGACCCTCGGCCATCAGACCTCTCGGTCAAAAAGTCAACGTTCGCCCCTTTTAACCAAAATTACCAAAATGCCCTTTATCTTCCGAACGTCATAACTTCTTCCTCGAATGTCGGAATTGAACGTACTACCTGTCTATGAACTTGTGATGTCACGAACTACGTCATGGTCATCGGTCAAAGTCCATTTGACCGCTAGAATGAAAAGTCAACATTTTACCCATTCCAAGGGAAAAACGGTCATTTTGCATCGTTCGTACGATTTCGCCCAACTAATCACCAATTAACCTCACTAATCATGATTAGTCACTAATCTAATCCTAGAATTTGGGAAGGGTCGTTACACGGTTGGACTAAGGACTGAATTATCCCTGGTCTGAAACTTCGTGTTAGACGAGAGCAAGCACATCCCACGTTAATCCCGGGGGATTTGGGACGGGTCTTTTCATTAATCATGTTTAAAAAGTGCAAGACAGAGCATGTGCTAGAGATCCTTACTCGAGGAACATAGATAGACCTAGAACTCAAGAGGTGATAAGACCCATCCCAATCCCCCTGGATTATCGTGGGATGTGTCCTGCTCCTGTCTAACACCACGTGTCAGACCAAGAATAAGACCATAACCCACTCGGGGTTTCCAAAGTACGCAATGGTTTCCAGAGTATGCAGCGTTGTGTGATGTCTCGATCTCTACCATAGCTCGTATCTGCGATCAACATCAAGGGCATAAGAAACATTAAAACTTTGAGTGGATAAAAATAAATTGTTGGAAAATAATTTCCGAAATAACATTTATACACTTCAATTAAAAACATGCATGAATCAGAAATCGAATCGTAGCTCAAATACTTTCTCAAAATCAAATCATATTGCTTTTCTAATCAATTCACAGTGAAAACATTCATCAAATCACATAGGGTCTCAGCCTAAAACCATATAACGTAGGGTCTCAGCCCAAATCAAATTTCATAAATCATCTCAATATGGCCTTTGCCTGAAACATAACTTTTAATTACACATGGACTCACACGTGGAGTTGTATGAAAACATGAGCAACCCATCCTCAATATCCAATATTCAACATCCATACAATAGTCACGATATCAATGCAATGCGTGCGACTCAGGATTTTTACATCCGAGTATACACACAGGATCTACGACATCTGGGTAATGTCCATATTTGACATTCCTGAGCCTGAGCGTCAAGACCCGTCCTAATCCCCCTGGGATTAACGAGGGATGCTCCTGATCCCATCTGACAAGGAGTGTCAGACCAGAGAAAATTAAAACCGTTAGCCCGACTGGCTTCTAGAGTACGCCAGGATCCGGTGGAAGAGTGTGATGTCTCGGTCTCTACTATAGTCCGTACCAGTAATCAACCTGAAGGGCAGTGAAAAAAAAAGACTGTGAGTGGATGAAAAGAAATAGTTCAGAAAACACATTTTATAAAAGATCTTTATGCCCTTCACTAAAAAGCATGCATGCATAGGGAAAAACCATTTATCAAACCACATATGTTTCAATAACCAAAACCATACGGGCCCCTGCCCAAAACCATTTACAGAAATCCATAACATAGTAAACATATGTGGGAACTCAGCACAAATCCATTTATTATCCATAAAACACAATTTCGTAAAACCAAGAAATCATGTTTATCATAAATATCATATAACCAATCCTGTCACGGTATCTAGAGAGCTATGCGCGTGCTACCCGGGGTCTCAAATCCCAAGTCTCCCAAGGGTCCACCAAGGTCAATGTCCGCAGATCAATGACCCTCCTTGGGGGTTATAATCCATAATAGCCTTTCTGAGAGTAAGGTACCCAACGGGGGCGACTCCACTCAGTTAGTGCTCAGTGACTACTCCGGGGTTCACCAAGGCCAACGACCCTCCTTGGAGGAGATAATCCATAAATATATAAGGATGGTATATGAAAAACCATTTTAAAATCATTCTCAAAACCTTTCAAAAGTTCATGCCCGGTCCCCATAAACCGTCATGAACCAGAAATCCATTTATTGGTCCCCGACCCGAAATCACAACTGTAAACCATAACCGGGCCTCAAGCTCGATTTCGTAAACCAAATGGGCCTCGTGTCCGATTCGTAAACCAAATGGACCTCGTGCCCGCTACCGTAAACCAAATGGGCCTCGTGCCCGATACCTAAGTCAACTGGGCTGCGAGGCCGATTCATAAACCAACTGGGCCTTCGGCCCAATTCCTCGTTAAATCAAATGGACTTCAAGTCCGAGAGTTCGTAAATCAAATGGGTATTGTGCCCGATTCCATATTTCCAAATCCGAAATCGATTTAAGATCCAATTGGGCCTCTGGTCCGAAAACATAACTAAATGGACTTCGAGTCTGAGGGTTTCCAAAACAAATGGGTCTCGAACCCGAGTTTACCTTTTCAAATCCAAAACCATTTCTAAAACCATAAGCACGTATATCAGTGCAAATCTGTAATCGCCTCGAAATGCGTGAAATCATATAAATCAATAACATCCAAAACATCATCATAGAATCACATCTATAAATCATATAAAACATTTATGCATGCATCACAGTTTAGAAATTAAGGTCCACTTACGGACCGTCCTAACCTACCGCCTCGGTTTGCATGCCATAAGCCTCCCCTGGCTAATCACCATCACCAGGATTCCCAAACCTATCCAAATCACACTAGAGAGTTACTAACTACGTTATTAACCTCTCACTGAAGTCCCAAACCTAAACTTTTGGATGTCCCGAACAATATCGAGACGATGTTTGATCGACACGAAACCAGTCCCAAAATATTCGTTGCATCGAATAGAGTAGTTCAAATGTTGAAAACTTCCTCAAAAGACCCACCACGCGCCCTCACGCGCTGCCCAAAGGGGCTGCGAGTGAAGCCCACGCCCTTGCTACAGTGCCATCTCCTACCTCCAGCAAACTAGGTTCGCCTGGTTCGAATCGGACCGGACCAGCCTGACCGGTCCATCATCATTCCTCCCTAATTTCTTAACCATTTCCTTCCCTTTAATTCCTAAACCTTTGTCCCATCATTTTCAATCGATTTAGCTAATAAAAACAGAGAAAGAAGGTCAAAAACTCACCTCCCCGATCGAAGCAAAACCAGTCAATGTGCAACCGTCCTCCGTCCTCGTCTCCTGCCACCTCCAACCTTGTAACTGGTCCCAACCGAGTCTCCCAACCTCCAGAAACAAGCTCTAATCATTAGAATCAAACGACAACCACCACAACCCAAAAACTAAAATTCGACCAAAACTCATCGTACTTGGGGTTCTCCAGCCACCGTGAACGACGTCTTGCGCCATGGCCACCGTTCGACTCCTCTCCCGACACTCTCTCACTTTTGTTTGAAGTCTAATATCAAAGAATAGAGATTGAAGTTTGTTTGTGGGATTGGGTGTAACAACCCGTCCCTAATTTTATGGATTAATTGAGGATTAATTACGGATTAGCGAGACTAATTGGGGATTAGATGAGGATTAATGGATGTTCAGGGCGAAATTATGATTTAACCCCTGAATATAATGACCCGTCCCGAATATCGGGATTGAATATTAATTAATTATGATTTAGAATGACTAATCGGGGATTAGTTGAGTGGAATCGGACAAAACGTGCAAAACGACCGTTTTGCCCCTAGCGTGGGTAAAATGTTGACTTTTAGTTCGGGCGGTCAAACGGACTTTGACCGATGACTGTGACGTAGTTCCGGACGTCACGAGTTCATAGACAGGTGGCACGTTCGATTCCGACATTCGTAGAGAAAGTTATGATGTTCGGATGTTGGGGGGTATTTTGGTAATTTGGCATAGTAGGGGCCAAATGTTGACTTTTTGATCGGGAGGTCCGATGGACGTGGGACAAGGACCGTTACGTGGGTCTCGTCGATACGAATCCAATGACAGGCGGCACGCCGAAATCGGAGATTCGACGATGAAGTTATGGTCACGGAATCGGGCTCGATTAACCGAACGAACCGGGATTAAAATAATATTTTAATATGAACAGTACCCGGTGACTGAACACACTTGGACGAGTGACAAGTGTCACTCATCCCCTAAAATCAGGCATTAAACCAGGATCCATGTTTTTGGGGGAGACCAAATGATGATGTTTTATTATTTTTAATTAATTAATTATTCTTTAATTTCCATAATCCTCTCTAATGTCTTAACCGTGTACAACCAAGAACACAATTCATTCCACCCTTAATCTCCTCTCCATCAGCTGAACTTGAGAGTGCAAATTGGAGAGAATTCAGAGACGAAATTAATGAGGGAAACACGAGGGATTGAGGGAAACTGTAGAACTGGAATTCGGGTTTTAGAAAATTTGGGGGGAAAATTGAATTGGATGAATTGAGCCTTGTTGATCGAAATTGGGTTCAGTTTTAGTCTTCTGGGATTGCTACGATCAATTTTGTAGAAGGAACGAAGTTGAATTGAGGTCGATTTGAGGTAGAACTAAGGAAGGAAGCTTTCGGAAATTACGAGCTAGAGTCGAGGAATTTGAGGCTTCGATGGATGAAATTGAGCTGGGGATTATGTTCCTGAGGATCCCACGATGCTTCTGGGTTCATCAATTGGAAGAAACCGGTTGAGATTAACGGAACTCCATGGTTGCACAGTGACGGTTGTTCTTCGAAGAATCGAGTTTGAGTCGTGGAGTTTGAGCCATGAATTGATTCAATTGAGTTGGGGAAAAAGTTTACCTGAGTTCATTGAAGCTTCTTGATGAATCAATTTAAGGAAATCATGTGAAATTGAGGGATTTATGATGATGAACAGTGGCCGGATGTCCTTCGATTGATCATCTGTGATCGTGAGGATTGAGGTAATGTTTCATGGAATTAATGTTACAGAACTCTAATTGAACTTAGGTCGAAACTAATTGAATGTTCAATTGATGAATTCAGTGTCGAATTGATAGGATTGGAACCGGGTCTGATCGCGGGTTAAACGACCCGTTTACCAGACAAACGGGCGAAGGGGACGACTGTGCTGGTTACTGTAGCTGGCGCGTGAGTTTCACGCGCAGCCACTCACGGCGCCACGTGAGGGCGCGTCTGGCCTAGTCTCAAGGTGAGGTCAACATGACTTTTGATCCTCTCAGTGTAACGAACATTTTGACGTTGATTTCGAGGAAATCGGATATTATTTCGATAATGTTCCGCGTATCCGAAGTTTTGTTTTACGTTTAAAATACGTATTTAAATTCCGGAAAAATTGGGAAAAATTATATGAAGTATTTTGAGATGTTAGTAACCCTCTATAATGATTTTGGGCAGGAGTTGTGATTTCCAGAATTTACGGAAAAACGTGCAGCTCGGAAATGAACCGTTTTGAACGGTGTGTGTGAGTGGACTTTGTTTTCTAACCGTGATGCATGCATATATGATTTAAAATGCTTTATTATATGATTGGATATGCTTTGGCATGATTGGTATTTCAATTCCGTGATTTCTCAGTTTTACGATTATTATATTATAGTTTGGCACGACTTTCGAGAAATCATGAAATTGGTTAAAAATGATATTGTGGGCGTGAGAACCCAAGTAAATAATGAGTTTGACTCGGATTTGGAGTTACATGTGAATTTGATGAACTTGATGATTTTTGGTATTCTCGTGATTTTGTAATTATTTTAATCAGTCTTTCGGGCACGTTTTACGAGGAACGTGCAAATGATGTTTTGGGCTAGGCCCAGATTGAAAATGATGTTTTCACTCGGGTTATGAGTCAGGAAGTTGAAAATGATATTTGGACTCGGATTATGAGTCAGTGGTTGATTTCATGGATTTACGTGATCGTGGCAACTCGGGTTCACGGTTGCACGGATTTACGTGAAAATGATATTTTGGGCTTGAGACCCAATGGAATTGTGTTTCTGATTGGATTTGTATTTCCATGTGATTACATGATGATATTGATGATTTCAGATTTATAAAGTAAATCGGGACTTTGGTTATTTTGGGGCTAAGACCCTGTGTTGATATATGATTTGGTTTTCAATGCAACTGTTTTTCACTGGTTTTTGTGATGATGATATGTTGCGGATATTTAGGGCTTTCGGGAGAAAATATGTTTTTCCCCGGAGTGCACCCTGGAGATAACGCTCGCTTTCGGGATGGAAGTGTTTACCCCGAAGAGGTCACGTAGCATGATCTTTGTCGAGCAGCCGAAGGAGGCTTGACTCAGATCAGATGTGCTGGATTATATGGATCGGTAAGTGATGTGTTCACGAGATCCGGATCGTCGGCTGGTGAGGTTTTCACAGCGACGGATTGCTGACTGGTGATGTGTTCACAGCAGCGGATGCTCGGATTTTGAGCGGACCTTGAGCCTATTGATTTGCACGCGATGCAGGGATAAACGTGACTCTAAGCAACTGGATATGGAAATAAGTCCCGTGGATTATGGAAAATGATTTTGAGGAAACCGTGGTTTAGCGGTTAAAATGATTTAAGGAAACTGTGAACTTTTTGACATATTAAACTGATTTGGTGAACATGAGTTTTTGTGGACCATGGGAAAACGTGTTTTGATTTTATCGATCCACTGTTCATACTTGAATGATTTCATACTATTACTCATGTTTTATGATATGCATGCAAGTTTGTGAAAACTGGAGGGTAAGAATATATTTTGATAAATGTTTTTATAAGAGGTCATTTTTGTCCACTCACACCTTTTCTGCTTTATTAACCCTTTAGGTTGTGGCGCGTTGATCGAGGCTATTCCAGAGGTGGAGGTATGTGTGGGTACATGCGCAAAATTCCCTTGTCTGGCAGGTGCTGAAGGGTTGTTTCGGACTTTCAGTTGACTTGTCAGACGGGAGCAGGACCGGGCACGGTTATCTATGTCCTTCGGGGACGGGTCCTGTCAAATTGGTATCAGAGCACTAGGTTGCTGATGCTGGTTCCATGCCATACCTCCGGAACGTGAGCCTCGTGCGCGACCTGGTAGTGAGATGGGTATATTAGGGTATTTGAGACCTTGTGATTAATCTCGGAATGTAATTGACCTTGGTTTGTGGGTCAGATATTAATTTGTGTAACTACAGCTTACTAATTGTCGAATCGGTATTCTTGTGGGTCCTAGGATTTATTGGATCCAGAGGCTTGGAAGGTAGCACAATTGGGTAGGTTGGACCCAGTATGAGATTATTCTCAGTAAATTCCTTGTGCGAAATATGAGTTCCCAACGTCTAGAGTGTGTTGGGGTATTCCTAGGCTTTGTATGTGGTATATGATGTGGTTCACCGGCGGTAATTTGCTAGGTGACCGGGTATGCCAGGGATGGCATGGATGAATGAGTCAAGAATTCGGTTAGGACTCGAGATGAGTCATGGTAATATCTTAAGTCTCAGGAGCTGTCGGGTTTTGAGGAACCCTAGGTAGTAATCGCGGAACCCTAAGGTGGGATGTTTGGTTCAGAAATGTGTGCTAGCGAGTGGTTTGACTCTTAATGACTTTTCAAAGTCGAGACCGAGTGACGATTGTGTCAGGTCTAGTCATGTCAGCTTTAGTGGTGGAACCGTAATCCACAGTCGGGGTTGGTACATGTCGATGGAATCCCAGAGTGGGGATACAGAGTAGTTGTACGGGTACTTGATTCCATTGGATGTGGAGTCTCGATAGTGATGTCTGGTGGTTGGGTCTGCACAAGTCTGTGGCAGGCACTACTACCGAGAGTGGTTGCTAAGAATTAGGGGACGTTCAGGGGACGTTTCCTTTTTCTCACATGAGTTGTCAGGGTGACTGTACCCAGAGTTGTTAGGTACGAAGGAGGCAGAGTTTCTCCTATTCGAGCAGAGGTACGGGGTCGTCGCTTGTTATGAGCGGAGATCCAGGGTTGTCAGTTTTGCACACGGTGTGCTCATACTGATACTGTTGTTTGTGTGCCAGTGTTGGTGCATGTACTAATGCTGGTGTTGGTGCGGGTGTTTGTGCTGAAGATGAGTCACGAGTCGAGTTATGACTTCGTCGAGTTGGGTATGAGTCCGTAACCAGTCTAAATGGGACACGTGGTTGGTGTCCGAGTGCGTTGGTTTCAACATGGTTGGACCTACGGAATCGTGAGAGGTTGTGTTTAAGGTGATAGGGGGAATTGCGGGTTTTCCGCATTGGGATTAGGTATTCTGAAGTCATCAGGGGTGACTTCTTATTTTCTGCTTGGTGGCAGACGATGTTGGGTTACATGGCATGGGGAGTGCAGCGAGTTTTGTTTGCATCCACGTAGGATGAGTATTGGTGTCATTGTTTTGGATCATCCTTGGTTTTCCCTAGGTGGGATGACAAGGATAGATTCGAGGTAATCAGTGAGAACCCACAGTCGCGGCATGTCTCGTCGTTGACTGAATTGTTTAATTGTTGGCGTTGGTTGTCAAACGTTGTGACAATACGCAAATTAGATGAGGGTGTAAGACCCTATGGTTCCTAGTAGTTAACTGTGTGGATCCTAGGTGGATCGGGTTTGTGATGTCGTGGACATTGGGCATTGTGACGATCTAGGATCGTGATGTTCATGGTCGGCTCACGTAGTGATGGATCTGGGTCGTGACCCTGATGATCCAGTTAGGTAGAGAGTTGTCACTCTTGCTCTGGTATGTGAGTAGTAAATAACGGGACTGAACTTCTTTTCGAAGTAGAGCCCCTTATGGTATGTTACTCGAGCGAGTAGGTATCAGACGGGGTTGAATTTGTTCAGCCTTAGAGCTGTGACTGATGGGATTGGCTTCCCTATGAATTCAACCGAGTATAATGAACGGGTAACCGATAGGTTCGGTTTTGGTGTGTCCGAGTGGACGTGAACGAGATTTCGGGTTTTGGAACCTAATTTATGGGTGACGATTCAGGATTCGATTTTGGAACTTGAAAGTGGAATACTGGATTTGGGTGCGGAATGATTATTCCAAATGCTAGCTTCTGGACTAATGATTTCGGATTCGGATTTGGACATGGATTAAAAATGTGATGTCTGGGTTTGAATTCGGGATTTCTTACGAAATTGCGGATTCAAATTTGGAATTGGAACTAGCTGATTGGTGGAGTTTCGATTTGTCTACAACTGGTTTGGGCAAATGGACTCCATTATTGGAACGTGTTTGGCTATGACCTAGGTGGTTGTAGTCTGGTCAAGGGATAGATGTACGTACCTTGTACATGGTTTGGGGTACAATACTTTGCCGACTTGTGGTGGTCGAGGTTGATGTGAATCCCGGGAGAACTAGGCGTTCTTCCCTGTGGACACGTTGATGTGTCATTTTGAGTGCTGTCATTTGGCGAGGTGTTTTGGGTAGCATAGGACAAGGATTGTCGATGTTAGCTAAACCCTCAGTATTTTTACTTTTTCCTTACCTGGTTTGGGATCGACCATATTGGTCTATGGGTCGAGTACTGGGGTCCAGCTGTAGGATCTTGCTTGGTGTATGATTTGTTGTATCGTATGGACGAGGGTACTTGATACCTAGTGACGGTACATGGGATGTACCAGTGATGTGTCGATAAACGTGTTGGTGCTTGGCTTAGTTCCAATACCATTGGATGGGTTGTGAACGTGAACTGGACATTGAACACGATGCACTGGGCAGTGATTGTTTGAGCAGGTGCTCTTAGCCATGGTTGGCTAGTGTAACTCTAGTGTTGAGTTGTGTGATCACTGCTAGGCTGGTGTTCAACGTGTTCCAGTTACACCGTCTGATTGAGTGTGATGACGGTATGCGTATACTCAGGATGAGTGAGTTGGTGGTTAGTGTGACCGCAAGTTGCTTTGCGGCGAGATGTTACCTTGTCGTGACCTTACCAGCATCTGGGATCACTGAGGGGGTGACAGTTGTGGTTACTGCGGTTGGTATTTGTCGCAGGATTGAGTTTTCCCTGCGAGGGGAGATCATGTTGTTGATCTTGTGCTACATTGACGGACGTTGTAGTATGATGTGTTGTCACTGATTTGTTACTGATTGGCGCTTTACTAGAGTGGTAAAGCTTGGTAGTGACAGTTTGGCTTGTAGTGTCAGCATGGACTGACATGTGAGTTTTGGTGACTCTCGATGAGAGCGAAGGTCAGGGCACATTAGTGAGTATGTGGGTCCGTCAAGCTGAAGGAGTCAGCTTAATGGTGACATTGCCAATTTCTGGTGATCAATTTCACTCGAGGTGGTCGAGTGTAGTCAGTACGACGTGCATCTATGATGTGACGTCTGAGTGCAGACGAGTTCTGCATTGGCTAGTGGGTGTACAGGTGTACACATAATGTGAGCCCCATTTATTTTCCACGAGATAGTTGTGGAATACAGATAGTTGGAATTTCGGGGACGAAATTCTTTAAGGAGGGAAAATGTAATGACCCGTCCCGAATATCGGGATTGAATATTAATTAATTATGATTTAGAATGACTAATCGGGGATTAGTTGAGTGGAATCGGACGAAAACGTGCAAAATGACCGTTTTGCCCCTGGCGTGGGTAAAATGTTGACTTTTAGTTCGGGCGATCAAACGGACTTTGACCGATGACTGTGACGTACTTCCGGACGTCACGAGTTCATAGACAGGAGGCACGTTCGATTCCGACATTCGTAGAGAAAGTTATGATGTTCGGAAGTTGGGGGGTATTTTGGTAATTTGGCATAGTAGGGGCCAAATGTTGACTTTTTGATCGGGAGGTCCGATGGACGAGGGCTAAGGACCGTTACCTGGGTCTCGTCGATACGAATCCAATGATAGGCGGCACGCCGAAATCGGAGATTCGACGACGAAGTTATGGTCACGGAATCGGGCTCGATTAACCGAACGAACCGGGATTAAAATAATATTTTAATATGAACAGTACCCAGTGACTGAACACACTTGGATGAGTGACAAGTGTCACTCATCACCTAAAATCAGGCATTAAACCAGGATCCATGTTTTTGGGGGAGACCAAATGATGATGTTTTATTATTTTTAATTAATTAATTATTCTTTAATTTCCATTAATCCTCTCTAATGTCTTAACAGTGTACTACCAAAAACACAATTCATTCCACCCTTAATGTCCTCTCCATCAGCTGAACTTGAGAGTGTAAATTGGAGAGAATTCAGAGACGAAATTAATGAGGGAAACACGAGGGATTGAGGGAAACTGTAGAACTGGAATTCGGGTTTTAGAAAATTTGGGGGGAAAATCGAATTGGATGAATTGAGCCTTGTTGATTGAAATTGGGTTCAGTTTTAGTCTTCTGGGATTGCTACGATCAATTTTGTAGAAGGAACGAAGTTGAATTGAGGTCGATTTGAGGTAGAACTAAGGAAGGAAGCTTTCGGAAATTTCGAGCTTGAGTCGAGGAATTTGAGACTTCGATGGATGAAATTGAGCTGGGGATTATGTTCTTGAGGATCCCACGATGCTTCTGGGTTCATCAATTGGAAGAAACCGGTTGAGATTAATGGAACTCCATGGTTGCACAGTGACGGTTGTTCTTCGAAGAATCGAGTTTGAGTCGTGGAGTTTGATCATCTGTGAAATTGAGGGATTTATGATGATGAACAGTGGCCGGATGTCCTTCGATTGATCATCTGTGATCGTGAGGATTGAGGTAATGTTTCATGGAATTAATGTTACAGAACTCTAATTGAACTTAGGTCGAAACTAATTGAATGTTCAATTGATGAATTCAGTGTCGAATTGATAGGATTGGAACCGGGTCTGATCGCGGGTTAAACGACCCGTTTACCAGACAAACGGGCGAAGGGGACGACTGTGCTGGTTACTGTAGCTGGCGCGTGAGTTTCACGCGCAGCCACTCACGGCGCCACGTGAGGGCGCGTCTGGCCTAGTCTCAAGGTGAGGTCAACATGACTTTTGATCCTCTCAGTGTAACGAACATTTTGACGTTGATTTCGAGGAAATCGGATATTATTTCGATAATGTTCCGCGTATCCGAAGTTTTGTTTTACGTTTAAAATACGTATTTAAATTCCGGAAAAATTGGGGAAAATTATATGAAGTATTTTGAGACGTTAGTAACCCTCTATAATGATTTTGGACAGGAGTTGTGATTTCCAGAATTTACGGAAAAACGTGCAGCTCGGAAACGAACCGTTTTGAACGGTGTGTGTGAGTGGACTTTGTTTTCTAACCGTGATGCATGCATATATGATTTTAAATGCTTTATTATATGATTGGATATGCTTTGGCATGATTGGTATTTCAATTCGGTGATTTCTCGGTTTTATGATTATTATATTATAGTTTGGCACGACTTTCGAGAAATCATGAAATTGGTTAAAAATGATATTGTGGGCGTGAGAACCCAAGTAATTAATGAGTTTGACTCGGATTTGGAGTTACATGTAAATTTGATGACCTTGATGATTTTTGGTATTCTCGTCATTTTGTGATTATTTTAATCAGTCTTTCGGGCACGTTTTACGAGGAACGTGCAAATGATGTTTTGGGCTAGGCCCGGATTGAAAATGATGTTTTGACTCGGGTTATGAGTCAGGAAGTTGAAAATGATATTTGGACTCGGATTATGAATCAGTGATTGATTTCATGGATTTACGTGATCGTGGCAACTCGGGTTTACGGTTGCACGGATTTACGTGAAAATGATATTTTGGGCTTGAGACCCAATGGAATTGTGTTTCTGATTGGATTTGTATTTCCATGTGATTACATGATGATATTGATGATTTCAGATTTATAAAGTAAATTGGGACTTTGGTTATTTTGGGGCTAAGACCCTGTGTTGATATATGATTTGGTTTTCAATGCAACTGTTTTTCACTGGTTTTTGTGATGATGATATGTTGCGGATATTTAAGGCTTTCAGGAGAAAATATGTTTTTCCCCAGAGTGCACCCTGGAGATAACGCTCACTTTCGGGATGGAAGTCATTACCCCGAAGAGGTCACGTAGCACGATCTTTGTCGAGCAGCCGAGGGAGGCTTGACTCAGATCAGATGTGCTGGATTATATGGATCTGTAAGTGATGTGTTCACGAGATCCGGATCGTCGGCTGGTGAGGTTTTCACAGCGACGGATTGCTGACTGGTGATGTGTTCACAGCAGCGGATGCTCGGATTTTGAGCGGTCCTTGAGCCTATTGATTTGCACGCGTTGCAGGGATAAACGTGACTCTAAGCAACTGGATGTGGAAATAAGTCTCGTGGATTATGGAAAATGATTTTGAGGAAACCGTGGTTTAGCGTTTAAAATGATGTAAGGAAACTGTGAACTTTTTGAGATATTAAACAGATTTGGTGAACATGAGTTTTTGTGGACCATGGGAAAACGTGTTTTGATTTTATCGGTCCACTGTTCATACTTGAATGATTTCATACTATTACTCATGTTTTATGATATGCATGCAAGTTTGTGAAAACTGGAGGGTAAGAATATATTTTGATAAATGTTTTTATAAGAGGTCATTTTTGTCCACTCACACCTTTTCTGTTTTATTAACCCTTCAGGTCGTGGCACGTTGATCGAGGCTATTCCAGAGGTGGAGGTATGTGTGGGCACAGGCGCAAAATTCCCTTGTCTGGCAGGTGCTGAATGGTTGTTTCGGACTTTCAGTTGACTTGTCAGACGGGAGCAGGACCGGGCACGGTTATCTATGTCCTTCGGGGACGGGTCCTGTCACTGAATATTGGAAAAAAGTTGATTTTGACCCAGGGGGTTCCGATGGCCGAGGGATAAGGACCGTTATGTAGATCAGGACAATACGAATCCGTAGACAGGTGGCACGTCAAAATCGGACGTTCGACGGAGAAGTTACTGTTCACAGAAGTTCGAACGCACTATTGCACGTTTTACGAGGCGAAGGACTTTTGGCACAAGTGGGGACCAGTTTTTTAGATAGGCCCAATGGATGAGTGACAAGTGTCACCCATCCATTGCCCAGCCCAAACAACTCGTACATATCCTTCCCTTTTCATTGTGTTCGACCATTTTCCCAATCAAACCCGATCACCCTTCATTCCAATCCAAACTCTTCCCTTTCTAATCATGCTTGAGAGACCAAGAGAGTGAGATAAGGGCCGGGAGGAAGGTGTTGGCTAGCCAGGATGGCGTCGCTGTGGACGGCGGAGGTAAACTCGAGCAAGGTATCGGTTTTGGCCCTTTTCCTTTTATTTTTGATTCTTGACGTTGGGGACAGTTTTAATCGATTGGGATGGGTTTATAAGGTTTCTAGGAGGGTTTTAGGAAGGATTTGGTGGTGATTAGTGGTTGAGGAAGCCCTAGGGGAATTCTGGAAAAACTAAACCGTGAGGAACAAATTGAACCGTTGGGTTTTTGTAGGTTTTAGGTGGTTTTGATCACACCATTAGATTCCTAGGATCAAAAAAGGAAGTTTAGGATTGATTAGGAAGAAAAAGGATGAAGATTCAACTTTTTAGGGGCCTGGACCTGTCACGTCAGTCCAGTGGGATATGATTTGCAGGGAAAAATCGTACCGGCTGGTCGGACCGGTCGGCTAAAAGTAGGAGACGACACTGTAGCTAGGCGCGTGGCTCCCATGCGTAGCCACTTCAGGCGGTGCGTGCGGGCGCTTGGGAGAGATTTTTGGGAAATTTCGAACATGTAATTTCATCTATTCGATGTAAGTAACATTTTGGGACTGGTTTCGAGCCGATCAGACATCGTCTCTATAATGTTCGGGCTGTTTGAAGGTTTCGGAGCTCGTTCAAAAATAGTTAAAAATCCCAGAAAATTACGAGCTTTAGTGAGGAGTTAATTAAGTAGTTAGTAACCCTCTTAAGTGATTTGGACAGGTTTGGGAACCGCGGAGAGGATGATTGACCCGGGAAGGCATACAGCGCACGTATAGAGGCGGCAGCTCGGACGGTCTGTGAGTGGACCTTTCATTTGAACTCGATGCATGCATGAATGTTGTATAAGTACTTTAATACATGTATTGTGATTCCATGAGTGCATTTGTGTGTGTGTTTACGTATTTGCACGTATTTCGAGGTTTTCGACCTTATACGTACTTATACGCTTTTATGGTTCGATTTTTGATGAAATGGTTTTAAAAGGTAAAACGACCCTTGTGGTCTTGATTTGATTCAGGCATGAGACCCATTTGGTCTTGGTTTTCAGTTGGGTGAGTAGCCCTTTTAATGACCTACGGGTCTGAGTCAAGGTCGCGACGGATGCTGTGTGTAAGGCGACGGACAACGTGACGCTCGCCTCGAGACTAAGGATGTGTTCCCTCCAGAGAGGTCATGAAGCATGTCTCATGGTCGAGTAGCGACTAGAGGCTCAACTTCGGAGTGCTGATGGTATAGGATAGCGATCGGCGACGTGTTCACCATGTTCTAGAGATGGTTGCGGTAGTGATATGTTCATGGCGACATAACAGGATTGGGAGCGGTCCTGGATTGATGGTGGTACGCATCGCTATGTTCAGAATTTTGACTGACCCTGAGGTTTCAGGCTCGATGTCCAGTTGATTTGAGTTCGGGCTTGATGCCCAGTTATGGTGAAATCGGGCTAGAGGCTCCATTAAGTCGTAAGTTCGGGTTGGAGGCCTAGTTACTTTGTGTTATCGGGCATGAGTCCCGTTTATGGTTTTCTATACTTGTATGTATATACCCTCCTTACAAGGGTATTAATTGGTCTCCTCCAGTCGTCAACCTGGAGAGTAACGATCCACTACCTGAAATGCTTGTTCCCCATAAGGAGCCCATTTTAGGAGTAGGAGTTATGATGTGGTCCCGGACCAGATTTCGAAGAGATGCACAGACTAGATCCGGAGACAGAGCCTCCCAAATGGAGAATTCCTGGGAGTAGACTCGGAGTGAGATCCCGAGTAGAATGCATACTTATATATAGAGAAATCGTGACATATATCGCGGATTTGTTCCCTAGGGGTTGTGTGCCCCGAGTTTACATCAGAGGATGTCTAAGATGGGTTATATATGTATATATGTATATGTGTACGAGATTTCACAGAGGTGATTTTTGAGCTGAGACCCACGTGTGTCGAATTTGGGCTGAGTTCCCATTTGATTTAGTTGGGATGAGGTCCCAAGTACTTTGATTGGACTTTGGGGCAAGGCCCCGTGTTCTATGTTCAAGAAATGGTTTTCGAATGCATGCATAGTTTTTAGTGAAGGGCATAAAGGTCTTTTTATGAAAGTATTTTTATAAAATATTTGTTTTTGTCCACTCACAGCTTTCATGTTTTGAATGCCCTTCAGGTTGATCGCGGATGTGGCCTGTAGCAGAGACGAGACATCACACTCCTCCTCCTGATCCTAGCGCTCTCTGATAGTCCCGGTTGGGATAAGGATGGACTTATCCCTGGTCTGACACTTCGTTTTAGACAGGAATAGGCGGGTTCCACGTTAATTCTTGGGGATATGGGATGGGTAGTGTCAAGTTGGTATCAAAGCAGGTTGGCTCATTTGATACTCATGGAACTCTAATACCAGTTGGTATCAGAGCGTATTTTACGCTTAGGGTGCGCGCAGGCTGAGGATATAATGTATGTGCAGTTGTAACAGCCCGTCATCAACCTGATAGTTAGGGTACTAGTATGAGGGTTCGGTAGAATCGACCCTAGTTCGTGTACGTTTGACACGAGGTGCGATCGTGTGAGGTCAGTTGGCATATAATGCCGTGTTTTGTGAGAGGTTGAATCCCAAGCGGGATTAATATAAGTGTGAATCTGACGACTTAGAGCCGTAGTGTTACTGGAGATAGGATCCAGCAAACCAGTAGACACCGTATGATGACCTGAGAGTCGGGACCATCGAGAGGTCAGGATGAAGTGGATTGAGCCACGTGGAATTAGTAGAGATCAGACGTTGGGATAGTCCTCGATAGAACTGCAAGGATCGAAGATTGTGCTGCTAGGAGCAGTCAGACGCGCAAGGACTTCAGTTGAGACTGGTTGGAATAGGAACGTCAATCCTATTTGGTATGAGATGCCACGTTTAGACGTGTCGAATCCTGGAAGGATGTCGACTGGCAGAGGATTCCCGGAGTAGTTGTTGTGCAACGTGGCAGGATACGATTACGACACGTAGCAGTGGTGCAGTGTTAGGCACGGAATTGGGCCAAGTTCTTGCGGAGGCCGGTGGCTAAGAATCATAGAGTTACGAGGAGACGAGGTCCTCTTGTTGTGGTTACTGGTTGTTGGGATACCAGTATCGGAGTACGACGATCTTTCGGAGTCGAGGCGAGGGATCACTCGAGATAGACATGCTGTAGGGAGCGGCTGCTGCAGCGAACAGTCGGGTTGTGGTAACCCTAGTTGGCGATTGATTAGACGAGTGATCAGGGGTGTGGTACTTGTCGATCGGATTCCGAGGTGGACCGATCAGCGGACGTGGTGTGTTGAGCGATTGGTGCCAGCGGTGAGTTTACCGCTTAGGTTCAGAGTCTCAAAGGTGATGTGTATGATTTGTGTTCGTGCGGGCTCGCGGCAGATAGCACCATCGAGACTAAATTTGTTGGTTGTTGTTGAGAATCGGGGAACGTTTGGGGAACTTTCATTTCCGATATGGATTGTCGAAATAGTCATACCCAGAGTTGTGGGGTATGAGGGAGGCAGAGCCCTTCCAACCCGAGCGGAGATAAGTGACCACTGCTCCGTACGAGTGAAGTTTTAGGATTGGTTGATTCACACTCTATGTGACGGTGATGCGATGACGTTAAAGAGAGGAGACGACGAGCCACGAGCTGAGGGTAGCTCAGTCGTCATGTGCTCATGGTAATGTTTTACCACTACACAATGAGAAGGATTCGTCGACTAGTGTAGATTCATCTTGGCAATCGCGTGGGAGATGGTTTGGTTGACCATAACTCATGAGTTCGGGTACGCATGTTTGAAGAGAATCTGATAGTGAGAAATAGAATGGGTCATTACAGTAGTTATTGGCAGCTGTCGTTACTTGGAATGAGTACTGTCGTGAGGATTTGAGACCGTAGGGTCGGATTTGGCAGTACCCGGAGAGTTTTCTACAGATTACAGCAGGAGCCTATTGTGATTCTTTGATCGAGCGGTACATCAGATTAGGTTGAATTGACATTTTTTTTGGATGTGTATAAACGATCATAAACAGATAGACGAATTGGATGATCTACGGGCATGTGGATGTTGTCCGAGTGAGTTGGGGGCCTAGTTTGTGACCGAGTTGGTAGACGTGCCCTAGAGTAATAGTCGTACGAGTTCAGTGGGCACTGAGCGGGACAGAGAGGATCCCAAGTGGCTCAGTACGAAGTATGGCCTATGCCTGGATTGGTGGTAGGTACCCTAGGTCGTTGTGGACGGATGACACGAGTGTAGGTGCTAGAATGGGATCCCATAAGGATTGGGACGTGCGAATTAGGTTACTGATGTGAATGGAGAGGTAAGAAGCCGAAATGAATCAATGAAAGTGTTTAGTCCTGAAGGGAAGGATTAAGCATTACAATAATTATCATAGAATACTCTTAGTCAGAGTAAAAAGATTTCTAGCTCAGGAATTGAAACAGTTGAGCATGCTTTCAATATGGTTGCAACTACTCGCGACTTAGAGATCGGTGAAGGTGACTTCTCATTTTCTGCTCTTTAGCAGATCGTGCTGGGTGCCGGAGGATGACATAAGATGAACTTTGATGTCATCATCTTTAATTTTCCTCATATGGATCGATGAGGAAGGAGATGATAGCCAAGGGTTCAAAGAGGGTGTAAGAACCGAACACCTAGGCTGTGGGTCAAATTTGAGTGATTTGGAGATCAGGTGATTCTTGGTATCACTGGATGTGTTGGGCACTCACTTGTCCCTAGGTGAGTCAGATTGAGTAGTGTGAGGATGACCGAAATGGCGGAAGTGATTGTGACGACCGTTAGGCGTTTAGACCGAGGTCTGGTCGTCATTGGAGTGAATTGCCTTGCTAATTATGCTAAGCTAGGAGCAGAGGAAAACTTTTTGGTAAGCTTGTTGAAAGACTCCTTAGTATAGTTGGTGAGATGACAAGATAGATATTGGAAGTGGGGAGAAAGGTGAGACGAGGATAATACGTGGGTATCGATCAGGAACAGATGAATAGCCGATGCCTTGAGATTGGATTTGAGGATAGAGATTATGTTGGATTGAGGCTTGCTCATGACGCACGATTGAGCATCGAACGGATGAGTACTATGATCGGATGTGTTCCGACATATTGGTATGATGTTTGGACGTCGAATGTTGTGTGCTCGAGTAGAGTTGATGGAGACGGTTCAGTGATTTGATGAGTCAAGAGCTCAGGCCCATGCGGGCTGGTGGAACCCTAGTGACTGAGTGTGTTTCCTGCTGAGACAAGTATTCAATTGGGTTTCGTATACACCTCGGATGGGTGAGACGTCGATTGTTTGTCAACAAGAGGAGTAGTACGATGGTTGAGACTCGAGGTGAGTCCAGGTGTCAGTAGAGATCGCTGAGTGATGTGAGATACGATATGACGACTCGAGAGTGAGTTGGGATCAGAGTGCACAATGGAAGCGCAGTGGAGCCGAGCATTACCGACTAGTCACGATCACGATCGTGGACTTAGGGAGTATTAGAGGAGAATGGTATTCCTCTGAACAACAAATTACGATGGAAAATTGGTCAGTGATAGAGGTTGAGTTTCGCTCAGTGGGAGTAGTGAGGATAATTATCGAATCGGAGGCTGAATAGGATGGCAGCTCCGATTGTCTGATGAGAAAGTTCGTCAAACTGAAAAGCTGACTTTGGACGTTAGAAAAGAAGAACCATTAATCTAAAAATCCTATTGGACGACGATTTGGTATAACTGACCTGTAAGAGTGAGCGACAGGCGAGATCGGTGAGACGTCGAGATTCTATCTCTAGTGAGACTTACGAGCCGAAGCGTGGCTGTGTCGGACGTGTACTTTTACACGAGAGTGCCCGTGTACGGGGACATATTTGGAATCCACAGTTGGTTGTGGAATTGGGTCAATTCGAATTTCGAGGATGAAATTCCTCAAGGGGGAAGTTTGTAACGACCCGTCGCTAATTTTAAGGATTAATTAGGGATTAATGATGAGGATTAAAAGACGTTCAGGGCGAAATTAAGATTTTACCCTAGAACGAGTGTAAAAAGTTGACTTTTGACTCAGGAGGTCCGATGGTCGAGGGCCAAGGACTATTACGTAGATCGGGACGATACAAATCCGTAGACAGGTGGTACGTCAAAATCAGACGTTCGACGGAGAAGTTACGGTTCATGGAAGTTCAAACGCACTATTGCACGTTTTTTGAGGCTAGGGACTTTTCGCGCCCAGCTTTGGACAGGCCCAATGGATGAGTAAAAAGTTTCACCCATCCATTCCCCAGCCCATACAACCCATGCATATCCTCCCCTTTTCATTGTGTTCGACAATTTTCCCAATCAAACCCGATCACCTTTCATTCCAATCCAAACCCTTCCCTTTCTAATCATGCTTGAGAGACAAAGAGAGTGAGCGGAGGGCAGTGAGGAAGGTGGTGGTTGGCCAGGACGGCGCCGCCATGGACGGCGGAGGAGAACTCCAATTGGACAAGATTTGTAGGGAAAAACCAGACCGGCTGGCCTGACGGGTCGGCTGAAGGTAGGAGACGACACTCTAGCTAGGCGCGTGGCTCCCACGCACAGCCACTTCAGGGGGTAAGTGGGGGAGATTTTGGGGAAACTTCAAACATAAAATTTCATCTATTCGATGTAACGAACATTTTGAGACTGGTTTCGTGTCG
This sequence comes from Prinsepia uniflora, assembly GCA_032719365.1. Classification (NCBI taxonomy): domain Eukaryota; kingdom Viridiplantae; phylum Streptophyta; class Magnoliopsida; order Rosales; family Rosaceae; genus Prinsepia; species Prinsepia uniflora. Next base: position 34,916,976 of record CM064872.1, read on the forward strand.
ATCATACATCGTCTCGATATAGTTCGAGTTGTCCAAAGGTTTCAGAGTGCGTTTAAAAATAGTTAAAAATCCCGAACATATTATAGGGCCCTAGTGAGGGGTTAATTAAGTAGTTAGTAACCCTCTAAAGTGATTTGGACAGGTTTGGGAACCCCAAAGATGACGATTAACCCAGGAAGCCATACGACGCGCGTATCGAGGCGACAGCTCGGACTGTCTGTGAGTGGACCTTTCTTTCGAACTCGATGCATGCATGAATGTTTTATAAGTACTTTAATACATGTTTTGTGATGCCATGAGTGCATTTTTGTCTGTGTTTGCGTATTGGCACGAATTTCGAGGTTTTTGGCCTTATACGTGCTTATATGCTTTTATGGTTCGATTTTCGATGAAATGGTTTTGAAAGGTAAAACGACCCTTGTGGTCTTCATTTGATTCGGGCATGAGAACCATTTGGTCTTGGTCTTGATTCGGGCGGGTAGCCCTATTAATGACCTACGGGTCTGAGTCGTGGTCGCGACGGGTGTGTTGTGCACGGCGACGGACGGCGTAACGCTCGCCTCCGGACTAGGGATGTGTTCCCTCCGGAGAGGTCACGATGCACATCCCGTGGTCGAGCAGCCACTAGAGGCTCGACTTCGGAGTGCTCACGGTATAGGAGAGCGATCGGCGACTTGTGCACCATGTTCTAGAGATGGTCGCGGTAGTGATATGTTCCCGGCGACATACCAGGATTGGAAGCGTTCCTGGATTGATAATGGTTTGCATCACTATGATCAAAATCGTGACTGACCCTGAGGTTTCGAGCTCGATCCTCAGTTGATTTGAGTTTGGGCTTGATGCCCAGTTATGATGAAATCGGGCTAAAGGCCCCGTTGAGTCATAAGTTTGGGTTGGATGTCAGGACCCGTCCCAAATATCACCTCGATATCCGGGACGAACCCTGCTCCCGTCTGACAATCACACTTACAGTACCACAATTACCCTTAGTACAACTACAAGCATAACTATCAGACGAAGGAGTAAATATATACAACAGTAAGACAGAGCATAGTTTTACAAAATGGGCACAAAAAGTCCTACAAGTCTAAGTCCGCAACGGAAGAACGTCGTAAGCTCTATGCCTCGATATCTGCCTCAACGTTCACCCCAGTGCTATCACCACGACCTGGAGGGGAAATTAAAAAAAACAGAAGGTGTGAGTGGACTGAAAGGAATAAAAGTTTAAAACCGTTTACCATCAAATCAAAGTTGAGGAAAAATAATCATTTGTTCCCTCCGTTTTGAAAACAGGCATGCCCAACGAAGTATTAGAAAATCCATAATATGGAACATCATAAGAAACAGAAACACTATAAAACATCATAAGAAACAGATACACTATAAAACTGATATAGAAACCAGAGCATAAACATCAAACCACTTTTTCCGATCAAACCTGCTGGACCTATCCGAGTCTTTAAACTCAACCAGGCCTCACACAAATCCGAGTCTTTAAACTCCCGAGTCTTTAAACTCAATAGGCCTATGGGGGTAACATCATAAATATCCGAGTCTTTAAACTCCCGAGTCTTTAAACTCAATCCGGGCCCGTCCCCCGTCAAACAATATTCGGGTCTTTAAACCCATAACCAGATCCAGCAAATCCAATCCATTTTAGTGTAAAACCGTTCTGAAACCCATCACCAAACTCGAATTCGGAATCCCTAGTTCGAAGCCCTTTCGGCGTTCAGAACCGACATTCCGAACCCAAATCCGGAAAGTCCATGTTTATACCAAAAACCATACCATCATCAGAAAACGTTTCTAGGTTGAATTTTTCAAATATAGCATCAAAATCTGAAAACCAATTTTTTCTCGAAAAACGTGTAAACATCTCAATCACGTATAACCATCGTTTAAAACATAAAAACACACATAATATCATAAAACATTGATAAAAACAGTTAGGCATGCTCGGAAGTAGGAAAGAGTCAACTCACAGATCAGAACAAGTCACTCGCGCCCCGTGCGCTCCTCGACCGTCTCTGGTGTCTCCCGTCCTGTCAATAGATACCAACTAGGGTCACAAATACATCAAGGATACCTTCCCTATTTTCCCCAATTTTCTGGGAATTAAATAATATTTTAATCCTAAACCCGTAACCGTCTGGATTCCCGAACAACTCCGTAACACCGTCCGATTCACCCGAAAACTACACCATTGGATTCCTTAGAACATTTAGGACTAAACTCATGTTGGAAGCTTGGCCGGATTCCTCCCCACGCGCCGCCCAAAGTGGCTGCGCGTGGGCCTCACGCGCCTGCTACAGTGCATCTCCTTCCTCGAGTCACCCGGTTCAACACAGTTGAACTGGCGTGAACGGTTCTCTGTAATCCGACCACTATTTCAGTCCAATCCAATCCCATCCTCTTCGTCCCGTCCTAAGTAACCTGACCATGTCCTAACCTCGAAGAATCACGGCCGGAAACCCGCCGTTCAGGGCCTCGAAACAGACGGCTCGTAGCCCTTGTTTTGGCCGCCGGCCGCCCAGGTCCTCCCCCGTCACGGCATTCATCTTAATCGACGCCTAGGACCCTCCTGAACTTCACCCTAACCTCCTTATCCCTCGACTCTACGCCCAACTCCACGACTTTGCATTTGAAAGTCACGGCCAAGCAGAGTACAGAGTACTCTCCGTCGACTGGGCTCCGCCGTGTACGCCCCCGTCACGGCGACCGTTCTATACCCTTCCTAGAACCTCCCTGAACACCACTGCACTCGCCAATCCCCTCGATTCTCGTCCTACCTTTACGACTTTTGAATTTAAAATCCACGGGAAAACAGAGCCAAAAAATTTACCTTTCGATTCCAGCGCCGCCGTGAGAACCGCCACCTACCACGGTGCTCGTGGAACTCCCCGTAGCCTCCTGAGTCTCCTAGTGGCTTGAATCGATCCACCACACGGCACAGCAGCCACCCCAGTCCACCGCCTTCTCTGTTTTCTCCAAACTCCAGCCGTCCACCGTGTAGCCTCCGTGCACGGTTGCAACTCCAAACCGCGATCACTAGCTCACCCTCGTCTCTCTTTCACTTCCACCAGTCATCAACTCCCTCACTCTTGCACGAAATCGATCGAAGTCTCTCCAATTTTCCTCTCTGTTTTTTGTGTTCTTCGAAGGAGTGCACGGTTCAAATGAGGGTAAAGTGTGGCCGTGCACACTTGAGAACATTATGGAACCATCCAGTCCCCTGCACGTGTCCACCATCCATAGGCCAGCCCAAAAAATCTCTGCCACTTGCCCTTATCTGATTGGGCTGAGGGAAAATGACCAAAATACCCCTTATACAATTAATTACCGTTTTGCCCTCAAACGTTCTAGACCCGCAACTATTGCGTCCGACGTCCGATGACAGCGTGCCGCCTGTCGTTGAACTCAAGACGTCGAGACCTATCTAACGGTCCTCGGTCTATGTGAAAATCACAAGTCCTCCAAAAAGTCAACATTTCCCTCGTTTACTCAAAATTACGGTAACGCCCCCAAACTTCCGAACGTCATAACTTTTCCTCCGGTTGTCCGAATCGAGCCTGCCACCTGTCTACGGACTCGTGACGTCCTAAACTACGTCACAGTCAAGGGCTAACACTCAACCAATCGGTAATTCAAAAAGTCAACTTTTCATCTACTAGTCACAAGGGCAAAATCGTCCATTTACACAAAATTTTACAAAATTACCTTTTTACCCTTCTCGAAGGTACGGGTTGTTACATTGGAGGCCCAATTGCTTTGTGTTATCGGGCATGAGTCCCGTTTATGGTTTTCTATACTAGTATGTATATACCCTCCTTACGAGCATATTGATTGGTCCCCTCCATTCGTCGCCCTGGAGAGTCACGGTCCACTACCTGAAATGCGTGTTCCCCATAGGTAGCCCATTTCAGTAGTGGGAGTTATGATGTGGTCCCGGACCAGATTTCGGAGAGATGCTTGGACTAGATCCGTAGATAGAGCCTCCCAGATGGTGAATTTTTGGGAGTAGACTAGGAGTGAGATTCCAATAGTATGCATACTTATATATAGTGAAATCGTGACATATATCACAGATTTGTTCCCTGGGGGTTGTGTGCCCGAGTTTACATCAAAGGATGTCTAAGATGGGTTATATATGTATATTTCTATATGTGTACGAGATTTCACAAAGGTGATTTTTGGGCTGAGACCCACGTGGGTCGGATTTCGGCTGAGTTCCCATTTGATTTATTTGGGCTTAGGTCCCAAGTACTTTAATTGGATTTTGGGGCAAGGCCCCGAGTTCTATGTTCGAGAAATGGTTTTCGAATGCATGCAAAATTTTTAGTGAAAGGTATAAAGGTCTTTTTTATGAAATTTTTTTTATAAAGGGCTTCTAGACAAGGATGACCACTTCAAATCACAAAGGAATTCGGTGTGGAGCCACTGAATTAGCCCAAATCCACAATTACTTCAGCCCAAATTGAATTCCAGCCCATCAGCCCGTAGAAGCCCAATCTAGGATATGTCCCAGCCCACGACCCGCGACCCAATTCCTGCGCGCCAACCCAATTCCCTCAGCCTGCTACTCGCGCCAGTCAGAACCTACCGAAGTCTAGAACCCCAGTACAGAGCGCGTGTGCCGATTATACCCTTGGAGGGTTAGCGCCTATCGCGCGATGACCTTAGGTCAGTGTCAACGCATGCCTACCGACAACAGATCCTTTGTCAGTGCACAGCCGCCATCCTATCCGCCCCCTGACCTAGCTACAGCCGCCGAACAGATCTGCCTTTTCCAGCTGGTCTCTGCTGAGCCATCTATAACAGCCCTATGTCCTCATTTTTCAAACATTTTTTTTCCCCAAATCTCACATTTTTTCCCCAAAAATCACATATTTTCCCTAAAAATCAACCAATAGTCATCATTTCTCCATTTAATTTTTTATTGTAATTTTTTTTTATTTTTTTAAGAGTTAAATTTAATTTTTTTCCCTATAAATTGGGGTTCATTTCACTTGTTTTGGGACACTTCTTAGAGGCACACATTTGAGCCTTCCTTAAGAGAAACTATGGCAAAATATTTCCAATACAAAGTTTAGAGTTTGAGTCAACATTTCCCTTGTTTTATTTCCACCATCTTCACAAGGTTTCGTCCGCTGTCGGAGAACCGTGTGAATAACAATCCATTATTTTCATCCACCTTGAAAGTGTAACAATTGCTCTCCATTTACTTAAACTCTTATTTTTTATTTTGGTTTTAATTATATTTGAACGTATGTGTGGTATTTTCTTACTAATACTTGTAAGTGTTAAATGCAATCTCCATGTGTCTTACTTTAATAATCTTAGTTATTTTATACATTTTTGTGCTTCATACTTCAATTTGATGTTAAGTGTTTTTTCCGTTGTCGATGCACTTAGAGTAGAATTGAATAGACTTAATATTGATCGTTGTCGGCGCATTCAGTCAAAAACAAAAGGTAAATCATATTGTAAGTTTTGGCCGCTGTTAGTACATTTATAATATTGAAAAATATATGAAGGTAATTGAGACGATTAAGGTAAAATTTCTTGATTTCTTTTAATATTTGCAATTATTAGAGTGTTGGTAAGATGTGTGTTTTAAGAAGGTAACTTGTACTGTCAGGACCCGACCCTCTTTTGTCAGGTCCCGATTCATCTAGCACGATATTGTCCGCTTTGGGCCTCGCCCTCACGGTTTTGTTTTCGGGAGCTCACGGTGCAACTTCCCAGGGGGTCACCCATCTGGAATTGCACCAGCCTCAACTCGCTTAACTTTGGGGTTCCAATCCCCCCCAAAGCCACTGAGCTCCCAAAAGGCCTCATGCTAGATAGGTGTGTGCCTACACCTTTAAGGCACACCACCATCCTCTCCCAGACCATTCCCACCTCGCAGGAATGTGGGATTGTTCACCGTTCCCTCCAGGACACGGGTCTTACAATCCACCCCCATTAGGGCCCAGCGTCCTCGCTGGCACACTTCCCGGTCGGGGTCTGGCTCTGATACCAAATTGTCAGGACCCGACCCTCTTCTGTCAGGTCCCGATTCATCTAGCACGATATTGTCCGCTTTGGGCCTCGCCCTCACGGTTTTGTTTTCGGGAGCTCACGGTGCAACTTCCCAGGGGGTCACCCATCTGGAATTGCACCAGCCTCAACTCGCTTAATTTTGGGGTTCCAATCCCCCCCAAAGCCACTGAGCTCCCAAAAGGCCTCATGCTAGATAGGTGTGTGCCTACACCTTTAAGGCACACCACCATCCTCTCCCAGACCATTCCCCCCTCGCAGGAATGTGGGATTGTTCACCATTCCCTCCAGGACACGGGTCTTACATGTACCTAGGTTAAAGTAGAATTAGAATTAGTTTTATACTTGTTATTACTTGTATTTATATGATTACAATCCCTCAAAACCCCCCATTTAATTCTCTACTCTCTTATTCTTTAATTAATTTATTCTGTAATTCATTAATTATTTATTCTTTTATTCATTAATTATTTTATTCATTGATTATTCATTACTCTTTTTCACTAACCATTATTAATATTTCCTAATTTCTCCAGTGAAGAACGATCCCTATTTACCAATACTAAAATATCACAAAAAGGGTTTTAAATATGTATATACTTGAATGACGGATTTATTTTAATGCGTATTTTAAGCGCATCAATTTTTGGCGCCGTTGCCGGGGATACCTCGTGCCTCTAGTAATCGAACCGAACAAGGAGAATACTGAAAATTTAGTGAGCCACTCGGAATCCTCTCTATCCCGCCCAGCGATCACTACATATCGTATGTCTGTCACTCGACAAACTCGGAGCTAGAAGAAATCCTCATCTAAGCTCCCTGGAAAAATATCCTCTAGACGCACTCGGCGTCATCCAGAATCTTTTGATTGTTGCTGAATTCCATCTAACTCATCTCCACTGAGATGCCACACCATTACTCGAGTCTTACTCCCAAGACTCGACACAAACCGACAAAGCCTCACTGTCTAATTTGTCGCTGCACTTAGCGAAAATTGAACCAAAACTAGAAAGAATGTTCCTATTAGACTCATCGTACTGAGCAACTGTCGAATCTCCTGCTCATGTCGGAGGAACTTCGCCTCCCTCGTATCTAGATAAGACTAGGGTGAAGATAACGTAAGAATGTTCCTCGAACGTTTCCCAACTCTCGACAGTCTCATCCATGTCCGTCGATAGCAATGTCTACCACTAACCTCGTGTAGACCAATCCAAGAAGAACGCCGCTATCAAAATCATGCACTCAAACAAGCAATCCATTGCCCGTACAATCCGCTCAAAGTATAAGATCCACTGATCGGTCCACCTCGTGATACGATCCACAAGTACCACTTTCCTGGTAACTTGTCCAACCTTCCTAAAATAAGGGTCATCAACGACCTCATCTACTAGAAGTAGCACATCCAACTTGACCAATCATCGGTCACAACTCCGAAAAGTCACCATACTGGGATCCAATCAACCAGTAACTACTATATGAAGATCCCATCCACTCATAACTCTACGGCACCCACCTGTTGAGCCCACAAGAAACTAGGCCCTCCTCAAGATCCAACACTACTAAAACATGGCATACAATGCCAAACAGAACCAATCTGAGGTTCATTCCCACTTAACTTTCCTATTCCTACCCTCATTATCAGGTTGATGATGGGCTGTTGTTGTATAAAGACATCACATCTGACGCATGCGCAACACCACACGAGCAACCCAATGCTCTGATACCAAGCTAATAGGACCCATCCCAATCCCCTTGCATTATCATGGGATGTGTCTTGTTCCCATCTGACACCATGCGTCAGACTAGGTATAAGATCATAACACACTCGGGGTTTCCAGAGTATGCAATGGTTTCTAGAGTACGCAACGTTGTGTGATGTCTTGGTCTCTACTATAGACTACATCCGCGATCAACATGAAGGGTATCAAAAACATTAAAACTGTTAATGGAAAAAAATAAACAGTTGGAAAATAATTTTCGAAATAACATTTATACCCTTCAATTAAAAACATGTATTCATCAAAAATCAAATCGTAGCTCAAATATTTTCTCAAAACCAAATCATATTGCTTTTCAAATCAATAAACAGTGAAAAAATTCATCAAATCATGTAGGGTCTCAGTCATAAACCATATCACGTAGAGACTCCGCCCAAATCCAAATCACGCAGGGTCTCACAGCCCAAATCAAATCTCATAAATCATCTTAATAGGGCCTTTTCTCGAAACATAGCTTTTAAGTACACAGAGACTCACACTCGGAGTCATATGAAAACATGAGCAACTCATCCTCAATATCGAATATTCAACATCCATACGATAGTCAAAATATCAATGCAATGCGTGCGACTCAGGATTTCTACATCTGAGTATACACCTAGGATCTACGACGTCTGAGTGATGGCAATCCCAGGTTCTACGACATTTGGGTAGTGTAAATATCTGACACTCTTAGCTTGAGCCTTCCCTCGGAGCTACTCACCTCCAAGTAGTGTAATCGTGACCCCTCCAAGATCTACGACGTTTGGAGGATACCACTCCGGGATCTACGACGATTGAAAGGACTAATCACATCTTAGAGGATGGTTGTAACGACCTGTCCCTAATTTTAAGGATTAATTATGGATTAATGACTGATTTTAACAGACATTTAGGGCAAAATTATGATTTTACCTCTGAACAAGGGCAAAAAATTGAATTTTTTCCTGGGAGGTTCGATGGCCGAGGGCAAAAGACTGTTACGTGGATTGCGTCGATAAAAATTCGTAGACAAGTGGCACGTCGAAATCGGACGTTCGATGAAAAAGTTACGGTTCACGAAAATTCGAACGAACTATTGCACGTTTTACGAGACGAGGGACTTTTGGCAGCAGGTGGGGTCCATATATTTTGGATAGGCCAACGGATGAGTGACAAGTGTCACCCATCCATTGCCCATCCCAAACATGTTAATGCATATCCCCTCCCCCTTTTCATTCGATCATCGTCCATTTTCCACCAACCCGACCAACCCATTGAAACCAACATGTCAAATCATCTATTCGTTGTAACGAACATTTTGGGACTGGTTTCATGTCGATCAGATATCGTTTCGATATAGTTCGGGACGTCTGAAGGTTTAGGATCGACATTAAAAATAGTCAAAAATTCTGGAAAATTACGGGGCTTTAGTGAGGGGTTATTTTAGTAGTTAGTAACCCTCTAAATTAATTTGGATAGGTTTGGGATCCCTAGTGACGGTAATTGGCCCAGGAAGGGCGTATGGCGCGGCTTCAAATGGCCTGTGAGTGGACTTTCTTTTATGAATCGATGCATGCATAAATGTTTTATAAGTGTTTTAATATTAATTTTGTGATGCCTTGAGTGCATTGTGTGTGTTTACGTATTGGCACGTATTTCGAGGTTTTCGGGTTTTATACGTGCTTATACGTGTTTATGCTTTCGGTTTTAATGAAAGGGTTTTGAAAAGGTAAAACCGGGCATGAGACCCATTTGGTTTTGATTTTGACTCGGGCATGTGGCCCTATTGATGACCTACGAGTCTGAGTCGTGGTCGTGACGGGTGCTATGTGCACGGCGACAGACGACGTGACGCTCCCCTCCGGATTAGGATGTGTTCCCTCTGGAGAGGTCACGATACACATTCTGCTGTCGAGCAGCCACTGGAGGATAAACTTCGGAGTGCTGATGGTATCAGAGAGCGATCGGTGATGGGTACACCATGTTCTAGAGATGGTCGTGGTAGTGAGACGTTCACGACAACATACCAAGATTGAGAGCGGTCCAGGATTGATGGTTGCACGCATCGCTATGATCGGAATCATGATTAACTTTGAGGTTTCAGGCTCGATGCCCCGTTAATTTACGAGTTCGGGCTTGAGTCTCAGTCAATTGTGAAATCGGGCTATAGGTCCTGTTGAGTCATACGTTCAAGCTAAAGGCCCAATTGACTTGTGGTATCGGGCGTGAGTCCCGGTCATGGTTTTCTATACTAGTATGTATATACCCTCTTTATGAGCGTATTAGTCTCCTCCAGACGTCGCTGATCCTGGAGTGTCACAATCCATTGCTTGGGATGAGTGACTCCAAAAGAGAGAAAATTCCAGGAGTGAGAGATATGGTATAGTCTCGGACTGGGTCCGCAGACCGTCCTCCAGACGTCGTAGATCCTAGATTTTGGACGATTCCTCCCAGGCGTCGTAGATCCTGGGGGTAGTAGTGTGCACAATGATAGTTATATCGTGACGGGTTATTGATTGGGCATTGAGATGCCGAGGACGTGTTTTATATATGTTTGTATAAGTTTTCACTGAGATGATTTTGGGCTGAGACCCACATGTGTTGGTTTTGGGACGAGTTGCCATTGATTTGAGTTGGGATGAGGTCCCAACTACTTTTTTTGGGTTTTGGGCCAAGGCCCTGTGTTCTATGTTTAAAAAATGATTTTTGAATGCATGTGTATGTTTTTAGTGAAGGGCATAAAGGTCTTTTTGATGAAATGTTTTTATAAAATATTTGTTTTGTCCATTTATAGCTTTCGTGTTTTGAATGTCCTTCAGGTTGATCACGGATGCGGGCTATAACAGAGACGAGACATCACATTCCTCCTCTGAATCCTGGCGCTCTCTGATAGTCCCGGTTGGGCAAAGGACGGAATTATCCTTGCCCTGACACTTCGTGTCAGACGGGAGCAGGCACGTCCCACGTTAATCTCGCGGGATTTAGGACGGGTCCTGTCAATGGTAGTGTTGAAAACAGTTCACACACATTTGTATATCAAAGTATCTCAATAAGGTCTATGCCCGAAATATAGTTCATAAAAATATGTTCCACAAAACCATCGTAAAAACAGTGTCCAGACTTCTCTCCAAAACATATCAAATCATAATCTTTCTTTCATGTTCACAAAGGACCCACAATTTGAGTCAAAATCATTTCCAACGGGGTCAGAAGCCCGACATATCATTTCGTAAATCCACAATAGGGTCACAAGCCTGAAATCTCATATCATAAATTAGAACTAGGTCACACGCCCGATACATCATTTCCAAATCTAAAAACCATTCCACTATTCAAAACATTGTTCAATTTCACATTTGACTATACTCGAAGCCAAATCATAAATCAATTGTGGGACATATACCCGAAATTCCATTTTCATGCATCTCCGTGAAAACATTCAAACCAGATAAACAAAACATTATTCAAATCACTGAAATCCCAACAATGTAGAAAACTCGGCCTAAGCCAAAGTATCACATAAAACACAAATTTCGACATACGTACAATATAAAATTTTCCACAAAAATGTTCAACATCAACACAAATCATATTCAAATCATATGCAATCAATGCATCTCAAACCATGTCCATAAAACATATCAAACATTTATGCATGCATCACTTTATAAAGCAAATGTCCATTCACTAACTGTCCAAGCTGCGCGCTCACAAACCGCGACGTAAGCCAATCCGAGGTTAATGCAACATCTCCGGAATGTCCGGGCATGTCCAAATCATATCCAAGGGTTACTAAACATCTATACAAGTGTATAACAGAAACCCTAAAAAGTCCCAGTACAGTAAATGTGTCCTGAACACGCTTATCGAGGCTAAAAACCTCCAAATGACCAAACAAACGATCTTCAATCGACCTAAAACCACCACCATTGGATTCAGATTGTTGAAAACTTTCGAGCAAGACCAAATTGACCTCAACATTCGTACCCACATGCCCTCACGCGCCGGTTAAACCCCACAAGTGCCTGGTCAGTGATGACATCATCCCCTGAGGTCATATGCTAACATTAGCCCTAGCTCACGTCACTACTGACGTCAGCCTAACATCTAACAGCCTAACGTTAGCCCTAGCTCACGTCACTACCACGTCACATGATGACATCACCTACTAACATCATCACTGCCACGTGTCACTGAGAACTCTGACACTTCTCTGACAAACTGCCACGTGGCACCACCTTACTAGTTTGCAAGGTCTTACAAGTCTGACGTGGACTACTATGTTAGCTGACATGTCATCTGACAACTCCTAACATATTACCACGTGGCACCACCTCACTGTTCCACGTGGTCTGACATGTCTGATGTGACGCCCCTGAAATTCGAAACACGGAAATTTGGAAAATTTGAGGAAAAGGACGATTTTGCCTCTGGAATTGGGCGAATGGTTGAATTTTTATTTGAGCAGTCAAACGGACTTTGATCGACGACTGTGACGTAGTTCAGGACGTCACGAGTTCAAAGGCAGGTGGCACGCCCGATTTCGACATTCGAGGAAAAAGTTATGACGTGCGGAAGTTTGAGGGTAATTTGGTAAATTGGTCCAAAGGGGCCATTTGTTGACTTTTTGACCGGGACTGTGTTTGGACTTTCCGTAAATACCGTTGGGTAGGTCTCGAGACGCTGAATCCATAAACAGGCGGCATGAGTCAATCGGAGTCCGAACGAAAAAGTTATGGGTCTAGAACCATGAGGGGCATTTTGGTAAATTAGTATGGTAAGGGTAAAATGGTAATTTACCATAACTAAGAGATTAGGACGGTTGTCCTAGCTGATTCAGCTTAATTGGATGAGGGTTTATTGCTGGGTGACATGTGTCACTTGATAAGGGAGATTAGTGGCACTTGGGTGTCTTTGTGTCCACTTAATTAACTTAATTAAACCTGTTGTATACTTAGCACTTGGTTAATACTGGACCAAGAGAAAAACAGAGAACAACAAACAAAACCGCCCACTTTGTGTATTTGAATTCGTCCAAATTGATTGATCATGAAGAATTTAGATTGAACAGAGAGAAAGGAGGGTGGATTGTGCGAGAAAAACCGAAAGAAAACAAAGAGAACTCAAGGGAAACCCATACTGGACATACCCGAAAAACCATGGAAGAACACAAATTTGATTTTGAGTTTGTATACCGTTTCGAGTGAAATAGATTAGTCATTTAGATTTCTGGGTGCTCAACGAGGTGAACCAAATCGATTGGACACGAAATTGGAGGCGAATTGACAGAGAACTGACCCTGTGACGTCCGTGACATTTGGAGGTTGAGTTGGGCTACCTGGAGGATTCGAGATTCCTGACAAGTGTCCGAAATTACGGAAACGCGTGCAGCTCGGGAAGCGAGCGGGTTGGACGGTGTGTGAGTGGACGTTTGTTTTATAAACCATGATGCATGCATAGTTAACTATTTTTCCATGATTGATTACATGAATTGACTTGCAATGATGTCCTGATGATGTGGCATGATTATGTGTGATTTAATGAATATTTTAATCAGTCTTTCAGGCACGTTTTTCAAGGAAATGTGCGAATGGTATTTTGGGCTTGGCCCGGAGTCAAAAAGGTATTCAAATGATGTTTTGACTTATTTGGTGAGTCAATGATGGTTTCTGGATGATTTTAATGTTTCAATATGATTTCACAGATTTACGTATACTTGGTATTTGAGCTTGAAACTCTGTCGGGAATGCTTATGACTTGATTTGAGGTCATGGATATGATTGATATGTATTGTGATATGGATTATGATTGTGATTGTGATTGTGGATACTGGATACTGGATCATGCTGGATGATGCGAGTGCAGTGCCTAAACGTGACTCGGACGTTGCGAGAGTGCAGTTCCCGGGTATGAGACGTCTAGAGGATGCGTGTGCAGTTCCCAGACATGATGGATATGACTCGGATGTTGCGTGCGTGCAGTTTCCGAGGGACTCGGATGTTGCGTGAGTATAGTTCCCGAGGTTGGCCTACGCGTAGTGCCGGTGTGACAGTGTAATGGTTTGTGCACTTGTGAACAGTGCGGTTTGATTGATTGATTGATTGAGTAATTGATTGTGACCTTGTGCATATTAGTGCTTGATGTTGATTGTGATTACTTACTGGTATTGAGTACGAGTTCTGGTCTGTGTGGCCAGGTGACTATGTTATCGTGTGTTTGGCCTAAGAGCCGGGATGTTGACTTGTTATGTTGTTTGGCTGGAAAGCCGATGATTGTCATTCATATGTTTTCCCCTATGCATGCATGGTTTGATAAACTGGAGGGTAAACGATGTGTTTCAAGCGTATTTCAAAAGATATTATTTTTGTCCACTCACACTTTTTCTGTTTTGATGACCCTCCAGGCCGTGGCACAACGTTCGGGGCTGATCTCGAGGCGGAGGCATGAGTAGAAATTAGCGCAGTTATCCCTTGTCTGATAGGTGCTGAAGGATAGTTTCGGGACTTCAGTTGACTTGTCAGACAGGAGCAGGACCGGGCACAGTTATTGAAGTCCAGTTGGGACGGGTCCTTTCAAAGTGGAATCAGAGCATTTGGTTACTGATCTGTTATGCCTCCGAGACGTGAGCCCTGTGCACGGCCTGGCGATGAGTTAGAGAGTCCAGATGTTGAGAGAGCCCAGCGTCTCGGAGCCACTCGATTTACGGGCCAGACCAACCCAGAAGAGGCCTATGAATGGCTTATTCAATTTGAGCGGATTTTCGAAATTATGAGATGTCCACCGGAGGATATGGTTTTATTAGCCACCTTTATGTTGAGTGGAAATGCTTATCGATGGTGGCGTGGATTACAGAGGACTGGTATTACTGCTCATACGTTGACATGGGAGACGTTCCGGGATCGTTTCTTAAATCAGTTCTACCCCCGATCCTTCCAGGATGTTAAAGAAGTTGGGTTCCTGCACTTGAAGCAGGGGAATCTATCAGTAGTCGAGTATGAGCAGAAATTCTTAAACTTGTCAAATTTTGCTCCTCTGTATGTGGCAACTGAGGAAGATAAGTGTTCCCGGTTTGAGCAGGGATTAAGGAATGCAATACGAGGCGCCGTGACGGTAGGTTCGTATTCGACCCTGCGAGAGTTATCCGATACTGCTGCTCGAGTGGAGACGACTTTACCCATTCGAGAGCGAGATAGAAGCTCGGGACGCTACCGAGAGCATCAGGGTACTGGAAGTACGAGTCAAGGAGATAACCCAGATGATACTCGAGGAGGTATGTCACGGCCCCTTCCCTCCGAACAATCGGATAGTGTTTCGATTTCATCGCCATCACGGCGTACACAAATCACTTGCTTTCATTGTGGAGAGCGTGGTCATATTAGGAGAGAATGTCCCTCCCGGGCGGATCAAGGGGCGATCGATCGTCCAGCGGTGGGTCGACACCAAGGACCAATGTCGACAGGTACCAGTAGTGCTAGAACTGGGCGACCAGGTCGTGGTCGGCCTTCGAGTTCACAAACGTAGATCTTGAAAACTGTCATAGCGTGTTGCACGATCTTGGTGTGACGGTAGCTATTGTGATTAGTAGTACATGTTGTTATGTTGTGGTTGCGATGTAAAGTTTTGTACTGTTGAACTGTTTTGTACTGTTATGTGTTATATACTCGTGTTGTAATATTGCATTATGTGTTTTGATTATGTCGGACTTGTATTTGCTTCTGATGGTCGATTTTGATAAGGATATGGTATCATGTGATCTGGTTGTGTTGGACTTGTGTTGGTCCAGATGATTGTTTACGATAATGATGTGGTCTATGGATGGGCATGTTAGGCCCAGGATAGACTTGACCCGAGAATAGCGGGTAATGGGACTCGGAGGGAGTCCAGAATTGGTTTAATGACTCTTGAAAGATCCTGAATAAGATGTGATTCACTTAGGAATGTGTGTTAGATGACCAAATATGCCAGTGGTGGCATCGTACTAGTACATGTGGATCTTGGACTCGAGAAGAGTCGAGACATTGAATTTGGACTCAACATGAGTCAAGAGTTGGTTTAGGACTCGGAATGAGTCATGATGTGCTATGAGGGCTCGGGATGGGCCAGGAAATATAGAAAGTGTGATAATAGTAGTACATAACAAGTGAGGGTTCATGTGGGAACCCGAGGTATCAAACTGGATGTGACTTGAGTCTCCATGGTTGTTGTTGGAAAGGTTGATTGGAATTTCGAGGACGAAATTCCTTAAGGGGGGGGGGGGGGGGGGGAGGTTGTGACGCCCCGGAAATTCGAAACACGGAAATTTGGAAAATTTGAGGAAAAGGACGATTTTGCCCTTGGAATTGGGCGAACGGTTGACTTTTTATTCAAGCGGTCAAACGGACTTTGACCAATGAATGTGACGTAGTTCAGGACGTCACGAGTTCATAGGCAGGTGGCACGCCCAATTTTGACATTCGAGGAAAAAGTTATGACGCACGGAAGTTTGAGGGTAATTTGGTAAATTGGTCCAAAGGGGCCATTTGTTGACTTTTTAACCGGGACTGTGTTTGGACTTTCCGTAAATACCGTTGGGTAGGTCTCAAGACGCTGAATCCATAGACAGGCGACATGCGTCAATCAGAGTCCGAACAAAAAAGTTATGGGTCTAGAACCATGAGGGGCATTTTTGTAAATTAGTATGGTAAGGGTAAAATGGTAATTTACCATAACAAAGTGATTAAGACGGTTGTCCTAGCTGATTCAGCTTAATTGGATGAGGATTTATTGATGGGTGACATGTGTCACTTGATGAGGGAGATTAGTGGCACTTGGGTGTCTTTGTGTCCACTTAATTAACTTAATTAAACCTGTTGTATACTTAGCACTTGGTTAATACTGGACCAAGAGAAAAACAGAGAACAACAAACAAAACCGTCCACCTTGTGTATTTGAATTCGTCCAAATTGATTGATCATGAAGAATTTAGATTGAACAGAGAGAAATGAGGGTGGATTGGGCGAGAAAAACCGAAAGAAACAAAGAGAACTCAAGGGAAACCCATACTGGACATACCCGAAAAACCATGGAAGAACACAAATTTGATTTTGGGTTTGTATACCGTTTCGAGTGAAATAGATTAATCATTTAGATTTTTGAGAGCTCAACGAGGTGAACCAAATCGATTGGACACGAAATTGGAGGCGAATTGACAGAGAACTGACCATGTGACGTCCGCGACATTTGGAGGTTGAGTTCGACTACCTGGAGGATTCGAGATTCTTGACAAGTGTCCGAAATTACGAAAACGCGTGCAGCTCGGGAAGAGAGCGGGTTGGACGGTGTGTGAGTGGACGTTTGTTTTATAAACCATGATGCATGCATAGTTAACTGTTTTTCCATGATTGATTGCATGAATTGACTTGCAATGATGTCCTGATGATGTGGCATGATTATGTGTGATTTAATGAATATTTTAATCGGTCTTTCAGGCAAGTTTTTCGAGGAAATGTACGAATGGTATTTTGGGCTTGGCCCGGAGTCAAAAAGGTATTCAAATGATGTTTTGACTTATTTGGTGAGTCAATGATGGTTTCTGGATGATTTTAATGTTTCAATATGATTTCAAAGATTTACGTATACTTGGTATTTGAGCTTGAAACTCTATCGGGAATGCTTATGACTTGATTTGAGGTCATGGATATGTTTGATATGTGGTGTGATATGGATTACGATTGTGATTGTGATTGTGGATACTGGATACTAGATCATGCTGAATGCTGCGAGTGCAGTGCCTAGACGTGACTCGGACGTTGCGAGAGTGCAGTTCCTGGGTATGAGATGTCTAGAGGATGCGTGTGCAGTTCCCAGACATGATGGATATGACTCGGATGTTGCGTGCATGCAGTTCCCGAGGGATTCGGATGTTGCGTGAGTGCAGTTCCCGAGGTTGGCCTACGCGTAGTGCTGGTGTGACAGTGTAATGGTTTGTGCACTTGTGAACAGTGTGGTTTGATTGATTGATTGATTGAGTAATTGATTGTGACCTTGTGCATAGTATTGCTTGATGTTGATTGTGATTACGTACTGGTATTGAGTACGAGTTCTGGTCTGTGTGGCCAGGTGACAATGTTATCGTGTGTTTGGCCTGAGAGCCGGGATGTTGACTTGTTATGTTGTTTGGCTGGAAAGCCATTGATTGTCATTCATATGTTTTTCCCTATGCATGCATGGTTTGATAAACTAGAGGGTAAATGATGTGTTTCAAACGTATTTCAAATGATATTATTTTTGTCCACTCACACCTTTTCTGTTTTGATGACCCTCCAGGCCGTGGCACAACGTTCGGGGCTGATCTCGAGGCGGAGGCATGAGTGGAAATTAGCGTAGTTATCCCTTGTCTGATAGGTGCTGAAGCATAGTTTCGGGACTTCAGTTGACTTGTCAGACGGGAGCAGGACCGGGCACGGTTATTGAAGTCCAGTTGGGACGGGTCCTGTCATCTGACGTGGCACTGCCACATCAGCTGCTGCCTGGACTTTCACCTAGCCACGCGTCATCTCTGATTAGCCATGTGGACTGACATGTTGACGTGGACTGCCACCTCAATACCATTAACCTCTAGCTGCGTAGACCTGTTTGACTGTAACGGGTCATTGGAGCCGCGACCTTGACCCATCCTTAACTCAGTTGTACAATCACTAAAAACCATCGTTTTTCTCCCATTCTACTCATCCTCTTCCCAGAAGAGGATCTACGACCTCAAAAATAAGACACAGGGCCTAAGATTACCTGGTCGAATTTGATCTTTCATGGGTCACCTGCAACCGTCCTTCCAGGCCTATCCATGGGTTCTCAGTCTTTCGTTCTTATCCCTACAAGCTTGCATGAGCTCAAAAAACATAACTCTGGCATCAAAACTTGACCCAAACAACCGAAAACCAAAATCCAATTTAAACCCACATGGCTTACCATGCTTTCACGGGTTTCCGGCCACCACTACGACACCTTTGCTGTCTTTGCCTCTCCCGCATTCCCAGTCTCTCTCAAGCTAGCACAAATGAGAGGATAATGATGGATGACTAGTTTTGGGGTGGGTTTCGAGTTGGATGAATAATTAAAGAAGGAAATGGGATGATGCATGTATGTAATGTGAGGGCCATTGGGTGAGTGACACTTGTCACTCATCCTATGGTCCCTTCAAAGTTATTTTGGGTCAAATTTCAAAACACCAAAGTCAACCACCTCGTATTTTATGCAACTAAATAATACGTACAATCGTTCTTGACCTGTAACTTTTCCGTATGATGTCCGATCTCGACGTGCCGCATGTCTACGGTTTTGTAACGTCTCGATCTATGTAATAGACCTCAGTCCACATGCAATTGACCTCTCAGGTCAAAAGTCAAAATTTTCACCCTTCCTAGTGGTAAAATCATCATTTTTTGCTCGATCTTCCGATAATCATTGATTAATCCTTAATTAAAAATCGTTAATTACGAAATTCGAGGTGTGTCGTTTCAAGAGGTCGAGAGAGAAATAAGATAAGGATTTCCTCAATATTATTTCAAAACAAACTACAAACGAAACAGTCGCAAAGAAAGGATCCCTTAGAATTCTATCTTTTAAATGCTTGCGATTATTGGGAAGAAACAAAAAAAATGTCAGCCAGCCAAAAGAATAAATCACTAGGTAGCCAACATGATCTTGGGGGGCTGAAAAACCATTTCATGTGGATAAAAAAATCCCTAACAAGGAACACCATCAACCAAGAATAAAACTAAAGTATATTGTAACGACCCGTCCCGGGATTCAGGATTAGATTAGTTGTTAATGATAGATTAGTAAAGTTAATCGGTGATTAGTTGGAGGCATTTGGACGGACGGTGCAAAATGACGATTTTTTCCCTGGAATGGGTAAAAATGTTGACTTTTCTTTCGGTCAGTTAAAGAGATTTTGACCGATGATCGTGACGTAGTTCGGGACGTCACGAGTTCATAGACAGGTGGGACGTCCGATTCCGACATTCGAGGGAAAAGTCGGGACGTTTGGTAATTGAAGGGTATTTTGGTAATTTTGATGAAATAGGGATAAACGGTTAACTTTTTCAAAGTCAAATCACTTTCACGAATTTCTAGGACCGTTAGGTAGGTCTCGAATCCCTGATTCCAAAGACAGGTGGCAGGGGTGATTTGGAGTTCGGGAGATAGAGTTATGGGCCTAGGAACGCGAGGGGTAAAACGGTAATTGTGAAGGTTGGGGCGATTTGGTCAATTTTCACATGGGGATCTGAGCCAGTGCATTTGTGACACTTGGCTGTTCTTGGGATTGGTGCCCACTGGATGTGGGACACATGTCCCTTCTCTGGAGGGTGGTAGAACCCTGTAAAGCCGCCTTTGTTCAAATTAAATGAAGGGTGATTTTGTTTGGTTGCACGGGTTTAGGGAGGAAACAGAATGAGAAATCAGAGGTTGAACGTCCATTCTTACACCAACATGAATACTTCTCGTCCCTAAGGTTTGTTGGATGGTGTTTGGACAGTGGAAGTCCCGGTGGAGCACGACAGTTAAGGGGTGTTGAAACCGTGAGGTTTGTTGGAAATTCGAAAATTGATAACCTTTGAGTTCCTGGATGTTGATCGATTCTAAGGGATGGAACATGTTACTGGAGGCCTAGGAAATCAAATGGCCTGGTTCGAGGCTGAAAAGGGGGTGGTAAGTTACTCTTGCCATTAGTTGTCTGAGTTTAGCCAAAAATGGCAACTTACGAGTTGACGGCCAGTAACCTCATTGGTTGATCAGGTAAGTTTTGGGACGTTAAGACAAGGGTGTTGAGCTTGAAAAAAAAAAGAGGAATGGTGGACGGGAAGCACGAGAATAGGGAGCAGGAAGTCGATGGTTTTTACTCGATCAAGGAGGTACATCCCAAACTGTAAATTTATGATTTTCCTATAGGAAACAATTAGATATAGAAGGACGAAATAACTGGAAGAAAAAGGATTCAAATCGGACTTGAATTAAACCCTGAACCATGACCGCCAGTTCGGTCGAACTGGGCCGGTCCAAACCGGTTCAGACCGGGTTTGACGTAAGGAAGAAGACGATGAACAGTGGGCGCGTGGGACTCCTTTTGGGGAAGTTTTCAACACGACTTTTAAAGTATTTGATGTGACGAACATTTTAAGACTGGTTTCGAGAAGATCGGACATCGTCTCGATATGTTTCGGGATGTCCGAAGGTTTAAAACCTCGGTTAAAAATAGTTAAAAATACCGAAAAATTATGGGGTTTTAGTATGACCTTTGTGAAGTAGTTAGTGACCTTAGTATGGGATTTGGACAGGTTCGGGAAAGCCGAGGATAGCGGAATGGTAGGGAACGGCGTAAGTGCGCGCGTATCGAGGCGACATCGGAGTGGTCTGTGAGTGGACTTTTCTTTCAACTTATGATGCATGCATATATGTTTTTAAATGTTTTCTATTTTTGATTATATGATTTGATTTATGATCTTGATGGTTTATGGTTTTGCACGATTTTCGAGGCATTTACGGAATTTCACGTTTTATAAGATTTCGAACAATCTTGTGATTTGATGACGGTTTTAATGATTTGATTTTTGGATTAGAAACATGATTTGATTTCAATGCTTTGAAATGGATTTCCAAAAAGTGATTTCGGGCTTGGAGCTCTGTTCATGGGATTTCGGTTTTGAAACTGGAGTTCAGAAACGCTATTTTGGATTTGGTTTTGAGACTTCAAAGGAAATTCTGGATTTGGTTTCGGGACAGTGGTTCCAGATGCCGGCTTATGGAATCATTTTTGCGAATTCGGAGATAGATTTTCTGTGGTTTTCACTGTTGCTTGAAAAACGGTTTTGGGTTTAAAGACCCGGAAAAGAAAAGAAAAACCCGCTGGATCTGGTTTTGAGTTTAAAGTCTCGGGTTGATTGACGGGGGGGAGGGCCCTGGATTGAGATGTTTTGAGTTTAAAGACTCGGTATATGTTTTTCGTTTATAGACTTGGTGATTGTGATATCCCCCGAGGCCTGTGATTGTGTTTTCAGTTTAAAGACATGTTGATATCCCGGGAAGGCCTAGTTATTGCACATGGTTTTTAGTTTAAAGACTCGGCCGCACTTGAGATCCAGTAAACTTGTATGATTGATGTTTTTCACTGGTTTTCCGATGTTTTGGGCAGTGGCCCGGAGGAATTGGATTTGTTGAGTTTTGGGACTTAGTTCCCGTATTTGGGATTGCTTTGTGATTTGAGGCTGACGCCTGGATTTGAATAACGATTTTGATTCGGGTTTCCGATAATGGTTTTCATTGATGGTTTTGATATGAATGGTTTCATAACATGAATTGATATGCATGCATTAGATTGTGCGTGGAGGGTAAAAATGTACTTGTTGTATGAACTGTTTTTAAACTTACACTTTAGTTTTTGTCCACTCACAGTCTTTTCATGTTTTCGATACCCTCTAGGTTGTTGCGGTGCGAGCTGTTGGTCGAGAGAGACGGAGACATCACACCCGCAATCCACAGTAGTTCAGAACACTCTAGGAAGTCCGGACACTTTTGGGATGGTTGGATCGAGAATCCCTTGTCCGACTTACGTGTCACATGGAGGCTGAACGACAGTTTAGCCTTCGTGTCATGCGTAAGTTAAACGGGAGCAAGATTTAGCCCTTAATCCCGGGGGATTAGGGGTGGGTCCTGTCATATATGGTTGGCAAGAACAGCAAGCCAAACAAGGAACTAGGATGGACTGCTATGTGCAAGAACAAAAAATAGTACAAATCCTACAAAATATCTCTGACGAGCTTGGGGACAACCATACCGCTAACCAATAGGAAATTAATGTGTCCTTTTGAGGAAAACTAGAGAGAGAATAAAAATGTGGTTAGCATACCAAAAACCATATCCCTCCCAAGCTTTACATCTGAAACTTTTGTAGTATCAAGAAGGCATATCATGTATGGCAACTTTACTAAAGAAAAGCAAGCAATCCAAAGATCTTCACATCCTGAGGAAGGGAAAACATCTCGACCAAGACACCTAGGAATGGACGGTCATTGAATGACTGAAGAAGAGTTACTAGAGTTCGAGAAGGACTACTGAAGGTCATAGACATCGAAGGGTTACTTAATGAGGAGCAACAAAAGGTTCGCAATAAGGATAACCTAGTGGTGGTTTTTCGAAAGCATTTGGCGACCGTATACCACCAGGTGAACCAATGAAAGGCAGTGTGATTACCTACAAACCATCTCTATCAACCATGGGGAGAGCTAGGGTTTCATTTCCGAACCCACATGCTTCAATAAGAAGATGATCTTCTCAACCCTACCAAGAAGATGACATGTCACACCCATCTTCATCACTACCAACCTTGAAAGGATCCTGATCAACAAAGTCATGATCGTTGGAGGAGTTTCCATCAATGTCCTGCCAACTAGAATGCTGAAATGGTTTAGTAGGGGGCTTTAGGACTGTTTAAAGAAAACAGCACTAATGCCCATCATCACCGGGACCTTTATTAAGACTCTTAAGGTTTTACCCTTGGAGATCACAGTTGAGTTCAAGAGATTAATTCTCAATTTCGTTGTGATTAATAGCATAGCCAGCTACAATGCCCTAATGGGAAGGGATTGGATTAACAAATATGAAACCCCAATGAAACTGCCTTCGAATGAGGTTTTTGGGAAGTCATCTAGGCATATATAAATCCATTCAATCCTATACCTGTATCTGAGGCAAGCTTTCATGATCCTGATCTGGGGAGCATCATGCTAACTAGTGAAGATGAAAACAACCGCCCTACATAGGTGACGACTCACAAGATGTTGAACCCAGGGCTCCCAAAGTCTAAAAATTGGGGGCACCTATCTTAACATGGGGAATTTATGATGAATAGTGCACCCTAAGGAGAGACAAGTCAGACAAGGGTCATCAAGTCTAAGTAGGAGCGATTGCTAGTACACTATTGAGAGTAGGAGACTGTACGATCTCCCGAATCAGACGGAGAAAGTAAGCACTTTGGAATCTCTTAGGAGAAAGAACCAAAAGAATCAGCTGTAGTATGAAAGAATTAATCAGGGATAATGGTTTGACAGATGAGAAAGACGACATCTCACCAGAATTAATCAAATTCTGGTCTAATAAGGTAGACAAACCTCATCTTGTAATCTAGGACCCCCTAGACGAAGTTAAATTGGGGACTAACGATGATCCTCAACAATCCTATATTAGTGGGATTTTTGAATGACCAAAGAAAGAATAGGTGGTCGCGCTCTTAGAAAAATTAAACACTGCTTTAAATGGCATTATACAAAGGGGCTAAGATCATACCGACATCTTGATGAACACAGATTACCCAAAAAGGAGGGTTACAAGCCTATGTGTCATGAAATGAGGAAGATGTCTATCGAGGCCAAGCTCAAAGTAAAGGATGAGATCAGCAAGCTCCTAAAAGCTAGGGATGGTAAAAAATAACCATCAGCAAGGACGAGATCAGCAAGCTCCTCAAAGCTTGGGATGGGCAAAAAATACCCATCAACTTGGGTACCCATAGGTATTATCAATATGGAAAAAAAATAGGAGCGGGTAAAATGTAACGACCCGACCCGTAATAACGACATTATCGGAAATTTATCAAGGATTTTAAAGATTATCCGAGGTGAAATTACAATTTTACCCTTAGGCGAAAGAAATGTTAACTTTTGAACTAGGAGGTTTTTTGCACATTTAGGTAGGCCCGTTACTTAGATCGCAGAATTTTGTTTCTGTAGATAGGTAACACGTTGAATTTGGACGTCGTGAGGTTATTTTATGGGTCAAGGATGAATTTAGAAGTTTTTATAGTTGCATATTTTTTGAGACAGATTAGTTATATGGGTTTTTTTTGTTGGGTTGTGTCTCACAAATATCTTGTGATGGAAGGGTTGGATGGGTGACAAGTTTCATAATCCATTGATTTGAGGAGTTAGCCCTTATCCATTAATCCTTAAGGGATTTCGAGATAAACAAACCCTCAGATTATCATCTAATCTTGTTCTAGTTTGAGGGAAACAAAGAGTGAGAGACGGTGGAAGGAGGAGAAGCCATAGAGGCTAGCTAGAACCAAAGAACCCAGGTAAATAGTCGTGAACCCATATGCTTGAAATTCGGATTTTGGAATTGGACATTTGGAACTCTAAACTAAGGCCATGATCGTGTTCTCTAAGGTTGTGCGAGTCCACATGGAAAAAATGGATGGTTTTAGATGCATGGAGGAGCATAAGTGGGACCTCGGAGTATTAGCTGTGAGGAGTCGCGCTTGGCCATGGGATTTAAGGTAAGGTTTTACAGTTTTGAGGTCGTACGATTTTCCGTGGGTTGATTTCAAGTAGGATGGTGGCTTTAGGTTGTTAGATGTAAAATGAAGAAGATTGAGTCAGGGTTCACACTCGGGGCGAACAACCCGTTATAGTCTCGTGGGTTAAGCCGCGAGAGGTAGGAGATGATGGCGTGGACTCCCATGTTGTCATGTCTAAGCCATGTGGGTGTTAGGAGCCACGTGGCGATGCCACGACCCGGGCCATGTAACACAATATTGTCTGCTTTGGGCCCTGCCCTCACGGTTTTGTTTTTGGGAGTTCACGTGCTATTTCCCAGTAGGTCACCCATCCTAGGATTGGACTAGCCTCAACTTGGTTATCTTTGGAGTTCCCAAGGAATCCAAAGCCAGTGAGCTCCCAAAAGGCCTTGTGTTATATAGATACGTGCCCACACATATAAGGCACTTCACATTTCCCTCCCTGAGGGATGTGGTACTGTTCACCGATCTTGCCTTTCCAAGCTCACTGGTCTTGCTCACCGTTCTTGTTTCTCAAGATCACGGGTCTTGCTCACCGTTCTTGCTTCCAAGACACGGGTCCTACAATCAACCCCCCTTGGGGCCCAGCCTCTTTGCTCTCACACTTCCAGTTGGGGCCCGGCTCTGATACCATTCTTTTATGACCCGGCCCATCTAACATAATATTTTCAGCTTTGGGCCCAGCCCTCACGGTTTTGTTTTTGGGAGCTCACGTGCAACTTCCTAGTAAGTCACCCATCTTGGGATTGCATCAACCTCAACTCGCTTATCTTTCGAGTTCCCAAGGAATCCAAAGCCAGTGAGCTCCCAAAAGGCCTTGTGTTAGATAGATACGTGGCCACACATATAAGGTACTTCACCTTTCCCTCCCCGAGCGATGTGGGATTGTTCATCGATCTTACCTTTCCAAGCTCACGGATCTTGCTCGCCATTCTTGCTTCCAAGACATGGGTCTTACATGCAAGGTGTTAGAGCCTGTCAGTAGTCCACGTGGGAGGGTGACGTCAGCAGTTGACACGTTGCAGGTGTCGGGTGGTGCCAAGTGGAAAATGTTAGTGTGTGCCATGTGGCAAACCTGTTAGATTGTGTTAGGTGACACGTCAGTAGCGCTGACATCAACATGTGATGTCAGAAACTGAAGTCATCAGCGTTGACCAAGCGCGTGAGAAATTAGACTAGTAAATAGGCCCAAATTTCAAGGTGAAATTGGTCTTGCTCAAAAGGTTTTGGCATTGTGAATTCAATGGTGGTGGTTTTAGGTTGATCAAAGGTCCTTCGGTTGGTGTTTTGAAGGTTTTTCTCCTCGAGAATCTTGTTCAGGATGTGTTTTTGATTCCGAGGTTTGTGGGAATTTCATGTAAAGACTTATATGGATTGTTATTAACCCGTGGGTGCGACTTGGACATGCTAGGATGTCCCAGAGGCTTCATGATTATACGTTTTTACTAGTTTTACGATAGTTTTGAAATGATTATGGATATGGTTATGATTGCGGGATAAATGGTTGGTTATGAATGTATTCATGGTTATGATTACATAATATTAATTTTACGGTAGCTTTTGGATAACCGAATTTTGGACAGGTGCTGGGAGGTAAACTGTGTTAGGCTGGTGCATAGATTAAAATTTATTTTGATTTTGATACTATTTTTTTCTGGATTGGTCAGCCTCAGGCGATTGGATGGCCATTCTAGAGTTGGACTTTGACGATTTCTTAGGGATCGACTCGGACGTGGTCTAAGTTGGACTCAATACGTGCCGACAAAGTTGGACTCTGTGGATCCGTGATTGTCTACCAGTAGTACATATGGAATGCTCGTTAAACTAGTGAGATGGTTGGACCAGTGGGATCAGGTTTGACTTTTATTACTTATGATGTGTTCAATGGTTTTCAAAATGGCTTAGAGCTGGTGATTTTAGGGAATTGTGGGCCAGGGGGCAATTATGTGTTCCATGTAATTTGGGTTAGATCCATGGTTTATATTTATTACGGTTTATAAACAAATAATGGTTTGTTTGATTATGCATGGATGTTTTTATAAAATGGATGGTTTAATTCTTGATTTCGTAAAATAGTTCTCCACAACTTTACTTTTGTCCACTAATATTTTTGTTGGTTTTGGTGCCCTCCAAGTTGATCGAGGATGCGAGCTGTATGAAGGCTGAGAAATCACATGGATTTGCATACTCTAGATATCATGAGTAGGATGAAGTTTTATCCCTTTTCTAACACAGGCTAAGTATGTTTATTTACTTTTGAGGGTACATTGGGCATTTTAAAATGATGTGTCAGACGGGTGCAGGTCCTCTCATGTGGACCAAGGAGTATTATGAGGAGGGTCTTGTCAATTTGGTATCAAACACAAGGTTACTTTCTACGGGATCGTACACTAGGTGTGCATGATAGTTTCGCTTCGAACGTGATGCCTCCACGACGACAGCCTTATCATCATCTTGATATCGAGGATAAGGGTTGGTTTGGTTAGTCATTGGATGTTGTGTTTCAATGGGGTTGGACCCTAAAATTAAAAAACAACCAAAGATGATCCTTAGCATAAGCGATAAGCTAATAAGACCTTTTTTCCTTTTCCTCAATAACTAACGAAAATCCTATCCAGCGGTACAGAGCAGTTGAGTTGATTGGTGGATCGAATAACGGGGTGGCTGATTAGTGGATTTAACGCTTTAAGCGGACCTTTCAGGAAATGGGTTGCTCTCCTGAGTATATGGTTCAGGTATCGGTGTTCTTCCTTGACGGGTCTGCACAGGTTTGGAGGTAGACATCGCTATCTACATGTTTGGATGTGACTACCAAGACTTTGGCGACGTTCAAGGAACCTTTCTTGCATCACTTTCGCCCCATAGTTTTTTTGGGAGCCGGAGTTCCCATGTCTAGAGTAAGGGGATATGACTGTGGCTTAGTGTGAGCAGATGTTTTGGATTTGACTAGTTCGCACAGGTTGCGGTGGCGACTGAGGCAATGAGGATTCGTCGGTTTAAGTCAGGTCTTCAGAATGAGATTCGAGCGATGGTCTTGACTGGAGGATTCACCACGCTTCAGACTCTGTCGGATGTGGCATCTCAGGTGGAGATGAGCTTATTAGAATCCCAGCAGCAACTAGGGGGTTATGGGCGATGTTAAGGGCTTTAAGAGGATTCGTTTACCCATGGAGCTTCCAAGAGGGGTACATCTATCTCTATTCTTCAAGTTTTAGTCGTACGGGTCGTGGTGGTTGACGATTGAGAAAAAGAGGATCCTGGATGTGGGGGGTCGGTTAAGATTCTAGTCATCTTCCCAATCGAATGGGACTTCTTGACAGGACCCATCCCGATCCCACGGGGATCACAAGGGGTCGTGCCTTGCTCCCGTCTGACACCCAAAATAACATACCGGTTTTAACCTCAAACGTTCAAATGCATAAATAACCAAATTTAAGTTTTACATCAAATCCGAAATAAACAGATGTCAGACAAGGGATGAAATCCAAAATTACAAGTTGCGAGCACGATTCTAAAATAAACATGCGGGTAAACCACCCAACAGGGGTTCAGGTACGCAGAAGTAGATCTATGCCTCAGCCTCAGGATCCTCCCCTACCTCAGTAGCACCGCCTGGAGGGTTACCAAAACAATATGGGTGAGTGGGCCGAAACTCAAGTTTATAAAACCGTTTAATAAGTAAAACATATAATTTAACCCTCCGTTTTCCAAACATGCATGGATCAGAATTTAAAACCATAAACCATATAATATGAATCATAAGGCATGTAATAAAATCATAAGATAATTTTAGCCACTGCACTATACGCTCCAATCCTGACATCCCAGATGTCTGACGTCCCTGACGTCCAATAAGGTCACAGTCTCAAGGCTACGCGTGCCACTCGGGGTCTCAATCCCGAATCCAATCCCCGAACCCTGTCCGGGTACGGCATCTCAAATGCCTAGCGTCCTAGACGCTCGACGTCCCTGACGTCAAATAAACAATCCTGCTCCTGAGTCATTTTACGGTCTGGTTCCTCCGTAGAATGACCCCTCGCAGGCAATGCGCCATGACCACTACGGGGTACCACATCCGGAGGAGACAGTATCACAAGAATGGATCTATACAATGCAGTACCAAATACATTTTATTGATATCCACATGCAAAACATATAGACGTAGATAAAATCCAAACCAATCTTTAAGTTTCATCAAACGGGTCTCAAACCCAAATACCATGAAACGTGCCATAACCATAATTTCAATATCATCAAAACCGTTTCATGATTCCAGCATGTGAATATGTAAGTAAGTCAGAAAACATTTAAGCATGCAAGGGTTTAATGAAATCGGGCCCACTCACAGTACGATCCCGCGGTGAACCTGCGCGTACGAACTTGTACCGGGATTATCGTACAATTCCTATCAGTCCAAATCACACGTAAGGGTCACAACAAGTCTTAAACATTTATCCAAAAAGTCCGAAACAGAAACCGGCTCGGGGAAACCGTCAACACGTTTCCCGAGACAACCGGCCCTAAACTGACCCTCCTAACTATCTCAGATCAACATGGTTAATTCATAAAAAATGTTCAGAATGATGAGAGCAACAAAAGTCATGTTGATCGTGATCAGAGAGAAGGTCCAACGCGCCCTCACGCGCTGCCCAAAGTGACTGCGCGTGAAAGTCACGCGCCTGACATTGTAGCTACAGTGTCACCACCTTCACCCGTTTTTCTGTAATACGGGCCTGCCACCCGCGGCTTGACCCGGTTAATTAACCCTCAATTTCCACTCGATTTTACTCGTATTTGCTCCTAACATGTTCATTAACTATCCAATTTAGGTTCTGAGACATTAATCAGCCTCGACAAGTCCCCAATCGACCAATCGACCCATCGACCCGTGATCAACCAAACGGGTCAATCACCAGAACTTCCTGGTTTCTAACTCAATCTCCAATTAACTTCACAGGAATCATAATAGGATCAAAACGAACTAAAACACACAATCAAATGGACCAACACTCACCTGGAAGTAGTCGTCCTAACCTCTGAAATTTCTCTAAACACGGCAGTCACAGTCCCAGCTCACCCGTGGCTGGCTGCTTTTGATTTTGATATGGATGTGTTCTAAACACTCCCAGAAAGCTCACTCAGTGTTTAGATTGGTCCAACAGACCGTATAAATTGAAATCCAAAATTCCCTCCAATTTTCCCCGAAATGGCTTCTCTCTGGTTCCTCACCTATTCTCAGTTCTTTCAACGGCAGAGTGAAGCTCACTCAATTCCTATTCAGTTTTAAATAATTTTAAGCCATCCCAGAGGCTCGTGGAAGCCTTACTGTCCACAGAAATTTGTCCCCCGAAAGCTTTTAATCTTCAATTATCAAATGACCGTGCTGGGTGGATGAATCAGACCACGTTTGATGCTTCCAAAAGTTATAAACAATCCATACTTTCCAGCACACCCTTGAATAATCAATTGGGCACTCAGAACCACCGCACATGGTGGTGCCGCCCATGTTCCCCCGCGGTTGCTACAGTAACCAGGGGTAAAATGACCAAAATGCCCCTGGTTCAATAATTACCAAAATGCCCTTCACTTTTCAGACATGTAACTCCGCCATCCGACGTCCGATTTCAGCGTGCCGCCTGTCCACGGACTCAAGGCGTCGAGACCCACCTAACGGTCCTTGAGTCGTGTGAAAATTAGTTGCCAAACGAAAAGTCAACATTTTCGCCCCTATCATCCAAATTACGGTAACGCCCCTGAACTTCCGATAGTCATAACATTTTCTCTGATCGTCCGAAATGGACGTGGCACCCGTCTATGGACTCGTGACGTCCCGAAATTTCAAAGAAATAAATAAGGAAATTGTTCTCGCATTTGAGCCTCGGGCTCCCATGTGGCTTCTTCCACATTCTGGTTTCTCCAGAGAATCTTCACGAGAGGGATAGTCTTCCGACGTAGTAGCTTGTCCTTCCGATCCAAAATTTGTACTGGTTGTTCCTCAAAGCTCAAATCCTCTCGGAGTTCGATAGGTTGTTCCTCCAGTACATGAGTAACATCATGCACGTACTTCCGTAGCATCGATATGTGGAAAACATCGTGAACTCTAGAAAGTTCTGGAGGTAGTGCCAATCTGTATGCAACTCGGCCAATCCTCTCCACGATCTCATATGGTCCGATAAAACGCGGACTCAGTTTCCCCCGTCGACCAAAACGGATAATCCCTTTCCACGGAGATAACTTCAGGAAGATAAAATCTCCCACTTCAAATTCCAAGTCTCAAATCCGTCGATCGGCATAACTCTTCTGGCGATCCTGTGCCGCCTTCAATCTTTCCTTGATAACACGAACAGTTTCCAGGGTTAAGTCCATCAATTCTGGCCCTACAGCCGCTCGTTCCCCTATCTCCATCCAGCAGATAGGTGTCCTGCACTGTCGACCATACAGTGCCTCATAGGGTGCCATCCCGATACTTGCCTGATAGCTGTTGTTGTAAGAGAATTCCATCAATGGAAAATGAGTATCCCATGAATCCTGAAACTGTAGTACACAAGACCTCATCATGTTCTCCAGGGTCTGAATGGTCCTTTCAGACTATCCATCGGTCTGTGGATGGAAAGCAGTACTGAAACGTAGGGTTGTTCCCAAAGTAGTTTGTAAACTCCACCAGAACTTGGAATTGAAACGCGGATCACGATCGGACACGATCGATTCCGGCGTACCATGCAATCGTATGATTTCTTTCACGAACAATTGAGCCAGTCGGTTAGGTTTATAAGTCTCCTGAACTAGCAGAAAATGGGCTGACTTGGTTAATCGGTCCACGATCACCCACACTCCGTCAACTCCACTCTGAGTCCTTGGTAACTTAAATACGAAGTCCATGGTGATGTGATCCCACTTCCACTCGGGAATCGGAAGTGGATGAATATCCCCATAAGGTCTCTGCCACTCCGCCTTAACCTGCTGACAGGTTAAGCATCTGCTCACGAACTCTGCAATATCTTTCTTCATTCCTGGCCACCAATAATGGCTCCGGAGAGTACGGTACATCTTTGTACCTCCCGGATGCATAGCATAAGCCGAACTATGGGTCTCCTCCAGAATCTCAGCCCGTAACTCTGGCACTGCAGGTACACACAAACGGCCCAACTTCACAAGTGCTTCATCATCCCGGATGGTAAAATCCCGTCTCCCATTAGCATCGACCTCAATCCTGTAAATACAAAGTATCGGATCCTGAAGTTGTGCTTCAATGATCCGATCAATCAGCACTGGTCATACATGAAAGCTGGCCAACAAAGCTCCATACTCATATGTATCCAAAATAACTCCCGCCTTCCGGAGTTCCACCAGCAAAGGAAGATACACCATCCCCAGGTGTGCAACAGATCCTGCTGACTTCTTGCTGAGTGCATCTGCCACCACATTGGCCTTACCCGGATGGTACTCAATTGTACAGTCATGATCCTTCAGCAGCTCAAACCATCTCCGTTGTCTCATGTTAAGCTTCTTCTGAGTGAATAGGTACTTTAGGCTCTGTTGGTCGGTGTATATCCGGCACGCGGCGCCGAATAGGTAATGTCTCTAGATTTTTAGGGCATAAACCACCGCAACCAACTCCAAATCATGGGTAGGGTAGTTCAACTCATGAGTTTTTAGCTGCCGGAATGCGTAGGCGATAACCTTGCCAGTCTGCATCAACACGCAGCCCAAACCTTGTAGTGATGCGTCACTAAAGACCACGAACTCTCCACTGTCATCCGGCAATGCAAGGACAGGTGCAGTGGTCAATCGATCCTTCAACTCTTGAAAACTCCGATCACACTGCTCGTCCCAAATGAACTTCACTCCCTTCCGAGTCAATCGAGTTAATGGTGCAGCAATTTTGGAGAAACCGTCCACGAATCTTCGGTAGTAACCTGCTAGCCCGACAAACCTCCGCACTTCCGTTACTGTTGTCGGTCTAGCCCAGTTGCTCACGTGTCCCAGAAAACCAATACTGCTCAGCCAAAACTGACACTTACTCAGCTTGGCGTACAACTGTTCTTGTCTCAGCTTCTCCAATACCAACCGTAGATGTTCCTCATGTGCTCGGGCACTCCTTGAGTACACCAAGATATCATCGAGGAACACAATCACGAATTTATCCAAGTAGGGTCGGAAGACCCGGTTCATCAGATCCATGAATGCTGCTGGAGCATTCGTCAAGCCGAAAGGCATCACTAGGAACTCGTAGTGTCCATAACGGGTTCGAAAAGCAGTTTTCGGAATATCCTCCTCCGAAATCCTCAATTGGTGATACCCAGACCGCAAATCAATCTTCGAGAAGCACTGTGCTCCCCGCAACTGGTCAAAAAGTTCATCGATCTTGGGTAGAGGATACTGGTTCCTCAGTGTCACCATGTTGAGTTGTCGATAGTCAATGCACAAACGGAGACTCCCCTCATTCCTCTTTACGAACAACACCGGTGCTCCCCACGGTGAAGTACTCAATCAGACGTATCCCAAATCCACCACCTCCTGCAATTGAGTTTTGAGTTCTCGTAACTCGGCTGGAGCCATCTGGTATGGTGCCTGGGATATAGGTCGGGTACCAGGGAGTAGTTCAATCGTAAACTCGATCTCCCGCGATGGCGGTAATCCAGGTAAGTCTTCCGGGAACACATCCGGAAACTCACGTACCACTGGTATCTCGTCGATACCTGGAGTATCAACCTGCTCCGACATGACATGCGCCAGATAACCCTAGCATCCCTTCCGTAGAAGTTTGGTAGCAGTAAGTGAAGAAATCACTTTAGGAGGCGAACCGTCACGCTCCCCCTGAAAGATAACCTCCGGCAAACTTGGACTTCGCAGAATCACTTGCCTACTACAGCAATTGATGAGCGACCCATGCTCCGATAGCCAATCCATCCCCAAGATTACATCGAAGTCGTGGATATCCAGAATGATTAAGTCCGCTGGTAAATCCACATCCTCAATTCTCACCGGGCACCTCCGAATCACCTGATTCACAAGGTACACGATGCCCATCGGGGTGCCAACAACCATCTCACAATCTAAGGCTGATACCACACAATCAAGCATACTAGCACAACTCTTCGAAATAAAAGAATGTGTAGCCCCCACATCCATCAATACATGTACAAGAAAGTTTGTGATATGTAGTGTACCTGTAACCACACCTGGGGCGGTCCTCGCCTGCTGTTGGGTCATTGCAAACACCTGAGCCCTAGGCCCTCCATTCAGTCCGCGCCCGCGCGCGCCACGCCCAGCACCACGGTCACCTCCTTGACCTCGACCTCCGTTAGTGTGGGAAGCCGTGCTCTGCACCACACTAGAGCCCCCAGTGTCGTTGTTCTTGGACAACAGCGAGCAATCACAGGCATAGTGGCCCTCTTCTCCGCAAGCAAAACAGTTTGCTGGCCTCGGCCTGTCCGAATGCCCACAAGAAGCACCGCTCCAAGATGATCGCTGCCCAGAGTTGTATCCTGATCCTCTGCCCTAAGATCCCCCACGTCGACCTGACCAGCCACGACCTTTAAAGGATGAGGGTGCTCCCCTGTAGCCTCTTCCCTTATTGTTCTTCTGGACCGTTGGCCCACAGTGTGGGCGATCCTGACTTCGCCCCTCGCCCGTAGGCTGTCGTGTCTGGTGTGCCGCCAGACTGGCCTCGACACGCACCGCAGCGTCGACCATATCTCTCAGAGACGCATGTGTAGCAGCAGTCACACTTGCCCGGATCTCCCCTCGAAGTCCAAGCTCAAACCTTTGGCATTTGTCCTCCTCCGTGCTCACGAATGATACAGCGAACCGGGATAGTTTCCCAAAAGTCTGCTCGTAGTCCACAACGGACATGTCCCCCTGCTCCAGCCGCAGGAACTCTGCCTCCCGTGCCGCGCGAAACGATCGCGAGTAGAACTAGTCCAGAAATCGGGAACGGAAAATCTCCCAAGTAGTGGTATGGACAGACCATCCAGACATTTCGAGGCCATGCCACCACTGGTAGGCTCCTCCTTCCAGTAAGAAGGCCGCCAAGGTCACCCGTTCGCCCGGAGGGCAGTGCATCACCGTGAAGATCCTTTCCCACTTGGTGATCCAATCATGAGCATCTTCGGGGTTTGATCCCTCGTTGAAAGGAGTGGCTCCCAGACGCTGAGCCCGGTCAATGCTTGCGCATTCTATTTCCCTTTCCAGATCCTCGTTAGTTCGTGTATGAGGAATCCTCCTTGGAGGCATAACCAACTGTCAAGAGGGATAGATCAGTTAAAATTATCCTTAAACTCGAAAAGTAACTAGTACTAATCGCTAGTCTAGCATGCTGACCACAACCTAGTGCTCTGATACCAAGCTGACAGGACCCATCCCGATCCCACGGGGACCACAAGGGGACGTGCCCTGCTCCCGTCTGACACCAAAAATAACATACCAATTTTAACCTCAAACGTTCAAATGCATAAATAACCAAATTAAAGTTTTACATCAAATCCGAAATAAACAGATGTCAGACAAGGGATGAAATCCAAAATTACAAGTTGCGAGCACGACTCTAAAATAAACCTGTGGGTAAACCACCCAACAGGGGTTCAGGTACGCAGAAGTAGATCTATGCCTCAGCCTCATGATCCTCCTCTACCTCAGTAGCATCGCCTGCAGGGGTTACCAAAACAATAAGGGTGAGTGGGCCGAAACTCAAGTTTATAAAACCGTTTAATAAGTAAAACATATAATTTACCCCTCTATTTTCCAAACATGCATGCATCAGAATTTAAAACCATAAACCATATAATATGAATCATAAGGCATGTAATAAAATCATAAGATAATTTTAGCCACTGCACTATACGCTCCAATCCTGACATCCCAGATGTCTGACGTCCCTGACGTCCAATAAGGTCACAGTCTCAAGGCTACGCGTGCCACTCGGGGTTTCAATCTCGAATCCAATCCCTGAACCCTGTCCGGGTATGGCATCTCAAATGCCTAGCGTCCTAGACGCTCGACGTCCCTGACGTCAAATAAGCAATCCTGCTCCTGAGTCATTTTACGGTCCGGTTCCTCCGTAGAATGACCCCTCGCAGGCAATGCGCCATGACCACTCCAGGGTACCACATCCGGAGGAGACAGTATCACAAGAATGGATCTATACAGTGCAGTACCAAATACATTTTATTGATATCCACATGCAAAACATATATACGTAGATAAAATCCAAACCAATCTTTAAATTTCATCAAACGGGTCTCAAACCCAAATATCGTGAAACGTGCCATAACCATAATTTCAATATCATCAAAACCGTTTCATGATTCCAGCATGTGAATATGTAAGTAAATCAGAAAACATTTAAGCATGCAAGGGTTTAATGAAATTGGGCCCACTCACAGTACGATCCCGCGGTGAACCTGCGCGTACGAACTTGTACCGGGATTATCGTACAATTCCTGTCAGTCCAAATCACACGTAAGGGTCACTACAAGTCTTAAACATTTATCCAAAAAGTCCAAAATAGAAACTGGCTCGGGGAAACCGTCAACACATTTCCCGAGACAACCGGCCCTAAACTGACCCTCCTAACTATCTCAGATCAACATGGTTAATTCATCAAAAATGTTCAGAATGATGAGAGGAACAAAAGTCATGTTGATCGTGATCAGAGATAAGGTCCAACGCGCCCTCACGTGCCGTCCAAAGCTGCTGCGCGTGAAAGTCACGCGCTTGACACTGTAGCTACAGTGTCACCACCTTCACCCGTTTGTCAGTAATACGGGCCTGCCACCCGCGGCTTGACCCGGTTAATTAACCCTCAATTTCCACTCGATTTCACTCGTATTTGCTCCTAACATGTTCATTAACTATCCAATTTAGGTTCTGAGACATTAATCAGCCTCGACAAGTCCCCAATCGACCAATCGACCCATCGACCCGTGATCAACCAAACAGGTCAATCACCAGAACTTCCTGGTTTCTAACTCAATCTCCAATTAACTTCACAGGAATCATAATAGGATCAAAACGAACTAAAACACACAATCAAATGGACCAACACTCACCTGGAAGTAGTCGTCCTAACCTCTGAAATTTCTCTAAACACGGCAGTCACAGTCCCAGCTCACCCGTGGCTGGTTGCTTTTGATTTTGATATGGATGTGTTCTAAAAACTCCCAGGAAGCTC
Source organism: Prinsepia uniflora (assembly GCA_032719365.1). NCBI lineage: Eukaryota > Viridiplantae > Streptophyta > Magnoliopsida > Rosales > Rosaceae > Prinsepia > Prinsepia uniflora. Next base: position 34,954,252 of record CM064872.1, read on the forward strand.
ACTCAGTGTTTAGATTGGTCCAACAGACCGTATAAATTGAAATCCGAAATTCCCTCCAATTTTCCCCGAAATGGCTTCTCTCTGGTTCCTCACCTATTCTCAGTTCTTTCAACGGCAGAGTGAAGCTCACTCAATTCCTATTCAGTTTTAAACAATTTTAAGCCGTCCTAGAGGCTCGTGGAAGCCTTACTGTCCACAGAAATTTGTCCCCCGAAAGCTTTGAATCTTCAATTATCAAATGACCGTGCTGGGTGGATGAATCAGACCACGTTTGATGCTTCCAAAAGTTTTAAACAATCCATACTTTCCAGCACACCCTTGAATAATCAATTGGGCACTCAGAACCACCGCACATGGTGGTGCCGCCCATGTTCCCCCGCGGTTGCTACAGTAACCAGGGGTAAAATGACCAAAATGCCCCTGGTTCAATAATTACCAAAATGCCCTTCACTTTCTAGACCCGTAACTCAGCCATACGAAGTCCGATTTCGGCGTGCCGCCTGTCTACGGACTCAGGGCATCGAGACCTACCTAACGGTCTTTGAGTCATGTGAAAATTAGTTGTCAAACGAAAAGTCAACATTTTCGCCCCTATCGTCCAAATTACAGTAACGCCCCTCAACTTCCGATAGTCATAACTTTTTCCCTGATCGTCCGAATTGGACGTGCCACCCGTATATGGACTCGTGACGTCTCGAACTACGTCACGGTCATTGGTCAAAGTCCGTTTGACCCACAAATCAAAAAGTCAACAATTTGGCCATACCATTCACAAGGGTAAAAACGTCATTTCATACATTAAATTACATTATTATAATCCTCGAATTTCCGGGGTGTTACACTTATGGGGGCACGTACTGCACCTGAAGTGGTGACGGGTATTCTATCTATATTTTTTAGGATGCATAAGTGTTGATAGATTTCAGGGCCATGCACTCTTTTATTTCCGAAGGTTTCACACCTTTTGATGACCGGGAGTTGATCCCACTAGGTTGGGACAGGGGTATTAGTACTCCAACCAATGCTATGCTAGGTGCTAGTTCGGTGACTTGAGACTGTTCGATTTGGGTAGAAGGTTTTGTCCTTAAGGCGAACTTGATTCCCTTAGAGATCCATGACTTTGATGTGATCCTAGAGATGGATTGGTGGACTAGCCATTATGCCTCTATCGAGTGCTTTGAGAACACCACTGTCTTTTGTAGTACTGACTTGCCCCTTTTTTTCTTTCTTGGGGACCAGAGGATACTTCGTTCGGGGTTTATTTTGCCTTTGGAAGCTGGAAAGTTACTACGGAGTGATTGTCAGGGATATTTGGCACATGTTATGATGTCCCCGGATGTCTCAGTGAGCTTAGGGGAGATATCGGTTGTGTGGGAATTTCCATTACGTTTTTGGAGGATTTATTGGATTGCCACCTCAGAGGGAGGTTGAGTTACGATTGAACTTTTTTCGGGTACTCAACCTCTTCTACAACCACCTTATCAGATGGCATTGACAGAATTGAGGATTCAATTACAAGATTTAGTTGATTTGGGGTCATTCGACCAATTATGTCAACTTGGGAAGCCCAGTACTATTTGGACGGAAGAAGGATGGTAGCCTTAGACCTTGCATTAACTATCAGCAGTTGAACATGGGTGATAGTGCGCAACAAATATTCGTTACTGCGGGTTGATTTGTGAAATTACTTCATTTGCTCGTCACTTCTGGGTTTCATGGATATATAAGCTTGTAAAAATCGAGCTTGTTTGAGGAAAACTCTGATCGTGGGAAATAGAACAGATCACTATATTAGCTACCAACAGATGTTCTTGGTGGGTGAAGGAGACTTCTCATTTTCTTCTTCTTTGTCAAGAACATTTGTGTATGCTTTCAACATTGCAACTTCTCTCAATTCTGAAGGTCATTTAGTGGCTGAACACCCAGGTTGTGGGCTAAATTTGAATGAGTTGAGGAGTAGAGGGTGCTTGGTGTTGTATGGCATTGATGTTTACTGTATGAATTAAAGGGAGGTTGCATGAAAATAACAAGGGTCTTGTGTGTAATTCCCAAAGACAATTCCTTGCGGCACAAGGATGCAAATTACAGCTAACAATGATTCCTTATAGTTTAGGATTTGTTTTTCCTTCTTAATTAGGATTAAGCTAGGGTTATGTCCTATTCCAATAAATACTTAGTTTTCCTCATTAGTTAATGGGTAGCTCATCCTTTGTACTAAAGCTCTTTTTAACCAATTTTAAATCTTTAACACTTCAAGATTTCCTTAGCAATAGCCAATTACACCACATTCTATCATAAACACCTTCACCTGTGACATATAGAGCAATTTCCGAGTGTCTCACTAAGGAGTGTTGAGCCACTTAGCATATGTGGGGCAATTTCCAAGGAGAAAAAGTGTAACATGACCTATTTACATTGTGATTGTCTTTATTTTATTGAATGGTCATTTTGTTGGATTGATCTTTAATATAATTCTGGTTTTATATCTTATATGAATTTCAATAATGTTCCATGTGTTGCAATATCTTAATTTTTGTTATGCTTGTGTTATCCTTAATGCTTTATTAGATGTAGCGAAATTTCCAAATCTAAATCATTTAAAGTGTATAAGGTAATTCTCCGACATGTACTTGAGATAATATGCTTGCATTTCGTAGAACTAGGGTTATGGAATTTCGTAGGTTTTGGAATTGGAATAATTTATGAATGATTTAGGTTTAAAGTTGAGTTAACCATGTAAATAATATATTAGGTTAGTTTAGATTAGTTAATCACTTAGGATATTAGAGACAATCAATTTCCCCTAATTAAATAATCAAACGATAATCATATTTAGGTACCCTCAATCCCGTTTAAGAAAGATCCCTATTTACCGATGCTATGTCTACACAAAAAGGGTTCTAAGCTCCATATGTGTTTCATTAAGTGTTAAGAGTGACTTTGTGTTTATTTTAATGCTTAGTTTTAGCATATCAACCAGTTTGGTTTTTTGGGTGATGTTATTTCTGCTGAGGGAATTAGTGTGGACCCTCGTAAGGCTGATTGTGACGACCCGTCCCACATTAGCGGGATTAATTAAGAATTAATGACGGATTAGCAAGGCTAATCGCGGATTAGACGAGGATTAGCGAACGTTCGGGCGAAATGACGATTTTGCCCCTAGAATGGGCAAATTGTTGACTTTTTGTTTTGGCGGTCAAATGGTCTTTGGCCGATGACAATAACATAGTTTGTGACGTCACGAGATCATAGACAGGTGGCACGCTCTATTCCGACGTCCGTGGAAAAAGTTATGATGTTCAGAAGTTCGAGGGCATTTTGGTAATTTGGGCCAAAAGTTGACTTTTGACCAGAGAGGTCCGATGGCCGAGGGCCAAAGACCATTACGTAGAGAGGGACGATACGAATCCATAGACAGGCGGCACGTCGAATTCGGACGTTCGACGACGAAGTTACGGTTCACAGAAGTTTGAGGGAACTACTGCACGTTTTCGAGACGGGAACTTATTTGGACTGTAGTGGGACTAGCCTTTTGGAGGCCCAATGGATGAGTGACAAGTGTCACCCATCCATTGCACAGCTCACACATATTCATGCATCTCCCCATTGCATCGATCATTTTCCTTTCTCCCTAAACAAACAACCCGATCTCATTTTCTCACCCAACCATTCACTCAAAAACCAAACCCTTATCCCTTTTGAACATCATGGCAAGGCCCAGAGGCTGAGAGAAGGATGGGTGGATGATGGTGGCCGGCTGGAAGCCACGCCACCGTGGACGACGGCCTTGAACCCGAATAGGTACCCAGTTAAGCCCATTTTGATCCATTTTCCATTTTTGATGTTATGGGTCGTTTTTTATGGTTTTAATGAATTAAATGGGTTCCTAGGATTGTGTTAGGATGCTTTTAGGAAGCTTAGGACGGCTGTGAAGCCGTGGGAGGAAGTTAGGAACATTGAACCGTTTGGTTCAAAATCAAACCATGGGATTTAGATGTTTTTGGTTGAGTTTAAGGATTGGAATTGATAGAAAACATCAAAATAGGAAGAAAGGAATCAAAAAGGAAGAAGTAGGATGAAAAATGGGGAGTCTAGAGCCGTGAACCGGTCACGTCGGTCCAACTGGACCGGCCAAACTAGGTGAACTGCCGGATCGGTCGGCTATGTGGGGAAGATGATGAATGTGCGTGAACAGTAATTTGGGAAAGTGTTCAACATACGAAATCATATATTCGATGTAATGAACAGTTTGGGATTGGTTTCGTGTCAATCGGACATCGTTTCGATATAGTTCGGGCTATCTGAAGGTTTAGGTTCGCGTTTAAAAATAGTTAGAAATTCCGAAAAATTACGGGGCTTTAGTGAGGGGTTATATAAGTCGTTAGTAACCCTCTAAATGAATTTGGATAGGTTCGGGATTCCCGGAGGCGACGGTTAACCCGAGAGACGATTATGGCACGCGTATCGAGGCGCGACTTCGGACGGTCTGTGAGTGGACCTTTTCTTTCGAATTCGATGCATGCATAAATGTTTTATAATTGTTTTAATATATGTTTTGTGATGCCATGAGTGCATTTGTTTGTGGTAGCTTAGGATCGACATAATTGCACGTATTTCGAGGTTTTCGGCTTTATGTCGTACCTTTGCGTACCATGTTTTCAACGAGGGTTTAATAAACGGATTTTGGATTTGGAAATATGAAATCGGGCATGAGACCCCATTTGATTTACGAACTCTCGGACTTGGAGTCCATTTGATTTGACGAAGAATCAGACCTAGGGTCCATTTGAGCGATACGATCGGACCGAGGGTCCAGCTGGTTTACGATTCGGGTTTGAGGCCCAGTTAGTTGTACTATCGGGGCTTGATGCCCCGTTGATTTATGATATCGGGCCTGAGACCCATTTAGTTGAGATATTGGGCCTAAGGCCCCGTTGGTTGTGGAATCGGACATGAGGTCCTGTTGGGTTATGGTTTCGGGCTTAGGGCCCAGCTAGTGGTGGTATCGGGCTTGAGGCCCAGTTGAATGTAATATCGGGCTTGAGTCCCAGTTCGATTTATGAAATGAGTGTTCGGGCATGAGACCCTGTTTAATTGTGGATTTAGGTCGAGGCCTGTGAAAGTGATTTGAATCGGATTAGAGGAATCCTGTTGAAATGAATCGGGTATGAGACCTAGTTGAGAAATGTATTTGAGAAAGAAAGAAAGTATTTGAAAAGATATGAACCCTCCATATTGATTATATGGTCTCCTCCAGCGTCGACCTGGAGAGTCACGATCCACAGACCAGAGTGGGTATCCCCATAGGGATCCCGTTCCAGGAGTGGTGGTTACTTATATTGTTGTGATCCCGGACCAGATTCCGGAGAGATATGTGGACTAGATCCAGAGAGAGAGAGCTCGGACTAGATCTAGAGATTGAGCCTCCCAGATGGAGATTCCTGGGAGAAGACTCGGAGTGAGACCCCGAGTAGTGTGCACACTAGGTTATAGATTCAATATCGTGACTATTTCGGGGATATGTTCCCTAGGGGCTGTGTGCCCCGAGTTGGCATCTTCTCGGAAGTGTCGCGGATGGGTTATACGTATGAGGTTTTATGGAAAAGTGATTTGAGGGCGGAGACCCTATGTTTTATGATTTAGAAAGTGATTTGGGGCGGAGACCCCCGTATTTGAAGTGGTGAAAGTGATTTGGGACGGAGACCCCGTATTTGATATTTTGGGAAATGGTTTTGGGCTGAGACCCACGTGACATGATTTGGGGCTGAGTTCCCATGTTTTGAGTTAAGGTTTGTAAGTGTGATTTCGGGTCAGGGACCCAAATGGATTTACGGGGCATGACGGTTTATGGGGCTGGGCATGATCCCTTGAAAGGTTTTGTGAATGTTTTCAAGTGGTTTTTATGAATATTTAATAAATGATTTTGAATGCATGCGTATGTATTTATGAAGGGCATAAAAGTTTTTATGCTAAAGTGTTTTTAAAGAAAAGTTAATTTTTTTCCACTCACGGCCTTTGATGTTTTAATGCCCTTCAAGTTGATCGTGGATGCGGGCTGTAGCAGAGATGAGACATCACTCCCCTACTCCTACGATCCTGACACACTCTGATAGCCCCAGCGAGGGCTAAAGATGGAATTTTCCCTGGTCTGACACTTTGTGTCAGACGGGATCAGGCGGGTCCCACGTTAATCCCGGGGGATTTGGGACCAGTCCTGACACTGATGCAGTTTTAGATTGGTGTCAACCAACCATAGTAACCAAGGTTAAGAGCTTTCTAAAAATGGCTATGTATTACCGGTGTTTGGGGGAGGGTTCCTCAAAGATTACATCTCATTGACGCAATTGATTTGTAAGGAAGTCAAATTGGTTCGGGATGATTTGTGTGAATAGAGCTTCTAGAAAATGAAGGCACAATTGACTACTGAGTGTGGGGGTTTTGAGATCTACACTGATGCATATCTTCAAAGGTTTGGGATGTCTACTTATGCTACATGGAAAAGGCTATTATTTTTGCACCTAACCAATTAAACCTCAGGAAACAAACTACCCTACCTATGACTAGAAAGCTCACCACGGTAGTGCATGCACTATTCAGTTAGATCCAACATCTCTATGGGGAGACATGCAAGATCTCTGCAGATCACCAGAGCCTTACATATCTGCTTACTTAAAGGGAGTTATACTTGAGGCAGAAAAGATGGCTAAAGATGATTAAAAACTACGATTGTACTATTAAGTATCATCGGGGAAATGTGATTGTAGTATTTGATGCCTTGAGTAGGAAGTTTGTAGGCTCCTTCTCTCGTATTTGTACCATTCATCAACCTTTGATATTGGAACTTCGGAAGTAGGGGATTCTCCTGGGGGTAGATGACCATGGAGCTTTATTACCAATTTTCACGTGAGGCCGATATTGCTTGACCAGGTGATTACAACACCACTTTAGGATCCGACTCTTTTCATCGTCTAGATGGAGGTCGAATCAGGTGACCGATGGGACTTTTCACTCAAGGATGGTACGTCTTGGTAGACGTAGGTTGGTTGGCCTTGAGGGTTAACTGAGAAGTTTGATTGATCAGTGAACGGATTGGTTTGTCTCTTGAGTTCTCAAGGAGTATGGGTTTGACGCGTCCTGATTGTTTGTTGAGTGACAAAGAGAACTTGGAGAGGATTTGGAGTTTAGTATACGGCCGGCCTATCCAAATCTAGGATCGGGCATACAAGATTCAAAGTTGGGCCCTATTGGCATGGTATCGGTATGATAGTCGGATTGGATCCGAGGTTGACTTTTCCTTGAGATACTTGGATTGGGTGTCTTATACTATGCTATAGAGAAGAGGGACTTTGGAGGGTTCGATTGTTGTGTGAGCTTGGAGGCTGGGGTTCATGATTTAGTTGGCAAAAGGAAACTTGATGAAACAAATTCGTTGTTTTCTCTAATAATGTAAGTATTCGTTGTGGTTAAGGTACACTCTAGATGAGTTAGATGTCAAATTGAGACTCCAGAGGAGTTGGGATGACAAGTTGGGTCTCTAGGTTAGTCGGGGTACCAAAAAAGGACTCTAATGCGAGTTGGGTTTTTATAGGGGTCTTAGACGAAGACAGTGGAGTCGATGGGTTATCAACTAGACACAATCGTTCGTCGTGGGTGTTGTTGACAGTTGGGACTTCCTAGTGGAAGAGGACTTGGTGAAACGACCCATCCCAATCCCCCTGGATTATTGTGGGATGTGCCCTGCTCCCGTCTAACACCCCGTGATAGACCAAGGATAAAACCATAACCCGCTCGGGGTTAATAGAGTGTGCATTGACTTGGGGAGTATGCATTGACTTGGGGAGTATGCATCGGCATGTGATGTCCCAGTCTCTGCTACAGTCCGCATCCGCGATCAACTTGAAGGGTATCAAAAACATGAAAGTTGTGAATGGACAAAAATAAACAGTTTTAAAATTGTTTATCGAAAATGACATTTATACCCTTCACGTAAAAACATGCATGCATTAAAAAACAGTATTTCAAATACTTTCTTAAAAGCAAATCATATTGCTTTTCAAATTAAAACATAGTGAAAATATGGCTCAATCAAAGCCATTTCCTTAGTAGGGTCTCAGCCCCAAATCAAATCACGTGGGTCTCAGTCCAAATCCAATACACGTGGGTCTCAACCCAAAACAATCTCATAAAACCTCTGTTAAGTCATATTTTATGCATTTTGTGATGCATTATTATCTTTGATGTATTACTAATATCTTTCATCACATAGAAGAAAATTATAATTTTTGTGAGAGTGGTGCAGGATTGGACATTATATCGAATTAGAAAGATTTCGGTGTAAAAAGGAAGAAATTCGGAGTTGAAAGAGCTTACTTATGGAGAAAGGAAAAATAACTTGGAAAACAAGAAGCTGTCACTATTCATGCATCACTATTCATGTGAATAGTATCAGATTCCCTTAGCCTCCACATAACAAAGAACTCAGATCTGCTCTTCTTTTTTCATTCTCATTCTCTTCAATTGAGAAAACCTCAAAAATAAAACATATCTTTATATTTCCCTTCCATAACCATCTCCTCTCTTCCATCCTTTTCCATCTCTTTCCCATGTACCTCAATCTCTTATCATAAAAGCTTCAAAATTCCATCATCAAATTCGTCATGCATTGACAGGAACCACCACGATTATCACCCCGATAACCGAGGTGAACCCTGCTCCTGTTTGACAACCCAACACAAAAGACCGAAAAGACCTCACAAAACCCACAAATACATTGTCAGACGAAGGAGAATTTAAAACATCCAAGAGTCAACCGTTATACAGAGCATAGTACAAAACAAAACAAGCCCTACTGTAAGCTAAGCGCGCAACAGATGACTTTATGCCTCGACTTCTGCCTCAACGGTAGCCCCAACGCTCGCAGCACCACCTGGAGGGTGTCAAAAACATTAAAAATGTGAGTGGACTAAAAATAAGGAGTTATAAAACCGTTTACAAAAATAAACCAGGGTTACACCCTCCGTTTTGAAAACATGCATGAATAATAAAGTAATTTAAAATAACAGTAGTACGAAAGAAACAACATGCAAAAATCACCAGAAACAAAACCAAAGTTCAGGCACTCGGCCTTAAAGCCATAGAACCAAGTTATTAGGGTCACAGCCCAAAACATTCGAAAACCAGTGAAAAAAATCAATCATACACATTTACTAGATCTCAAGTGCGCCCGAGTCTTTAAACTCAAAACACAATGCGCAATGGCTAGGCCTTCCCAGGATATCAACGAGTCTTTAAACTCAAAACACAATCACAGGCCTCAGGGGGTATCATTATCACCGAGTCTTTAAACTCAAATCCATACCGAGTCTTTAAACTCAAAACACATCAATCTAGGGCCCTTCCCCTGTAAATCAATCTGAGTCATTAAACTCAAAACCAGATCCAGTGGGTTTTCCGAGTCTTTAAACTCAAAACCATTTCTCACATATAAGAAAAACCATCAAAATCCGAAAACCATAGCCAAACCAGAAATCTTCGAAAACCGACATGTCATTTGATAAAAAGGGAACTTTTTCCCGAATTCATTTCCAACCTCAAATCATTCCACAAATCTGAATTAAACAGAATGCGTATAAAACATATTCATTCATCCGAAACCATACTCAAAAGCATCACAGAAACCATTATTCTCGAAGTACGTGCAAATCCGATAAGTTATACAAAGCATAATTACGTAAAGTAGGATATAGAAACATAATTCATGAAATCATATATCGAAAGAACAAAAACGTGATCAAAACATAATTAAATAAGTAAAATAGTTATGCATGCTCTGTTAGAAAACAAACAGTCCATTCACAGTTCCCGGGTACGTCACTCGCGTCCAGTACGTCCCGTACGTTCCTCGTCCACCTCGGAGATTCCCGATCCTGTCACAAGTCACCAAAATAAGTCACTAACACGTCAACGAAGCATATCCTAAATTTCCCCAGTTTTCTCGAACTTCAAACGTACGTAAAACGAAAGCCTAGACCTTCGATCCCACAGAACGAACCCAAGACGACGTCCGATTGTCCCGAAACTTGTCCCAAAAGATTCGTTACAACGATTATAGTGAAAACCGTGTTGGAAGTTTCACCAGAACAGTCCCCACGCGCCCTCACGCACCGTTCAAAGGGGCTGCGCGTGGGCCTCACGTTCATGCACTGTTCATCATCTTCAACCTTCTGCTCAGCCGGTTCAAACCGGTCCAGGTGAACCGAACCGGCGTGGCTGATTTTCCCCTCAAATCCAGTCCATTTCCAACCATTTTGATCCCACTAGTTTCGTCCCCTTTCTAGCAACCTATTCCACTACTAAACACACGACATCACGGCCTAACACTCCTCTCCCAAAGTCGAGCTTAAACCCAGAAAAATCCCAAATTATGTTCCCGACCACAGGTTGTTCTCCCAGCCACAAGTTAATTCCCTGAGCTCACACTCGACTTACTAAACCTATTAGGACCCACAGAACAGCTCGACTAAGCTCCTAGGCCCACGACTCTTAGTTTGAAACAAAACTTAAAAACAGGGGAACTAGGGAACTCACCTGTGTTCTAGTCGCCGCCGTGCTCGCCGCCGTGTTCCTCTGGGTTCACCGGACTATCCTCAGCCTTCCTAGCCTTTCCTCGAACTGTATTGGATCAAAAGATCAAATTTTGGTTGCACCACTAACCTCGACTCCTCTCTGTTTTTCTGAGTTCTACACACCTCACACACCCACTCGACTCTCCTGACTCCCAAAACACTCTTTTCACTCTCAGCTTTTCTCTGAACACCACCCCAACATCCAGACTCGATTGCTTTCATCAACTGTCCTCTCAGCCTTGCACGGTGGTCCTCTGTTTCACTGTGTTCCCCCCATTCCCAGCTGTTTCCTCTCCCAACCTTCACCGAGAAACACTCACCACTCTCTCAGTTAGTCTCTGAACACACAACAAAGATCACACACACGGCTCATACTTGGGGGGGCTAATCGAATCTCTCACGGGTCAATCTCTCTGTTTTCTCAAGCACGACTAACACAACCATTTTAATTTCACCGTGTAAAGAATCAGAACCCACTAGACACAATGTACGTGTCAAACTCCTGTGGTCCCATTCTCAAAAATATCCAATTAGCACTGCACACTTGGCCTTATCTGATTGGCCCAATTCCCAAGGCACAAAAAGACCAAAATACCCCTAATGTCCAAATTACGATTCTACCCTTCTTCGTTCTAGACCCCTATCTCGCTCGTCCGACGTCCGATGAAAGCATTCCGCCTGTTGTTGAACTCAGGACGACGAAATCTACCTAACGGTCCTCGGTCTACTTGTAAAAACTCTGTCGTGCGCAAAGTCAGCTTTTCCTCCTATTTTAACCAAATTACGGTAATACCCTCAACCTTCCGAACATCATAACTTCCTCCTAGGATGTCGGAATCGGGCAGGCCACCTGTCTACGGATTCGTGACGTCCCGAACTACGTCACGGTCACTGGTCAATATCCAATTGACCGCCCGAACTCAAAGTCAACATTTTGCCCAAACTAGGGGCAAAATCGTCATTCTACACTAACGGGCCAAAAGTAACCAACTAACCACCCATGAACTCTGCTAATCCGGCACTAATCACTTCCTTAATCCTAACTCCCGGGACGAGTCGTTACAATCTACCCTCCTTAAAAGAATTTCATCCCCGAAATTCCACGGCTCGTTCCCGACACCTGGGGTCTCCTACCCGGTAAGCAGCTCTCGCCAAAACAACTACTCTGGAAAGTTCCTAACCTATCATCTCCACCTTGGGTATTTCACAACACTCCTACTACCAGTTCAGCACTTCTGACCCTCTCTCAGTACGACTAGAACTTCGTGGTATACGCAAGGGAAACTCTACGAACAGAAGACAAAGGTATTTTAAAATACCTCATGTAGAGTACCCAATAGAATTCATAGAGTACATCCTCACGTACAACCACCTACATCTTCTGGAAACCCAACTCAAATCCTAACCAAGAAACAATCTAGTCCAAAAAGGAATCCTACCTACGGGCTCACTACTCAACGACTCCGACCACCTTGTCGGAATAAACCAACAAATCCTAAAGGCACTCTCTAGATTGTGGGTTCTCTTCAATAACCTCATATCGATCAGTTATAGTCACTCCTTTTCAATTCCTTCCGTCATCCTTCAACAGAAACTCACCGTAGTCCTGAACCTCGTCACTCCAAGTCACCTAAGGAAAGTCCTAGACTCTATCCCGAAACCAAACAACACTGTGTACAACTTAACCAAGGATATTAAAACTACCTGTCACTGCACTAGGTGCTGACTGAGCCTCCTGCTGAGTCATCGTAAACATTCGGGCCTGGGGTCTTGCAGGTCGGCCACGTCCCCTCGAACCACTAGTGGCACCACCACCTTCTATAGTGCCTACTGTCCCCGATACTGAGGCCGTGCTCTGTCCTGGCTCCACTGTACCTCGACATGCGCCTCCCCCAGTAGTAAGGATGGACACTCCCTCTGGTAGTGGCCTCGCTCTCCACAGTAGAAGCAGACGACACTGGAAACATCCCGAAAGGGTCCTCGACTCGGTCTCCCTGTGGACGCAACAGATGTACTAGCTTGCGGAGTCGGCTGTGCTCGGTGTCCACGGAACCCTGAACTCTGGAAACTACCAGGTCTGCCAAAACGGTCATCTCCTGCGGACGACGCTCCACCGTAATTGCCCCTCTTCAGTGTCCTCTGACTCGAAGCTCCAGAAAAAGGTGACTCCCAGCGTCGTATCGGCAAGCTAGCTTCTACCTCACTGCAGCATTTGACAACTCTCGGGGGGTCGCAAATGATCCAGCCGTCACTATGGCTCGAATCTCACCTCGCAGGCCCAACTCAAACCTACGGCACTTCTCGGCTTCAGTAGCCACTAACGAAGGAGCAAAACGAGACAATATCTGAAACTTCTGTTCGTACTCAGCTACACTCATACACCCCTGTTGGAGTTGTAGAAACTCAGCCTCCTTGGCATCACGGAAAGAACAAGGGTAATACTGATCCAGAAACCGCTCCCTAAACGTCTCCAAGGTCACAGTGTGGGCGTCCCAGCCGGACAACTCGAGGGTATACCACCACTCATACGCCGCACCGTCCAGTAAAAAGGTAGCCAGTAACACTCGATCCTCCGGTGGGCATCGCATCACTGTGAAAATCCACTCAAGTCTCGTGATCCAGCTCCGGGCCTCCTCAGGGTCTGCCCCACCACTAAACGTCGTAGCCCCGAGCCGCTGGGCTTGTTCGATCGTAGCACTCTCTGTCCCTCTCGCCGCTTCGTCTTCAGGCCGTAGAGGGGGCTCACGTCTCGAAGGCATGGTCAATTGTACGCTGAAGGAGGCATAAAGTCAGTAAAACGACCTAAACACAACCTCGCAATAGACACAAACCACAAACCTATGCTGTGATACCAATTGACAGGACCCACCCCGATTATCACCCCGATAACCGAGGTGAACCCTGCTCCCGTCTGACAACCCAACACAAAAGACCGAAAAGACCTCACAAAACCCACAAATACATTGTTAGACGAAGGAGAATTTAAAATATCCAAGAGTCAACCGTTATACAGAGCATAGTACAAAACAAAACAAGCCCTACTGTAAACTAAGCGTGCAACAAATGACTTTATGCCTCGACTCCTGCCTTAACGGTAGCCCCAACGCTCGCACCACGACCTGGAGGGTATCAAAAACATTTAAAATGTGAGTGGACTAAAAATAAGGAGTTATAAAACCGTTTACGAAAATAAACCAGGGTTACACCCTCCGCTTTGAAAACATGCATGCATAACCAAGTAATTTAAAATAACAGCAGTACGAAAGAAACAACATGCAGAAATCACCAGAAAAAAACCAAAGTTCAGGCACTCGACCTTAAAGCCATAGAACCATGTTATTCGGGTCACAACCCAAAACATTTGAAAACCAGTGAAAAACATCAATCATACACATTTACTGGATCTCAAGTGTGCCCGAGTCTTTAAACTCAAAACACAATGCGCAATGGCTAGGCCTTCCCGGGATATCAACGAGTCTTTAAACTCAAAACACAATCACAGGCCTTGGGGGGTATCATTATCACCGAGTCTTTAAACTCAAATCCATACCGAGTCTTTAAACTCAAAACACATCAATCTAGGGCCCTCCCCCCATAAATCAATCCGAGTCTTTAAACTCAAAACCAGATCCAGTGGGTTTTTCGAGTCTTAAAACTCAAAACCATTTCCCACATATAAGAAAAACCATCAAAATCCGAAAACCATAGCCAAACCAGAAATCTTCGAAAATCAACATGTCATTTGATAAAAAGGGAACATCCTCCAGAATTTCATTTCCAACCTCAAATCATTCCACAAATCTTAATTAAATAGAATGCGTATAAAACATATTCATTCATCCGAAGCCATACTAAAAAGCATCACAGAAACCATTATTCTCGAAGTACGTGCAAATCCGATCAGTTATATAAAGCATAATTACGTAAAGTAGGATATAGAAACATAATTCATGAAATCATATATCGAAAGCACAAAAACATGATCGAAACATAACTAAATAAGTAAAATAGTTATGCATGCTCTGTTAGAAAACAAACAGTCCACTCACAGTTCTCAGGTACGTCACTCGCGTCCCGTACGTTCCTCGTCCGCCTCGGAGATTCCCGATCCTATCACAAGTCACCAAAACAAGTCACTAACACGTCAACGAAGCGTATCATAGATTTCCCCAGTTTTCTCGAACTTCAAACGTACGTAAAACGAAAGCCTAGACCTTCGATCCCGCAGAATGAACGCAAGACGACGTCCGATTGTCCCGAAACTTGACCCAAAAGATTCGTTACAACGATTAGAGTGAAAACCGTGTTGAAAGTTTCCCCAGAACAGTCCCCACGCGCCGTCCAAAGGGGCTGCGCGTGGGCCTCACGTTCATGCACTGTTCATCGTCTTCAACCTTCTGCTCAACCGGTTCAAACCGGTCCAGGTGAACTGAACCGGCGTGGCTGATTTTCCCCTCAAATCCAGTCCGTTTCCAACCATTTTGATCCCACTAGTTTCGTCCCCTTTCTAGCAACCTATTCCACTACTAAACACACGACATCACGGCCTAACACTCCTCTCCCAAAGTCGAGCTTAAACCCAGAAAAATCCCAAATTCTGTTCCCGGCCACAGGTTGTTCTCCCAGCCACAAGTTAATTCCCTGAGCTCACACTCGACTTACTAAACCTATTAGGATCCACAGAACAGCTCGACTAAGCTCCTAGGCCCACGACTCTTAGTTTGAAACAAAACTTAAAAACAGGGGAACTAGGGAACTCACCTGTGTTCTAGTCGCCGCCGTGCTCGCCGCCGTGTTCCTCTGGGTTCACCGGACTATCCTCAGCCTTCCTAGCCTTTCCTCGAACTGTATTGGATCAAAAGATCAAATTTTGGTTGCACCACTAACCTCGACTCCTCTCTGTTTTTCTGAGTTCTACACACCTCACACACCCACTCGACTTTCCTGACTCCCAAAACACTCCCTTCACTCTCAGCTTTTCTCTGAACACCACCCCAACACCTAGACTCGATTGGTTTGATCAGCTGTCCTCTCAGCCTTCCACGGTGGTCCTCTGTTTCACTGTGTTCCCCCCATTCCCAGCTGTTTCCTCTCCCAACCTTCACCGAGAAACACTCACCACTCTCTCAGTTAGTCTCTGAACACACAACAAAGATCACACACACGGCTCATACTTGGGGGGGCTGATCGATTCTCTCACGGGTCAGTCTCTCTGTTTTCTCAAGCACGACTAACACAACCATTTTAATTTCACCGTGTACAGAGCCAGAACCCACTAGACACAGTGCACGTGTCAAACTCCTGTGGTCCCATTCTCAAAAATATCCAATTAGCACTGTACACTTGGCCTTATCTGATTGGCCCAATTCCCAAGGCACAAAAAGACCAAAATACCCCTAATGTCCAAATTACGATTCTACCCTTCTTCGTTCTAGATCCCTATCTCGCTCGTCCGACGTCTGATGAAAGCATGCCCCCTGTCGTTGAACTCAAGACGACGAGATCTACCTAACGGTCCTCGGTCTACGTGTAAAAACTCTGTCGTGTGAAAAGTCAACTTTTCCTCCTATTTTAACCAAATTACGGTAATACCCTCAACCTTCCGAACATCATAACTTCCTCCTCGGTTGTTGGAATCGGGCGTGCCACCTGTCTACAAATTCGTGACGTCCCGAACTACGTCACGGTCATCGGTCAATATCCAATTGACCGCCCGAACTCAAAGTCAACATTTTGCCCAAACTATGGGCAAAATCGTCATTCTACACTAACGGGCCAAAAGTAACCAACTAACCACCCATGAACTATTCTAATCCAGCACTAATCACTTCCTTAATCCTAACTCCCGGGACGGGTTGTTACATGCATGATCTTTGTTGTGTGAAGAAGAAACCCTCTTTAGTTCTGGAGAAGAGGACTGCTTTCTACTTAGAGTTTGCTGCATCCATGTCTTTAATTAATGCTTTTATGTTGATTAGATACATGTGTAGCTAATTTCTCATCTAGGGTTCTTGATGTAACCATGTAAACTCAGTTCTTGATGTAATGACCCATCCCTAATTTAAAGGATTAATTAAGACTAGTGACGGATTATTGAGGCTAATTAGGGATTAGCCGAGGATAAATGGACGTTCAGGGTAAAATTACGATTTTCCCCCTAAACGAGAGCGAAAGGTTGACTTTTGAATCGGGAGGTCCGATGGTTGAGGACCGAGGACCGTTACATAGATCGGGTTGATACACGCGTTTGTAGACAGGTGGAACGTCGAATTCGGAAGTGCGACGGAAAATTTACGGTTCACGGAAGTGGGATTTTGTCCTGAGTGGGGCCCAGATATTTTCCCCAGTCCCAATGGATGAGTGACAAGTGTCACCCATCCATTGATTCCCTTACATATACACATGCACCCACTGCCCCTCCCTCTGCTTCATTCGATCGACCCAAACCCAAACCCGGTGAACCCAAACATCAACCCTTCCCATTCTTTGAATCTGAGGCTGGGAGAGGAGCTGAGGATGAATGAGAGGATGTGGAGACGGTGGCAGGACGGCCAGCCGCCATGGACGGCGGTGGAATGCACGGCAAAGGTAAAACTGATTCCCCTGCATATTTCAAATTTTAATTTCGGGTTTTGGATGTTAGAGAGCATAGATGTTGGTTAGGATGGGTTTAGGGGATTGGTAGGAGGGCTAGGAGGAAGTTTTCGTGGCGGATGACGGCTAAGAAAGCCGGGAACGGCGGCTGGAGTGATTTTGGTGGCTACCCACCGAATTCCATTTCCGGCCGAGTTAGCCCAAACCAATCCTCCCAATCGGTTTTTAGGGATCCCAGGAACCTATTAGAACCCTTAGGTTGAAGCTTTGACCCCTAGAAGTGCCATACACCTAGAATTGAAGTTTTGGTTCAAAATGGTTTTCAAACCCAATGGGATTTAGGGTTTGTTTCTTGGATTTAAGGACATAGGATGGTACGAAATTTTGTTAGGATTGTATAGGAGGTTGAATGGACAAAAAAGGACAAAAAATGATGAAGATACGGCCTTGGACCGGTCACGCCGGTCCCCGTGAACCGGGTCGCAGGGCGAATCGGACCGGCTGGTTCGGACCGAGTGTCGTGAGGTCAGGGATGACCCTGTTCCTGGGCACGTGGCTCCCACGCGCAGGGGCTTCTGCCGGTGCGTGGCCCACTTTTTGGGGAAGGTTCCAACATGTGAAATTATCTATTCGATGTAACGAATATTTTGGGACTGGTTTCGAGTCGATCAGACATCATCTATTATGATTTGCACAGGTTTAGGATCGGGTTTAAAAATAGTTAAAAATTCCTGAAAATTACGGGGCTTTAGTAAGGGGTTAATTAAGTAGTTAGTAACCCTCTATTATGATTTGGACAAGTTTGGAGGTCCCGGTGAAGGTGTTTGGCCCGGAAGAGCCATATGGCACGAGTAAAGAGGCGGCAACTCGAATGGTCTGTGAGTGGACTTTGGTTTTCTAAATTGATGCATGCATAACTATTTTATATGGTTTTATGAATATGTTTTGTGATGCCATAAGTGCATTTTTGTGTGTTTACGTATTTGTACATATTTCGAGGTTTCGGCCTTATACGGTGCTTATATAGGTTTGTACTTCTACGATGGTTTAAATGAAATAGTTTTGGATTTAAAAAGGATAAACTCGGGCATGAGACCCATTTGGTTTTGTCTCGGGCATGTGACCCTATTAATGACCTACGGGTCTGAGTCGTGGTCGCGGCGAGTGCCTATGTGCAAGGCGACGGACGATACGACGCTCACCTTCGGATTGGGATGTGTTCCTTCCGGAGACGTCACGATGCACGAACCATTGTCGAGCAGCCATTGGAGGCTCGACTTCGGAGTGCTGACGGTTCAAGATATCAATCGGTGATGAGTGCACCATGATCTAGTGGTGGTCGCATCGGTTGATTCGTTCACGGCGACATACTAGGATTAAGGGCGGTTCTGGACAAATGGTTGCATGCATCACTACGATCAGAATCGTGACTGACCGTGAAATATCAGGCACGATGCCCAGTTGAGTCATGAGTTCAGGCTTGAGGCCCAGTTGGTGTACGATTATGATTTCGGATCGGGGACCCTAAATGGATTTTCTGGTTCATGACGGCTTATGGGGACCGGGCATGAATCCCTTGAAATGTTTTAAGAATGTTTTCGACATATATATATATATATTCATATACCGTCATTTATTTATGGACTGTCTCCTCCGGGGAGGGTCGTTGGCCTGGGTGGATCTCGGAGTAGTCACGGAGCACTAACTGAGTGGAGTCGCCCTCGTTGGGTACCTTACTCTCAGGAAGGCTATTGTATTGTAACCCCAAGGGAGGGTCATTAATCTACGGACATTGACTTGGGTGGACCCTGGGGATACTCGGGACTTGAGACCCCGGGTAGCACGAATGTAGCTTTAGAAACCGTGACAGGATTGGTTATGTGATATGTATATGTTATATGATCGGATTTCTGTAGTATACTGGTTTTGGGCTGAGTCCCACGTGGATTTGGGCAGTGGCCCGTACGATTGGTTTCAATTTTGGATTTTGGGCTAACACCCTAATAAATGTTCTGAGAAATGGTTTTTGAATGCATCCATGCTTTTTTAGTGAAGGGTATAAATGTCTTTTGTGAAAATGTTTTATAAATTATTTGTTTTGTCCATTCACAGATTTTAAATGTTTTGACTGCCCTTCAAGTTGATCGCGGATGCGAGCTGTAGCAGAGACCGAGACATCACATACCTCCTCTGAATCCTAGCATACTCTAAAGCCCCGAGCGGGCTAAAGTTGAAATTTCCGTTGTCTGACACTCCGTGTCAGACGGGATCAGGGGCATCCCGCGTTAATCCCGGGGGGATTGGGACGGGTCCTGACACTTGATCACCATTAGAGTTCCATATGCCTAGTTAGATTTAGAGCACATGCCATGCCTAAGTTTAATTGATTTATGAATGAAAAAATAGGGTTAGTAAGTACATGCCATGCCATTGAATCTGTTTGGTCATATTTATTTCTTTTCTCATACTGAAAGACCTTCTAGGAGTAATCTAAAGTACATGCCATACTTAGGTTGCAATTAAAAGGACTAGATAGTGTTCCACATGCCATGGCCTATCTTACTTAAGTGAAAACGATCCTTAGAGCAGGTTTGGAAGATCAGAGTACTTTAGTCACTGTATTCATAGAATCAAGGTTACATAGGTGAAGTCAAGACCCTAGCTTCTGATAGAGATTTACCAAGCACAAAAGATGTACTAAGAAAAACCTCTACGTGTAATAAACATTGCAAGCGTACAAAACGTGTCGATAGTATAGATGCAAGCAAAGGTCGATCCCATGAAGACTTGCTCAATGATAACCAATTCTGTTTAACTCAATTGACTTAAGTAAAGTAATTAAAATGCAATGGGGGTGTGTTATGTTTTATGAATGAAGTAAATTAACTAATAATAACTAACTAAGTCGAGCTAGGGTTTCTATCCACCTTTACCAATTATAATTCCGTTAGATTTCCTTGATTACATTACTATGCATGTATCTGAATTAAGTGCCCGTACAGGGGTCCGGCTAAGGTTCACCCCACACATATTATCTTCTCTTAGATTGCAAGTTGAAGCGTGATGTGTCTGCCTTTAAACAACTATTACCGATGGTGCGTGATAATGCATGAAACATAAAGAAGATTTAATGACACTACACTATCCCTAGAAAAGTGATGTGCAGATCTAGGAACTCATGAGTTTAGATTACGAATAAGATTCCCCCACTTAAACGTGATGATACAAATTGCAGGGTGAACACAAACATCGAGGTGATCTGTCAAGTAATTACATCGACAATTATACACAAATAAGGTAGCTAAACTTATAAGCATAAATTGAGTTCATGAAGCTCAGTAATCCAACAAATTGAGGCATACATAGCAATCATAATCAAGAGCTAGAAATCAAACACGAGCTAACATGGCTAGCGCTTCAAGTAACCCTAGCCCTAATTACACTACTCAAACATTATTGAATTAACAAATAACATAATTAAATTCATAAGAAACATAAAACGATAAAAGAATAAATAAACACAAATACTAAAGAATAGCAAGGAGTAGGAAAAGGGGCTCAAACACTCTTCTTCTCCCAAGCCTCTCATCCTCCTTATGTGACGCCCCGAAAATTCGAACAAACGGAAATTTGGAAATTTTGGGGAAAATGACGATTTTGCCCCTGGAATTGGGCAAACGGTTGACTTTTTATTCGAGCGGTCAAACAGACTTTGACCAATGACCGTGACGTAGTTCGGGATGTCACGAGTTCATACACAGGTGGCACGCCCGATTTCGACATTCGAGGACAAAGTTATGACGTGCGGAAGTTTGAGGGTAATTCGGTAAATTGGCCACAGGGGCCGAAAGTTGACTTTTTGATCGGGACATTATTTGGACTTTCCGAGAATACCGTTAGGTAGGTCTCGAGACGCTGAATCCGTAGACAGGCGGCATGCGCCAATCGGAGTCCGAACGAGAAAGTTACAGGTCTAAAACGACGAGGGGTATTTTGGTAATTTATTATGACGAGGGTAAAATGGTAATTTGCTGCAGTGTGGATAAGTGTGTAATTTAACCTGGTGAGTCAACTAATTTGGATGTGGATTAGGCAGGTGGTGACACTTGTCACCATATGTGTGAGATTAATGGCTGGATTTGATGAAGGAGCACATGAAATGGACGGTGTGGATTTTACCTGGGCAAATAAACACAATCGTGTATAAGTCTGTGCAGGTGTGTGCATTCGTTCAAACCAAAAAACAGAGACTACCTATACTCCTACAACCAGTTGCAATTCTCCTTCGCCTGATGACAATTAAGACGAATTGAGAGAGGAGTGAGGGATTAAAGGGATACAAAGGAGGGAGGAAAAACTGCACACCATGGAACCCGACCTCATACATTTTCATTCCTTTGATTTTGGGTTTTTCAAACCAGATGTTATTGGCTTCAATTGACCTTGAATTTCATCTCCTGAGCTCAAGGCGAGTTGAAACCAATCAAAACCGACGGTAATTGGTGTCGTTTTGATCAAGAACCCGAGACCCTTCACATTTCTCCAAAAAATTCGAATTAATCTTTATAGCTCGAGATGTTATAAACTGAGATTGAAGTGAGTTCTCTGAGGTCATTCTGAATGGAACCAACTCAAATTCGACGACAATTGACGTCGTTTGGACCTCGAACGGACATGGCGGACTTCGGATATTTTCGAGCTTGGGTTGAGTAATTGGGGGCCAATTCGTGTGCAATTGACTTCGAAATCATCTTTAGCATGAACCTACGACGCTATACGACTCATTAATTGAAGGGTTTGGCTGCTGGTTTGAAGAACTCGACGATGAACAAGCTTCGAACCTGTGAGATTTGATCGAGTAGATTGAGGTGATTAGTGACGAAATTGACATTACAGATCTTTAATAAACATTAATACGATCCTATTAGTGTAATCATTTTAAGAAATGGACTAGAAATATGCAGGATTGGACCGGGTCACCTCGCGGGTCATAGGTTCCGTTTATCAGAGAAACGGGTTGGAACGAACACTGTTCACTGCACTGTAGCAGGCGCGTGGCACCCACGCGCAGTCACTTACGACGGTGCGTGGGGGCGCGTGAGGGGGAATCCCGAGGTGAGTTCAACATGAAACTTGTCCTATTTAATGTAACAAACATTTTTGGTTTTGGTTGCGAGTCGATCGGACGCCATCTCGATAATGTTTCGAGGGTCCGAAGGTTTACGTTACGTATTAAATTAATATTAAATTCCCGGAAAATTATGAGAAATTAATATGATGTAAATTGAGTCCTTAGTGACCCTGAGTAATGATTTTGGACAGGATTCAGGATTTTTGGAAAATAGCGAAAATTACGGAAACGCGTGCAGCTCGAAAAACGAGCTCTTTGGACAGTGTGTGAGTGGGCTTTTGTTTTCTACCCTAAATGCATGCATAAATGTTTTAACTACTTTTAAATGCTTATAATATGATTTAAATTGATTTACCATGATTAATTATGTGATATGATAATTTCCGGATTTTGGGAATATTATATTATTATTATATTGCTTTTGGAAACGAATTTCGAGAAAATTATAAAATTTGTAATTTTGGGCGATGCTCTGAGATTTGAGATGGCTTTTGACTTTGAAATTAACTTACATGATTTAATTGAAGGAATTGAATTATAAATGATCTGTTAGACATGACTTTATGGAATTTACTTGTGCTGTGGAAATGCTATATTTCGGGCAAAGACCCTGTTGAACTATTGATTTGATTTTGAGATTTAAATAGTTTTGAAATGAGATTCTTGATTTGTGGTATCATCCTCGGTGATTTGATGGTCTCCTCCAGACGTCGTAGATCCTGGAGTAGTCACGATCCACTGCCTGGAGAGGAGTAGCTCCGAGGGGATGCTCAATCTCAGGAGTGTGAGTTCATATTGATATCCTCCAGACGTCGTTGATCCTGGAGATGATGTCACCCCAGACGTCGTTGATCCTGGGGAGGTACTCGGACGTGAGACACCCGAGTTGCACACGTTGCATTGATATCTTGACGGGTTATTGAATATTAAGATTGGATGTTGAGGATGGTGGTATCATGATTGATTTTGAATTATATTAACTGTTTTCTTTTACTTTGATTTATATAACTCATGTTTTATATTATATGCATGCATGTTTGTCAAACTGGAGGGTAAGATTGTCTTTTTACAAAACGTATTTATGAAACTTTGTTTTGTCCACTCACACCTTTGATGTTTTATTGGCCCTCCAGGTCGTGGCACGACGATCGAGGCTGATCGGGAGGTGGAGGCATGAATGCGCACAGGTACAATTATCTCTTGTTTGGCAAGTGCTTAGGGCAATTGTGGTACTTCAGTTGACTTGTCAGACGGGAGCAGGATCTGTCGCGGTTATCGAGGGATAATCGGGATGGGTCTTGTCACCTTAGCACAAGCTTGAATCCAAAAGCATAAAACAATTATAAAATACGACTAACTATGTATATAAATTGAGTATGAATTTTGACAGAGTTTTGGGACCTAGGAAGGTAAATTCGGCCCCTTACAATAAACCCTAATGCCCCTTTTTATAAGAGAATAAGTAATCCTCTTAAAAATATGTGTTTTTAATTAAATTCTATAAGGAAAAGGCTTCCTAATTAATTGAGAAATCTAATTAAAACCTTTCCTACAAGTAAAAGAATTAAAAAATAAGAATACAAAAGGAAATAGGACTAAAATCCCTATACGATATGGAGAATAAATGTGGAAGGAACTTGAAATTAACCTAAATAAGGAGGAAAATCCGGAATAAAGCTACAGGAACCAATTTCAGTGGTCAACCATCGAAATCGAAGCAGTCAAAGGTGCCAAAGCTGCTGCGCAGGCGTTCGGTAGGCGCTTACTGAATCTAGAGGCGACACTTCAGAACACGCGGGCCGAGGAACAGGCCGGCAGTTCGGTAGGGGTGCGCCGAATCGGTCCGAGCTACATTAACCGGAAAGCAACTCCTTCATTCGGTGGTTATCCACCGAAGTTCCTATGCAATCTTCTTTCCTTCATAACTTCTTCGTTTCAACTTCGATTTAGGTGATTCTTTCGCTCAAATTCTCATAATTCCAACCTCTATTTGATCTACACATTTCTCACAAAATATATTATTTTCTGCAATTGCATAGAACAAAATATTAACAAAATATAAGTAAAAGGGCATTAAATTATGGATAAAACATGCACAAATTATGACCTATCAGATACCCCCAAACCTATATTTTTCTAGTCCTCGAGAAAAACACAAAACAAAAGACTCAATCTAGTTAAGATAAGTAAAAGGGCATTAAATTATGAATAAAACTTGCACAAATTATGACCTGTCAAATACCCCCAAACCTCTAGAAATAATGCGTCAACAAGTTAATAAGAATAAAGAATAGAAAGAAAACTCACACAAAACAAGAAACATGCCATAACCGTGAACTCAAGTTTCAAGTGTTTATACCAATATCTCAAATGATAAAACTAGAAAACAACGTCATCTAAACACCCTAGAAAGATTTCGCCTCGACTCTAATCCTCACTAGGCATCACTCAATACGCTCAAGAATCCTAAAGGCATTCACTCAACAAGCATATGTGATGAGTTTATGTAAAGACAATCAAGTTAATCACATATGGATTTCAATGAAGAAAAGCACTTTATATGTAAGTAATGATATCACGAAGGAATTGAAGTTTAAGAACAGAGATACGTACCTTAATCCTTTGCATAACCATTCACAAAATCAATAGGTCTTCATTCACGGGTTGTAATGGGGCTAGGTTCTTGGGTTTAGAAAGGAAAGTTGAAATTCAAAGAACCTAAACCGCATCAAGGCATTAGAAGTCATGACTCGGATATTGACTTTAGATGCAACCGAGATTAAGCTCACAAACATGCTTTAATTGAGGTACTTGGCTCACTTGACTCAACTCAAATTTTATTACCCTTTTTTTTCTTTTCCTTTTTTTCACAATTTTTTTTCTTTTTATTTTTTTTCTTCTTTTTGCATTCTATTCTTTTCTTTTCACTAATGAACTTGATAAATTTTTATTTATATGAGCTGAGCCAAGATCATGCAATAACTTCCTCACTTTACAAATAAACGAACGATCTCTTCCATTCAAACATACTTCCATCACATGAGTATGAGTAGCACAAAACATCAACATATTTCCTCCTCACCATGAATCTCATTTGATGCAACCTTGACACAAGTTTAGATTATAGGATGTAGCCATTATGAATGGTTCAACACTTAGTTAGGTCATATTGTAGGTGAAGAACAAAACGGCTAAGTGTTTGGCTTCAAAGGGGCTTAGGGGGCAAGCAATTGGGACGGGGAAAAGAAGGGATTTTTGGAGCTAAAACACACATAGCCTATATCACATCTCATAAACAATCATACATCAAATCAAGAGAATCCAATAGATATGGTTCTTTAAACATCAATGCAAATAGAAAGAGATCATGCAATTAAGAACAAAGTGATAAGTGTTTAAGAGTATAAACAAGTAGATCACTCAGAAAGAAAGGCAATCAAGTTCAAAGATCTCACAATGGTAGTCTCCACTAATTTTCTAAGTATGCTCAAATCAATTGCTTTGGTTGCTTAATCACTTGATTATGGTATCATGAAGTGCAAGTGTGAATTCAATGGCAATGGCAATGATTCTTAGTAAGTACAAGAAATTCTCATGATCTATACATTCATATTAACTTGTTTAGGCATAAAAACTAGCATCACAAAACAAAAAACAGCAAAGAAAACATAACAAAAAATAAAAAACAGCAAGCTAATAAAAGCAGAAACTGAACAAAACAGCAAGCATTTCAAAACAGAAACTAAGTTGTGTACCCCTAAACTTAAGTCCAATGCCCCCAAACCTAAACGAAATATGGCCCTCAATGTTTTGAGCATAAAAGGAAGAAAAAATCATGAGTTAGAAGGTAAAAAACGTCCATATGAAAGAGGGAACAAACTAGGGCCAGGTTGAGCACCTAGGATGCTTGCGGTCCAAGAGGCACTTGAGGGGCTCCAAACCTGGCCCTCCTTTAGTGGTATTGACAGGACCCGCCCCGTTTTCCCCTGGGGACCACTGGGGGAAGGCCTGCTCCCATCTGACAAGTAACTCAAGATACCGTAAATACCCTTCGGAGGGTTTTATTACACAAATACCCCGACTGGGGGTTCTAGATTCACACCAACATGTCAGACAAGGGAAATGAGTATCATGTTCGTACTAATACAAATAAAGATAACACCTACCCCTCAGGGTGGTACAAACGTAACAGTGATATTTATGCCTCGGCCCTGGAGTCGATGCCCTCCTTGGTTTCCCCTCCTGAAGGGTCAAGAAAACAGTTAAAGTGTGAGTGGGCCAAAAATAAAGCAGTTATAAATTCATTTGAACATATATATATATATATATTTTGACCCTTCGTTTCTGTAAACATGCATGCATTCAGTAGAAAGCGTATAAATACGATCAATTATATAAAAAAACATATAACATTTCTATGCATATACGTATATCTATACAAAAATACATCTGGGAACGTATAACATCAAATCCAATATAGCTATGTATCCACATATCCCTTCCTCGGCATCGAAGGCATGTTCGATGCCAACTTGGGGCACATAGCCCCTAGGGAACAAATCCCGGAAAATGTCATAATTTATATCTAAAGGTATGCACACCACTCAAGGCCTCACTCCGAGTCTACTCCCAAGAATTCTCCGTCTGGGAGGCTCTATGTCCAGATCTAGTCCGAGCTCTATCTCCGGATCTAGTCCGAGCCTCTCTCCGGAATCTGGTCAGGGACCACAACATAACTCCCACTCCTAGAATGGGATCCCTATGGAGATACTCATTCTAGTCAGTGGATCGTGACTCTCCAGGTCGACGTATGGAGGAGACCAATCCGCAAGTTGGAAGGCTATATACATATACGTATGAAAACCTTTAAAAAAATCGTCTTTCCAAACCATGTCATAACCTTTACACAGAATTTCTTTATAAACCAACCTTTAGACCAAAAGTCTTAAATCACCAACTCATTCATTTAGTTCACAAATCATTTTGAAACACCGTTGAGTCCCCCAAATTCGAGTCAACGATCGTCAAATGGGTCTCAAACCCGATACAACCATTTTCACGTAAATATGTGCATTTCTTGAAATCCTCAATTCAATTATCAAATCCCACCATCATTAAACATTTAGCATAAAAAAATTTAGAAAACAAGTAAAACAATTATGCATGCATTCATTTATAAAATCAACGGTCCACTCACAACCAGTCCTTACTGCGCTAACGAACCATTTACACCTGTCCTGAAGCTAAACACAACGTCTGGACCTGTCCAAATACACTTAAGGGTCACTAATTGACCCTACTAGGTCTAACATCCAATCTTAGAATGAAACTGGCACTGGAAAGCACTCCGAACACGCTTTTCGAGGCTAATTCATTCAATTTGACCAACCTAACGATCTTCGATCGATACGAAACCATCGCCATTGGATTCGTATTGTCGAAACCTTGAAAATGGTACTGGCCCCACCAAAATCACTGTTCAAATGCCCCCCACGTACCTGGTCAACGAGCGGTCATTGTTGCTCCTGTACTGCTAACGTCAGCATGACGTCATCATGATTAGTCCTTGTTCTGACATGTGTCAGTCCATGACTAGTCCTTGTTCTGACATTTCTGACAAGATGATGTCATCATGATGACATCATCATCTCTATCATTCGGTTGATCCCAATCGAGAACCTGCAGGCTATTCGGCTGGTCTTTACCGAGAACTTGCGTGGCGGTTCGGTTGGCTTCTACCCAAAAACCAGAGGCGGGGCAGCCGTGACCCACGGCTATGGCCCGATCAGAAAAACCATTCCCGGCCACCATTTTCAACGCCGTTGGTTCCTACACACTCGTCTCAGCCTACACTACCAGTCCGGAAGCTCAGAAACGTGAAAGAAGGTCGGGTTGGTTACCTCTGGGTCAAAGATCCTTTGCCCAGTTTTGAGTCTTCTTCTCTTCCTTGTCCAGTGGTTTCCTCCTCGAACCAGTCCGTCGTGGTCCTCAAATCCGTCATCCTGACCTCCTTGTGATCTTGGTTTGGGCGTCAGTTCGAATTGGTCGTGTGGGTTGAACAGTTCGGGGTCCT
The DNA here is from genome assembly GCA_032719365.1 of Prinsepia uniflora. NCBI lineage: Eukaryota > Viridiplantae > Streptophyta > Magnoliopsida > Rosales > Rosaceae > Prinsepia > Prinsepia uniflora. The sequence goes on from CM064872.1 coordinate 34,982,675, forward strand.
TGGGTTCATTCTTCCGTCGCGGGTCTGGGTGGTCATGTTGGTTGCATGCGGTGGTGGTTGACAATGGAGAGGGCGATGATGATGAAGATGATTTCCACTGATGATGAGAGATCAATCTGGGAGGGGAGAGATCAACGAGGAAGGAAGATGGCTGCTCGGTTTGTAACCAAAATGGGGTTCACGGCTTTGAATGAGAAAAAACAATGGAAAAAGGATGGTTTATGCATCCAATAATTTGGGCTCTTGGGCCAGTTAGATGAGTGACATTTTTCACTCATCTTATTGGTTCAAGATTCCAATTTGACCAATCAAATCATTCTACTTGTCCCGAATCTCGAAAAACGAAATAGTAGCCTGTATAATCCGTGACCCGTAACTTTCACTCCGGGTGTCCAAATCTGGCATGCCGCCTATCTATGAACTCAAGGTGACCCGATCTACGTAATGTCAAAGGTTCAAAGTCGTACGATGCTTCGGGTCAAAAGTCAACATTTTACCTTGAGCAAGGACAAAATGGTCATTTTACATATGATTTCCATTAATTAAATAATATCGAAAATCTGGGTCGTTACATGTATCTTGCTTGCAACATAAATGAATTGATTAGTTCTACAAGTAGAAATAAACTTCCTAGACTTTAACATTTTAGGGAACAAGTACAATAAAGATTTGAATGTAAGTAAAAACTGCTTGATCCTAATAGACAAGTAAGCATAATGATCGAAGTGGAGGGGCCATGGAGGGTCCTTGGGTTGCTTGGGTTGTGGCCTTGAGCCTTGGGTGGAGCTGAATGTCTCAAAGGTACATACCACCATCTTGATACTTCCTTCGTCTTTCCTCCTACAAGTATCATTAAACCTGCACAAACTGACAGGACCCGCCCCGATCCCACGGGGACCACAAGGGGACGTGCCTTGCTCCCGTCTGACACCCAAAATAACATACAAATTTTAACCTCAAATGTTCAAATTAATAAATAACCAAAATACAATTATACATAAAATCCAAATTTAACAGATGTCAGACAAGGGATGAAAACCAAATTACAAATTGCGAGCACGACTCTAAAATAATCCTGCAGGTCAAACCACCCGACAGCAGTTCAGATACGCAGAAGTAGATCTATGCCTCCGCCTCAGGATCCTCCTCTACCTCAGTAGCACAGCCTGGAGGGGTTACCAAAACATTAAGGGTGAGTGGGCCGAAACTCAAGTTTATAAAAACAGTTTAAAAAGTAAAACATATAATTTACCCCTCCATTTTCCAAACATGCATGCATCGGAATTTAAAACCATAAATCATATAATATGAATCATAAGGCATGTAATAAAACCATAAACATAATGATAGCCACTGCACTATACACTCCAATCCTGACATCCCCGATGTCTGACGTCCAATAAGGTCACAGTCTCAAGGCTATGCGTGCCACTCGGGGTCTTAATCCCGAATCCAATCCCCGAACCCTGTCCGGGTACGGCATCTCAAATGCCAGGCGTCCTAGACGCTCGACGTCCCTGACGTCCAATTATAGCAATCCTGCTCCTGAGTCATTTTACGGTCCGGTTCCTCCGTAGAATGACCCCTCGCAGACAATGCGCTGTGACCACTCCGGGGTACCACATCCGGAGAAGACAGTATCATAAGAGTGGATCTATACAGTGCAGTACCAAATACATTTTATTGATATCCACATGCAAAACAATTTACATAGATAAAATCCAAACCAATCTTTAAGGTTCACCAGACGGGTCTCAAACCCAAATACCGTGAAACGTGCCATAACCATAATTTCAATATCATCAAAACCGTTTCTTGATTCCAATATGTGAATATATAAGTAAATCAGAAAATATTTAAGCATGCAAGGGTTTAATGAAATCGGGCCCACTCACAGTACGATCCCGGGATTATCGCGTAAAGACCTGTACCGGGATTATCGTACAATTCCTATCAGTCCAAATCACACGTAAGGGTCACTACAAGTCTTAAACATTAAACCAAAAAGTCCGAAACAGAAACCGGCTCGGGGAACCCGTCCACCACGTTTCCCGAGGCAACCGGCCCTAAACTGACCCTCCAAACTATCTGAGATCAACATGGTTAATTCATCAAAAATGTTCAGAATGATGAGAGGAACAAAAGTCACGCGCCTGACACTGTAGCTGCTACAGTGTCACCTTCCTTACCCGAATGTCTGTAATACGGGCCTGCCACCCGCGGCTTGACCCCGTTGATTACCCATCAATTCCTACTCGATTTCAATCCAATTTGATCCTAACATGTTAAACAATCATCTAATTTAAGTTCTGAGTCATTAATTAGCCAAATAAAATCCTTAAATGGCCCTTCGACCCGTGATCATCCAAACGGGTTAATCACCCCAACTCACTGGTTTCCAAACCATTCTCCAATTAACTTCACAGGAAGCATAATAGGATCAAAACGAACTAAAATGAATGATCAATTGGGCCTGAAAGTACCTGGAGGTTGTCGTCCCAAGCTCTGCAACTTCTCTGAAAACGGCATCCTCCGTCCCAGCTCAACCGTGGCTGATACCCTTCGAACTTGACGTGGTTGAGCTCCTCATGCTCCCAGAAGACTAAACCAGGCCCTCGTTCAGTCCAACAAGCACCAGAAATTGAAAACCCGATTTCCCTCCAAATTTTCCCGAAATGGTTTCTCTTTGGTTCTTCACCAATTCTCAATTCTTTCAACGACAGAGTGAAACTTACTCACATCCTACTCAGTTTTAAACAACTTAAGCCGTCCCAGAGGCTCGTGGAAGTCCAATCTGTCCACTGAGAATTGTTCCCCGAAAAGCTTAGATCGAAATTAAACAATGTGGCCGTGCTGGGAGGATGAATCAGACCACGTTTGATGCTTCCAAAAGCTTTAAACAATCCATACTTTCCAGCACACACTTGCATAAACAATTGGCACTTAGAACCACCACACATGGTGGTGCCGCCCATGTTCCCCCGCAGTTGCTACAGTAACCAGGGGTAAAATGACCAAAATGACCCTAGTTCAGAAATTACCAAAATGCCCTTCACTTTTCAGACCCGTAACTCCGCCATCCGACGTCCGATTTCAGCGTGCCGCCTGTCCACGGACTCAGGGCTTCGAGAGCCACCTAACGGTCCTTGAGTCGTGTGAAAATTAGTTGCCAAACGAAAAGTCAACATTTTCGCCTCCATCGTCCAAATTACGGTAATGCCCCTGAACTTCCGATAGTCATAACTTTTTCCCTGATCATCCGAATTGGACGTGCCACCTATGTATGAACTCGTGACGTCCCGAACTACATCACGGTCATTGGTCAAAGTCCGTTTGACCCACCAATCAAAAAGTCAACAAATTGGGCAATACAATTCACAAGGGTAAAAACGTCAATCCATACATTAATTTACAATATTGAAATACTCGAATTTCCGGGTCGTTACACAAACCATTAGGCAACTAATTTTCACACGACTAAAATGCCCCAAGTTCAGAAATTACCAAAATGCCGTTCACTTTTCATACCCGTAACTCCACCATCCGACGTTCGATTTCAGCGTGCCGCCTGTCCACGGACTCAGGGCGTCGAGACCCACCTAACGGTCCTTGAGTCGTGTGAAAATTAGTTGCCAAACGAAAAGTCAACATTTTCGCCCCCATCGTCCAAATTACGGTAATGCCCCTGAACTTCCGATAGTCATAACTTTTTCCCTGATCGTCCGAATTGGACGTGTCACATGTCTATGAACTCGTGACGTCCCGAACTAGGTCACGGTCATTGGTCAAAGTCCGTTTGACCAAGCAATCAAAAAGTCAACAAATTGGGCAATACAATTCACAAGGGTAAAAATGTCAATCCATACATTAATTTACAATATTGAAATACTCGAATTTCCGGGTCGTTACACAAACCATTAGGCAACTAATTTTCACACGACTAAAATGCCCCAAGTTCAGAAATTACCAAAATGCCGTTCACTTTTCAGACCCGTAACTCCACCATCCGACGTCCGATTTCAGCGTGCCGCCTGTCCACGGACTCAGGGCGTCGAGACCCACCTAATGGTCCTTGAGTCGTGTGAAAATTAGTTGCCAAACGAAAAGTCAACATTTTTGCCCCCATCGTCCAAATTATGGTAATGCCCCTGAACTTCCGATAGTCATAACTTTTTCCCTGATCGTCCGAATTGGACGTGTCACATGTCTATGAACTCGTGACGTCCCGAACTACGTCACGGTCATTGGTCAAAGTCCGTTTGACCAAGCATTCAAAAAGTCAACAAATTGGGCAATACAATTCACAAGGGTAAAAACGTCAGTCCATACATTAATTTACAATATTGAAATACTCGAATTTCCGGGTCGTTACACAAACCATTAGGCAACTAATTTTCACACGACTAAAATGCCCGAAGTTCAGAAATTACCAAAATGCCGTTCACTTTTCAGACCCGTAACTCCACCATCCGATGTCCGATTTTAGCGTGCCGCCTGTCCACGGACTCAGGGCGTCGAGACCCACCTAACGGTCCTTGAGTCGTGCGAAAATTAGTTGCCAAACGAAAAGTCAACATTTTCGCCCCCATCGTCCAAATTACGGTAATGCCCCTGAACTTCTGATAGTCATAACTTTTTCCCTGATCGTCCGAATTGGACGTGCCACCTGTCTATGAACTCGTGACGTCCCGAACTACGTCACGGTCATTGGTCAAAGTCCGTTTGACCAATCAATCAAAAAGTCAACAAATTGGGAAATACAATTCACAAGGGTAAAAACGTCAATCCATACATTAATTTACAATATTGAAATACTCGAATTTCCGGGTCGTTACACAAACCATTAGCAAACTAATTTTCACACGACTAAAATGCCCCTAGTTCGGAAATTACCAAAATGCCCTTCACTTTTCAGACCCGTAACTCCGCCATCCGACGTCCGATTTCAGCGTGCCGCCTGTCCACGGACTCAGGGCGTCGAGACCTACCTAACGGTCCTTGAGTCGTGTGAAAATTAGTTGCCAAACGAAAAGTCAACATTTTCGCCCCCATCGTCCAAATTACGGTAATGCCCCTGAACTTCCGATAGTCATAACTTTTACCCTAATCGTCCGAATTGGACGTGCCACCTGTCTATGAACTCGTGACGTCCCGAACTCCGTCACGTTCATTGGTCAAAGTCCGTTTGACCTACCAATCAAAAAGTCAACAAATTCGGCAATACAATTCACAAGGGTAAAAATGTCAATCCATACATTAATTTACAATATTGAAATCCTCGAATTTTCGGGGCGTTACACAAACCATTAGGCAACTAATTTTCACACGACTAAAATGCCCCTAGTTCAGAAATTACCAAAATGCCCTTCACTTTTCAGACCCGTAACTCCGCCATCCGACGTCCGATTTCAGCGTGCCGCCTGTCCACGGACTCAGGGCGTCGAGACCCACCTAACGGTCCTTGAGTCGTGTGAAAATTAGTTGCCAAACGGAAAGTCAACATTTTCGCCCCCATCGTCCAAATTACGGTAATGTCCCCGAACTTCCGATAGTCATAACTTTTTCCCTGATCGTCCGAATTGGACGTGCCACCTGTCTATGAACTAGTGACGTCCCGTGTCAGGACCGCCCCCGAAAGGGGCATCGATAACCGTGCCCGGTCCTGATCCCGTCTGGCAAGATGACTGAAAAATCCCAAGTTACCCTCAGTACTTGCCAAACCAGGGATAGCCACACGAACTTACTCATGCCTCCGCCCCCCGTACAGCCTCGAACAACGCGCAACGACCTGGAGGGTCAGTAAAACCAAAAGGTGCGAGTAGACAAAAAATAAATCAGTTTAGCAAAACTGTTACAACAAACGTTTTTACCCTCCGCGTAAAAACCAATGCATGCATACAAAAATCATTTCGCAATCGGTTAACATTTTCTACGTAAGAAAAACTGTGTATTAAATTCCAACATAAGGAAAACTCGTATGAATCTCAAAATCATTTTTTGCTTTCTCAACCATCGGGTCTTAGCCCGCAACCATAGACGCCGGGCCTCAGCCAAAACCACAAATCAACCAAATGCACAACATGATCCAAAACCAACAACCATATACCGGGCCACCGCCCAACTCGACCGAGACATTAGAAATCATTAATAAACCACAAGTCAATCATTTTGCTGGATAACAAGTGCGCCCGAGTCTTTAAACTCAACACCATGCGCATAAACAGGCCTTCCCGGGATATCAACGAGTCTTTAAACTCAGAACATACTCAATAGGCCTCGGGGGTATTATAGTAACCGAGTCTTTAAACTCACGAGTCTTTAAACTCATTAAGGGCCCTCCCCCGCCATCAATTAACCGAGTCTTTAAACTCAAAACGTGCTCCAGCAATAGCACCAGGTTTTTAAACCCAAAACAGTTTTCAAACAAAATAACGGGTCTTCAAACCCCAAAACAGTTCATCAATCACGACAATGTGGGATCCATCCCAAAATCACATTTTTCACAACAGGACCCATAGTCCGAATTTCCCCATTCAATTCCCCAAATCACACTTCACAAACATAATCAAATTACCATCACACACGGGGCATGTACAATCATACCAAATCACTTAATTAAATCCTTTTCCATTCCCAAATTCGAATTCGCAACAATGATTCCGTAAGCCGGCATCCGGAAGCATCATCCCGAACCCAAACCAAGAATCCACTTTAAGTTTCCGAAAACTAAAAACTCGTTACTCCAAGTTACTTTTCTGCCCCAAGCACCAAACAAGAAATCATCTTTTCCAAAAGCCATTTTAATTCCTTGAAATCAATTCAATTCTGAAATCACATTATCCGGGCATCAAAACCACGACCACAATCACCAAAATCCCGGTCTAGTCAAGCATACTCAAAATCCAATTTAAAATACTCGAAATCGCAAACCTCAATTCACATTCCAAATTCAAACATCAACAGTGATCAAATCACCATAACTCAAAATCTCGTAAAACGTGCAAATCCGGAACTTTCTAGAAAAACGTGTCAAAATCGTAAGTCACACTCGCTATAGCCCGCGCTACAATATTAAAATCCTCGAATTTTCGGGGCATTACACAAACCATTAGGCAACTAATTTTCGCACGACTAAAATGCCCCTAGTTCAGAAATTACCAAACTGCCCTTCACTTTTCAAACCCGTAACTCCGCCATCCGACGTCCGATTTCAGCGTGCCGCCTGTCCACGGACTCAGGGCATCGAGACCCACCTAACGGTCCTTGAGTCGTGTGAAAATTAGTTTCCAAACGAAAAGTCAACATTTTCGTCCCCCATCGTCCAAATTACGGTAATGCCCCTGAACTTCCGATAGTCATAACTTTTTCCCTGATCGTCCGAATTGGACGTGCCACCTGTCTATGAACTCGTGACGTCCCGAACTACGTCACGGTCATTGGTCAAAGTCCGTTTGACCAACCAATCAAAAAGTCAACAAATTGGGCAATACAATTCACAAGGGTAAAAACGTAAATCCATACATTAATTTACAATATTGAAATACTCGAATTTCCGGGTCGTTACACAAACCATTAGGCAACTAATTTTCACACGACTAAAATGCCCCTAGTTCAGAAATTACCAAAATGCCCTTCACTTTTCAGACCCGTAACTCCGCCATCCGACGTCCGATTTCAGCGTGCCGCCTGTCCACGGACTGAGGGCGTCGAGACCCACATAACGGTCTTTGAGTCGTGTGAAAATTATTTGCCAAACGAAAAGTCAACATTTTCGCCCCCATCGTCCAAATTACGGTAATGCCCCTGAACTTCCGATAGTCATAACCTTTTCCCTGATCGTCCGAATTGGATGTGCCACATGTCTATGAACTCGTGACGTTGTCTATGAACTCGTGACGTCCCGAACTACGTCACAGTCATTGGTCAAAGTCCGTTTGACCAAGCAATCAAAAAGTCATCAAATTGGGCAATAAAATTCACAAGGGTAAAAACGTCAATCCATACATTAATTTACAATATTGAAATCCTCGAATTTCCGGGGCGTTACACAAACCATTAGGCAACTAATTTTCACACGACTAAAATGCCCCCAGTTCAGAAATTACCAAAATGCCCTTCACTTTTCAGACCCGTAACTCCGCCATCCGACGTCCAATTTCAGCGTGCCGGCTGTCCACGGACTCAGGGCATCGAGACCCACCTAACGATCCTTGAGTCGTGTGCAAATTAGTTGCCAAACGAAAAGTCAACATTTTCGCCCCCATCTTCCAAATTACGGTAATGCACTTGAACTTCCGATAGTCATAACTTTTTCCCTGATCGTCCGAATTGGACGTGCCACCTGTATATGAACTCGTGACGTCCCGAACTACGTCACCGTCATTGGTCAAAGTCCGTTTGACCCACCAATCAAAAAGTCAACAAATTGGGCAATACAATTCACAAGGGTAAAAAGTTCAATCCGTACATTAATTTACAATATTGAAATTCTCGAATTTTCGGGGCGTTACACAAACCATTAGGCCACTAATTTTCACACGACTAAAATGCCCCTAGTTCAGAAATTACCAAAATGCCCTTCACTTTTCAGACCCGTAACTCCGCCATCCGAAGTCCGATTTCAGCGTGCCGCCTGTCCTCGGACTCAGGGCGTCGAGACCCACCTAACGGTCGTTGAGTCGTGTGAAAATTAGTTGTCAAACGAAAAGTCAACATTTTCGCCCCCATCGTCCAAATTACGGTAAGGCCCCTAAACTTCCGATAGTCATAACTTTTTCCCTGATCGTCCGAATTGGACGTCCCACCTGTCTATGAACTCGTGACGTCCCGAACTACGTCACGGTCATTCGTCAATGTCCGTTTGACCCACCAATAAAAAAATAAACAAATTGGGCAATACAATTCACAAGGGTAAAAACTTCAATCCGTACATTAATTTACAATATTGACATTCTCGAATTTTCGGGGCGTTACACAAACCTTTAGGCAACTAATTTTCACACGACTAAAATGCCCCTAGTTCAGAAATTACCAAAATGCCCTTCACTTTTCCGACCCGTAACTCCGCCATCCGACGTCCGATTTCAGCGTGCCGCCTGTCCACGGACTCAGGGCGTCGAGACCCACCTAACGGTCCTTGAGTCGAGTGAAAATTAGTTGCCAAACGAAAAGTCAACATTTTCGCCCCCATCGTCCAAATTACGGTAATGCCCCTGAACTTCCGAGAGTCATAAATTTTTCCCTGATCTTCCGAATTGGACGTGCCACCTGTCTATGAACTCGTGACGACCCGAACTACGTCACGGTCATTGGTCAAAGTCAGTTTGACCAACCTATTAAAAAGTCAACAAATTGGGCAATACAATTCACAAGGGTAAAAACGTCAATCCATACATTAATTTACAATATTGAAATCCTCGAATTTCCGGGGAGTTACACAAACCATTAGGCAACTAATTTTCACACGACTAAAATGCCCCTACTTCAGAAATTACCAAAATGCCCTTCACTTTTCAGACCCGTAACTCCGCCCTCCGACGTCTCATTTCAGTATGCCGCCTGTCCACGGACTCAGGGAGTCGAGACCCACCTAACGGTCCTTGAGTCGTGTGAAAATTAGTTGCCAAACGAAAAGTCAACATTTTCGCCCCCATCGTCCAAATTACGATAATGCCCCTGAACTTCCGATAGTCATAACTTTTTCCCTTATCTTCCGAATTGGACGTGCCACCTGTCTATGAACTCGTGACGTCCCGAACTACGTCACGGTCATTGGTCAAAGTCAGTTTGACCAACCAATCAAAAAGTTAACAAATTGGGCAATACAATTCACAAAGGGTAAAAATGTCAATCCATACATTAATTTACAATATTGAAATACTCGAATTTCCGGGGCGTTACACAAACCATTAGGCAACTAATTTTCACACGACTAAAATGCCCCTAGTTCAGAAATTACCAAAATGCCCTTCCCTCTTCAGACCCGTAACTCCTCCATCCGACGTCCGATTTCAGCGTGCCGCCTGTCCACGGACTCAGGGCGTCGATACCCACCTAACGGTCCTTGAGTCGTGTGAAAATTAGTTGCCAAACGAAAAGTCAACATTTTCGCCCCCATCGTCCCAATTACGGTAATTCCCCTGAACTTCCGATAGTCATAACTTTTTCCCTGATCGTCCGTATTGGACGTATCACCTGTCTATGAAATCGTGACGTCCGGAACTACGTCACGGTCATTGGTCAAAGTCCGTTTGACCCACCAATCAAAACGTCAACAAATTGGGCAATACAATTCACAAGGGTAAAAACGTCAGTCCATACATTAATTTACAATATTGAAATCCTCGAATTTTCGGGGCGTTGCACAAACCATTAGGAAACTAATTTTCACACGACTAAAATGCCCTTAGTTCAGAAATTACCAAAATGCCCTTCACTTTTCAGACCCGTAACTCCTTCATCCGACGTCCGATTTCAGCGTGCCGCCTGTCCACGGTCTCAGGGCGTCGAGACCCACCTAACGGTCCTTGAGTCGTGTGAAAATTAGTTGCCGAACGAAAAGTCAACATTTTCGCCCCCATCGTCCAAATTACGGTAATGCCCATGAACTTCCGATAGTCATAACTTTGTCCCTGATCGTCCGAATTGGACGTTCCACCTGTCTATGAACTCGTGACGTCCCGAACTACTTTACGGTCATTGGCCAAAGTCCGTTTGACCAACCAATCAAAAAGTCAACAAATTGGGCAATACAATTCACAAGGGTAAAAACGTCCATCCATACATTAATTTACAATATTGAAATACTCGAATTTCCGGGGCGTTACACAAACCATTAGGCAACTAATTTTCACACGACTAAAATGCCCCTAGTTCAGAAATTACCAAAATGCCCTTCCCTCTTCAGACCCGTAACTCCTCCATCCGACGTCCGATTTCAGCGTGCCGCCTGTCCACGGACTCAGGGCTTCGAGACCCACCTAACTGTCCTTGAGTCGTGTGAAAATTAGTTGCCAAACGAAGAGTCAACATTTTCGCCCCCATCGTCCAAATTACGGTAATTCCCCTGAACTTCCGATAGTTATAACTTTTTCCCTGATCGTCCGAATTGGACGTGCCACCTGTCTATGAACTCGTGACGTCCCGAACTCGGTCACGTTCATTGGTCAAAGTCCGTTTGACCTACCAATCAAAAAGTAAACAAATTGGGCAATACAATTCACAAGGGTAAAAACGTCAATCCATACATTAATTTACAATATTGAAATCCTCGAATTTCCGGGGCGTTACACAAACCATTAGGCAACTAATTTTCACACGACTAAAATGCACCTACTTCAGAAATTACCAAAATGCCCTTCACTTTTCAGACCCGTAACTCCGGCATCCGACGCCCGATTTCAGCGTGCCGCCTGTCCACGGACTCAGGGAGTCGAGACCCACCTAATGGTCCTTGAGTCGTGTGAAAATTAGTTGCCAAACGAAAAGTCAACATTTTCGCCCCCATCGTCCAAATTACGATAATGCCCCTGAACTTCCGATAGTCATAAATTTTTTCCCTGATCTTCCGAATTGGACGTGCCACCTGTCTATGAACTCGTGACAACCCGAACTACATCACGGTCATTGGTCAAAGTCAGTTTGACCAACCAATCAAAAAGTCAACAAATTGGGCAATACAATTCACAAGGGTAAAAACGTCAATCCATACATTAATTTACAATATTGAAATCCTCGAATTTCCGGGGCGTTACACAAACCATTAGGCAACTAATTTTCACACGACTAAAAAGCCCCTACTTCAGAAATTACCAAAATGCCCTTCACTTATCAGACCCGTAACTCCGCCATCCGACGTCTGATTTCAACGTGCCGCCTGTCCACGGACTCAGGGAGTCGAGAACCTCCTAACGGTCCTTGAGTCGAGTGAAAATTAGTTGCCAAACGAAAAGTCAACATTTTCGCCCCCATCGTCCAAATTACGATAATGCCCCTGAACTTCCGATAGTCATAACTTTTTCCCTGATCTTCTGAATTGGACGTGCCACCTGTCTATGAACTCGTGACGTCTCGAACTACGTCACGGTCACTGGTCAAAGTCAGTTTGACCAACCAATCAAAAAGTCAACAAATTGGGCAATACAATTCACAAGGGTAAAAACGTCAATCCATACATTAATTTACAATATTGAAATACTCGAATTTCCGGGGCGTTACACAAACCATTAGGCAACTAATTTTCACACGACTAAAATGCCCCTAGTTCAGAAATTACCAAAATGCCCTTCACTCTTCAGACCCGTAACTCCTCCATCCGACGTCCGATTTCAGCGTGCCGCCTTTCCGCGGACTCAGGCGTCGAGACCCACCTAACGGTCCTTGAGTAGTGTGAAAATTAGTTCCCAAACGAAAACTCAACATTTTCGCACCCATCGTCCCAATTACGGTAATGACCATGAACTTTCGATAGTCAAAACTTTGTCCCTGATCGTCCGAATTGGACGATACACCTGTCTATGAACTCGTGACGTCCCGAACTACGTTACGGTCATTGGTTTAAGTCTGTTTGACCAACCAATCAAAAAGTCAACAAATTGGGCAATACAATTCACAAGGGTAAAAATGTCAATCCATACATTAATTTACAATATTGAAATACTCGAATTTTCGGGGCGTTACACAAACCATTAGGCAACTAATTTTCACACGACTAAAATGCCCCTACTTCAGAAATTACCAAAATGCCCTTCACTTTTCTGACCCGTAACTCCGCCATCCGACGTCCGATTTCAGCGTGCCGCCTGTACACGGACTCAGGGCTTCGAGACCCACCTAACGGTCCTTGAGTCGTGTGAAAATTAGTTGCCAAATGAAAAGTCAACATTTTCGCCCCCGTCGTCCAAATTACGATAATGCCCCTGAACTTCCGATAGTCATAAATTTTTCCCTGATCTTCCGAATTGGACGTGCCACCTGTCTATGAACTCGTGACGACCCGAACTACGTCACGGTCATTGGTCAAAGTCAGTTTGACCAACCTATTAAAAAGTCAACAAATTGGGCAATACAATTCACAAGGGTAAAAACGTCAATCCATACATTAATTTACAATATTGAAATCCTCGAATTTCCGGGGAGTTACACAAACCATTAGGCAACTAATTTTCGCACGACTAAAATGCCCCTACTTCAGAAATTACCAAAATGCCCTTCACTTTTCAGACCCGTAACTCCGCCCTCCGACGTCTCATTTCAGTGTGCCGCCTGTCCACGGACTCAGGGAGTCGAGACCCACCTAACGGTCCTTGAGTCGTGTGAAAATTAGTTGCCAAACGAAAAGTCAACATTTTCGCCCCCATCGTCCAAATTACGATAATGCCCCTGAACTTCCGATAGTCATAACTTTTTCCCTTATCTTCCGAATTGGACGTGCCACCTGTCTATGAACTCGTGACGTCCCGAACTACGTCACGGTCATTGGTCAAAGTCAGTTTGACCAACCAATCAAAAAGTCAACAAATTGGGCAATACAATTCACAAAGGGTAAAAATGTCAATCCATACATTAATTTACAATATTGAAATACTCGAATTTCCGGGGCGTTACACAAACCATTAGGCAACTAATTTTCACACGACTAAAATGCCCCTAGTTCAGAAAATACCAAAATGCCCTTCCCTCTTCAGACCCGTAACTCCTCCATCCGACGTCCGATTTCAGCGTGCCGCCTGTCCACGGACTCAGGGCGTCGAGACCCACCTAACGGTCCTTGAGTCGTGTGAAAATTAGTTGCCAAACGAAAAGTCAACATTTTCGCCCCCATCGTCCCAATTACGGTAATTCCCCTGAACTTCCGATAGTCATAACTTTTTCCCTGATCGTCCGTATTGGACGTATCACCTGTCTATGAAATCGTGACGTCCGGAACTACGTCACGGTCATTGGTCAAAGTCCGTTTGACCCACCAATCAAAACGTCAACAAATTGGGCAATACAATTCACAAGGGTAAAAACGTCAGTCCATACATTAATTTACAATATTGAAATCCTCGAATTTTCGGGGCGTTGCACAAACCATTAGGAAACTAATTTTCACACGACTAAAATGCCCTTAGTTCAGAAATTACCAAAATGCCCTTCACTTTTCAGACCCGTAACTCCTTCATCCGACGTCCGATTTCAGCGTGCAGCCTGTCCACGGTCTAAGGGCGTCGAGACCCACTTAACGGTCCTTGAGTCGTGTGAAAATTAGTTGCCGAACGAAAAGTCAACATTTTCGCCCCCATCGTCCAAATTACGGTAATGCCCATGAACTTCCGATAGTCATAACTTTGTCCCTGATCGTCCGAATTGGACGTTCCACCTGTCTATGAACTCGTGACGTCCCGAACTACTTTACGGTCATTGGCCAAAGTCCGTTTGACCAACCAATCAAAAAGCCAACAAATTGGGCAATACAATTCACAAGGGTAAAAACGTCAATCCATACATTAATTTACAGTATTGAAATACTCGAATTTCCGGGGCGTTACACAAACCATTAGGCAACTAATTTTCACACGACTAAAATGCCCCTAGTTCAGAAATTACCAAAATGTCCTTCACTTTTCAGACCCGTAACTCCGCCATCCGACGTCCGATTTCAGCGTGCCGCCTGTCCACGGACTCAGGGCTTCGAGACCCACCTAACTGTCCTTGAGTCGTGTGAAAATTAGTTGCCAAACGAAGAGTCAACATTTTCGCCCCCATCGTCCAAATTACGGTAATTCCCCTGAACTTCCGATAGTCATAACTTTTTCCCTGATCGTCCGAATTGGACGTGCCACCTGTCTATGAACTCGTGACGTCCCGAACTCGGTCACGTTCATTGGTCAAAGTCCGTTTGACCTACCAATCAAAAAGTCAACAAATTGGGCAATACAATTCACAAGGGTAAAAACGTCAATCCATACATTAATTTACAATATTGAAATCCTCGAATTTCCGGGGCGTTACACAAACCATTAGGCAACTAATTTTCACACGACTAAAATGCCCCTACTTCAGAAATTACCAAAATGCCCTTCACTTTTCAGACCCGTAACTCCGGCTTCCGACGTCCGATTTCAGCGTGCCGCCTGTCCACGGACTCAGGGGGTCGAGACCCACCTAACGGTCCTTGAGTCGTGTGAAAATTAGTTGCCAAACGAAAAGTCAACATTTTCGCCCCCATCGTCCAAATTACGATAATGCCCCTGAACTTCCGATAGTCATAACTTTTTCCCTGATCTTCCGAATTGGACGTGCCACCTGTCTATGAACTCGTGACGTCCCGAACTACGTCACGGTCATTGGTCAAAGTCAGTTTGACCAACCAATCAAAAAGTCAACAAATTGGGCAATACAATTCACAAGGGTAAAAACGTCAATCCATACATTAATTTACAATATTGAAATCCTCGAATTTTCGGGGAGTTACACAAACCATTAGGCAACTAATTTTCACACGACTAAAATGCACCTACTTCAGAAATTACCAAAATGCCCTTCACTTTTCAGACCCGTAACTCCGGCATCCGACGCCCGATTTCAGCGTGCCGCCTGTCCACGGACTCAGGGAGTCGAGACCCACCTAATGGTCCTTGAGTCGTGTGAAAATTAGTTGCCAAACGAAAAGTCAACATTTTCGCCCCCATCGTCCAAATTACGATAATGCCCCTGAACTTCCGATAGTCATAAATTTTTTCCCTGATCTTCCGAATTGGACGTGCCACCTGTCTATGAACTCGTGACAACCCGAACTACATCACGGTCATTGGTCAAAGTCAGTTTGACCAACCAATCAAAAAGTCAACAAATTGGGCAATACAATTCACAAGGGTAAAAACGTCAATCCATACATTAATTTACAATATTGAAATCCTCGAATTTCCGGGGCGTTACACAAACCATTAGGCAACTAATTTTCACACGACTAAAATGCCCCTACTTCAGAAATTACCAAAATGCCCTTCACTTATCAGACCCGTAACTCCGCCATCCGACGTCTGATTTCAACGTGCCGCCTGTCCACGGACTCAGGGAGTCGAAAACCACCTAACGGTCCTTGAGTCGTGTGAAAATTAGTTCCCAAACGAAAAGTCAACATTTTCGCCCCCATCGTCCAAATTACGATAATGCCCCTGAAATTCCGATAGTCATAACTTTTTCCCTGATCTTCTGAATAGGACGTGCCACCTGTCTATGAACTCGTGACGTCCCGAACTACATCACGGTCACTGGTCAAAGTCAGTTTGACCAACCAATCAAAAAGTCAACAAATTGGGCAATACAATTCACAAGGGTAAAAACGTCAATCCATACATTAATTTACAATATTGAAATACTCGAATTTCCGGGGCGTTACACAAACCATTAGGCAACTAATTTTCACACGACTAAAATGCCCCTAGTTCAGAAATTACCAAAATGCCCTTCACTCTTCAGACCCGTAACTCCTCCATCCGACGTCCGATTTCAGCGTGCCGCCTGTCCGCAGACTCAGGGCGTCGAGACCCACCTAACGGTCCTTGAGTCGTGTGAAAATTAGTTCCCAAACGAAAAGTCAACATTTTCGCACCCATCGTCCCAATTACGGTAATGCCCATGAACTTTCGATAGTCAAAACTTTGTCCCTGATCGTCCGAATTGGACGTTACACCTGTCTATGAACTCGTGACGTCCCGAACTACGTTACGGTCATTGGTTTAAGTCTGTTTGACCAACCAATCAAAAAGTCAACAAATTGGGCAATACAATTCACAAGGGTAAAAACGTCAATCCATACATTAATTTACAATATTGAAATACTCGAATTTTCGGGGCGTTACACAAACCATTAGGCAACTAATTTTCACACGACTAAAATGCCCCTACTTCAGAAATTACCAAAATGCCCTTCACTTTTCAGACCCGTAACTCCGCCATCCGACGTCCGATTTCAGCGTGCCGCCTGTACACGGACTCAGGGCTTCGAGACCCACCTAACGGTCCTTGAGTCGTGTGAAAATTAGTTGCCAAATGAAAAGTCAACATTTTCGCCCCCGTCGTCCCAATTACGGTAATGCCCATGAACTTCCGATAGTCATAACTTTGTCCCTGATCGTCCGAATTGGACGTTGCACCTGTCTATGAACTCGTGACGTCCCGAACTACGTTACGGTCATTGGTTTAAGTCCGTTTGACCAACCAATCAAAAAGTCAACAAATTGGGCAATACAATTCACAAGGGTAAAAACGTCAATCCATACATTAATTTACAATATTGAAATCCTCGAATTTCCGGGGCGTTACACAAACCATTAGGCAACTAATTTTCACACGACTAAAATGCCCCTACTTCAGAAATTACCAAAATGCCCTTCACTTTTCAGACCCGTAACTCCGGCTTCCGACGTCCGATTTCAGCGTGCCGCCTGCCCACGGACTCAGGGGGTCGAGACCCACCTAACGGTCCTTGAGTCGTGTGAAAATTAGTTGCCAAACGAAAAGTCAACATTTTCGCCCCCATCGTCCAAATTACGATAATGCCCCTGAACTTCCGATAGTCATAACTTTTTCCCTGATCTTCCGAATTGGACGTGCCACCTGTCTATGAACTCGTGACGTCCCGAACTACGTCACGGTCATTGGTCAAAGTCAGTTTGACTAACCAATCAAAAAGTCAACAAATTGGGCAATACAATTCACAAGGGTAAAAACGTCAATCCATACATTAATTTACAATATTAAAATACTCGAATTTCCGGGGCGTTACACAAACCATTAGGCAACTAATTTTCACACGACTAAAATGCCCCTACTTCAGAAATTACCAAAATGCCCTTCACTTTTCAGACCCGTAACTCCGGCATCCGACGTCCGATTTCAGCGTGCCGCTTGTCCGCGGACTCAGGGAGTCGAGACCCACCTAACGGTCCTTGAGTCGTGTGAAAATTAGTTCCCAAACGAAAAGTCAACATTTTCGCCCCCATCGTCCAAATTACGATAATGCCCCTGAACTTCCGATAGTCATAACTTTTTCCCTGATCTTCCGAATTGGACGTGCCTCCTGTCTATGAACTCGTGACGTCCCGAACTACGTCACGGTCATTGGTCAAAGTCAGTTTGACCAACCAATCAAAAAGTCAACAAATTGGGCAATACAATTCACAAGGGTAAAAATGTCAATCCATACATTAATTTACAATATTGAAATACTCGAATTTCCGGGGCGTTACACAAACCATTAGGCAACTAATTTTCACACGACTAAAATGCCCCTAGTTCAGAAATTACCAAAATGCCCTTCACTCTTCAGACCCGTAACTCCGGCTTCCGACGTCCGATTTCAGCGTGCCGCCTGTCCACGGACTCAGGGGGTCGAGACCCACCTAACGGTCCTTGAGTCGTGTGAAAATTAGTTGCCAAACGAAAAGTCAACATTTTCGCCCCCATTGTCCAAATTACGATAATGCCCCTGAACTTCCGATAGTCAAAACTTTTTCCCTGATCTTCCGAATTGGACGTGCCACCTGTCTATGAACTCGTGACGTCCCGAACTACGTCACGGTCATTGGTCAAAGTCAGTTTGACCAACCAATCAAAAAGTCAACAAATTGGGCAATACAATTCACAAGGGTAAAAACGTCAATCCATACATTAATTTACAATATTGAAATTGTAACAACCCGTCCCGAGAATTGGGATAAGTAGAGTGATTAAGGTGTGATTAGTAAGGTTAATCAAGGGTTAGGTGGTCCCGAGGGGTCCGGGAACTTAGAATGACGATTTTGCCCCTAGGTCGGGCAGAAATGTTGACTTTTATTTCGGGTGGTCAAATGGGAGTTGACCAGTGACCAGGACGTAGTTGAGGACGTTACGAATTCGTAGGCAGGTGGCACGCCCGATTCCGACATCCGAGGAGGAAGTTGTGATGTTCGGAGGATTGAGGGCATAACCGTAATTTGGAAAATTAGGGGGGAAACGTTGACTTTTTATACGAACGGGTTTTGGTAAGTTGACCTAAGACCGTTAGATAGATCTCGTCGTCCTGAGTTCGATGACAGGCGGCACGTATTCATCGGACGTACGATGTGGGAGTTACAGGTCTAGAAAGGTAGTGGCAAAGTTGTAATTTTGGGTAAAACAGAAGGGCATTTTGGTCTTTTGTGCTCTGGAATGTGTGCAACAGATAAGGACAGATGAAGGGTTGAGATTGAGCCACATGTGAGATGAAGGGTAGGATTGGTGACACGTGGAAGAGGTCTGGTTGGTTCTAGGGGGTGCACGGTCCAATTATTTGGGGTGCACCCGTGTATGTGTGTTGTGTGTGTGTTCGAAGAACTGGAAACAGAGAGTGAAGAATTGGGAGTGAGTGATCAATTTTGTGTGCGGGTGAGACTCTGGTGAGTGGTACGAGGCTCAGGGAGGTCCTAGGCGTCGTCTAGGGTGGTTATTGTGACGGGAGAAGACCTGAGTGGCCGGAATAGGAAACAGGGGATAGTTTGGGTTTTGATCTTGAGCTCGAGTCGATAGGTTAGGGACCGTGTTGAGGTGTTTGAGTGAGGGAACTGGATTGCTTAGGATTGGACGAAGAGGATGGTGAAGAGAGGGAGGAAAATGGTGCAGGAACGGCGGTGAACCGCTCTCGCCGGTTCAAACTGCAGGCACTGTGTCGAGCCCGGTCTACGCGAGGTAGACGGTGACACTGTAGCAGGCGCGTGAGGGCCCCGCGCAGCCACTTTGGGCGGCGCGTGGGGGCGCGTGCGGTGGTTCTGGGAGAAACGGTCAACATAGTTTTTGGTCTAGGAGTTGTTGTGAGTTCAATGGAGTTGGTTTCGGGTCAATCGGAAGTCGTTTGAGGTGAGTTCCGCGAGGGGGAAAGTTTAGGGTCCAGGGTTCTTATGTTTAGGATTCGGAGAATTTTGAGGGAATTTAGGTGAACCTTCGTAGACGTGTTCGTGACGTAATTTGGCGGTGTTTGACAGGATCGGGATTTCCCGAGGAAGCCGAGGAACGGGCTGGACGTTCGGGACGTGAGTAGGGCTCAGTACTGTGAGTGGACCCTTTCCTTAAACTCGAGCATGCATAACTGTTTTTATATACGTATTTTATGGTTTTACTTATGAATCTAGGTTTATTGATTATGAAATGATGATTTTATGTATTTGCACGTTTTTCGAGAAAAAGACGGTTTTGGCACGGTTTTCGAGAAAATATTGGTTTTCGGATTTTGATGCCACATTTGGGGATTTCCACTGATAAAGGTTTTCTAATAGTGATATATGGGTTATGAAATGTGATTTGTGATTACATGGGGTTTTGGTATGAAAATGGATATTTTCCGGATTTGGGTTCGGAATAACGGTTCTGAATGCCGGAAGGGCTTCGGACCAGTGATTTCGGATTCGGGTTTGGATATGGATTGGTAACTGGTTTTTAAATGGTTTTGGGATTGGATTTGCTGGATCTGATTATTGGGTTTAAAGACCCGGATATATGTGACGGGGGACCGGCCGGATTGGGTTTAAAGACCCGGATTGAGTTTAAAGACTCGGGAGTTTAAAGACTCGGATATATATATTGATTTTCCCCCGTAGGCCTTGAGTTTAAAGACTCGGGAGTTTAAAGACTCGGATATGATTAAGGCCTGGATTGAGTTTAAAGACTCGGGAGTTTAAAGACTCGGATAGATCCAGCAGGTTTGATCGAGAAAAGGATGATTTGGTGGTTATGGTTTTGATACGGTTTCTGATACTCATGTTATGGTTTCTTATGGTATTTTATAGTGTTTCTGTTTCTTATGATGTTTTATAATGATTATTTTATTAATGTGTTTATAACTGTTGGTTATGCATGTGGTTTCAAGACGGAGGGTTTAACTCGGTTTTCGTATAAAATGGTTTTTAAACTTTTGTACTTTCTGGTCCACTCACATTTTCTGTTTTAATTGCCCTCCAGGTTGTGGAGCTAGCGCGGGGTCTTGACGTCGAGGCAGAGTCTGAGGCATAGAAGTGACGTGAGGGTTCCCAGTGTAGAGTAAAGGCTTCCGTGTGCGTGTAGTTATCGGTTTTATTTTCTTTGTATGTTCGTACTATGTTCTGTAAATGCTACCTTCGGGACATTGTGTCTAATTACTCCTGCGTTTGACGGGTTAGAATGTGAGTGAGTTTTACTTGAGTTTTGCGTCGGGGAGTCAGACGGGAGCGGGATTTACCTCGGGTTTCGGGGTGAAACCGGGGTGGGTCCTGACAATTGGTATCAGAGCATAGGTTTGTCGAGTTTGTTGGGTCTGTCGGTTTGAGAGGTTGTGTTTTAGTTGTTTGACTACTTCTATGCCTCTTTCAGCGTGCGGTTGACGATGCCTCCGAGACGTAGACCCTCTCCACAACCGGAAGAAGTAGCCAGAGAGACGGAGAGTGCCACGATTGAGCGAGCCCAGCGGCTCGGGGCTACTACTTTTAGTGGTGGGGCTGATCCTGAGGAAGCCCAGAGGTGGATTACTAGACTGGAGCGGATTTTTGCGGTGATGCATTGTCCGCCGGAGGAGCGAGTATTGTTGGCTGCATTTTTACTAGATGGTGCGGCGTACGAGTGGTGGTATACCCTCGAGATGTCCGGTTGGGATGTTCACAGTGTGACCTGGGAGACGTTTAGGGAACGGTTTCTGGAACAGTATTATCCTCGTTCTTTCCGGGATGCCAAGGAGGCAGAGTTTTTGCAGCTCCAGCAGGGGAATATGACAGTGGCAGAGTACGAACGGAAGTTCCAGATGTTGTCTCGGTTTGCTCCTGCTTTTGTGGCCACTGAAGCCGAGAAGTGCCGTAGGTTTGAGTTTGGTTTGCGTGGTGAGATTCGAGCCGTAGTGACAGCTGGATCTTTTGCTACCCTCCGAGATCTGTCGGATGCTGCGGTGCGAGTTGAGGCTAGTTTGCCGGTGCGACGCCGGGAACCTTCTATTCCTGGAGCTTCGAGCCAGCGGACACCGAAAAGAGGTAACTTCGGTGGATCGTCCTCGTCGGGCGATGATCGTTTTGGTAGGCCTGGTAGCGCCCAGAGTTCAGGATTTTGGGGTTATCGAGTACCGCCGACTCCGCAAGCGAGTGCGACGTCGGTAGCATCCACAGGGAGACCGAGTAGTGGACCAGGCTGGAATGTG
This sequence comes from Prinsepia uniflora, assembly GCA_032719365.1. Taxonomy (NCBI): domain Eukaryota; kingdom Viridiplantae; phylum Streptophyta; class Magnoliopsida; order Rosales; family Rosaceae; genus Prinsepia; species Prinsepia uniflora. Next base: position 35,004,831 of record CM064872.1, read on the forward strand.
TGTTTCTACTGCGGGGAGCGAGGTCATTTTCGACGTGAGTGTCCACTGTTGCCACAGGAAGGTGGTGTAGGCAGAGGAGTAGCGGAGTCCGGACAGCGTACAGCATCAGGGACAGCGGGCACTAGAGGAGGTGGTGGCACAGCCACGAGTAGTTCGAGGGGACGTGGTAGAGCGTCAGGATCTCAGGCCCGGGTGTTCTCGATGACTCAGCAGGAGGGTCAGTCGATACCAGATACGGAGACAGGTACTTGTTTTACTTTTGGGTTGTCCTGTTGGTTTGGTGTTTGGATTCGGGGTAGAGTCTAGGAGTTTGCCTAGAGGACTTGGAGTGTACAGTAAGTTCCGTAGTAGGTTGACGGGAAGTAGAGGAAAGGAGTGACTGTGGAAGGAGAGAACCCACAAGCTAGAGTTTGCCTTTAGGACTTTGTGGAGTTAGTCCGACCGTGGCCGGAGTAGTAGCCGAGGGAGATGGGTGGTTGTATACGAGGATGTACTCTATGATTTCTGTCGGGTATTGTGACATGAGGTATTGTATAATACCTTTGTTTTCTGTTCATAGAGTTTCTCTTGCGTACACCATGTAGTTGTTACACAGCTAGGGTTGGCTGTGGTGACAGTAGCTGGGGATGGAGTGAAATACCCAAGGTGGAGATGATAGACAGAAAACCTAGGAGAAGTTGTTGTTGATCTGTTGTTGATTCCGGGTAGGAGACCCTAGGTGTCGGGAACTAGCTGTGGAATTTCGGGGACGAAATTCTTTTTAGGTGGGTAGATTGTAACAACCCGTCCCGAGAATTGGGATAAGTAGAGTGATTAAGGTGTGATTAGTAAGGTTAATCAAGGGTTAGGTGGTCCCGAGGGGTCCGGGAACTTAGAATGACGATTTTGCCCCTGGGTCGGGCAGAAATGTTGACTTTTATTTCGGGTGGTCAAATGGGAGTTGACCAGTGACCAGGACGTAGTTGAGGACGTTACGAATTCGTAGGCAGGTGGCACGCCCGATTCCGACATCCGAGGAGGAAGTTGTGATGTTCGGAGGATTGAGGGCATAACCGTAATTTGGAAAATTAGGGGGGAAACGTTGACTTTTTATACGAACGGGTTTTGGTAAGTTGACCTAAGACCGTTAGATAGATCTCGTCGTCCTGAGTTCGATGACAGGCGGCACGTATTCATCGGACGTACGATGTGGGAGTTACAGGTCTAGAAAGGTAGTGGCAAAGTTGTAATTTTGGGTAAAACAGAAGGGCATTTTGGTCTTTTGTGCTCTGGAATGTGTGCAACAGATAAGGACAGATGAAGGGTTGAGATTGAGCCACATGTGAGATGAAGGGTAGGATTGGTGACACGTGGAAGAGGTCTGGTTGGTTCTAGGGGGTGCACGGTCCAATTATTTGGGGTGCACCCGTGTATGTGTGTTGTGTGTGTGTTCGAAGAACTGGAAACAGAGAGTGAAGAATTGGGAGTGAGTGATCAATTTTGTGTGCGGGTGAGACTCTGGTGAGTGGTACGAGGCTCAGGGAGGTCCTAGGCGTCGTCTAGGGTGGTTATTGTGACGGGAGAAGACCTGAGTGGCCGGAATAGGAAACAGGGGATAGTTTGGGTTTTGATCTTGAGCTCGAGTCGACAGGTTAGGGACCGTGTTGAGGTGTTTGAGTGAGGGAACTGGATTGCTTAGGATTGGACGAAGAGGATGGTGAAGAGAGGGAGGAAAATGGTGCAGGCACGGCGGTGAACCGCTCTCGCCGGTTCAAACAGCAGGCACTGTGTCGAGCCCGGTCTACGCGAGGTAGACGGTGACACTGTAGCAGGCGCGTGAGGGCCACGCGCAGCCACTTTGGGCGGCGCATGGGGGCGCGTGCGGTGGTTCTGGGAGAAACGGTCAACATAGTTTTTGGTCTAGGAGTTGTTGTGAGTTCAATGGAGTTGGTTTCGGGTCAATCGAAAGTCGTTTGAGGTGAGTTCCGCGAGGGGGAAAGTTTAGGGTCCAGGGTTCTTATGTTTAGGATTCGGAGAATTTTGAGGGAATTTAGGTGAACCTTCGTAGACGTGTTCGTGACGTAATTTGGCGGTGTTTGACAGGATCGGGATTTCCCGAGGAAGCCGAGGAACGGGCTGGACGTTCGGGACGTGAGTAGGGCTCAGTACTGTGAGTGGACCCTTTCCTTAAACTCGAGCATGCATAACTGTTTTTATATACGTATTTTATGGTTTTACTTATGAATCTAGGTTTATTGATTATGAAATGATGATTTTATGTATTTGCACGTTTTTCGAGAAAAAGACGGTTTTGGCACGGTTTTCGAGAAAATATTGGTTTTCGGATTTTGATGCCACATTTGGGGATTTCCACTGATAAAGGTTTTCTAATAGTGATATATGGGTTATGAAATGTGATTTGTGATTACATGGGGTTTTGGTATGAAAATGGATATTTTCCGGATTTGGGTTCGGAATAACGGTTCTGAATGCCGGAAGGGCTTCGGACCAGTGATTTCGGATTCGGGTTTGGATATGGATTGGTAACTGGTTTTTAAATGGTTTTGGGATTGGATTTGCTGGATCTGATTATTGGGTTTAAAGACCCGGATATATGTGACGGGGGACCGGCCGGATTGGGTTTAAAGACCCGGATTGAGTTTAAAGACTCGGGAGTTTAAAGACTCGGATATATATATTGATTTTCCCCCGTAGGCCTTGAGTTTAAAGACTCGGGAGTTTAAAGACTCGGATATGATTAAGGCCTGGATTGAGTTTAAAGACTCGGGAGTTTAAAGACTCGGATAGATCCAGCAGGTTTGATCGAGAAAAGGATGATTTGGTGGTTATGGTTTTGATACGGTTTCTGATACTCATGTTATGGTTTCTTATGGTATTTTATAGTGTTTCTGTTTCTTATGATGTTTTATAATGATTATTTTATTAATGTGTTTATAACTGTTGGTTATGCATGTGGTTTCAAGACGGAGGGTTTAACTCGGTTTTCGTATAAAATGGTTTTTAAACTTTTGTACTTTCTGGTCCACTCACATTTTCTGTTTTAATTGCCCTCCAGGTTGTGGAGCTAGCGCGGGGTCTTGACGTCGAGGCAGAGTCTGAGGCATAGAAGTGACGTGAGGGTTCCCAGTGTAGAGTAAAGGCTTCCGTGTGCGTGTAGTTATCGGTTTTATTTTCTTTGTATGTTCGTACTATGTTCTGTAAATGCTACCTTCGGGACATTGTGTCTAATTACTCCTGCGTTTGACTGGTTAGAATGTGAGTGAGTTTTACTTGAGTTTTGCGTCGGGGAGTCAGACGGGAGCGGGATTTACCTCGGGTTTCGGGGTGAAACCGGGGTGGGTCCTGACAGAAATCCTCGACTTTTCGGGGCGTTACACAAACCATTAGGCAACTAATTTTCACACGACTAAAATGCACTTACTTCAGAAATTACCAAAATGCCCTTCACTTTTCAAACCCGTAACTCCCCCATCCGACGTCCGATTTCAGCGTGCCGCTTGTCCACGGACTCAGGGAGTCGAGACCCACCTAACGGTCCTTGAGTCGAGTGAAAATTAGTTGCCAAACGAAAAGTCAACATTTTCGCCCCCATCGTCCAAATTACGATAATGCCCCTGAACTTCCGATAGTCATAAATTTTTCCCTGATCTTCCGAATTGGACGTGCCACCTGTCTATGAACTCGTGACGACCCGAACTACGTCACGGTCATTGGTCAAAGTCAGTTTGACCAACCAATTAAAAAGTCAACAAATTGGGCAATACAATTCACAAGGGTAAAAACGTCAATCCATACATTAATTTACAATATTGAAATCCTCGAATTTCCGGGGAGTTACACAAACCATTAGGCAACTAATTTTCACACGACTAAAATGCCCCTACTTCAGAAATTACCAAAATGCCCTTCACTTTTCAGACCCGTAACTCCGCCCTCCGACGTCTCATTTCAGTGTGCCGCCTGTCCACGGACTCAGGGAGTCGAGACCCACCTAACGGTCCTTGAGTCGTGTGAAAATTAGTTGCCAAACGAAAAGTCAACATTTTCGCCCCCATCGTCCAAATTACGATAATGCCCCTGAACTTCCGATAGTCATAACTTTTTCCCTGATCTTCCGAATTGGACGTGCCACCTGTCTATGAACTCGTGACGTCCCGAACTACGTCACGGTCATTGGTCAAAGTCAGTTTGACCAACCAATCAAAAAGTCAACAAATTGGGCAATACAATTCACAAGGGTAAAAATGTCAATCCATACATTAATTTACAATATTGAAATACTCGAATTTCCGAGGCGTTACACAAACCATTAGGCAACTAATTTTCACACGACTAAAATGCCCCTAGTTCAGAAATTACCAAAATGCCCTTCACTCTTCAGACCCGTAACTCCTCCATCCGACGTCCGATTTCAGCGTGCCGCCTGTCCGCGGACTCAGGGCGTCGAGACCCACCTAACGGTCCTTGAGTCGTGTGAAAATTAGTTCCCAAACGAAAAGTCAACATTTTTGCCCCCATCGTCCCAATTACGGTAATGCCCATGAACTTCCGATAGTCATAACTTTGTCCCTGATCGTCCGAATTGGACGTTCCTCCTGTCTATGAACTCGTGACGTCCCAAACTACGTTACGGTCATTGGTTTAAGTCCGTTTGACCAACCAATCAAAAAGTCAACAAATTGGGCAATACAATTCACAAGGGTAAAAACGTCAATCCATACATTAATTTACAATATTGAAATACTCGAATTTTCGGGGCGTTACACAAACCATTAGGCAACTAATTTTCACACGACTAAAATGCCCCTACTTCAGAAATTACCAAAATGCCCTTCACTTTTCAGACCCGTAACTCCGCCATCCGACGTCCGATTTCAGCGTGCCGCCTGTCCACGGACTCAGGGCTTCGATACCCACCTAACGGTCCTTGAGTCGTGTGAAAATTAGTTGCCAAATGAAAAGTCAACAATTTCGCCCCCATCGTCCAAATTACGATAATGCCCCTGAACTTCCGATAGTCATAACTTTTTCCCTGATCTTCCGAATTGGACGTGCCACCTGTCTATGAACTCGTGACGTCCCGAACTACGTTACGGTCATTGGTCAAAGTCAGTTTGACAAACCAATCAAAAAGTCAACAAATTGGGCAATACAAATCACAAGGGTAAAAACGTCAATCCATACATTAATTTACAATATTGAAATACTCGAATTTCCGGGGCGTTACACAAACCATTAGGCAACTAATTTTCACACGACTAAAATGCCCCTACTTTAGAAATTACCAAAATGCCCTTCACTTTTCAGACCCGTAACTCCGGCATCCGACGTCCGATTTCAGCGTGCCGCTTGTCCACGTACTCAGGGAGTCGAGACCCACCTAACGGTCCTTGAGTCGTGTGAAAATTAGTTGCCAAACGAAAAGTCAACATTTTCCCCCCATCGTCCAAATTACGATAATGCCCCTGAACTTCCGATAGTCATAACTTTTTCCCTGATCTTCCGAATTGGACGTGCCACCTGTCTATGAACTCGTGACGTCCCGAACTACGTCACGGTCATTGGTCAAAGTCAGTTTGACCAACCAATCAAAAAGTCAACAAATTGGGCAATACAATTCACAAGGGTAAAAATGTCAATCCATACATTAATTTACAATATTGAAATACTCGAATTTCCGGGGCGTTACACAAACCATTAGGCAACTAATTTTCACACGACTAAAATGCCCCTAGTTCAGAAATTACCAAAATGCCCTTCACTCTTCAGACCCGTAACTCCTCCATCCGACGTCCGATTTCAGCGTGCCGCCTGTCCGCGGACTCAGGGCGTCGAGACCCACCTAACGGTCCTTGAGTCGTGTGAAAATTAGTTCCCAAACGAAAAGTCAACATTTTCGCCCCCATCGTCCCAATTACGGTAATGCCCATGAACTTCCGATAGTCATAACTTTGTCCCTGATCGTCCGAATTGGACGTTCCACCTGTCTATGAACTCGTGACGTCCCGAACTACGTTACGGTCATTGGTTTAAGTCCGTTTGACCAACCAATCAAAAAGTCAACAAATTGGGCAATACAATTCACAAGGGTAAAAACGTCAATCCATACATTAATTTACAATATTGAAATCCTCGAATTTCCGGGGCGTTACACAAACCATTAGGCAACTAATTTTCACACGACTAAAATGCCCCTACTTCAGAAATTACCAAAATGCCCTTCACTTTTCAGACCCGTAACTCCGGCTTCCGACGTCCGATTTCAGCGTGCCGCCTGTCCACGGACTCAGGGGGTCGAGACCCACCTAATGGTCCTTGAGTCGTGTGAAAATTAGTTGCCAAACGAAAAGTCAACATTTTCGCCCCCATCGTCCACATTACGATAATGCCCCTGAACTTCCGATAGTCATAACTTTTTCCCTGATCTTCCGAATTGGACGTGCCACCTGTCTATGAACTCGTGACGTCCCGAACTACGTCACGGTCATTGGTCAAAGTCAGTTTGACTAACCAATCAAAAAGTCAACAAATTGGGCAATACAATTCACAAGGGTAAAAACGTCAATCCATACATTAATTTACAATATTGAAATCCTCGAATTTCCGGGGAGTTACACAAACCATTAGGCAACTAATTTTCACACGACTAAAATGCCCCTACTTCAGAAATTACCAAAATGCCCTTCACTTTTCAGACCCGTAACTCCGCCCTCCGACGTCTCATTTCAGTGTGCCGCCTGTCCACGGACTCAGGGAGTCGAGACCCACCTAACGGTCCTTGAGTCGTGTGAAAATTAGTTGCCAAACGAAAAGTCAACATTTTCGCCCCCATCGTCCAAATTACGATAATGCCCCTGAACTTCCGATAGTCATAACTTTTTCCCTGATCTTCCGAATTGGACGTGCCACCTGTCTATGAACTCGTGACGTCCCGAACTACGTCACGGTCATTGGTCAAAGTCAGTTTGACCAACCAATCAAAAAGTCAACAAATTGGGCAATACAATTCACAAGGGTAAAAATGTCAATCCATACATTAATTTACAATATTGAAATACTCGAATTTCCGGGGCGTTACACAAACCATTAGGCAACTAATTTTCACACGACTAAAATGCCCCTAGTTCAGAAATTACCAAAATGCCCTTCACTCTTCAGACCCGTAACTCCTCCATCAGCCGTCCGATTTCAGCGTGCCGCCTGTCCGCGTACTCAGGGCGTCGAGACCCACCTAACAGTGCTTGAGTCGTGTGAAAATTAGTTCCCAAACGAAAAGTCAACATTTTCGCCCCCATCGTCCCAATTACGGTAATGCCCATGAACTTCCGATAGTCATAACTTTGTCCCTGATCGTCCGAATTGGACGTTCCTCCTGTCTATGAACTCGTGACGTCCCAAACTACGTTACGGTCATTGGTTTAAGTCCGTTTGACCAACCAATCAAAAAGTCAACAAATTGGGCAATACAATTCACAAGGGTAAAAACGTCAATCCATACATTAATTTACAATATTGAAATACTTGAATTTTCGGGGCGTTACACAAACCATTAGGCAACTAATTTTCACACGACTAAAATGCCCCTACTTCAGAAATTACCAAAATGCCCTTCACTTTTCAAACCCGTAACTCCGCCATCCGACGTCCGATTTCAGCGTGCCGCCTGTCCACGGACTCAGGGCTTCGATACCCACCTAACGGTCCTTGAGTCGTGTGAAAATTAGTTGCCAAATGAAAAGTCAACAATTTCGCCCCCATCGTCCAAATTACGATAATGCCCCTGAACTTCCGTTAGTCATAACTTTTTCCCTGATCTTCCGAATTGGACGTGCCACCTGTCTATGAACTCGTGACGTCCCGAACTACGTCACGGTCATTGGTCAAAGTCAGTTTGACCAACCAATCAAAAAGTCAACAAATTGGGCAATACAATTCACAAGGGTAAAAACGTCAATCCATACATTAATTTACAATATTGAAATACTCGAATTTCTGGGGCGTTACACAAACCATTAGGCAACTAATTTTCACACGACTAAAATGCCCCTACTTTAGAAATTACCAAAATGCCCTTCAATTTTCAGACCCGTAACTCCGGCATCCGACGTCCGATTTCAGCGTGCCGCTTGTCCCCGTACTCAGGGAGTCGAGACCCACCTAACGGTCCTTGAGTCGTGTGAAAATTAGTTGCCAAACGAAAAGTCAACATTTTCGCCCCCATCGTCTAAATTACGATAATGCCCCTGAACTTCCGATAGTCATAACTTTTTCCCTGATCTTCCGAATTGGACGTGCCACCTGTCTATGAACTCGTGACGTCCCGAACTACGTCACGGTCATTGGTCAAAGTCAGTTTGACCAACCAATCAAAAAGTCAACAAATTGGGCAATACAATTCACAAGGGTAAAAATGTCAATCCATACATTAATTTACAATATTGAAATACTCGAATTTCCGGGGCGTTACACAAACCATTAGGCAACTAATTTTCACACGACTAAAATGCCCCTACTTCAGAAATTACCAAAATGCCCTTCACTTTTCAGACCCGTAACTCCGCCCTCCGACGTCTCATTTCAGTGTGCCGCCTGTCCACGGACTCAGGGAGTCGAGACCCACCTAACGGTCCTTGAGTCGTGTGAAAATTAGTTGCCAAACGAAAAGTCAACATTTTCGCCCCCATCGTCCACATTACGATAATGCCCCTGAACTTCCGATAGTCATAACTTTTTCCCTGATCTTCCGAATTGGACGTGCCACCTGTCTATGAACTCGTGACGACCCGAACTACGTCACGGTCATTGGTCAAAGTCAGTTTGACCAACCAATTAAAAAGTCAACAAATTGGGCAATACAATTCACAAGGGTAAAAACGTCAATCCATACATTAATTTACAATATTGAAATCCTCGAATTTCCGGGGAGTTACACAAACCATTAGGCAACTAATTTTCACACGACTAAAATGCCCCTACTTCAGAAATTACCAAAATGCCCTTCACTTTTCAGACCCGTAACTCCGCCCTCCGACGTCTCATTTCAGTGTGCCGCCTGTCCACGGACTCAGGGAGTCGAGACCCACCTAACGGTCCTTGAGTCGTGTGAAAATTAGTTGCCAAACGAAAAGTCAACATTTTCGCCCCCATCGTCCAAATTACGATAATGCCCCTGAACTTCCGATAGTCATAACTTTTTCCCTGATCTTCCGAATTGGACGTGCCACCTGTCTATGAACTCGTGACGTCCCGAACTACGTCACGGTCATTGGTCAAAGTCAGTTTGACCAACCAATCAAAAAGTCAACAAATTGGGCAATACAATTCACAAGGGTAAAAATGTCAATCCATACATTAATTTACAATATTGAAATACTCGAATTTCCGAGGCGTTACACAAACCATTAGGCAACTAATTTTCACACGACTAAAATGCCCCTAGTTCAGAAATTACCAAAATGCCCTTCACTCTTCAGACCCGTAACTCCTCCATCCGACGTCCGATTTCAGCGTGCCGCCTGTCCGCGGACTCAGGGCGTCGAGACCCACCTAACGGTCCTTGAATCGTGTGAAAATTAGTTCCCAAACGAAAAGTCAACATTTTCGCCCCCATCGTCCCAATTACGGTAATGCCCATGAACTTCCGATAGTCATAACTTTGTCCCTGATCGTCCGAATTGGACGTTCCTCCTGTCTATGAACTCGTGACGTCCCAAACTACGTTACGGTCATTGGTTTAAGTCCGTTTGACCAACCAATCAAAAAGTCAACAAATTGGGCAATACAATTCACAAGGGTAAAAACGTCAATCCATACATTAATTTACAATATTGAAATACTCGAATTTTCGGGGCGTTACACAAACCATTAGGCAACTAATTTTCACACGACTAAAATGCACTTACTTCAGAAATTACCAAAATGCCCTTCACTTTTCAAACCCGTAACTCCCCCATCCGACGTCCGATTTCAGCGTGCCGCTTGTCCACGGACTCAGGGAGTCGAGACCCACCTAACGGTCCTTGAGTCGAGTGAAAATTAGTTGCCAAACGAAAAGTCAACATTTTCGCCCCCATCGTCCAAATTACGATAATGCCCCTGAACTTCCGATAGTCATAAATTTTTCCCTGATCTTCCGAATTGGACGTGCCACCTGTCTATGAACTCGTGACGACCCGAACTACGTCACGGTCATTGGTCAAAGTCAGTTTGACCAACCAATTAAAAAGTCAACAAATTGGGCAATACAATTCACAAGGGTAAAAACGTCAATCCATACATTAATTTACAATATTGAAATCCTCGAATTTCCGGGGAGTTACACAAACCATTAGGCAACTAATTTTCACACGACTAAAATGCCCCTACTTCAGAAATTACCAAAATGCCCTTCACTTTTCAGACCCGTAACTCCGCCCTCCGACGTCTCATTTCAGTGTGCCGCCTGTCCACGGACTCAGGGAGTCGAGACCCACCTAACGGTCCTTGAGTCGTGTGAAAATTAGTTGCCAAACGAAAAGTCAACATTTTCGCCCCCATCGTCCAAATTACGATAATGCCCCTGAACTTCCGATAGTCATAACTTTTTCCCTGATCTTCCGAATTGGACGTGCCACCTGTCTATGAACTCGTGACGTCCCGAACTACGTCACGGTCATTGGTCAAAGTCAGTTTGACCAACCAATCAAAAAGTCAACAAATTGGGCAATACAATTCACAAGGGTAAAAATGTCAATCCATACATTAATTTACAATATTGAAATACTCGAATTTCCGAGGCGTTACACAAACCATTAGGCAACTAATTTTCACACGACTAAAATGCCCCTAGTTCAGAAATTACCAAAATGCCCTTCACTCTTCAGACCCGTAACTCCTCCATCCGACGTCCGATTTCAGCGTGCCGCCTGTCCGCGGACTCAGGGCGTCGAGACCCACCTAACGGTCCTTGAGTCGTGTGAAAATTAGTTCCCAAACGAAAAGTCAACATTTTCGCCCCCATCGTCCCAATTACGGTAATGCCCATGAACTTCCGATAGTCATAACTTTGTCCCTGATCGTCCGAATTGGACGTTCCTCCTGTCTATGAACTCGTGACGTCCCAAACTACGTTACGGTCATTGGTTTAAGTCCGTTTGACCAACCAATCAAAAAGTCAACAAATTGGGCAATACAATTCACAAGGGTAAAAACGTCAATCCATACATTAATTTACAATATTGAAATACTCGAATTTTCGGGGCGTTACACAAACCATTAGGCAACTAATTTTCACACGACTAAAATGCCCCTACTTCAGAAATTACCAAAATGCCCTTCACTTTTCAGACCCGTAACTCCGCCATCCGACGTCCGATTTCAGCGTGCCGCCTGTCCACGGACTCAGGGCTTCGATACCCACCTAACGGTCCTTGAGTCGTGTGAAAATTAGTTGCCAAATGAAAAGTCAACAATTTCGCCCCCATCGTCCAAATTACGATAATGCCCCTGAACTTCCGATAGTCATAACTTTTTCCCTGATCTTCCGAATTGGACGTGCCACCTGTCTATGAACTCGTGACGTCCCGAACTACGTCACGGTCATTGGTCAAAGTCAGTTTGACCAACCAATCAAAAAGTCAACAAATTGGGCAATACAATTCACAAGGGTAAAAACGTCAATCCATACATTAATTTACAATATTGAAATACTCGAATTTCCGGGGCGTTACACAAACCATTAGGCAACTAATTTTCACACGACTAAAATGCCCCTACTTTAGAAATTACCAAAATGCCCTTCAATTTTCAGACCCGTAACTCCGGCATCCGACGTCCGATTTCAGCGTGCCGCTTGTCCACGTACTCAGGGAGTCGAGACCCACCTAACGGTCCTTGAGTCGTGTGAAAATTAGTTGCCAAACGAAAAGTCAACATTTTCGCCCCCATCGTCCAAATTACGATAATGCCCCTGAACTTCCGATAGTCATAACTTTTTCCCTGATCTTCCGAATTGGACGTGCCACCTGTCTATGAACTCGTGACGTCCCGAACTACGTCACGGTCATTGGTCAAAGTCAGTTTGACCAACCAATCAAAAAGTCAACAAATTGGGCAATACAATTCACAAGGGTAAAAATGTCAATCCATACATTAATTTACAATATTGAAATACTCGAATTTCCGGGGCGTTACACAAACCATTAGGCAACTAATTTTCACACGACTAAAATGCCCCTAGTTCAGAAATTACCAAAATGCCCTTTACTCTTCAGACCCGTAACTCCGGCTTCCGACGTCCGATTTCAGCGTGCCGCCTGTCCACGGACTCAGGGGGTCGAGACCCACCTAACGGTCCTTGAGTCGTGTGAAAATTAGTTGCCAAACGAAAAGTCAACATTTTCGCCCCCATTGTCCAAATTACGATAATGCCCCTGAACTTCCGATAGTCAAAACTTTTTCCCTGATCTTCCGAATTGGACGTGCCACCTGTCTATGAACTCGTGACGTCCCGAACTACGTCACGGTCATTGGTCAAAGTCAGTTTGACCAACCAATCAAAAAGTCAACAAATTGGGCAATACAATTCACAAGGGTAAAAACGTCAATCCATACATTAATTTACAATATTGAAATCCTCGACTTTTCGGGGCGTTACACAAACCATTAGGCAACTAATTTTCACACGACTAAAATGCACTTACTTCAGAAATTACCAAAATGCCCTTCACTTTTCAAACCCGTAACTCCCCCATCCGACGTCCGATTTCAGCGTGCCGCTTGTCCCCGGACTCAGGGAGTCGAGACCCACCTAACGGTCCTTGAGTCGAGTGAAAATTAGTTGCCAAACGAAAAGTCAACATTTTCGCCCCCATCGTCCAAATTACGATAATGCCCCTGAACTTCCGATAGTCATAAATTTTTCCCTGATCTTCCGAATTGGACGTGCCACCTGTCTATGAACTCGTGACGACCCGAACTACGTCACGGTCATTGGTCAAAGTCAGTTTGACCAACCAATTAAAAAGTCAACAAATTGGGCAATACAATTCACAAGGGTAAAAACGTCAATCCATACATTAATTTACAATATTGAAATCCTCGAATTTCCGGGGAGTTACACAAACCATTAGGCAACTAATTTTCACACGACTAAAATGCCCCTACTTCAGAAATTACCAAAATGCCCTTCACTTTTCAGACCCGTAACTCCGCCCTCCGACGTCTCATTTCAGTGTGCCGCCTGTCCACGGACTCAGGGAGTCGAGACCCACCTAACGGTCCTTGAGTCGTGTGAAAATTAGTTGCCAAACGAAAAGTCAACATTTTCGCCCCCATCGTCCAAATTACGATAATGCCCCTGAACTTCCGATAGTCATAACTTTTTCCCTGATCTTCCGAATTGGACGTGCCACCTGTCTATGAACTCGTGACGTCCCGAACTACGTCACGGTCATTGGTCAAAGTCAGTTTGACCAACCAATCAAAAAGTCAACAAATTGGGCAATACAATTCACAAGGGTAAAAATGTCAATCCATACATTAATTTACAATATTGAAATACTCGAATTTCCGAGGCGTTACACAAACCATTAGGCAACTAATTTTCACACGACTAAAATGCCCCTAGTTCAGAAATTACCAAAATGCCCTTCACTCTTCAGACCCGTAACTCCTCCATCCGACGTCCGATTTCAGCGTGCCGCCTGTCCGCGGACTCAGGGCGTCGAGACCCACCTAACGGTCCTTGAGTCGTGTGAAAATTAGTTCCCAAACGAAAAGTCAACATTTTCGCCCCCATCGTCCCAATTACGGTAATGCCCATGAACTTCCGATAGTCATAACTTTGTCCCTGATCGTCCGAATTGGACGTTCCTCCTGTCTATGAACTCGTGACGTCCCAAACTACGTTACGGTCATTGGTTTAAGTCCGTTTGACCAACCAATCAAAAAGTCAACAAATTGGGCAATACAATTCACAAGGGTAAAAACGTCAATCCATACATTAATTTACAATATTGAAATACTCGAATTTTCGGGGCGTTACACAAACCATTAGGCAACTAATTTTCACACGACTAAAATGCCCCTACTTCAGAAATTACCAAAATGCCCTTCACTTTTCAGACCCGTAACTCCGCCATCCGACGTCCGATTTCAGCGTGCCGCCTGTCCACGGACTCAGGGCTTCGATACCCACCTAACGGTCCTTGAGTCGTGTGAAAATTAGTTGCCAAATGAAAAGTCAACAATTTCGCCCCCATCGTCCAAATTACGATAATGCCCCTGAACTTCCGATAGTCATAACTTTTTCCCTGATCTTCCGAATTGGACGTGCCACCTGTCTATGAACTCGTGACGTCCCGAACTACGTCACGGTCATTGGTCAAAGTCAGTTTGACCAACCAATCAAAAAGTCAACAAATTGGGCAATACAATTCACAAGGGTAAAAACGTCAATCCATACATTAATTTACAATATTGAAATACTCGAATTTCCGGGGCGTTACACAAACCATTAGGCAACTAATTTTCACACGACTAAAATGCCCCTACTTTAGAAATTACCAAAATGCCCTTCAATTTTCAGACCCGTAACTCCGGCATCCGACGTCCGATTTCAGCGTGCCGCTTGTCCACGTACTCAGGGAGTCGAGACCCACCTAACGGTCCTTGAGTCGTGTGAAAATTAGTTGCCAAACGAAAAGTCAACATTTTCGCCCCCATTGTCCAAATTACGATAATGCCCCTGAACTTCCGATAGTCAAAACTTTTTCCCTGATCTTCCGAATTGGACGTGCCACCTGTCTATGAACTCGTGACGTCCCGAACTACGTCACGGTCATTGGTCAAAGTCAGTTTGACCAACCAATCAAAAAGTCAACAAATTGGGCAATACAATTCACAAGGGTAAAAACGTCAATCCATACATTAATTTACAATATTGAAATCCTCGACTTTTCGGGGCGTTACACAAACCATTAGGCAACTAATTTTCACACGACTAAAATGCACTTACTTCAGAAATTACCAAAATGCCCTTCACTTTTCAAACCCGTAACTCCCCCATCCGACGTCCGATTTCAGCGTGCCGCTTGTCCCCGGACTCAGGGAGTCGAGACCCACCTAACGGTCCTTGAGTCGAGTGAAAATTAGTTGCCAAACGAAAAGTCAACATTTTCGCCCCCATCGTCCAAATTACGATAATGCCCCTGAACTTCCGATAGTCATAAATTTTTCCCTGATCTTCCGAATTGGACGTGCCACCTGTCTATGAACTCGTGACGACCCGAACTACGTCACGGTCATTGGTCAAAGTCAGTTTGACCAACCAATTAAAAAGTCAACAAATTGGGCAATACAATTCACAAGGGTAAAAACGTCAATCCATACATTAATTTACAATATTGAAATCCTCGAATTTCCGGGGAGTTACACAAACCATTAGGCAACTAATTTTCACACGACTAAAATGCCCCTACTTCAGAAATTACCAAAATGCCCTTCACTTTTCAGACCCGTAACTCCGCCCTCCGACGTCTCATTTCAGTGTGCCGCCTGTCCACGGACTCAGGGAGTCGAGACCCACCTAACGGTCCTTGAGTCGTGTGAAAATTAGTTGCCAAACGAAAAGTCAACATTTTCGCCCCCATCGTCCAAATTACGATAATGCCCCTGAACTTCCGATAGTCATAACTTTTTCCCTGATCTTCCGAATTGGACGTGCCACCTGTCTATGAACTCGTGACGTCCCGAACTACGTCACGGTCATTGGTCAAAGTCAGTTTGACCAACCAATCAAAAAGTCAACAAATTGGGCAATACAATTCACAAGGGTAAAAATGTCAATCCATACATTAATTTACAATATTGAAATACTCGAATTTCCGAGGCGTTACACAAACCATTAGGCAACTAATTTTCACACGACTAAAATGCCCCTAGTTCAGAAATTACCAAAATGCCCTTCACTCTTCAGACCCGTAACTCCTCCATCCGACGTCCGATTTCAGCGTGCCGCCTGTCCGCGGACTCAGGGCGTCGAGACCCACCTAACGGTCCTTAAGTCGTGTGAAAATTAGTTCCCAAACGAAAAGTCAACATTTTCGCCCCCATCGTCCCAATTACGGTAATGCCCATGAACTTCCGATAGTCATAACTTTGTCCCTGATCGTCCGAATTGGACGTTCCTCCTGTCTATGAACTCGTGACGTCCCAAACTACGTTACGGTCATTGGTTTAAGTCCGTTTGACCAACCAATCAAAAAGTCAACAAATTGGGCAATACAATTCACAAGGGTAAAAACGTCAATCCATACATTAATTTACAATATTGAAATACTCGAATTTTCGGGGCGTTACACAAACCATTAGGCAACTAATTTTCACACGACTAAAATGCCCCTACTTCAGAAATTACCAAAATGCCCTTCACTTTTCAGACCCGTAACTCCGCCATCCGACGTCCGATTTCAGCGTGCCGCCTGTCCACGGACTCAGGGCTTCGATACCCACCTAACGGTCCCTGAGTCGTGTGAAAATTAGTTGCCAAATGAAAAGTCAACAATTTCGCCCCCATCGTCCAAATTACGATAATGCCCCTGAACTTCCGATAGTCATAACTTTTTCCCTGATCTTCCGAATTGGACGTGCCACCTGTCTATGAACTCGTGACGTCCCGAACTACGTCACGGTCATTGGTCAAAGTCAGTTTGACCAACCAATCAAAAAGTCAACAAATTGGGCAATACAATTCACAAGGGTAAAAACGTCAATCCATACATTAATTTACAATATTGAAATACTCGAATTTCCGGGGCGTTACACAAACCATTAGGCAACTAATTTTCACACGACTAAAATGCCCCTACTTTAGAAATTACCAAAATGCCCTTCACTTTTCAGACCCGTAACTCCGGCATCCGCCGTCCGATTTCAGCGTGCCGCTTGTCCACGTACTCAGGGAGTCGAGACCCACCTAACGGTCCTTGAGTCGTGTGAAAATTAGTTGCCAAACGAAAAGTCAACATTTTCGCCCCCATCGTCCAAATTACGATAATGCCCCTGAACTTCCGATAGTCATAACTTTTTCCCTGATCTTCCGAATTGGACGTGCCACCTGTCTATGAACTCGTGACGTCCCGAACTACGTCACGGTCATTGGTCAAAGTCAGTTTGACCAACCAATCAAAAAGTCAACAAATTGGGCAATACAATTCACAAGGGTAAAAATGTCAATCCATACATTAATTTACAATATTGAAATACTCGAATTTCCGGGGCATTACACAAACCATTAGGCAACTAATTTTCACACGACTAAAATGCCCCTAGTTCAGAAATTACCAAAATGCCCTTCACTCTTCAGACCCGTAACTCCTCCATCCGACGTACGATTTCAGCGTGCCGCCTGTCCGCGGACTCAGGGCGTCGAGACCCACCTAACGGTCCTTGAGTCGTGTGAAAATTAGTTCCCAAACAAAAAGTCAACATTTTCGCCCCCATCGTCCCAATTACGATAATGCCCCTGAACTTCCGATAGTCAAAACTTTTTCCCTGATCTTCCGAATTGGACGTGCCACCTGTCTATGAACTCGTGACGTCCCGAACTACGTCACGGTCATTGGTTTAAGTCCGTTTGACCAACCAATCAAAAAGTCAACAAATTGTGCAATACAATTCACAAGGGTAAAAACGTCAATCCATACATTAATTTACAATATTGAAATACTCGAATTTTCGGGGCGTTACACAAACCATTAGGCAACTAATTTTCACACGACTAAAATGCCCCTACTTCAGAAATTACCAAAATGCCCTTCACTTTTCAGACCCGTAACTCCGCCATCCGACGTCCGATTTCAGCGTGCCGCCTGTCCACGGACTCAGGGCTTCGAGACCCACCTAACGGTCCTTGAGTCGTGTGAAAATTAGTTGCCAAATGAAAAGTCAACATTTTCGCCCCCATCGTCCAAATTACGATAATGCCCCTGAACTTCCGATAGTCATAACTTTTTCCCTGATCTTCCGAATTGGACGTGCCACCTGTCTATGAACTCGTGACGTCCCGAACTACGTCACGGTCATTGGTCAAAGTCAGTTTGACCAACCAATCAAAAAGTCAACAAATTGGGCAATACAATTCACAAGGGTAAAAACGTCAATCCATACATTAATTTACAATATTGAAATCCTCGAATTTCCGGGGTGTTACACAAACCATTAGGCAACTAATTTTCACACGACTAAAATGCACCTACTTCTGAAATTACCAAAATGCCCTTCACTTTTCAGACCCGTAACTCCGGCAACCGACGTCCGATTTCAGCGTGCCGCCTGTCCACGGACTCAGGGAGTCGAGACCCACCTAACGGTCCATGAGTCGTGTGAAAATTAGTTGCCAAACGAAAAGTCAACATTTTCGCCCCCATCGTCCAAATTACGATAATGCCCCTGAACTTCCGATAGTCATAAATTTTTCCCTAAACTTCCGAATTGGACGTGCCACCTATCTATGAACTCGTGACAACCCGAACTACGTCACGGTCATTGGTCAAAGTCAGTTTGACCAACCAATCAAAAAGTCAACAAATTGGGCAATACAATTCACAAGGGTAAAAACGTCAATCCATACATTAATTTACAATATTGAAATCCTCGAATTTCCGGGGCGTTACACAAACCATTAGGCAACTAATTTTCACACGACTAAAATGCCCCTACTTTAGAAATTACCAAAATGCCCTTCACTTTTCAGACCCGTAACTCCGGCATCCGACGTCCGATTTCAGCGTGCCGCCTGTCCACGGACTCAGGAGTCGAGACCCACCTAACGGTCCTTGAGTCGTGTGAAAATTAGTTGCCAAACGAAAAGTCAACATTTTCGCCCCCATCGTCCAAATTACGATAATGCCCCTGAACTTCCGATAGTCATAACTTTTTCCCTGATCTTCCGAATTGGACGTGCCACCTGTCTATGAACTCGTGACGTCCCGAACTACGTCACGGTCATTGGTCAAAGTCAGTTTGACCAACCAATCAAAAAGTCAACAAATTGGGCAATACAATTCACAAGGGTAAAAATGTCAATCCATACATTAATTTACAATATTGAAATACTCGAATTTCCGGGGCGTTACACAAACCATTAGGCAACTAATTTCACACGACTAAAATGCCCCTAGTTCAGAAATTACAAAAATGCCCTTCACTCTTCAGACCCGTAACTCCTCCATCCGACGTACGATTTCAGCGTGCCGCCTGTCCGCGGACTCAGGGCGTCGAGACCCACCTAACGGTCCTTGAGTCGTGTGAAAATTAGTACCCAAACAAAAAGTCAACATTTTCGCCCCCATCGTCCCAATTACGGTAATGCCCATGAACTTCCGATAGTCATAACTTTGTCCTTGATCGTCCGAATTGGACGTTCCACCTGTCTATGAACTCGTGACGTCCCGAACTACGTTACGGTCATTGGTTTAAGTCCGTTTGACCAACCAATCAAAAAGTCAACAAATTGGGCAATACAATTCACAAGGGTAAAAACGTCAATCCATACATTAATTTACAATATTGAAATACCCGAATTTTCGGGGCGTTACACAAACCATTAGGCAACTAATTTTCACACGACTAAAATGCCCCTACTTCAGAAATTACCAAAATGCCCTTCACTTTTCAGACCTGTAACTCCGCCATCCGACGTCCGATTTCAGCGTGCCGCCTGTCCACGAACTCAGGGCGTCGAGACCCACCTAACGGTCCTTGAGTCGTGTGAAAATTAGTTGCCAAACGAAAAGTCAACATTTTCGCCCCTATCGTCCAAATTATGGTAATTCCCCTGAACTTCCGATAGTCATAACTTTTTCCCTGATCGTCTGAATTGGACGTGCCGACTTTCTATGAACTCGTGACGTCCCGAACTACGTTACGGTCATTGGTCAAAGTCCATTTGACCCACCAATCAAAAAGTCAATAAATTGGGTAATACAATTCACAACGGTAAAAACGTCAATCCATACATTAATTTACAATATTGAAATCCTCGAATTTTCGGGGCGTTACACAAACCATTAGGCAACTAATTTTCACACGACTAAAATGCCCCTAGTTCAGAAATTACCAAAATGCCCTTCACTTTTCAGACCCGTAACTCCGCCATCCGAAGTCCGATTTTAGCGTGCCGCCTGTCCACGGACTCAGGGCGTCGAGACCCACCTAACGGTCGTTGAGTCGTGTGAAAATTAGTTGTCAAACAAAAAGTCAACATTTTCGCCCCCATCGTCCAAATTACGGTAATGCCCCTGAACTTCCGATAGTCATAACTTTTTCCCTGATCGTCCGAATTGGACGTCCCACCTGTCTATGAACTCGTGACGTCCCGAACTACGTCACGGTCATTGGTCAATGTCCGTTTGACCCACCAATCAAAAAGTCAACAAATTGGGAAATACAATTCACAAGGGTAAAAACGTCAATCCGTACATTAATTTACAATATTGAAATCCTCAAATTTCCGGGGTGTTACACAAACCATTAGGCAACTAATTTTCACACGACTAAAATGCCCCTACTTCAGAAATTACCAAAATGCCCTTCACTTTTCAGACCCGTAACTCCGCCATCCGACGTCTGATTTCAGCGTGCCGCCTGTCCACGGACTCAGGGAGTCGAGAACCACCTAACGGTCCTTAAGTCGTGTGAAAATTAGTTGCCAAACGAAAAGTCAACATTTTCGCCCCCATCGTCCAAATTACGATAATGCCCCTGAACTTCCGATAGTCATAACTTTTTCCCTGATCTTCTGAATTGGACGTGCCACCTGTCTATGAACTCGTGACGTCCCGAACTCCGTCACGTTCATTGGTCAAAGTCCGTTTGTCCTACCAATCAAAAAGTCAACAAATTGGGCAATACAATTCACATGGGTAAAAACGTCAATCCATACATTAATTTACAATATTGAAATCCTCGAATTTTTGGGGCGTTACACAAACCATTAGGCAACTAATTTTCACACGACTAAAATGCCCCTAGTTCAGAAATTACCAAAATGCCCTTCAATTTTCAGACCCGTAACTCCGCCATCCGACGTCCGATTTCAGCGTGCCCCCTGTCCACGGACTCAGGGAGTCGAGAACCACCTAACGGTCCTTGAGTCGTGTGAAAATTAGTTGCCAAACGAAAAGTCAACATTTTCGCCCCCATCGTCCAAATTATGGTAATTCCCCTGAACTTCCGATAGCCATAACTTTTTCCCTGATCGTCTGAATTGGACGTGCCACCTTTCTATGAACTCGTGACGTCCCGAACTACGTTACGGTCATTGGTCAAAGTCCATTTGACCCACCAATCAAAAAGTCAACAAATTGGGCAATACAATTCACAAGGGTAAAAACGTCGATCCATACATTAATTTACAATATTGAAATCCTCGAATTTTCGGGGCGTTACACAAACCATTAGGCAACTAATTTTCACACGACTAAAATGCCCCTGGTTCCGAAATTACCAAAATGCCCTTCACTTTTCAGACCCGTAACTCCGCCATCCGACGTCCGATTTCAGCGTGCCGCCTGTACACGGACTCAGGGCGTCGAGACCCACCTAACGGTCCTTGAGTCGTGTGCAAATTAGTTGCCAAACGAAAAGTCAACATTTTCGCCCCCATCGTCCAAATTACGGTAATGCACTTAAACTTCTGATAGTCATAACTTTTTCCCTGATCGTCCGAATTGGACGTGCCACCTGTATATGAACTCGTGACGTCCCGAACTACGTCACCGTCATTGGTCAAAGTCCATTTGACCCACCAATCAAAAAGTTAACAAATTGGGCAATACAATTCACAAGGGTAAAAATGTCAATCCATACATTAATTTACAATATTGAAATCCTCGAATTTCCGGGGCGTTACGCAAACCATTAGGCAACTAATTTTCACACGACTAAAATGCCCCTAGTTCAGAAATTACCAAAATGCCCTTCACTTTTCAGACCCGTAACTCCGCCATCCGAAGTCCGATTTTAGCGTGCCGCTTGTCCACGGACTCAGGGCGTCGAGACCCACCTAACGGTCGTTGAGTCGTGTGAAAATTAGTTGTCAAACAAAAAGTCAACATTTTCGCCCCCATCGTCCAAATTACGGTAATGCCCCTGAACTTCCGATATTCATAACTTTTTCCCTGATCGTCCGAATTGGACGTCCCACCTGTCTATGAACTCGTGACGTCCCGAACTACGTCACGGTCATTGGTCAATGTCCGTTTGACCCACCAATCAAAAAGTCAACAAATTGGGAAATACAATTCACAAGGGTAAAAACGTCAATCCGTACATTAATTTACAATATTGAAATCCTCGAATTTCCGGGGCGTTACACAAACCATTAGGCAACTAATTTTCACACGACTAAAATGCCCCTACTTCAGAAATTACCAAAATGCCCTTCACTTTTCAGACCCGTAACTCCGCCATCCGACGTCTGATTTCAGCGTGCCGCCTGTCCATGGACTCAGGGAGTCGAGAACCACCTAACGGTCCTTAAGTCGTGTGAAAATTAGTTGCCAAAGGAAAAGTCAACATTTTCGCCCCCATCGTCCAAATTACGATAATGCCCCTGAACTTCCGATAGTCATAACTTTTTCCCTGATCTTCTGAATTGGACGTGCCACCTGTCTATGAACTCGTGACGTCCCGAACTCCGTCACGTTCATTGGTCAAAGTCCGTTTGTCCTACCAATCAAAAAGTCAACAAATTGGGCAATACAATTCACAAGGGTAAAAACGTCAATCCATACATTAATTTACAATATTGAAATCCTCGAATTTTCGGGGCGTTACACAAACCATTAGGCAACTAATTTTCACACGACTAAAATGCCCCTAGTTCAGAAATTACCAAAATGCCCTTCACTTTTCAGACCCGTAACTCCGCCATCCGAAGTCCGATTTTAGCGTGCCGCCTGTCCACGGGCTCAGGGCGTCGAGACCCACCTAACGGTCGTTGAGTCGTGTGAAAATTAGTTGTCAAACGAAAAGTCAACATTATCGCCCCCATCGTCCAAATTACGGTAATGCCCCTGAACTTCCGATAGTCATAACTTTTTCCCTGATCGTCCGAATTGGACGTCCCACCTGTCTATGAACTCGTGACGTCCCGAACTCCGTCACGTTCATTGGTCAATGTCCGTTTGACCCACCAATCAAAAAGTCAACAAATTGAGAAATACAATTCACAAGGGTAAAAACGTCAATCCATACATTAATTTACAATATTGAAATCCTCGAACTTTCGGGGCGTTACACAAACCATTAGGCAAGTAATTTTCACACGACTAAAATGCCCCTAGTTCAGAAATTACCAAAATGCCCTTCACTTTTCAAACCCGTAACTCCGCCATCCGACGTCTGATTTCAGCGTGCCGCCTGTCCACGGACTCAGGGAGTCGAGAACCACTTAACGGTCCTTGAGTCGTGTGAAAATTAGTTGCCAAACGAAAAGTCAACATTTTCGCCCCCATCGTCCAAATTACGATAATGCCCCTGAACTTCCGATAGTCATAACTTTTTCCCTGATCTTCTGAATTGGACGTGCCACCTGTCTATGAACTCGTGACGTCCCGAACTCCGTCACGTTCATTGGTCAAAGTCCGTTTGTCCTACCAATCAAAAAGTCAACAAATTGGGCAATACAATTCACAAGGGTAAAAACGTCAATCCATACATTAATTTACAATATTGAAATCCTCGAATTTTCGGGGCGTTACACAAACCATTAGGCAACTAATTTTCACACGACTAAAATGCCCCTAGTTCAGAAATTACCAAAATGCCCTTCACTTTTCAGACTCGTAACTCCGCCATCCGACGTCCGATTTCAGCGTGCCGCCTGTCCACGAACTCAGGGCGTCGAGACCCACCTAACGGTCCTTGAGTCGTGTGAAAATTAGTTGCCAAACGAAAAGTCAACATTTTCGCCCCCATCGTCCAAATTATGGTAATTCCCCTGAACTTCCGATAGCCATAACTTTTTCCCTGATCGTCTGAATTGGACGTGCCACCTTTCTATGAACTCATGACGTCCCGAACTACGTTACGGTCATTGGTCAAAGTCCATTTGACCCACCAATCAAAAAGTCAACAAATTGGGCAATACAATTCACAAGGGTAAAAACGTCGATCCATACATTAATTTACAATATTGAAATCCTCGAATTTTCGGGGCGTTACACAAACCATTAGGCAACTAATTTTCACACGACTAAAATGCCCCTAGTTCCGAAATTACCAAAATGCCCTTCACTTTTCAGACCCGTAACTCCGCCATCCGACGTCCGATTTCAGCGTGCCACCATTACACGGACTCAGGGCGTCGAGACCCACCTAACGGTCCTTGAGTCGTGTGCAAATTAGTTGTCAAACGAAAAGTCAACATTTTCGCCCCATCGTCCAAATTACGGTAATGCCCCTGAACTTCCGATAGTCATAACTTTTTCCCTAATCGTCCGAATTGGACGTCCCACCTGTCTATGAACTCGAGACGTCCCGAACTACGTCACGGTCATTGGTCAATGTCCGTTTGACCCACCAATCAAAAAGTCAACAAATTGGGAAATACAATTCACAAGGGTAAAAACGTCAATCCGTACATTAATTTACAATATTGAAATCCACGAATTTTCGGGGCGTTACACAAACCATTAGGCAACTAATTTTCACACGACTAAAATGCCCCTACTTCAGAAATTACCAAAATGCCCTTCACTTTTCAGACCCGTAACTCCTCCATACGACGTCTGATTTCAGCGTGCCGCCTGTCCACGGACTCAGGGAGTCGAGAACCACCTAACGGTCCTTAAGTCGTGTGAAAATTAGTTGCCAAACGAAAAGTCAACATTTTCGCCCCCATCGTCCAAATTACGGTAATGCCCCTGAACTTCCGATAGTCATAACTTTTTCCCTGATCGTCCGAATTGGACGTCCCACCTGTCTATGAACTCGTGACGTCCCGAACTACGTCACGGTCATTGGTCAATGTCCGTTTGACCCACCAATCAAAAAGTCAACAAATTGGGAAATACAATTCACAAGGGTAAAAACGTCAATCCATACATTAATTTACAATATTGAAATACTCGAATTTCCGGGGCGTTACACAAACCATTAGGCAACTAATTTTCACACGACTAAAATGCCCCTACTTCAGAAATTACCAAAATGCCCTTCACTTTTCAGACCCGTAACTCCGCCATCCGACGTCTGATTTCAGCGTGCCGCCTGTCCACGGACTCAGGGAGTCGAGAACCACCTAACGGTCCTTAAGTCGTGTGAAAATTAGTTGCCAAACGAAAAGTCAACATTTTCGCCCCCATCGTCCAAATTACGATAATGCCCCTGAATTTCCGATAGTCATAACTTTTTCCCTGATCTTCTGAATTGGACGTGCCACCTGTCTATGAACTCGTGACGTCCCGAACTCCGTCACGTTCATTGGTCAAAGTCCGTTTGTCCTACCAATCAAAAAGTCAACAAATTGGGCAATACAATTCACAAGGGTAAAAACGTCAATCCATACATTAATTTACAATATTGAAATCCTCGAATTTTCGGGGCGTTACACAACCCATTAGGCAACTAATTTTCACACGACTAAAATGCCCCTAGTTCAGAAATTACCAAAATGCCCTTCACTTTTCAGACCCGTAACTCCGCCATCCGACGTCTGATTTCAGCGTGCCGCCTGTCCACGGACTCAGGGAGTCGAGAACCACCTAACGGTCCTTGAGTCGTGTGAAAATTAGTTGCCAATCGAAAAGTCAACATTTTCGCCTCGATCGTCCAAATTATGGTAATTCCCCTGAACTTCCGATAGCCATAACTTTTTCCCTGATCGTCTGAATTGGACGTGCCACCTTTCTATGAACTCGTGACGTCCCGAACTGCGTTACGGTCATTGGTCAAAGTCCATTTGACCCACCAATCAAAAAGTCAACAAATTGGGCAATACAATTCACAAGGGAAAAAACGTCAATCCATACATTAATTTACAATATTGAAATCCTCGAATTTCCGGGGAGTTACACAAACCATTAGGCAACTAATTTTCACACGACTAAAATGCCCCTACTTCAGAAATTACCAAAATGCCCTTCACTTTTCAGACCCGTAACTCCGCCCTCCGACGTCTCATTTCAGTGTGCCGCCTGTCCACGGACTCAGGGAGTCGAGACCCACCTAACGGTCCTTGAGTCGTGTGAAAATTAGTTGCCAAACGAAAAGTCAACATTTTCGCCCCCATCGTCCAAATTACGATAATGCCCCTGAACTTCCGATAGTCATAACTTTTTCCCTAATCTTCCGAATTGGACGTGCCACCTGTCTATGAACTTGTGACGTCCCGAACTACGTCACGGTCATTGGTCAAAGTCAGTTTGACCAACCAATTAAAAAGTCATTAAATTGGGCAATACAATTCACAAGGGTAAAAACGTCAATCCATACATTAATTTACAATATTGAAATCCTCGAATTTCCGGGGAGTTACACAAACCATTAGGCAACTAATTTTCACACGACTTAAATGCCCCTACTTCAGAAATTACCAAAATGCCCTTCACTTTTCAGACCCGTAACTCCGCCCTCCGACGTCTCATTTCAGTGTGCCGCCTGTCCACGGACTTAGGGAGTCGAGACCCACCTAACGGTCCTTGAGTCGTGTGAAAATTAGTTGCCAAACGAAAAGTCAACATTTTCGCCCCCATCGTCCAAATTACGATAATGCCCCTGAACTTCCGATAGTCATAACTTTTTCCCTGATCTTCCGAATTGGACGTGCCACCTGTCTATGAACTCGTGACGTCCCGAACTACGTCACGGTCATTGGTCAAAGTCTGTTTGACCAACCAATCAAAAAGTCAACAAATTGGGCAATACAATTCACAAGGGTAAAAATGTCAATCCATACATTAATTTACAATATTGAAATACTCGAATTTCCGGGGCGTTACATAAACCATTAGGCAACTAATTTTCACACGACTAAAATGCCCCTAGTTCAGAAATTACCAAAATGCCCTTCACTCTTCAGACCCGTAACTCCTCCATCCGACGTCCGATTTCAGCGTGCCGCCTGTCCGCGGACTCAGGGCGTCGAGACCCACCTAACGGTCCTTGAGTCGTGTGAAAATTAGTTCCCAAACGAAAAGTCAACATTTTCGCCCCCATCGTCCAAATTACGATAATGCCCCTGAACTTCCGATAGTCATAACTTTTTCCCTGATCTTCCGAATTGGACGTGCCACCTGTCTATGAACTCGTGACGTCCCGAACTACGTCACGGTCATTGGTCAAAGTCTGTTTGACCAACCAATCAAAAAGTCAACAAATTGGGCAATACAATTCACAAGGGTAAAAATGTCAATCCATACATTAATTTACAATATTGAAATACTCGAATTTTCGGGGCGTTACACAAACCATTAGGCAACTAATTTTCACACGACTAAAATGCCCCTACTTCAGAAATTACCAAAATGCCCTTCACTTTTCAGACCCGTAACTCCGCCATCCGACGTCCGATTTCAGCGTGCCGCCTGTCCACGGACTCAGGGCTTCGATACCCACCTAACGGTCCTTGAGTCGTGTGAAAATTAGTTGCCAAATGAAAAGTCAACAATTTCGCCCCCATCGTCCAAATTACGATAATGCCCCTGAACTTCCGATAGTCATAACTTTTTCCCTGATCTTCCGAATTGGACGTGCCACCTGTCTATGAACTCGTGATGTCCCGAACTACGTCACGGTCATTGGTCAAAGTCAGTTTGACCAACCAATCAAAAAGTCAACAAATTGGGCATTACAATTCACAAGGGTAAAAACGTCAATCCATACATTAATTTACAATATTGAAATACTCGAATTTCCGGGGCGTTACACAAACCATTAGGCAACTAATTTTCACACGACTAAAATGCCCCTACTTTAGAAATTACCAAAATGCCCTTCACTTTTCAGACCCGTAACTCCGGCATCCGACGTCCGATTTCAGCGTGCCGCTTGTCCACGTACTCAGGGAGTCGAGACCCACCTAACGGTCCTTGAGTCGTGTGAAAATTAGTTGCCAAACGAAAAGTCAACATTTTCGCCCCCATCGTCCAAATTACGATAATGCCCCTGAACTTCCGATAGTCATAACTTTTTCCCTGATCTTCCGAATTGGACGTGCCACCTGTCTATGAACTCGTGACGTCCCGAACTACGTCACGGTCATTGGTCAAAGTCAGTTTGACCAACCAATCAAAAAGTCAACAAATTGGGCAATACAATTCACAAGGGTAAAAATGTCAATCCATACATTAATTTACAATATTGAAATACTCGAATTTCCGGGGCATTACACAAACCATTAGGCAACTAATTTTCAAACGACTAAAATGCCCCTAGTTCAGAAATTACCAAAATGCCCTTCACTCTTCAGACCCGTAACTCCTCCATCCGACGTACGATTTCAGCGTGCCGCCTGTCCGCGGACTCAGGGCGTCGAGACCCACCTAACGGTCCTTGAGTCGTGTGAAAATTAGTTCCCAAACAAAAAGTCAACATTTTCGCCCCCATCGTCCCAATTACGATAATGCCCCTGAACTTCCGATAGTCAAAACTTTTTCCCTGATCTTCCGAATTGGACGTGCCACCTGTCTATGAACTCGTGACGTCCCGAACTACGTCACGGTCATTGGTTTAAGTCCGTTTGACCAACCAATCAAAAAGTCAACAAATTGGGCAATACAATTCACAAGGGTAAAAACGTCAATCCATACATTAATTTACAATATTGAAATACTCGAATTTGCGGGGCGTTACACAAACCATTAGGCAACTAATTTTCACACAACTAAAATGCCCCTACTTCAGAAATTACCAAAATGCCCTTCACTTTTCAGACCCGTAACTCCGCCATCCGACGTCCGATTTCAGCGTGCCGCCTGTCCACGGACTCAGGGCTTCGAGACCCACCTAACGGTCCTTGAGTCGTGTGAAAATTAGTTGCCAAATGAAAAGTCAACATTTTCGCCCCCATCGTCCAAATTACGATAATGCCCCTGAACTTCAGATAGTCATAACTTTTTCCCTGATCTTCCGAATTGGACGTGCCACCTGTCTATGAACTCGTGACGTCCCGAACTACGTCACGGTCATTGGTCAAAGTCAGTTTGACCATCCAATCAAAAAGTCAACAAATTGGGCAATACAATTCACAAGGGTAAAAACGTCAATCCATACATTAATTTACAATATTGAAATCCTCGAATTTCCGGGGCGTTACACAAAACATTAGGCAACTAATTTTCACACGACTAAAATGCACCTACTTCAGAAATTACCAAAATGCCCTTCACTTTTCAGACCCGTAACTCCGGCAACCGACGTCCGATTTCAGCGTGCCGCCTGTCCACGGACTCAGGGAGTCGAGACCCACCTAACGGTCCATGAGTCGTGTGAAAATTAGTTGCCAAACGAAAAGTCAACATTTTCGCCCCCATCGTCCAAATTACGATAATGCCCCTGAACTTCCGATAGTCATAAATTTTTCCCTAATCTTCCAAATTGGACGTGCCACCTATCTATGAACTCGTGACAACCCGAACTACGTCACGGTCATTGGTCAAAGTCAGTTTGACCAACCAATCAAAAAGTCAACAAATTGGGCAATACAATTCACAAGGGTAAAAACGTCAATCCATACATTAATTTACAATATTGAAATCCTCGAATTTCCGGGGCGTTACACAAACCATTAGGCAACTAATTTTCACACGACTAAAATGCCCCTACTTTAGAAATTACCAAAATGCCCTTCACTTTTCAGACCCGTAACTCCGGCATCCGACGTCCGATTTCAGCGTGCCGCCTGTCCACGGACTCAGGGAGTCGAGACCCACCTAACGGTCCTTGAGTCGTGTGAAAATTAGTTGCCAAACGAAAAGTCAACATTTTCGCCCCCATCGTCCAAATTACGATAATGCCCCTGAACTTCCGATAGTCATAACTTTTTCCCTGATCTTCCGAATTGGACGTGCCACCTGTCTATGAACTCGTGACGTCCCGAACTACGTCACGGTCATTGGTCAAAGTCAGTTTGACCAACCAATCAAAAAGTCAACAAATTGGGCAATACAATTCACAAGGGTAAAAATGTCAATCCATACATTAATTTACAATATTGAAATACTCGAATTTCCGGGGCGTTACACAAACCATTAGTCAACTAATTTCACACGATTAAAATGCCCCTAGTTCAGAAATTACAAAAATGCCCTTCACTCTTCAGACCCGTAACTCCTCCATCCGACGTACGATTTCAGCGTGCCGCCTGTCCGCGGACTCAGGGCGTCGAGACCCACCTAACGGTCCTTGAGTCGTGTGAAAATTAGTACCCAAACAAAAAGTCAACATTTTCGCCCCCATCGTCCCAATTACGGTAATGCCCATGAACTTCCGATAGTCATAACTTTGTCCTTCATCGTCCGAATTGGACGTTCCACCTGTCTATGAACTCGTGACGTCCCGAACTACGTTACGGTCATTGGTTTAAGTCCGTTTGACCAACCAATCAAAAAGCCAACAAATTGGGCAATACAATTCACAAGGGTAAAAACGTCAATCCATACATTAATTTACAATATTGAAATACTCGAATTTTCGGGGCGTTACACAAACCATTAGGCAACTAATTTTCACACGACTAAAGTGCCCCTACTTCAGAAATTACCAAAATGCCCTTCACTTTTCAGACCTGTAACTCCGCCATCCGACGTCCGATTTCAGCGTGCCGCCTGTCCATGAACTCAGGGCGTCGAGACCCTCCTAACGGTCCTTGAGTCGTGTGAAAATTAGTTGCCAAACGAAAAGTCAACATTTTCGCCCCTATCGTCCAAATTATAGTAATTCCCCTGAACTTCCGATAGTCATAACTTTTTCCCTGATCGTCTGAATTGGACGTGCCGACTTTCTATGAACTCGTGACGTCCCGAACAACGTTACGGTCATTGGTCAAAGTCCATTTGACCCACCAATCAAAAAGTCAATAAATTGGGTAATACAATTCACAAGGGTAAAAACGTCAATCCATACATTAATTTACAATATTGAAATCCTCGAATTTTCGGGGCGTTACACAAACCATTAGGCAACTAATTTTCACACGACTAAAATGCCCCTAGTTCAGAAATTACCAAAATGCCCTTCACTTTTCAGACCCGTAACTCCGCCATCCGACGTCCGATTTCAGCGTGCCACCTGTACACGGACTCAGGGCGTCGAGACCCACCTAACGGTCCTTGAGTCGTGTGCAAATTAGTTGCCAAACGAAAAGTCAACATTTTCGCCCCCATCGTCCAAATTACGGTAATGCCCCTGAACTTCCGATAGTCATAACTTTTTCCCTGATCGTCCGAATTGGACGTCCCACCTGTCTATGAACTCGTGACGTCCCGAACTCCGTCACGTTCATTGGTCAATGTCCGTTTGACCCACCAATCAAAAAGTCAACAAATTGGGAAATACAATTCACAAGGGTAAAAACGTCAATCCATACATTAATTTACAATATTGAAATCCTCGAATTTTCGGGGCGTTACACAAACCATTAGGCAAGTAATTTTCACACGACTAAAATGCCCCTAGTTCAGAAATTACCAAAATGCCCTTCACTTTTCAGACCCGTAACTCCGCCATCCGACGTCTGATTTCAGCGTGCCGCCTGTCCACGGACTCAGGGAGTCGAGAACCACCTAACGGTCCTTGAGTCGTGTGAAAATTAGTTGCCAAACGAAAAATCAACATTTTCGCCCCCATCGTCCAAATTATGGTAATTCCCCTGAACTTCTGATAGTCATAACTTTTTCCCTGATCGTCCGAATTGGACGTGCCACCTGTATATGAACTCGTGACGTCCCGAACTACGTCACCGTCATTGGTCAAAGTCCATTTGACCCACCAATCAAAAAGTCAACAAATTGGGCAATACAATTCACAAGGGTAAAAATGTCAATCCATACATTAATTTACAATATTGAAATCCTCGAATTTCCGGGGCGTTACGCAAACCATTAGGCAACTAATTTTCACACGACTAAAATGCCCCTAGTTCAGAAATTACCAAAATGCCCTTCACTTTTCAGACCCGTAACTCCGCCATCCGAAGTCCGATATTAGCGTGCCGCCTGTCCACGGACTCAGGGCGTCGAGACCCACCTAACGGTCGTTGAGTCGTGTGAAAATTAGTTGTCAAACAAAAAGTCAACATTTTCGCCCCCATCGTCCAAATTACGGTAATGCCCCTGAACTTCCGATAGTCATAACTTTTTCCCTGATCGTCCGAATTGGACGTCCCACCTGTCTATGAACTCGTGACGTCCCGAACTACGTCACGGTCATTGGTCAATGTCCGATTGACCCACCAATCAAAAAGTCAACAAATTGGGAAATACAATTCACAAGGGTAAAAACGTCAATCCGTACATTAATTTACAATATTGAAATCCTCGAATTTCCGGGGTGTTACACAAACCATTAGGCAACTAATTTTCACACGACTAAAATGCCCATACTTCAAAAATTACCAAAATGCCCTTCACTTTTCAGACCCGTAACTCCGCCATCCGACGTCTGATTTCAGCGTGCCGCCTGTCCACGGACTCAGGGAGTCGAGAACCACCTAACGGTCCTTAAGTCGTGTGAAAATTAGTTACCAAACGAAAAGTCAACATTTTCGCCCCCATCGTCCAAATTACGATAATGCCCCTGAACTTCCGATAGTCATAACTTTTTCCCTGATCTTCTGAATTGGACGTGCCACCTGTCTATGAACTCGTGACGTCCCGAACTCCGTCACGTTCATTGGTCAAAGTCCGTTTGTCCTACCAATCAAAAAGTCAACAAATTGGGCAATACAATTCACAAGGGTAAAAACGTCAATCCATACATTAATTTACAATATTGAAATCCTCGAATTTTCGGGGCGTTACACAAACCATTAGGCAACTAATTTTCACACGACTAAAATGCCCCTACTTCAGAAATTACCAAAATGCCCTTCACTTTTCAGACCCGTAACTCCGCCATCCGACGTCTGATTTCAGCGTGCCGCCTGTCCACGGACTCAGGGAGTCGAGAACCACCTAACGGTCCTTGAGTCGTGTGAAAATTAGTTGCCAAACGAAAAGTCAACATTTTCGCCCCCATCGTCCAAATTATGGTAATTCCCCTGAACTTCCGATAGCCATAACTTTTTCCCTGATCGTCTGAATTGGACGTGCCACCTTTCTATGAACTCGTGACGTCCCGAACTACGTTACGGTCATTGGTCAAAGTCCATTTGACCCACCAATCAAAAAGTCAACAAATTGGGCAATACAATTCACAAGGATAAAAACGTCGATCCATACATTAATTTACAATATTGAAATCCTCGAATTTTCGGGGCGTTACACAAACCATTAGGCAACTAATTTTCACACGACTAAAATGCCCCTGGTTCCGAAATTACCAAAATGCCCTTCACTTTTCAGACCCGTAACTCCGCCATCCGACGTCCGATTTCAGCGTGCCGCCTGTACACGGACTCAGGGCGTCGAGACCCACCTAACGGTCCTTGAGTCGTGTGCAAATTAGTTGCCAAACGAAAAGTCAACATTTTCGCCCCCATCGTCCAAATTACGGTAATGCACTTGAACTTCTGATAGTCATAACTTTTTCCCTGATCGTCCGAATTGGACGTGCCACCTGTATATGAACTCGTGACGTCCCGAACTACGTCACCGTCATTGGTCAAAGTCCATTTGACCCACCAATCAAAAAGTCAACAAATTGGGCAATACAATTCACAAGCGTAAAAATGTCAATCCATACATTAATTTACAATATTGAAATCCTCGAATTTCCGGGGCGTTACGCAAACCATTAGGCAACTAATTTTCACACGACTAAAATGCCCCTAGTTCAGAAATTACCAAAATGCCCTTCACTTTTCAGACCCGTAACTCCGCCATCCGAAGTCCGATTTTAGCGTGCCGCCTGTCCACGGACTCAGGGCGTCGAGACCCACCTAACGGTCCTTGAGTCGTGTGCAAATTAGTTGCCAAACGAAAAGTCAACATTTTCGCCCCCATCGTCCAAATTACGGTAATGCACTTGAACTTCTGATAGTCATAACTTTTTCCCTGATCGTCCGAATTGGACGTGCCACCTGTATATGAACTCGTGACGTCCCGAACTACGTCACCGTCATTGGTCAAAGTCCATTTGACCCACCAATCAAAAAGTCAACAAATTGGGCAATACAATTCACAAGGGTAAAAACGTCAATCCGTACATTAATTTACAATATTGAAATCCTCGAATTTCCGGGGCGTTACACAAACCATTAGGCAACTAATTTTCACACGACTAAAATGCCCCTACTTCAGAAATTACCAAAATGCCCTTCACTTTTCAGACCCGTAACTCCGCCATCCGACGTCTGATTTCAGCGTGCCGCCTGTCCATGGACTCAGGGAGTCGAGAACCACCTAACGGTCCTTAAGTCGTGTGAAAATTAGTTGCCAAACGAAAAGTCAACATTTTCGCCCCCATCGTCCAAATTACGATAATGCCCCTGAACTTCCGATAGTCATAACTTTTTCCCTGATCTTCTGAATTGGACGTGCCACCTGTCTATGAACTCGTGACGTCCCGAACTCCGCCACGTTCATTGGTCAAAGTCCGTTTGTCCTACCAATCAAAAAGTCAACAAATTGGGCAATACAATTCACAAGGGTAAAAACGTCAATCCATACATTAATTTACAATATTGAAATCCTCGAATTTTCGGGGCGTTACACAAACCATTAGGCAACTAATTTTCACACAACTAAAATGCCCCTAGTTCAGAAATTACCAAAATGCCCTTCACTTTTCAGACCCGTAACTCCGCCATCCGAAGTCCGATTTTAGCGTGCCGCCTGTCCACGGTCTCAGGGCGTCGAGACCCACCTAACGGTCGTTGAGTCGTGTGAAAATTAGTTGTCAAACGAAAAGTCAACATTTTCGCCCCCATCGTCCAAATTACGGTAATGCCCCTGAACTTCCGATAGTCATAACTTTTTCCCTGATCGTCCGAATTGGACGTCCCACCTGTCTATGAACTCGTGACGTCCCGAACTCCGTCACGTTCATTGGTCAATGTCCGTTTGACCCACCAATCAAAAAGTCAACAAATTGAGAAATACAATTCACAAGGGTAAAAACGTCAATCCGTACATTAATTTACAATATTGAAATCCTCGAATTTCCGGGGTGTTACACAAACCATTAGGCAACTAATTTTCACACGACTAAAATGCCCATACTTCAAAAATTACCAAAATGCCCTTCACTTTTCAGACCCGTAACTCCGCCATCCGACGTCTGATTTCAGCGTGCCGCCTGTCCACGGACTCAGGGAGTCGAGAACCACCTAACGGTCCTTAAGTCGTGTGAAAATTAGTTACCAAACGAAAAGTCAACATTTTCGCCCCCATCGTCCAAATTACGATAATGCCCCTGAACTTCCGATAGTCATAACTTTTTCCCTGATCTTCTGAATTGGACGTGCCACCTGTCTATGAACTCGTGACGTCCCGAACTCCGTCACGTTCATTGGTCAAAGTCCGTTTGTCCTACCAATCAAAAAGTCAACA
This sequence comes from Prinsepia uniflora, assembly GCA_032719365.1. Classification (NCBI taxonomy): domain Eukaryota; kingdom Viridiplantae; phylum Streptophyta; class Magnoliopsida; order Rosales; family Rosaceae; genus Prinsepia; species Prinsepia uniflora. The sequence continues at coordinate 35,040,524 of CM064872.1, forward strand.
AATTGGGCAATACAATTCACAAGGGTAAAAACGTCAATCCATACATTAATTTACAATATTGAAATCCTCGAATTTTCGGGGCGTTACACAAACCATTAGGCAACTAATTTTCACACGACTAAAATGCCCCTACTTCAGAAATTACCAAAATGCCCTTCACTTTTCAGACCCGTAACTCCGCCATCCGACGTCTGATTTCAGCGTGCCGCCTGTCCACGGACTCAGGGAGTCGAGAACCACCTAACGGTCCTTGAGTCGTGTGAAAATTAGTTGCCAAACGAAAAGTCAACATTTTCGCCCCCATCGTCCAAATTATGGTAATTCCCCTGAACTTCCGATAGCCATAACTTTTTCCCTGATCGTCTGAATTGGACGTGCCACCTTTCTATGAACTCGTGACGTCCCGAACTACGTTACGGTCATTGGTCAAAGTCCATTTGACCCACCAATCAAAAAGTCAACAAATTGGGCAATACAATTCACAAGGATAAAAACGTCGATCCATACATTAATTTACAATATTGAAATCCTCGAATTTTCGGGGCGTTACACAAACCATTAGGCAACTAATTTTCACACGACTAAAATGCCCCTGGTTCCGAAATTACCAAAATGCCCTTCACTTTTCAGACCCGTAACTCCGCCATCCGACGTCCGATTTCAGCGTGCCGCCTGTACACGGACTCAGGGCGTCGAGACCCACCTAACGGTCCTTGAGTCGTGTGCAAATTAGTTGCCAAACGAAAAGTCAACATTTTCGCCCCCATCGTCCAAATTACGGTAATGCACTTGAACTTCTGATAGTCATAACTTTTTCCCTGATCGTCCGAATTGGACGTGCCACCTGTATATGAACTCGTGACGTCCCGAACTACGTCACCGTCATTGGTCAAAGTCCATTTGACCCACCAATCAAAAAGTCAACAAATTGGGCAATACAATTCACAAGCGTAAAAATGTCAATCCATACATTAATTTACAATATTGAAATCCTCGAATTTCCGGGGCGTTACGCAAACCATTAGGCAACTAATTTTCACACGACTAAAATGCCCCTAGTTCAGAAATTACCAAAATGCCCTTCACTTTTCAGACCCGTAACTCCGCCATCCGAAGTCCGATTTTAGCGTGCCGCCTGTCCACGGACTCAGGGCGTCGAGACCCACCTAACGGTCCTTGAGTCGTGTGCAAATTAGTTGCCAAACGAAAAGTCAACATTTTCGCCCCCATCGTCCAAATTACGGTAATGCACTTGAACTTCTGATAGTCATAACTTTTTCCCTGATCGTCCGAATTGGACGTGCCACCTGTATATGAACTCGTGACGTCCCGAACTACGTCACCGTCATTGGTCAAAGTCCATTTGACCCACCAATCAAAAAGTCAACAAATTGGGCAATACAATTCACAAGGGTAAAAACGTCAATCCGTACATTAATTTACAATATTGAAATCCTCGAATTTCCGGGGCGTTACACAAACCATTAGGCAACTAATTTTCACACGACTAAAATGCCCCTACTTCAGAAATTACCAAAATGCCCTTCACTTTTCAGACCCGTAACTCCGCCATCCGACGTCTGATTTCAGCGTGCCGCCTGTCCATGGACTCAGGGAGTCGAGAACCACCTAACGGTCCTTAAGTCGTGTGAAAATTAGTTGCCAAACGAAAAGTCAACATTTTCGCCCCCATCGTCCAAATTACGATAATGCCCCTGAACTTCCGATAGTCATAACTTTTTCCCTGATCTTCTGAATTGGACGTGCCACCTGTCTATGAACTCGTGACGTCCCGAACTCCGCCACGTTCATTGGTCAAAGTCCGTTTGTCCTACCAATCAAAAAGTCAACAAATTGGGCAATACAATTCACAAGGGTAAAAACGTCAATCCATACATTAATTTACAATATTGAAATCCTCGAATTTTCGGGGCGTTACACAAACCATTAGGCAACTAATTTTCACACAACTAAAATGCCCCTAGTTCAGAAATTACCAAAATGCCCTTCACTTTTCAGACCCGTAACTCCGCCATCCGAAGTCCGATTTTAGCGTGCCGCCTGTCCACGGTCTCAGGGCGTCGAGACCCACCTAACGGTCGTTGAGTCGTGTGAAAATTAGTTGTCAAACGAAAAGTCAACATTTTCGCCCCCATCGTCCAAATTACGGTAATGCCCCTGAACTTCCGATAGTCATAACTTTTTCCCTGATCGTCCGAATTGGACGTCCCACCTGTCTATGAACTCGTGACGTCCCGAACTCCGTCACGTTCATTGGTCAATGTCCGTTTGACCCACCAATCAAAAAGTCAACAAATTGAGAAATACAATTCACAAGGGTAAAAACGTCAATCCATACATTAATTTACAATATTGAAATCCTCGAATTTTCGGGGCGTTACACAAACCATTAGGCAAGTAATTTTCACACGACTAAAATGCCCCTAGTTCAGAAATTACCAAAATGCCCTTCACTTTTCAAACCCGTAACTCCGCCATCCGACGTCTGATTTCAGCGTGCCGCCTGTCCACGGACTCAGGGAGTCGAGAACCACCTAACGGTCCTTGAGTCGTGTGAAAATTAGTTGCCAAACGAAAAGTCAACATTTTCGCCCCCATCGTCCAAATTACGATAATGCCCCTGAACTTCCGATAGTCATAACTTTTTCCCTGATCTTCTGAATTGGACGTGCCACCTGTCTATGAACTCGTGACGTCCCGAACTCCGCCACGTTCATTGGTCAAAGTCCGTTTGTCCTACCAATCAAAAAGTCAACAAATTGGGCAATACAATTCACAAGGGTAAAAACGTCAATCCATACATTAATTTACAATATTGAAATCCTCGAATTTTCGAGGCGTTACACAAACCATTAGGCAACTAATTTTCACACGACTAAAATGCCCCTAGTTCAGAAATTACCAAAATGCCCTTCACTTTTCAGACTCGTAACTCCGCCATCCGACGTCCGATTTCAGCGTGCCGCCTGTCCACGAACTCAGGGCGTCGAGACCCACCTAACGGTCCTTGAGTCGTGTGAAAATTAGTTGCCAAACGAAAAGTCAACATTTTTGCCCCCATCGTCCAAATTATGGTAATTCCCCTGAAATTCCGATAGTCATAACTTTTTCCCTGATCGTCTGAATTGGACGTGCCACCTTTCTATGAACTCGTGACGTCCCGAACTACGTTACGGTCATTGGTCAAAGTCCGTTTGACCCACCAATCAAAAAGTCAACAAATTGGGCAATACAATTCACAAGGGTAAAAACGTCGATCCATACATTAATTTACAATATTGAAATCCTCGAATTTTCGGGGCGTTACACAAACCATTAGGCAACTAATTTTCACACGACTAAAATGCCCCTAGTTCCGAAATTACCAAAATGCCCTTCACTTTTCAGACCCGTAACTCCGCTATCCGACGTCCGATTTCAGCGTGCCGCCTGTACACGGACTCAGGGCGTCGAGACCCACCTAACGGTCCTTGAGTCGTGTGGAAATTTGTTGCCAAACGAAAAGTCAACATTTTCGCCCCCATCGTCCAAATTGCGATAATGCCCCTGAACTTCCGATAGTCATAACTTTTTCCCTGATCGTCCGAATTGGACGTGCCACCTGTATATGAACTCGTGACGTCCCGAACTACGTCACCGTCATTGGTCAAAGTCCATTTGACCCACCAATCAAAAAGTCAACAAATTGGGCAATACAATTCACAAGGGTAAAAATGTCAATCCATACATTAATTTACAATATTCAAATCCTCGAATTTTCGGGGCGTTACGCAAACCATTAGGCAACTAATTTTCACACGACTAAAATGCCCCTAGTTCAGAAATTACCAAAATGCCCTTCACTTTTCCGACCCGTAACTCCGCCATCCGAAGTCCGATTTTAGCGTGCCGCCTGTCCACGGACTCAGGGCGTCGAGACCCACCTAACGGTCCTTGAGTCGTGTGAAAATTAGTTGTCAAACGAAAAGTCAACATTTTCGCCCCCATCGTCCAAATTACGGTAATGCCCCTGAACTTCCGATAGTCATAACTTTTTCCCTGATCGTCCGAATTGGACGTCCCACCTGTCTATGAACTCGTGACGTCCCGAACTCCGTCACGTTCATTGGTCAATGTCCGTTTGACCCACCAATCAAAAAGTCAACAAATTGGGAAATACAATTCACAAGGGTAAAAACGTCAATCCATACATTAATTTACAATATTGAAATCCTCGAATTTTCGGGGCGTTACACAAACCATTAGGCAAGTAATTTTCACACGACTAAAATGCCCCTAGTTCAGAAATTACCAAAATGCCCTTCACTTTTCAGACCCGTAACTCCGCCATCCGACGTCTGATTTCAGCGTGCCGCCTGTCCACGGACTCAGGGAGTCGAGAACCACCTAACGGTCCTTGAGTCGTGTGAAAATTAGTTGCCAAACGAAAAGTCAACATTTTCGCCCCCATCGTCCAAATTACGATAATGCCCCTGAACTTCCGATAGTCATAACTTTTTCCCTGATCTTCTGAATTGGACGTGCCACCTGTCTATGAACTCGTGACGTCCCGAACTCCGCCACGTTCATTGGTCAAAGTCCGTTTGTCCTACCAATCAAAAAGTCAACAAATTGGGCAATACAATTCACAAGGGTAAAAACGTCAATCCATACATTAATTTACAATATTGAAATCCTCGAATTTTCGAGGCGTTACACAAACCATTAGGCAACTAATTTTCACACGACTAAAATGCCCCTAGTTCAGAAATTACCAAAATGCCCTTCACTTTTCAGACTCGTAACTCCGCCATCCGACGTCCGATTTCAGCGTGCCGCCTGTCCACGAACTCAGGGCGTCGAGACCCACCTAACGGTCCTTGAGTCGTGTGAAAATTAGTTGCCAAACGAAAAGTCAACATTTTCGCCCCCATCGTCCAAATTATGGTAATTCCCCTGAAATTCCGATAGTCATAACTTTTTCCCTGATCGTCTGAATTGGACGTGCCACCTTTCTATGAACTCGTGACGTCCCGAACTACGTTACGGTCATTGGTCAAAGTCCGTTTGACCCACCAATCAAAAAGTCAACAAATTGGGCAATACAATTCACAAGGGTAAAAACGTCGATCCATACATTAATTTACAATATTGAAATCCTCGAATTTTCGGGGCGTTACACAAACCATTAGGCAACTAATTTTCACACGACTAAAATGCCCCTAGTTCCGTAATTACCAAAATGCCCTTCACTTTTCAGACCCGTAACTCCGCTATCCGACGTCCGATTTCAGCGTGCCGCCTGTACACGGACTCAGGGCGTCGAGACCCACCTAACGGTCCTTGAGTCGTGTGGAAATTAGTTGCCAAACGAAAAGTCAACATTTTCGCCCCCATCGTCCAAATTACGATAATGCCCCTGAACTTCCGATAGTCATAACTTTTTCCCTGATCGTCCGAATTGGACGTGCCACCTGTATATGAACTCGTGACGTCCCGAACTACGTCACCGTCATTGGTCAAAGTCCATTTGACCCACCAATCAAAAAGTCAACAAATTGGGCAATACAATTCACAAGGGTAAAAATGTCAATCCATACATTAATTTACAATATTCAAATCCTCGAATTTTCGGGGCGTTACGCAAACCATTAGGCAACTAATTTTCACACGACTAAAATGCCCCTAGTTCAGAAATTACCAAAATGCCCTTCACTTTTCCGACCCGTAACTCCGCCATCCGAAGTCCGATTTTAGCGTGCCGCCTATCCACGGACTCAGGGCGTCGAGACCCACCTAACGGTCCTTGAGTCGTGTGAAAATTAGTTGTCAAACGAAAAGTCAACATTTTCGCCCCCATCGTCCAAATTACGGTAATGCCCCTGAACTTCCGATAGTCATAACTTTTTCCCTGATCGTCCGAATTGGACGTCCCACCTGTCTATGAACTCGTGACGTCCCGAACTACGTCACGTTCATTGGTCAATGTCCGTTTGACCCACCAATCAAAAAGTCAACAAATTGGGAAATACAATTCACAAGGGTAAAAACGTCAATCCATACATTAATTTACAATATTGAAATCCTCGAATTTTCGGGGCGTTACACAAACCATTAGGCAAGTAATTTTCACACGACTAAAATGCCCCTAGTTCAGAAATTACCAAAATGCCCTTCACTTTTCAGACCCGTAACTCCGCCATCCGACGTCTGATTTCAGCGTGCCGCCTGTCCACGGACTCAGGGAGTCGAGAACCACCTAACGGTCCTTGAGTCGTGTGAAAATTAGTTGCCAAACGAAAAGTCAACATTTTCGCCCCCATCGTCCAAATTACGATAATGCCCCTGAACTTCCGATAGTCATAACTTTTTCCCTGATCTTCTGAATTGGACGTGCCACCTGTCTATGAACTCGTGACGTCCCGAACTCCGCCACGTTCATTGGTCAAAGTCCGTTTGTCCTACCAATCAAAAAGTCAACAAATTGGGCAATACAATTCACAAGGGTAAAAACGTCAATCCATACATTAATTTACAATATTGAAATCCTCGAATTTTCGAGGCGTTACACAAACCATTAGGCAACTAATTTTCACACGACTAAAATGCCCCTAGTTCAGAAATTACCAAAATGCCCTTCACTTTTCAGACTCGTAACTCCGCCATCCGACGTCCGATTTCAGCGTGCCGCCTGTCCACGAACTCAGGGCGTCGAGACCCACCTAACGGTCCTTGAGTCGTGTGAAAATTAGTTGCCAAACGAAAAGTCAACATTTTCGCCCCCATCGTCCAAATTATGGTAATTCCCCTGAAATTCCGATAGTCATAACTTTTTCCCTGATCGTCTGAATTGGACGTGCCACCTTTCTATGAACTCGTGACGTCCCGAACTACGTTACGGTCATTGGTCAAAGTCCGTTTGACCCACCAATCAAAAAGTCAACAAATTGGGCAATACAATTCACAAGGGTAAAAACGTCGATCCATACATTAATTTACAATATTGAAATCCTCGAATTTTCGGGGCGTTACACAAACCATTAGGCAACTAATTTTCACACGACTAAAATGCCCCTAGTTCCGTAATTACCAAAATGCCCTTCACTTTTCAGACCCGTAACTCCGCTATCCGACGTCCGATTTCAGCGTGCCGCCTGTACACGGACTCAGGGCGTCGAGACCCACCTAACGGTCCTTGAGTCGTGTGGAAATTAGTTGCCAAACGAAAAGTCAACATTTTCGCCCCCATCGTCCAAATTACGATAATGCCCCTGAACTTCCGATAGTCATAACTTTTTCCCTGATCGTCCGAATTGGACGTGCCACCTGTATATGAACTCGTGACGTCCCGAACTACGTCACCGTCATTGGTCAAAGTCCATTTGACCCACCAATCAAAAAGTCAACAAATTGGGCAATACAATTCACAAGGGTAAAAATGTCAATCCATACATTAATTTACAATATTCAAATCCTCGAATTTTCGGGGCGTTACGCAAACCATTAGGCAACTAATTTTCACACGACTAAAATGCCCCTAGTTCAGAAATTACCAAAATGCCCTTCACTTTTCCGACCCGTAACTCCGCCATCCGAAGTCCGATTTTAGCGTGCCGCCTATCCACGGACTCAGGGCGTCGAGACCCACCTAACGGTCCTTGAGTCGTGTGAAAATTAGTTGTCAAACGAAAAGTCAACATTTTCGCCCCCATCGTCCAAATTACGGTAATGCCCCTGAACTTCCGATAGTCATAACTTTTTCCCTGATCGTCCGAATTGGACGTCCCACCTGTCTATGAACTCGTGACGTCCCGAACTACGTCACGTTCATTGGTCAATGTCCGTTTGACCCACCAATCAAAAAGTCAACAAATTGGGAAATACAATTCACAAGGGTAAAAACGTCAATCCATACATTAATTTACAATATTGAAATCCTCGAATTTTCGGGGCGTTACACAAACCATTAGGCAAGTAATTTTCACACGACTAAAATGCCCCTAGTTCAAAAATTACCAAAATGCCCTTCACTTTTCAGACCCGTAACTCCGCCATCCGACGTCTGATTTCAGCGTGCCGCCTGTCCACGGACTCAGGGAGTCGAGAACCACCTAACGGTCCTTGAGTCGTGTGAAAATTAGTTGCCAAACGAAAAGTCAACATTTTCGCCCCCATCGTCCAAATTACGATAATGCCCCTGAACTTCCGATAGTCATAACTTTTTCCCTGATCTTCTGAATTGGACGTGCCACCTGTCTATGAACTCGTGACGTCCCGAACTCCGCCACGTTCATTGGTCAAAGTCCGTTTGTCCTACCAATCAAAAAGTCAACAAATTGGGCAATACAATTCACAAGGGTAAAAACGTCAATCCATACATTAATTTACAATATTGAAATCCTCGAATTTTCGAGGCGTTACACAAACCATTAGGCAACTAATTTTCACACGACTAAAATGCCCCTAGTTCAGAAATTACCAAAATGCCCTTCACTTTTCAGACTCGTAACTCCGCCATCCGACGTCCGATTTCAGCGTGCCGCCTGTCCACGAACTCAGGGCGTCGAGACCCACCTAACGGTCCTTGAGTCGTGTGAAAATTAGTTGCCAAACGAAAAGTCAACATTTTCGCCCCCATCGTCCAAATTATGGTAATTCCCCTGAAATTCCGATAGTCATAACTTTTTCCCTGATCGTCTGAATTGGACGTGCCACCTTTCTATGAACTCGTGACGTCCCGAACTACGTTACGGTCATTGGTCAAAGTCCGTTTGACCCACCAATCAAAAAGTCAACAAATTGGGCAATACAATTCACAAGGGTAAAAACGTCGATCCATACATTAATTTACAATATTGAAATCCTCGAATTTTCGGGGCGTTACACAAACCATTAGGCAACTAATTTTCACACGACTAAAATGCCCCTAGTTCCGAAATTACCAAAATGCCCTTCACTTTTCAGACCCGTAACTCCGCTATACGACGTCCGATTTCAGCGTGCCGCCTGTACACGGACTCAGGGCGTCGAGACCCACCTAACGGTCCTTGAGTCGTGTGGAAATTAGTTGCCAAACGAAAAGTCAACATTTTCGCCCCCATCGTCCAAATTACGATAATGCCCCTGAACTTCCGATAGTCATAACTTTTTCCCTGATCGTCCGAATTGGACGTGCCACCTGTATATGAACTCGTGACGTCCCGAACTACGTCACCGTCATTGGTCAAAGTCCATTTGACCCACCAATCAAAAAGTCAACAAATTGGGCAATACAATTCACAAGGGTAAAAATGTCAATCCATACATTAATTTACAATATTGAAATCCTCGAATTTCCGGGGCGTTACGCAAACCATTAGGCAACTAATTTTCACACGACTAAAATGCCCCTAGTTCAGAAATTACCAAAATGCCCTTCACTTTTCAGACCCGTAACTCCGCCATCCGAAGTCCGATTTTAGCGTGCCGCCTGTCCACGGACTCAGGGCGTCGAGACCCACCTAACGGTCGTTGAGTCGTGTGAAAATTAGTTGTCAAACGAAAAGTCAACATTTTCACCCTATCGTCCAAATTACGGTAATGCCCCTGAACTTCCGATAGTCATAACTTTTTCCCTGATCGTCCGAATTGGACGTCCCACCTGTCTATGAACTCGTGACGTCTCGAACTACGTCACGGTCATTGGTCAATGTCTGTTTGACCCACCAATCAAAAAGTCAACAAATTGGGAAATACAATTCGCAAGGGTAAAAACGTCAATCCGTACATTAATTTACAATATTGAAATCCTCGAATTTCCGGGGCGTTACACAAACCATTAGGCAACTAATTTTCACACGACTAAAATGCCCCTACTTCAGAAATTACCAAAATGCCCTTCACTTTTCAGACCCGTAACTCCGCCATCCGACGTCCGATTTCAGCGTGCCGCCTGTACACGGACTCAGGGCGTCGAGAACCACCTAACGGTCCTTGAGTCGTGTGGAAATTAGTTGCCAAACGAAAAGTCAACATTTTCTCCCCCATCGTCCAAATTACGATAATGCCCCTGAACTTCCGATAGTCATAACTTTTTCCCTGATCGTCCGAATTGGACGTGCCACCTGTATATGAACTCGTGACGTCCCGAACTACGTCACCGTCATTGGTCAAAGTCCATTTGACCCACCAATCAAAAAGTCAACAAATTGGGCAATACAATTCACAAGGGTAAAAATGTCAATCCATACATTAATTTACAATATTGAAATCCTCGAATTTCCGGGGCGTTACGCAAACCATTAGGCAACTAATTTTCACACGACTAAAATGCCCCTAGTTCAGAAATTACCAAAATGCCCTTCACTTTTCCGACCCGTAACTCCGCCATCCGAAGTCCGATTTTAGCGTGCCGCCTATCCACGGACTCAGGGCGTCGAGACCCACCTAACGGTCCTTGAGTCGTGTGAAAATTAGTTGTCAAACGAAAAGTCAACATTTTCGCCCCCATCGTCCAAATTACGGTAATGCCCCTGAACTTCCGATAGTCATAACTTTTTCCCTGATCGTCCGAATTGGACGTCCCACCTGTCTATGAACTCGTGACGTCCCGAACTACGTCACGTTCATTGGTCAATGTCCGTTTGACCCACCAATCAAAAAGTCAACAAATTGGGAAATACAATTCACAAGGGTAAAAACGTCAATCCATACATTAATTTACAATATTGAAATCCTCGAATTTTCGGGGCGTTACACAAACCATTAGGCAAGTAATTTTCACACGACTAAAATGCCCCTAGTTCAAAAATTACCAAAATGCCCTTCACTTTTCAGACCCGTAACTCCGCCATCCGACGTCTGATTTCAGCGTGCCGCCTGTCCACGGACTCAGGGAGTCGAGAACCACCTAACGGTCCTTGAGTCGTGTGAAAATTAGTTGCCAAACGAAAAGTCAACATTTTCGCCCCCATCGTCCAAATTACGATAATGCCCCTGAACTTCCGATAGTCATAACTTTTTCCCTGATCTTCTGAATTGGACGTGCCACCTGTCTATGAACTCGTGACGTCCCGAACTCCGCCACGTTCATTGGTCAAAGTCCGTTTGTCCTACCAATCAAAAAGTCAACAAATTGGGCAATACAATTCACAAGGGTAAAAACGTCAATCCATACATTAATTTACAATATTGAAATCCTCGAATTTTCGAGGCGTTACACAAACCATTAGGCAACTAATTTTCACACGACTAAAATGCCCCTAGTTCAGAAATTACCAAAATGCCCTTCACTTTTCAGACTCGTAACTCCGCCATCCGACGTCCGATTTCAGCGTGCCGCCTGTCCACGAACTCAGGGCGTCGAGACCCACCTAACGGTCCTTGAGTCGTGTGAAAATTAGTTGCCAAACGAAAAGTCAACATTTTCGCCCCCATCGTCCAAATTATGGTAATTCCCCTGAAATTCCGATAGTCATAACTTTTTCCCTGATCGTCTGAATTGGACGTGCCACCTTTCTATGAACTCGTGACGTCCCGAACTACGTTACGGTCATTGGTCAAAGTCCGTTTGACCCACCAATCAAAAAGTCAACAAATTGGGCAATACAATTCACAAGGGTAAAAACGTCGATCCATACATTAATTTACAATATTGAAATCCTCGAATTTTCGGGGCGTTACACAAACCATTAGGCAACTAATTTTCACACGACTAAAATGCCCCTAGTTCCGAAATTACCAAAATGCCCTTCACTTTTCAGACCCGTAACTCCGCTATACGACGTCCGATTTCAGCGTGCCGCCTGTACACGGACTCAGGGCGTCGAGACCCACCTAACGGTCCTTGAGTCGTGTGGAAATTAGTTGCCAAACGAAAAGTCAACATTTTCGCCCCCATCGTCCAAATTACGATAATGCCCCTGAACTTCCGATAGTCATAACTTTTTCCCTGATCGTCCGAATTGGACGTGCCACCTGTATATGAACTCGTGACGTCCCGAACTACGTCACCGTCATTGGTCAAAGTCCATTTGACCCACCAATCAAAAAGTCAACAAATTGGGCAATACAATTCACAAGGGTAAAAATGTCAATCCATACATTAATTTACAATATTGAAATCCTCGAATTTCCGGGGCGTTACGCAAACCATTAGGCAACTAATTTTCACACGACTAAAATGCCCCTAGTTCAGAAATTACCAAAATGCCCTTCACTTTTCAGACCCGTAACTCCGCCATCCGAAGTCCGATTTTAGCGTGCCGCCTGTCCACGGACTCAGGGCGTCGAGACCCACCTAACGGTCGTTGAGTCGTGTGAAAATTAGTTGTCAAACGAAAAGTCAACATTTTCACCCTATCGTCCAAATTACGGTAATGCCCCTGAACTTCCGATAGTCATAACTTTTTCCCTGATCGTCCGAATTGGACGTCCCACCTGTCTATGAACTCGTGACGTCTCGAACTACGTCACGGTCATTGGTCAATGTCTGTTTGACCCACCAATCAAAAAGTCAACAAATTGGGAAATACAATTCGCAAGGGTAAAAACGTCAATCCGTACATTAATTTACAATATTGAAATCCTCGAATTTCCGGGGCGTTACACAAACCATTAGGCAACTAATTTTCACACGACTAAAATGCCCCTACTTCAGAAATTACCAAAATGCCCTTCACTTTTCAGACCCGTAACTCCGCCATCCGACGTCCGATTTCAGCGTGCCGCCTGTACACGGACTCAGGGCGTCGAGAACCACCTAACGGTCCTTGAGTCGTGTGGAAATTAGTTGCCAAACGAAAAGTCAACATTTTCTCCCCCATCGTCCAAATTACGATAATGCCCCTGAACTTCCGATAGTCATAACTTTTTCCCTGATCGTCCGAATTGGACGTGCCACCTGTATATGAACTCGTGACGTCCCGAACTACGTCACCGTCATTGGTCAAAGTCCATTTGACCCACCAATCAAAAAGTCAACAAATTGGGCAATACAATTCACAAGGGTAAAAATGTCAATCCATACATTAATTTACAATATTGAAATCCTCGAATTTCCGGGGCGTTACGCAAACCATTAGGCAACTAATTTTCACAGGACTAAAATGCCCCTAGTTCAGAAATTACCAAAATGCCCTTCACTTTTCAGACCCGTAACTCCGCCATCCGAAGTCCGATTTTAGCGTGCCGCCTGTCCACGGACTCAGGGCGTCGAGACCCACCTAACGGTCGTTGAGTCGTGTGAAAATTAGTTGTCAAACGAAAAGTCAACATTTTCACTCCATCGTCCAAATTACGGTAATGCCCCTGAACTTCCGATAGTCATAACTTTTTCCCTGATCGTCCGAATTGGACGTCCCACCTGTCTATGAACTCGTGACGTCTCGAACTACGTCACGGTCATTGGTCAATGTCTGTTTGACCCACCAAACAAAAAGTAAACAAATTGGGAAATACAATTCGCAAGGGTAAAAACGTCAATCCGTACATTAATTTACAATATTGAAATCCTCGAATTTCCGGGGCGTTACACAAACCATTAGGCAACTAATTTTCACACGACTAAAATGCCCCTACTTCAGAAATTACCAAAATGCCCTTCACTTTTCAGACCCGTAACTCCGCCATCCGACGTCCGATTTCAGCGTGCCGCCTGTCCACGGACTCAGGGAGTCGAGAACCACCTAACGGTCCTTGAGTCGTGTGAAAATTAGTTGCCAAACGAAAAGTCAACATTTTCGCCCCCATCGTCCAAATTATGGTAATTCCCCTGAACTTCCGATAGCCATAACTTTTTCCCTGATCGTCTGAATTGGACGTGCCACCTTTCTATGAACTCGTGACGTCCCGAACTACGTTACGGTCATTGGTCAAAGTCCATTTGACCCACCAATCAAAAAGTCAACAAATTGGGCAATACAATTCACAAGGGTAAAAATGTCAATCCATACATTAATTTACAATATTCAAATCCTCGAATTTTCGGGGCGTTACGCAAACCATTAGGCAACTAATTTTCACACGACTAAAATGCCCCTAGTTCAGAAATTACCAAAATGCCCTTCACTTTTCAGACCCGTAACTCCGCCATCCGAAGTCCGATTTTAGTGTGCCGCCTGTCCACGGACTCAGGGCGTCGAGACCCACCTAACGGTCCTTGAGTCGTGTGAAAATTAGTTGTCAAACGAAAAGTCAACATTTTCGCCCCCATCGTCCAAATTACGGTAATGGCCCTGAACTTCCGATAGTCATAACTTTTTCCCTGATCGTCCGAATTGGACGTACCACCTGTCTATGAACTCGTGACGTCCCGAACTCCGTCACGTTCATTGGTCAATGTCCGTTTGACCCACCAATCAAAAAGTCAACAAATTGGGAAATACAATTCACAAGGGTAAAAACGTCAATCCATACATTAATTTACAATATTGAAATCCTCGAATTTTCGGGGCGTTACACAAACCATTAGGCAAGTAATTTTCACACGACTAAAATGCCCCTAGTTCAGAAATTACCAAAATGCCCTTCACTTTTCAGACTCGTAACTCCGCCATCCGACGTCTGATTTCAGCGTGCCGCCTGTCCACGAACTCAGGACGTCGAGACCCACCTAACGGTCCTTGAGTCGTGTGAAAATTAGTTGCCAAACGAAAAGTCAACATTTTCGCCCCCATCGTCCAAATTATGGTAATTCCCCTGAACTTCCGATAGCCATAACTTTTTCCCTGATCGTCTGAATTGGACGTGCCACCTTTCTATGAACTCGTGACGTCCCGAACTACGTTAATGTCATTGGTCAAAGTCCATTTGACCCAACAATCAAAAAGTCAACAAATTGGGCAATACAATGCACAAGGGTAACAACGTCGATCCATACATTAATTTACAATATTGAAATCCTCGAATTTTCGGGGCGTTACACAAACCATTAGGCAACTAATTTTCACACGACTAAAATGCCCCTAGTTCCCAAATTACCAAAATGCCCTTCACTTTTCAGACCCGTAACTCCGCCATCCGACGTCCGATTTCAGCGTGCCGCCTGTACACGGACTCAGGGCGTCGAGACCCACCTAACGGTCCTTGAGTCGCGTGCAAATTAGTTGCCAAACGAAAAGTCAACATTTTCGCCCCCATCGTCCAAATTACTGTAATGCACTTGAACTTCTGATAGTCATAACTTTTTCCCTGATCGTCCGAATTGGACGTGCCACCTGTATATGAACTCGTGACGTCCCGAACTACGTCACCGTCGTTGGTCAAAGTCCATTTGACCCAGAAATCAAAAAGTCAACAAATTGGGCAATACAATTCACAAGGGTAAAAATGTCAATCCATACATTAATTTACAATATTCAAATCCTCGAATTTTCGGGGCGTTACGCAAACCATTAGGCAACTAATTTTCACACGACTAAAATGCCCCTAGTTCAGAAATTACCAAAATGCCCTTCACTTTTCAGACCCGTAACTCCGCCATCCGAAGTCCGATTTTAGCGTGCCGCCTGTCCACGGACTCAGGGCGTCGAGACCCACCTAACGGTCCTTGAGTCGTGTGAAAATTAGTTGTCAAACGAAAAGTCAACATTTTCGCCCCCATCGTCCAAATTACGGTAATGCCCCTGAACTTCCGATAGTCATAACTTTTTCCCTGATCGTCCGAATTGGACGTCCCACCTGTCTATGAACTCGTGACGTCCCGAACTCCGTCACGTTCATTGGTTAATGTCCGTTTGACCCACCAATCAAAAAGTCAACAAATTGGGAAATACAATTCACAAGGGTAAAAACGTCAATCCATACATTAATTTACAATATTGAAATCCTCGAATTTTCGGGGCGTTACACAAACCATTAGGCAAGTAATTTTCACTCGACTAAAATGCCCCTAGTTCAGAAATTACCAAAATGCCCTTCACTTTTCAGACTCGTAACTCCGCCATCCGACGTCTGATTTCAGCGTGCCGCCTGTCCACGAACTCAGGGCGTCGAGACCCACCTAACGGTCCTTGAGTCGTGTGAAAATTAGTTGCCAAACGAAAAGTCAACATTTTCGCCCCCATCGTCCAAATTATGGTAATTCCCCTGAACTTCCGATAGCCATAACTTTTTCCCTGATCGTCTGAATTGGACGTGCCACCTTTCTATGAACTCGTGACGTCCCGAACTACGTTACGGTCATTGGTCAAAGTCCATTTGACCCAACAATCAAAAAGTCAACAAATTGGGCAATACAATTCACAAGGGTAAAAACGTCGATCCATACATTAATTTACAATATTGAAATCCACGAATTTTCGGGGCGTTACACAAACCATTAGGCCACTAATTTTCACACGACTAAAATGCCCCTAGTTCCGAAATTACCAAAATGCCCTTCACTTTTCAGACCCGTAACTCCGCCATCCGACGTCCGATTTCAGCGTGCCGCCTGTACACGGACTCAGGGCGTCGAGACCCACCTAACGGTCCTTGAGTCGTGTGCAAATTAGTTGCCAAACGAAAAGTCAACATTTTCGCCCCCATCGTCCAAATTACTGTAATGCACTTGAACTTCTGATAGTCATAACTTTTTCCCTGATCGTCCGAATTGGACGTGCCACCTGTATATGAACTCGTGACGTCCCGAACTACGTCACCGTCATTGGTCAAAGTCCATTTGACCCAGAAATCAAAAAGTCAACAAATTGGGCAATACAATTCACAAGGGTAAAAATGTCAATCCATACATTAATTTACAATATTCAAATCCTCGAATTTTCGGGGCGTTACGCAAACCATTAGGCAACTAATTTTCACACGACTAAAATGCCCCTAGTTCAGAAATTACCAAAATGCCCTTCACTTTTCAGACCCGTAACTCCGCCATCCGAAGTCCGATTTTAGCGTGCCGCCTGTCCACGGACTCAGGGCGTCGAGACCCACCTAACGGTCCTTGAGTCGTGTGAAAATTAGTTGTCAAACGAAAAGTCAACATTTTCGCCCCCATCGTCCAAATTACGGTAATGCCCCTGAACTTCCGATAGTCATAACTTTTTCCCTGATCGTCCGAATTGGACGTCCCACCTGTCTATGAACTCGTGACGTCCCGAACTCCGTCACGTTCATTGGTCAATGTCCGTTTGACCCACCAATCATAAAGTCAACAAATTGGGAAATACAATTCACAAGGGTAAAAACGTCAATCCATACATTAATTTACAATATTGAAATCCTCGAATTTTCGGGGCGTTACACAAACCATTAGGCAAGTAATTTTCACACGACTAAAATGCCCCTAGTTCAGAAATTACCAAAATGCCCTTCACTTTTCAGACCCGTAACTCCGCCATCCGACGTCTGATTTCAGCGTGCCGCCTGTCCACGGACTCAGGGAGTCGAGAACCACCTAACGGTCCTTGAGTCGTGTGAAAATTAGTTGCCAAACGAAAAGTCAACATTTTCGCCCCCATCGTCCAAATTATGGTAATTCCCCTGAACTTCCGATAGTCATAACTTTTTCCCTGATCGTCTGAATTGGACGTGCCACCTGTATATGAACTCGTGACGTCCCGAACTACGTCACCGTCATTGGTCAAAGTCCATTTGACCCACCAATCAAAAAGTCAACAAATTGGGCAATACAATTCACAAGGGTAAAAATGTCAATCCATACATTAATTTACAATATTGAAATCCTCGAATTTCCGGGGCATTACGCAAACCATTAGGCAACTAATTTTCACAAGACTAAAATGCCCCTAGTTCAGAAATTACCAAAATGCCCTTCACTTTTCAGACCCGTAACTCCGCCATCCGAAGTCCGATTTTAGCGTGCCGCCTGTCCACGGACTCAGGGCGTCGAGACCCACCTAACGGTCGTTGAGTCGTGTGAAAATTAGTTGTCAAACAAAAAGTCAACATTTTCGCCCCCATCGTCCAAATTACGGTAATGCCCCTGAACTTCCGATAGTCATAACTTTTTCCCTGATCGTCCGAATTGGACGTCCCACCTGTCTATGAACTCGTGACGTCCCGAACTACGTCACGGTCATTGGTCAATGTCCGTTTGACCCACCAATCAAAAAGTCAACAAATTGGGAAATACAATTCACAAGGGTAAAAACGTCAATCCGTACATTAATTTACAATATTGAAATCCTCGAATTTCCGGGGCGTTACACAAACCATTAGGCAACTAATTTTCACACGACTAAAATGCCCCTACTTCAGAAATTACCAAAATGCCCTTCACTTTTCAGACCCGTAACTCCGCCATCCGACGTCTGATTTCAGCGTGCCGCCTGTCCACGGACTCAGGGAGTCGAGAACCACCTAACGGTCCTAAAGTCGTGTGAAAATTAGTTGCCAAACGAAAAGTCAACATTTTCGCCCCCATCGTCCAAATTACGATAATGCCCCTGAACTTCCGATAGTCATAACTTTTTCCCTGATCTTCTGAATTGGACGTGCCACCTGTCTATGAACTCGTGACGTCCCGAACTCCGTCACGTTCATTGGTCAAAGTCCGTTTGTCCTACCAATCAAAAAGTCAACAAATTGGGCAATACAATTCACAAGGGTAAAAACGTCAATCCATACATTAATTTACAATATTGAAATCCTCGAATTTTCGGGGCGTTACACAAACCATTAGGCAACTAATTTTCGCACGACTAAAATGCCCCTAGTTCAGAAATTACCAAAATGCCCTTCACTTTTCTGACCCGTAACTCCGCCATACGACGTCCGATTTCAGCGTGCCCCCTGTCCACGGACTCAGGGCGTCGAGACCCACCTAACGGTCCTTGAGTCGTGTGCAAATTAGTTGCCAAACGAAAAGTCAACATTTTCGCCCCCATCGTCCAAATTACGGTAATGCACTTGAACTTCTGATAGTCATAACTTTTTCCCTGATCGTCCGAATTGGACGTGCCACCTGTATATGAACTCGTGACGTCCCGAACTACGTCACCGTCATTGGTCAAAGTCCATTTGACCCACCAATCAAAAAGTCAACAAATTGGGAAATACAATTCACAAGGGTAAAAACGTCAATCCGTACATTAATTTACAATATTGAAATCCTCGAATTTTCGGGGCGTTTCACAAACCATTAGGCAAGTAATTTTCACACTACTAAAATGCCCCTAGTTCAGAAATTACCAAAATGCCCTTCACTTTTCAGACCCGTAACTCCGCCATCCGACGTCTGATTTCAGCGTGCCGCCTGTCCACGGACTCAGGGAGTCGAGAACCACCTAACGGTCCTTGAGTCGTGTGAAAATTAGTTGCCAAACAAAAAGTCAACATTTTCGCCCCCATCGTCCAAATTATGGGAATTCCCCTGAACTTCCGATAGTCATAACTTTTTCCCTGATCGTCTGAATTGGATGTGCCACCTTTCTATGAACTCGTGAAGTCCCGAACTACGTTACGGTCATTGGTCAAAGTCCATTTGACCCACCAATCAAAAAGTCAATAAATTGGGCAATACAATTCACAAGGGTAAAAACGTCAATCCATACATTAATTTAGAATATTGAAATCCTCGAATTTTCGGGGCGTTACACAAACCATTAGGCAACTAATTTTCACACGACTAAAATGCCCCTAGTTCCGAAATTACCAAACTGCCCTTCACTTTTCAGACCTGTAACTCCGCCATCCGACGTCCGATTTCAGCGTGTTGCCTGTACACGGACTCAGGGCGTCGAGACCCACCTAACGGTCCTTGAGTCGTGTGCAAATTAGTTGCCAAACGAAAAGTCAACATTTTCGCCCCCATCGTCCAAATTACGGTAATGCACTTGAACTTCTAATAGTCATAACTTTTTCCCTGATCGTCCGAATTGGACGTGCCACCTGTATATGAACTCGTGACGTCCCGAACTACGTCACCGTCATTGGTCAAAGTCCATTTGACCCACCAATCAAAAAGTCAACAAATTGGGCAATACAATTCACAAGGGTAAAAATGTCAATCCATACATTAATTTACAATATTCAAATCCTCGAATTTCCGGTGCGTTACGCAAACCATTAGGCAATTAATTTTCACACGACTAAAATGCCCCTAGTTCAGAAATTACCAAAATGCCCTTCACTTTTCAGACCCGTAACTCCGCCATCCGACGTCTGATTTTAGCGTGCCGCCTGTCCACGGACTCAGGGCGTCGAGACCCACCTAACGGTCCTTGAGTCGTGTGAAAATTAGTTGTCAAACGAAAAGTCAACATTTTCGCCCCCATCGTCCAAATTACGGTAATGCCCTTGAACTTCCGATAGTCATAACTTTTTCCCTGATCGTCCGAATTGGACGTCCCACCTGTCTATGAACTCGTGACGTCCCGAACTACGTCACGGTCATTGGTCAATGTCCGTTTGACCCACCAATCAAAAAGTCAACAAATTGGGAAATACCATTCACAAGGGTAAACACGTCAATCCGTACATTAATTTACAATATTGAAATCCTCGAATTTCCGGGGCGTTACGCAAACCGTTAGGCAACTAATTTTCACACGACTAAAATGCCCCTACTTCAGAAATTACCAAAATGCCCTTCACTTTTCAGACCCGTAACTCCGCCATCCGACGTCTGATTTCAGCGTGCCGCCTGTCCACGGACTCAGGGAGTCGAGAACCACCTAACGGTCCTTGAGTCGTGTGAAAATTAGTTGCCAAACGAAAAGTCAACATTTTCGCCCCCATCGTCCAAATTATGGTAATTCCCCTGAACTTCCGATAGTCATAACTTTTTCCCTGATCGTCTGAATTGGACGTGCCACCTTTCTATGAACTCGTGACGTCCCGAACTACGTTACGGTCATTGGCCAAAGTCCATTTGGCCCACCAATCAAAAAGTCAATAAATTGGGCAATACAATTCACAAGGGTAAAAATGTCAATCCATACATTAATTTACAATATTGAAATCCTCGAATTTTCGGGGCGTTACACAAACCATTAGGCAACTAATTTTCACACGACTAAAATGCCCCTAGTTCCGAAATTACCAAAATGCCCTTCACTTTTCAGACCCGTAACTCCGCCATCCGACGTCCGATTACAGCGTGCTGCCTGTACACGGACTCAGGGCGTCGAGACCCACCTAACGGTCCTTGAGTCGTGTGCAAATTAGTTGCCAAACGAAAAGTCAACATTTTCGCCCCCATCGTCCAAATTACGGTAATGCACTTGAACTTGCGATAGTCATAACTTTTTCCCTGATCGTCCGAATTGGACGTGCCACCTGTATATGAACTCGTGACGTCCCGAACTACGTCACCGTCATTGGTCAAAGTCCATTTGACCCACCAATCAAAAAGTCAACAAATTGGGCAATACAATTCACAAGGGTAAAAATGTCAATCCATACATTAATTTACAATATTGAAATCCTCGAATTTCCGGGGCGTTACGCAAACCATTAGGCAACTAATTTTCACACGACTAAAATGCCCCTAGTTCAGAAATTACCAAAATGCCCTTCACTTTTCAGACTCGTAACTCCGCCATCCGACGTCTGATTTCAGCGTGCCGCCTGTCCACGAACTCAGGGCGTCGAGACCCACCTAACGGTCCTTGAGTAGTGTGAAAATTAGTTGCCAAACGAAAAGTCAACTTTTTCGCCCCCATCGTCCAAATTATGGTTATTCCCCTGAACTTCCGATAGTCATAACTTTTTCCCTAATCGTCTGAATTGGACGTGCCACCTTTCTATGAACTCGTGACGTCCCGAACTACGTTACGGTCATTGGTCAAAGTCCATTTGACCCACCAATCAAAAAGTCAACAAATTGGGCAATACAATTCACAAGGGTAAAAATGTCAATCCATACATTAATTTACAATATTCAAATCCTTGAATTTCCGGGGCGTTATGCAAACCATTAGGCAACTAATTTTCACACGACTAAAATGCCCCTAGTTCAGAAATTACCAAAATGCCCTTCACTTTTCAGACCCGTAACTCCGCCATCCGAAGTCCGATTTGAGCGTGCCGCCTGTCCACGGACTCAGGGCGTCGAGACCCACCTAACGGTCCTTGAGTCGTGTGAAAATTAGTTGTCAAACGAAAAGTCAACATTTTCGCCCCCATCGTCCAAATTACGGTAATGCCCCTGAACTTCCGATAGTCATAACTTTTTCCCTGATCGTCCGAATTTGACGTCCCACCTGTCTATGAACTCGTGACGTCCCGAACTCCGTCACGTTCATTGGTCAATGTCCGTTTGACCCACCAATCAAAAAGTCAACAAATTGGGAAATACAATTCACAAGGGTAAAAACGTCAATCGATACATTAATTTACAATATTGAAATCCTCGAATTTTCTGGGCGTTACACAAACCATTAGGCAACTAATTTTCACACGACTAAAATGCCCCTACTTCAGAAATTACCAAAATGCCCTTCACTTTTCAGACCCGTAACTCCGCCATCCGACGTCTGATTTCAGCGTGCCGCCTGTCCACGGATTCAGGGAGTCGAGAACCACCTAACGGTCCTTGAGTCGTGTGAAAATTAGTTGCCAAACGAAAAGTCTACATTTTCGCCCCCATCGTCCAAATTACGATAATGCCCCTGAACTTCCGATAGTCATAACTTTTTCCCTGCTCTTCTGAATTGGACGTGCCACCTGTCTATGAACTCGTGACGTCCCGAACTACGTTACGGTCATTGGTCAAAGTCCATTTGACCCACCAATCAAAAAGTCAATAAATTGGGCAATACAATTCACAAGGGTAAAAACGTCAATCCATACATTAATTTACAATATTGAAATCCTCGAATTTTCGGGGCGTTACACAAACCATTAGGCAACTAATTTTCACACGACTAAAATGCCCCTAGTTCAGAAATTACCAAAATTCCTTTCACTTTTCAGACTCGTAACTCCACCATCCGACGTCCGATTTCAGCGTGCCGCTTGTACACGGACTCAGGGCGTCGAGACCCACCTAACGGTCCTTGAGTCGTGTGCAAATTAGTTGCCAAACGAAAAGTCAACATTTTCGCCCCCATCGTCCAAATTACGGTAATGCACTTGAACTTCCGATAGTCATAACTTTTTCCCTGATCGTCCGAATTGGACGTGCCACCTGTATATGAACTCGTGACGTCCCGAACTACGTCACCGTCATTGGTCAAAGTCCATTTGACCCACCAATCAAAAAGTCAACAAATTGGGCAATACAATTCACAAGGGTAAAAATGTCAATCCATACATTAATTTACAATATTGAAATCCTCGAATTTCCGGGGCGTTACGCAAACCATTAGGCAACTAATTTTCACACGACTAAAATGCCCCTGGTTCAGAAATTACCAAAATGCCCTTCACTTTTCAGACCCGTAACTCCGCCATCCGAAGTCCGATTTTAGCGTGCCGCCTGTCCACGAACTCAGGGCGTCGAGACCCACCTAACGGTCCTTGAGTCGTGTGAAAATTAGTTGTCAAACGAAAAGTCAACATTTTCGCCCCCATCGTCTAAATTATGGTTATTCCCCTGAACTTCCGATAGTCATAACTTTTTCCCTGATCGTCTGAATTGGACGTGCCACCTTTCTATGAACTCGTGACGTCCCGAACTACGTTACGGTCATTGGTCAAAGTCCATTTGACCCACCAATCAAAAAGTCAACAAATTGGGTAATACAATTCACAAGGGTAAAAACGTCGATCCATACGTTAATTTACAATATTCAAATCCTCGAATTTCCGGGGCGTTATGCAAACCATTAGGCAACTAATTTTCACACGACTAAAATGCCCCTAGTTCAGAAATTACCAAAATGCCCTTCACTTTTCAGACCCGTAACTCCGCCATCCGAAGTCCGATTTGAGCGTGCCGCCTGTCCACGGACTCAGGGCGTCGAGACCCACCTAACGGTCCTTGAGTCGTGTGAAAATTAGTTGTCAAAGTCAACATTTTCGCCCCCATCGTCCAAATTACGGTAATGCCCCTGAACTTCCGATAGTCATAACTTTTTCCCTGATCGTCCGAATTTGACGTCCCACCTGTCTATGAACTCGTGACGTCCCGAACTCCGTCACGTTCATTGGTCAATGTCCGTTTGACCCACCAATCAAAAAGTCAACAAATTGGGAAATACAATTCACAAGGGTAAAAACGTCAATCCATACATTAATTTACAATATTGAAATCCTCGAATTTTCGGGGCGTTACACAAACCATTAGGCAACTAATTTTCACACGACTAAAATGCCCCTACTTCAGAAATTACCAAAATGCCCTTCACTTTTCAGACCCGTAACTCCGCCATCCGACGTCTGATTTCAGCGTGCCGCCTGTCCACGGATTCAGGGAGTCGAGAACCACCTAACGGTCCTTGAGTCGTGTGAAAATTAGTTGCCAAACGAAAAGTCTACATTTTCGCCCCCATCGTCCAAATTACGATAATGCCCCTGAACTTCCGATAGTCATAACTTTTTCCCTGATCTTCTGAATTGGACGTCCCACCTGTCTATGAACTCGTGACGTCCCGAACTCCGTCACGTTCATTGGTCAATGTCCGTTTGACCCACCAATCAAAAAGTCAACAAATTGGGCAATACAATTCACAAGGGTAAAAACGTCAATCCATACATTAATTTACAATATTGAAATCCTCGAATTTTCGGGGCGTTACACAAACCATTAGGCAACTAATTTTCACACGACTAAAATGCCCCTAGTTCAGAAATTACCAAAATGCCCTTCACTTTTCAGACTCGTAACTCCACCATCCGACGTCCGATTTCAGCGTGCCGCCTGTACACGGACTCAGGGCGTCGAGACCCACCTAACGGTCCTTGAGTCGTGTGCAAATTATTTGCCAAACGAAAAGTCAACATTTTCGCCCCCATCGTCCAAATTACGGTAATGCACTTGAACTTCCGATAGTCATAACTTTTTCCCTAATCGTCCGAATTGGACGTGCCACCTGTATATGAACTCGTGACGTCCTGAACTACGTCACCGTCATTGGTCAAAGTCCATTTGACCCACCAATCAAAAAGTCAACAAATTGGGCAATACAATTCACAAGGGTAAAAATGTCAATCCATTCATTAATTTACAATATTGAAATCCTCGAATTTCCGGGGCGTTACGCAAACCATTAGGCAACTAATTTTCACACGACTAAAATGCCCCTAGTTCAGAAATTACCAAAATGCCCTTCACTTTTCAGACCGTAACTCCGCCATCCGAAGTCCGATTTTAGCGTGCCGCCTGTCCACGGACTCAGGGCGTCGAGACCCACCTAACGGTCCTTGAGTCGTGTGAAAATTAGTTGTCAAACGAAAAGTCAACATTTTCGCCCCCATCGTCCAAATTACGGTAATGCCCCTGAACTTCCGATAGTCATAACTTTTTCCCTGATCGTCCGAATTGGACGTCCCACCTGTCTATGAACTCGTGACGCCCGAACTACGTCACGGTCATTGGTCAATGTCCGTTTGACCCACCAATCAAAAAGTCAACAAATTGGGAAATACAATTCACAAGGGTAAAAACGTCAATCCGTACATTAATTTACAATATTGAAATCCTCGAATTTCCGGGGCGTTACGCAAACCATTAGGCAACTAATTTTCACAAGACTAAAATACCCCTACTTCAGAAATTACCAAAATGCCCTTCACTTTTTAGACCCGTAACTCCGCCATCCGACGTCTGATTTTAGCGTGCCGCCTGTCCACGGACTCAGGGAGTCGAGAACCACCTAACGGTCCTTGAGTCGTGTGAAAATTAGTTGCCAAACGAAAAGTCAACATTTTCGCCCCCATCGTCCAAATTACGATAATGCACTTGAACTTCCGATAGTCATAACTTTTTCCCTGATCGTCCGAATTGGACGTGCCACCTGTATATGAACTCGTGACGTCCCGAACTACGTCACCGTCATTGGTCAAAGTCCATTTGACCCACCAATCAAAAAGTCAACAAATTGGGCAATACAATTCACAAGGGTAAAAATGTCAATCCATACATTAATTTACAATATTGAAATCCTCGAATTTCCGGGGCGTTACGCAAACCATTAGGCAACTAATTTTCACACGACTAAAATGCCCCTAGTTCAGAAATTACCAAAATGCCCTTCACTTTTCAGACCGTAACTCCGCCATCCGAAGTCCGATTTTAGCGTGCCGCCTGTCCACGGACTCAGGGCGTCGAGACCCACCTAACGGTCCTTGAGTCGTGTGAAAATTAGTTGTCAAACGAAAAGTCAACATTTTCGCCCCCATCGTCCAAATTACGGTAATGCCCCTGAACTTCCGATAGTCATAACTTTTTCCCTGATCGTCCGAATTGGACGTCCCACCTGTCTATGAACTCGTGACGCCCGAACTACGTCACGGTCATTGGTCAATGTCCGTTTGACCCACCAATCAAAAAGTCAACAAATTGGGAAATACAATTCACAAGGGTAAAAACGTCAATCCGTACATTAATTTACAATATTGAAATCCTCGAATTTCCGGGGCGTTACGCAAACCATTAGGCAACTAATTTTCACAAGACTAAAATACCCCTACTTCAGAAATTACCAAAATGCCCTTCACTTTTTAGACCCGTAACTCCGCCATCCGACGTCTGATTTTAGCGTGCCGCCTGTCCACGGACTCAGGGAGTCGAGAACCACCTAACGGTCCTTGAGTCGTGTGAAAATTAGTTGCCAAACGAAAAGTCAACATTTTCGCCCCCATCGTCCAAATTACGATAATGCACTTGAACTTCCGATAGTCATAACTTTTTCCCTGATCGTCCGAATTGGACGTGCCACCTGTATATGAACTCGTGACGTCCCGAACTACGTCACCGTCATTGGTCAAAGTCCATTTGACCCACCAATCAAAAAGTCAACAAATTGGGCAATACAATTCACAAGGGTAAAAATGTCAATCCATACATTAATTTACAATATTGAAATCCTCGAATTTCCGGGGCGTTACGCAAACCATTAGGCAACTAATTTTCACACGACTAAAATGCCCCTTGTTCAGAAATTACCAAAATGCCCTTCACTTTTCATACCCGTAACTCCGCCATCCGAAGTCCGATTTTAGCGTGCCGCCTGTCCACGAACTCAGGGCGTCGAGACCCACCTAACGGTCCTTGAGTCGTGTGAAAATTAGTTGCCAAACGAAAAGTCAACATTTTCGCCCCCATCGTCTAAATTATGGTTATTCCCCTGAACTTCCGATAGTCATAACTTTTTCCCTGATCGTCTGAATTGGACGTGCCACCTTTCTATGAACTCGGGACGTCCCGAACTACGTTACGGTCATTGGTCAAAGTCCATTTGACCCACCAATCAAAAAGTCAACAAATTGGGTAATACAATTCACAAGGGTAAAAACGTCGATCCATACATTAATTTACAATATTCAAATCCTCGAATTTCCGGGGCGTTATGCAAACCATTAGGCAACTAATTTTCACACGACTAAAATGCCCCTAGTTCAGAAATTACCAAAATGCCCTTCACTTTTCAGACCCGTAACTCCGCCATCCGAAGTCCGATTTGAGCGTGCCGCTTGTCCACGGACTCAGGGCGTCGAGACCCACCTAACGGTCCTTGAGTCGTGTGAAAATTAGTTGTCAAAGTCAACATTTTCGCCCCCATCGTCCAAATTACGGTAATGCCCCTGAACTTCCGATAGTCATAACTTTTTCCCTGATCGTCCGAATTTGACGTCCCACCTGTCTATGAACTCGTGACGTCCCGAACTCCGTCACGTTCATTGGTCAATGTCCGTTTGACCCACCAATCAAAAAGTCAACAAATTGGGAAATACAATTCACAAGGGTAAAAACGTCAATCCGTACATTAATTTACAATATTGAAATCCTCGAATTTCCGGGGCGTTACGCAAACCATTAGGCAACTAATTTTCACAAGACTAAAATACCCCTACTTCAGAAATTACCAAAATGCCCTTCACTTTTCAGACCCGTAACTCCGCCATCCGACGTCTGATTTTAGCGTGCCGCCTGTCCACGGACTCAGGGAGTCGAGAACCACCTAACGGTCCTTGAGTCGTGTGAAAATTAGTTGCCAAACGAAAAGTCAACATTTTCGCCCCCATCGTCCAAATTACGATAATGCACTTGAACTTCCGATAGTCATAACTTTTTCCCTGATCGTCCGAATTGGACGTGCCACCTGTATATGAACTCGTGACGTCCCGAACTACGTCACCGTCATTGGTCAAAGTCCATTTGACCCACCAATCAAAAAGTCAACAAATTTGGCAATACAATTCACAAGGGTAAAAATGTCAATCCATACATTAATTTACAATATTGAAATCCTCGAATTTCCGGGGCGTTACGCAAACCATTAGGCAACTAATTTTCACACGACTAAAATGCCCCTGGTTCAGAAATTACCAAAATGCCCTTCACTTTTCAGACCGTAACTCCGCCATCCGAAGTCCGATTTTAGCGTGCCGCCTGTCCACGGACTCAGGGCGTCGAGACCCACCTAACGGTCCTTGAGTCGTGTGAAAATTAGTTGTCAAACGAAAAGTCAACATTTTCGCCCCCATCGTCCAAATTACGGTAATGCCCCTGAACTTCCGATAGTCATAACTTTTTCCCTGATCGTCCGAATTGGACGTCCCACCTGTCTATGAACTCGTGACGCCCGAACTACGTCACGGTCATTGGTCAATGTCCGTTTGACCCACCAATCAAAAAGTCAACAAATTGGGAAATACAATTCACAAGGGTAAAAACGTCAATCCGTACATTAATTTACAATATTGAAATCCTCGAATTTCCGGGGCGTTACGCAAACCATTAGGCAACTAATTTTCACAAGACTAAAATACCCCTACTTCAGAAATTACCAAAATGCCCTTCACTTTTTAGACCCGTAACTCCGCCATCCGACGTCTGATTTTAGCGTGCCGCCTGTCCACGGACTCAGGGAGTCGAGAACCACCTAACGGTCCTTGAGTCGTGTGAAAATTAGTTGCCAAACGAAAAGTCAACATTTTCGCCCCCATCGTCCAAATTACGATAATGCACTTGAACTTCCGATAGTCATAACTTTTTCCCTGATCGTCCGAATTGGACGTGCCACCTGTATATGAACTCGTGACGTCCCGAACTACGTCACCGTCATTGGTCAAAGTCCATTTGACCCACCAATCAAAAAGTCAACAAATTGGGCAATACAATTCACAAGGGTAAAAATGTCAATCCATACATTAATTTACAATATTGAAATCCTCGAATTTCCGGGGCGTTACGCAAACCATTAGGCAACTAATTTTCACACGACTAAAATGCCCCTGGTTCAGAAATTACCAAAATGCCCTTCACTTTTCATACCCGTAACTCCGCCATCCGAAGTCCGATTTTAGCGTGCCGCCTGTCCACGAACTCAGGGCGTCGAGACCCACCTAACGGTCCTTGAGTCGTGTGAAAATTAGTTGCCAAACGAAAAGTCAACATTTTCGCCCCCATCGTCTAAATTATGGTTATTCCCCTGAACTTCCGATAGTCATAACTTTTTCCCTGATCGTCTGAATTGGACGTGCCACCTTTCTATGAACTCGTGACGTCCCGAACTACGTTACGGTCATTGGTCAAAGTCCATTTGACCCACCAATCAAAAAGTCAACAAATTGGGTAATACAATTCACAAGGGTAAAAACGTCGATCCATACATTAATTTACAATATTCAAATCCTCGAATTTCCGGGGCGTTATGCAAACCATTAGGCAACTAATTTTCACACGACTAAAATGCCCCTAGTTCAGAAATTACCAAAATGCCCTTCACTTTTCAGACCCGTAACTCCGCCATCCGAAGTCCGATTTGAGCGTGCCGCCTGTCCACGGACTCAGGGCGTCGAGACCCACCTAACGGTCCTTGAGTCGTGTGAAAATTAGTTGTCAAAGTCAACATTTTCGCCCCCATCGTCCAAATTACGGTAATGCCCCTGAACTTCCGATAGTCATAACTTTTTCCCTGATCGTCCGAATTTGACGTCCCACCTGTCTATGAACTCGTGACGTCCCGAACTCCGTCACGTTCATTGGTCAATGTCCGTTTGACCCACCAATCAAAAAGTCAACAAATTGGGAAATACAATTCACAAGGGTAAAAACGTCAATCCGTACATTAATTTACAATATTGAAATCCTCGAATTTCCGGGGCGTTACGCAAACCATTAGGCAACTAATTTTCACAAGACTAAAATACCCCTACTTCAGAAATTACCAAAATGCCCTTCACTTTTCAGACCCGTAACTCCGCCATCCGACGTCTGATTTTAGCGTGCCGCCTGTACACGGACTCAGGGAGTCGAGAACCACCTAACGGTCCTTGAGTCGTGTGAAAATTAGTTGCCAAACGAAAAGTCAACATTTTCGCCCCCATCGTCCAAATTGCGATAATGCACTTGAACTTCCGATAGTCATAACTTTTTCCCTGATCGTCCGAATTGGACGTGCCACCTGTATATGAACTCGTGACGTCCCGAACTACGTCACCGTCATTGGTCAAAGTCCATTTGACCCACCAATCAAAAAGTCAACAAATTGGGCAATACAATTCACAAGGGTAAAAATGTCAATCCATACATTAATTTACAATATTGAAATCCTCGAATTTCCGGGGCGTTACGCAGACCATTAGGCAACTAATTTTCACACGACTAAAATGCCCCTGGTTCAGAAATTACCAAAATGCCCTTCACTTTTCAGACCCGTAACTCCGCCATCCGAAGTCCGATTTTAGCGTGCCGCCTGTCCACGAACTCAGGGCGTCGAGACCCACCTAACGGTCCTTGAGTCGTGTGAAAATTAGTTGCCAAACGAAAAGTCAACATTTTCGCCCCCATCGTCTAAATTATGGTTATTCCCCTGAACTTCCGATAGTCATAACTTTTTCCCTGATCGTCTGAATTGGACGTGCCACCTTTCTATGAACTCGTGACGTCCCGAACTACGTTACGGTCATTGGTCAAAGTCCATTTAACCCACCAATCAAAAAGTCAACAAATTGGGTAATACAATTCACAAGGGTAAAAACGTCGATCCATACATTAATTTACAATATACAAATCCTCGAATTTCCGGGGCGTTATGCAAACCATTAGGCAACTAATTTTCACACGACTAAAATGCCCCTAGTTCAGAAATTACCAAAATGCCCTTCACTTTTCAGACCCGTAACTCCGCCATCCGAAGTCCGATTTGAGCGTGCCGCCTGTCCACGGACTCAGGGCGTCGAGACCCACCTAACGGTCCTTGAGTCGTGTGAAAATTAGTTGTCAAAGTCAACATTTTCGCCCCCATCGTCCAAATTACGGTAATGCCCCTGAACTTCCGATAGTCATAACTTTTTCCCTGATCGTCCGAATTTGACGTCCCACCTGTCTATGAACTCGTGACGTCCCGAACTCCGTCACGTTCATTGGTCAATGTCCGTTTGACCCACCAATCAAAAAGTCAACAAATTGGGAAATACAATTCACAAGGGTAAAAACGTCAATCCATACATTAATTTACAATATTGAAATCCTCGAATTTTCGGGGCGTTACACAAACCATTAGGCAAGTAATTTTCACACGACTAAAATGCCCCTACTTCAGAAATTACTAAAATGCCCTTCACTTTTCAGACCCGTAACTCCGCCATCCGACGTCTGATTTCAGCGTGCCGCCTGTCCACGGATTCAGGGAGTCGAGAACCACCTAACGGTCCTTGAGTCGTGTGAAAATTAGTTGCCAAATGAAAAGTCTACATTTTCGCCCCCATCGTCCAAATTACGATAATGCCCCTGAACTTCCGATAGTCATAACTTTTTCCCTGATCTTCTGAATTGGACGTCCCACCTGTCTATGAACTCGTGACGTCCCGAACTCCGTCACGTTCATTGGTCAATGTCCGTTTGACCCACCAATCAAAATGTTAACAAATTGGGCAATACAATTCACAAGGGTAAAAACGTCAATCCATACATTAATTTACAATATTGAAATCCTCGAATTTTCGGGGCGTTACACAAACCATTAGGCAACTAATTTTCACACGACTAAAATGCCCCTAGTTCAGAAATTACCAAAATGCCCTTCACTTTTCAGACTCGTAACTCCACCTTCCGACGTCCGATTTCAGCGTGCCGCCTGTACACGGACTCAGGGCGTCGAGACCCACCTAACGGTCCTTGAGTCGTGTGCAAATTAGTTGCCAAACGAAAAGTCAACATTTTCGCCCCCATCGTCCAAATTACGGTAATGCACTTGAACTTCCGATAGTCATAACTTTTTCCCTAATCGTCCGAATTGGACGTGCCACCTGTATATGAACTCGTGACGTCCCGAACTACGTCACTGTCATTGGTCAAAGTCCATTTGACCCACCAATCAAAAAGTCAACAAATTGGGCAATACAATTCACAAGGGTAAAAATGTCAATCCATTCATTAATTTACAATATTGAAATCCTCGAATTTCCGGGGCGTTACGCAAACCATTAGGCAACTAATTTTCACACGACTAAAATGCCCCTAGTTTAGAAATTACCAAAATGCCCTTCACTTTTCAGACCGTAACTCCGCCATCCGAAGTCCGATTTTAGCGTGCCGCCTGTCCACGGACTCAGGGCGTCGAGACCCACCTAACGGTCCTTGAGTCGTGTGAAAATTAGTTGTCAAACGAAAAGTCAACATTTTCGCCCCCATCGTCCAAATTACGGTAATGCCCCTGAACTTCCGATAGTCATGACTTTTTCCCTGATCGTCCGAATTGGACGTCCCACCTGTCTATGAACTCGTGACGTCCCGAACTACGTCACGGTCATTGGTCAATGTCCGTTTGACCCACCAATCAAAAAGTCAACAAATTGGGAAATACAATTCACAAGGGTAAAAACGTCAATCCGTACATTAATTTACAATATTGAAATCCTCGAATTTCCGGGGCGTTACGCAAACCATTAGGCAACTAATTTTCACAAGACTAAAATACCCCTACTTCAGAAATTATCAAAATGCCCTTCACTTTTCAGACCCGTAACTCCGCCATCCGACGTCTGATTTTAGCGTGCCGCCTGTCCACGGACTCAGGGAGTCGAGAACCACCTAACGGTCCTTGAGTCGTGTGAAAATTAGTTGCCAAACGAAAAGTCAACATTTTCGCCCCCATCGTCCAAATTACGATAATGCCCCTGAACTTCCGATAGTCATAACTTTTTCCCTGATCTTCTGAATTGGACGTGCCACCTGTCTATGAACTCGTGACGTCCCGAACTCCGTCACGTTCATTGGTCAAAGTCCGTTTGTCCTACCAATCAAAAAGTCAACAAATTGGGCAATACAATTCACAAGGGTAAAAACGTCAATCCGTACATTAATTTACAATATTGAAATCCTCGAATTTCCGGGGCGTTACGCAAACCATTAGGCAACTAATTTTCACAAGACTAAAATACCCCTACTTCAGAAATTACCAAAATGCCCTTCACTTTTCAGACCCGTAACTCCGCCATCCGACGTCTGATTTTAGCGTGCCGCCTGTACACGGACTCAGGGAGTCGAGAACCACCTAACGGTCCTTGAGTCGTGTGAAAATTAGTTGCCAAACGAAAAGTCAACATTTTCGCCCCCATCGTCCAAATTGCGATAATGCACTTGAACTTCCGATAGTCATAACTTTTTCCCTGATCGTCCGAATTGGACGTGCCACCTGTATATGAACTCGTGACGTCCCGAACTACGTCACCGTCATTGGTCAAAGTCCATTTGACCCACCAATCAAAAAGTCAACAAATTGGGCAATACAATTCACAAGGGTAAAAATGTCAATCCATACATTAATTTACAATATTGAAATCCTCGAATTTCCGGGGCGTTACGCAGACCATTAGGCAACTAATTTTCACACGACTAAAATGCCCCTGGTTCAGAAATTACCAAAATGCCCTTCACTTTTCAGACCCGTAACTCCGCCATCCGAAGTCCGATTTTAGCGTGCCGCCTGTCCACGAACTCAGGGCGTCGAGACCCACCTAACGGTCCTTGAGTCGTGTGAAAATTAGTTGCCAAACGAAAAGTCAACATTTTCGCCCCCATCGTCTAAATTATGGTTATTCCCCTGAACTTCCGATAGTCATAACTTTTTCCCTGATCGTCTGAATTGGACGTGCCACCTTTCTATGAACTCGTGACGTCCCGAACTACGTTACGGTCATTGGTCAAAGTCCATTTAACCCACCAATCAAAAAGTCAACAAATTGGGTAATACAATTCACAAGGGTAAAAACGTCGATCCATACATTAATTTACAATATACAAATCCTCGAATTTCCGGGGCGTTATGCAAACCATTAGGCAACTAATTTTCACACGACTAAAATGCCCCTAGTTCAGAAATTACCAAAATGCCCTTCACTTTTCAGACCCGTAACTCCGCCATCCGAAGTCCGATTTGAGCGTGCCGCCTGTCCACGGACTCAGGGCGTCGAGACCCACCTAACGGTCCTTGAGTCGTGTGAAAATTAGTTGTCAAAGTCAACATTTTCGCCCCCATCGTCCAAATTACGGTAATGCCCCTGAACTTCCGATAGTCATAACTTTTTCCCTGATCGTCCGAATTTGACGTCCCACCTGTCTATGAACTCGTGACGTCCCGAACTCCGTCACGTTCATTGGTCAATGTCCGTTTGACCCACCAATCAAAAAGTCAACAAATTGGGAAATACAATTCACAAGGGTAAAAACGTCAATCCATACATTAATTTACAATATTGAAATCCTCGAATTTTCGGGGCGTTACACAAACCATTAGGCAAGTAATTTTCACACGACTAAAATGCCCCTACTTCAGAAATTACCAAAATGCCCTTCACTTTTCAGACCCGTAACTCCGCCATCCGACGTCTGATTTCAGCGTGCCGCCTGTCCACGGATTCAGGGAGTCGAGAACCACCTAACGGTCCTTGAGTCGTGTGAAAATTAGTTGCCAAATGAAAAGTCTACATTTTCGCCCCCATCGTCCAAATTACGATAATGCCCCTGAACTTCCGATAGTCATAACTTTTTCCCTGATCTTCTGAATTGGACGTCCCACCTGTCTATGAACTCGTGACGTCCCGAACTCCGTCACGTTCATTGGTCAATGTCCGTTTGACCCACCAATCAAAATGTTAACAAATTGGGCAATACAATTCACAAGGGTAAAAACGTCAATCCATACATTAATTTACAATATTGAAATCCTCGAATTTTCGGGGCGTTACACAAACCATTAGGCAACTAATTTTCACACGACTAAAATGCCCCTAGTTCAGAAATTACCAAAATGCCCTTCACTTTTCAGACTCGTAACTCCACCTTCCGACGTCCGATTTCAGCGTGCCGCCTGTACACGGACTCAGGGCGTCGAGACCCACCTAACGGTCCTTGAGTCGTGTGCAAATTAGTTGCCAAACGAAAAGTCAACATTTTCGCCCCCATCGTCCAAATTACGGTAATGCACTTGAACTTCCGATAGTCATAACTTTTTCCCTAATCGTCCGAATTGGACGTGCCACCTGTATATGAACTCGTGACGTCCCGAACTACGTCACTGTCATTGGTCAAAGTCCATTTGACCCACCAATCAAAAAGTCAACAAATTGGGCAATACAATTCACAAGGGTAAAAATGTCAATCCATTCATTAATTTACAATATTGAAATCCTCGAATTTCCGGGGCGTTACGCAAACCATTAGGCAACTAATTTTCACACGACTAAAATGCCCCTAGTTTAGAAATTACCAAAATGCCCTTCACTTTTCAGACCGTAACTCCGCCATCCGAAGTCCGATTTTAGCGTGCCGCCTGTCCACGGACTCAGGGCGTCGAGACCCACCTAACGGTCCTTGAGTCGTGTGAAAATTAGTTGTCAAACGAAAAGTCAACATTTTCGCCCCCATCGTCCAAATTACGGTAATGCCCCTGAACTTCCGATAGTCATGACTTTTTCCCTGATCGTCCGAATTGGACGTCCCACCTGTCTATGAACTCGTGACGTCCCGAACTACGTCACGGTCATTGGTCAATGTCCGTTTGACCCACCAATCAAAAAGTCAACAAATTGGGAAATACAATTCACAAGGGTAAAAACGTCAATCCGTACATTAATTTACAATATTGAAATCCTCGAATTTCCGGGGCGTTACGCAAACCATTAGGCAACTAATTTTCACAAGACTAAAATACCCCTACTTCAGAAATTATCAAAATGCCCTTCACTTTTCAGACCCGTAACTCCGCCATCCGACGTCTGATTTTAGCGTGCCGCCTGTCCACGGACTCAGGGAGTCGAGAACCACCTAACGGTCCTTGAGTCGTGTGAAAATTAGTTGCCAAACGAAAAGTCAACATTTTCGCCCCCATCGTCCAAATTACGATAATGCCCCTGAACTTCCGATAGTCATAACTTTTTCCCTGATCTTCTGAATTGGACGTGCCACCTGTCTATGAACTCGTGACGTCCCGAACTCCGTCACGTTCATTGGTCAAAGTCCGTTTGTCCTACCAATCAAAAAGTCAACAAATTGGGCAATACAATTCACAAGGGTAAAAACGTCAATCCATACATTAATTTACAATATTGAAATCCTCGAATTTTCGGGGCGTTACACAAACCATTAGGAAACTAATTTTCACACGACTAAAATGCCCCTAGTTCAGAAATTACCAAAATGCCTTTCACTTTTCAGACTCGTAACTCCGCCATCCGACGTCCGATTTCAGCGTGCCGCCTGTACACGGACTCAGGGCGTCGAGACCCACCTAACGGTCCTTGAGTCGTGTGCAAATTAGTTGCCAAACGAAAAGTCAACATTTTCGCCCCCATCGTCCAAATTACGGTAATGCACTTGAACTTCCGATAGTCATAACTTTTTCCCTGATCGTCCGAATTGGACGTGCCACCTGTATATGAACTCGTGACGTCCCGAACTACGTCACCGTCATTGGTCAAAGTCCATTTGACCCACCAATCAAAAAGTCAACAAATTGGGCAATACAATTCACAAGGGTAAAAATGTCAATCCATACATTAATTTACAATATTGAAATCCTCGAATTTCCGGGGCGTTACGCAAACCATTAGGCAACTAATTTTCACACGACTAAAATGCCCCTAGTTCAGAAATTACCAAAATGCCCTTCACTTTTCAGACCCGTAACTCCGCCATCCGAAGTCCGATTTTAGCGTGCCGCCTGTCCACGGACTCAGGGCGTCGAGACCCACCTAACGGTCGTTGAGTCGTGTGAAAATTAGTTGTCAAACGAAAAGTCAACATTTTCGCCCCCATCGTCCAAATTACGGTAATGCCCCTGAACTTCCGATAGTCATAACTTTTTCCCTGATCGTCCGAATTGGACGTCCCACCTGTCTATGAACTCGTGACATCCCGAACTACGTCACGGTCATTGGTCAATGTCCGTTTGACCAACCAATCAAAAAGTCAACAAATTGGGAAATATAATTCACAAGGGTAAAAACGTCAATCCGTACATTAATTTACAATATTGAAATTCTCGAATTTCCGGGGCGTTACGCAAACCATTAGGCAACTAATTTTCACACGACTAAAATGCCCCTACTTCAGAAATTACCAAAAAGCCCTTCACTTTTCAAACCCGTAACTCCGCAATCCGACGTCTGATTTTAGCGTGCCGCCTGTCCACGGACTCAGGGAGTCGAGAACCACCTAACGGTCCTTGAGTCGTTTGAAAATTAGTTGCCAAACGAAAAGTCAACATTTTCGCCCCCATCGTCCAAATTACGATAAAGCCCCTGAACTTCTGATAGTCATAACTTTTTCCCTGATCTTCTGAATTGGACGTGCCACCTGTCTATGAACTCGTGACGTCCCGAACTCCGTCACGTTCATTGGTCAAAGTCCGTTTGTCCTACCAATCAAAAAGTCAACAAATTGGGCAATACAATTCACAAGGGTAAAAACGTCAATCCCTACATTAATTTACAATATTGAAATCCTCGAATTTTCGGGGCGTTACACAAACCATTAGGCAACTAATTTTCACACGACTAAAATGCCCCTAGTTCAGAAATTACCAAAATGCCCTTCACTTTTCAGACTCGTAACTCCGCCATCCGACGTCCGATTTCAGCGTGCCGCCTGTCCACGAACTCAGGGCGTCGAGACTCCCCTAACGGTCCTTGAGTCGAGTGAAAATTAGTTGCCAAACGAAAAGTCAACATTTTCGCCCCCATCGTCCAAATTATGGTAATTCCCCTGAACTTCCGATAGTCATAACTTTTTCCCTGATCGTCTGAATTGGACGTGCCACCTTTCTATGAACTCGTGATGTCCCGAACTACGTTACGGTCAATGGTCAAAGTCCATTTGACCCACCAATCAAAAAGTCAACAAATTGGGCAATACAATTCACAAGGGTAAAAACGTCAATCCATACATTAATTTACAATATTGAAATCCTCGAATTTTCGGGGCGTTACACAAACCATTAGGCAACTAATTTTCACACGACTAAAATGCACCTAGTTCCGAAATTACCAAAATGCCCTTCACTTTTCAGACCCGTAACTCCGCCATCCGACGTCCGATTTCAGTGTGCCGCCTGTACACGGACTCAGGGCGTCGAGACCCACCTAACGGTCCTTGAGTCATGTGCAAATTAGTTGCCAAACGAAAAGTCAACATTTTCGCCCCCATCGTCCAAATTACGGTAATGCACTTGAACTTCCGATAGTCATAACTTTTTCCCTGATCGTCCGAATTGGACGTGCCACCTGTATATGAACTCGTGACGTCCCGAACTACGTCACCGTCATTGGTCAAAGTCCATTTGACCCACCAATCAAAAAGTCAACAAATTGGGTAATACAATTCACAAGGGTAAAAATGTCAATCCATACATTAATTTACAATATTCAAATCCTCGAATTTCCGGGGCGTTACGCAAACCATTAGGCAACTAATTTTCACACGACTAAAATGCCCCTAGTTCAGAAATTACCAAAATGCCCTTCACTTTTCAGACCCGTAACTCCGTCATCCGAAGTCCGATTTTAGCGTGCCGCCTGTCCACAGACTCAAGGCGTCGAGACCCACCTAACGGTCGTTGAGTCGTGTGAAAATTAGTTGTCAAACGAAAAGTCAACATTTTCGCCCCCATCGTCCAAATTACGGTAATGCCCCTGAACTTCCGATAGTCATAACTTTTTCCCTGATCGTCCGAATTGGACGTCCCACCTGTCTATGAACTCGTGACGTCCCGAACTCCGTCACGTTCATTGGTCAATGTCCGTTTGACCCACCAATCAAAAAGTCAACAAATTGGGCAATACAATTCACAAGGGTAAAAACGTCAATCCATACATTAATTTACAATATTGAAATCCTCGAATTTTCGGGGCGTTACACAAACCATTAGGCAACTAATTTTCACACGACTAAAATGCCCCTAGTTCAGAAATTACCAAAATGCCCTTCACTTTTCAGACTCGTAACTCCACCATCCGACGTCCGATTTCAGCGTGCCGCCTGTACACGGACTCAGGGCGTCGAGACCCACCTAACGGTCCTTGAGTCGTGTGCAAATTAGTTGCCAAACGAAAAGTCAACATTTTCGCCCCCATCGTCCAAATTACGGTAATGCACTTGAACTTCCGATAGTCATAACTTTTTCCCTAATCGTCCGAATTGGACGTGCCACCTGTATATGAACTCGTGACGTCCCGAACTACGTCACCGTCATTGGTCAAAGTCCATTTGACCCACCAATCAAAAAGTCAACAAATTGGGCAATACAATTCACAAGGGTAAAAATGTCAATCCATTCATTAATTTACAATATTGAAATCCTCGAATTTCCGGGGCGTTACGCAAACCATTAGGCAACTAATTTTCACACGACTAAAATGCCCCTAGTTCAGAAATTACCAAAATGCCCTTCACTTTTCAGACCGTAACTCCGCCATCCGAAGTCCGATTTTAGCGTGCCGCCTGTCCACGGACTCAGGGCATCGGGACCCACCTAACGGTCGTTGAGTCGTGTGAAAATTAGTTGTCAAACGAAAAGTCAACATTTTCGCCCCCATCGACCAAATTACGGTAATGCCCCTGAACTTCCGATAGTCATAACTTTTTCCCTGATCGTCCGAATTGGACGTCCCACCTGTCTATGAACTCGTGACATCCCGAACTACGTCACGGTCATTGGTCAATGTCCGTTTGACCCACCAATCAAAAAGTCAACAAATTGGGAAATACAATTCACAAGGGTAATAACGTCAATCCGTACATTAATTTACAATATTGAAATCCTCGAATTTCCGGGGCGTTACGCAAACCATTAGGCAACTAATTTTCACAAGACTAAAATACCCCTACTTCAGAAATTACCAAAATGCCCTTCACTTTTCAGACCCGTAACTCCGCCATCCGACGTCTGATTTTAGCGTGCCGCCTGTCCACGGACTGAGGGAGTCGAGAACCACCTAACGGTCCTTGAGTCGTGTGAAAATTAGTTGCCAAACGAAAAGTCAACATTTTCGCCCCCATCGTCCAAATTACGATAATGCACTTGAACTTCCGATAGTCATAACTTTTTCCCTGATCGTCCGAATTGGACGTGCCACCTGTAATTGAACTCGTGACGTCCCGAACTACGTCACCGTCATTGGTCAAAGTCCATTTGACCCACCAATCAAAAAGTCAACAAATTGGGCAATACAATTCACAAGGGTAAAAATGTCAATCCATACATTAATTTACAATATTGAAATCCTCGAATTTCCGGGGCGTTACGCAAACCATTAGGCAACTAATTTTCACACGACTAAAATGCCCCTGGTTCAGAAATTACCAAAATGCCCTTCACTTTTCATACCCGTAACTCCGCCATCCGAAGT
Source organism: Prinsepia uniflora (assembly GCA_032719365.1). Lineage (NCBI taxonomy): Eukaryota > Viridiplantae > Streptophyta > Magnoliopsida > Rosales > Rosaceae > Prinsepia > Prinsepia uniflora. Next base: position 35,081,417 of record CM064872.1, read on the forward strand.
CCGATTTTAGCGTGCCGCCTGTCCACGAACTCAGGGCGTCGAGACCCACCTAACGGTCCTTGAGTCGTGTGAAAATTAGTTGTCAAACGAAAAGTCAACATTTTCGCCCCCATCGTCTAAATTATGGTTATTCCCCTGAACTTCCGATAGTCATAACTTTTTCCCTGATCGTCTGAATTGGACGTGCCACCTTTCTATGAACTCGTGACGTCCCGAACTACGTTACGGTCATTGGTCAAAGTCCATTTGACCCACCAATCAAAAAGTCAACAAATTGGGTAATACAATTCCCAAGGGTAAAAACGTCGATCCATACATTAATTTACAATATTCAAATCCTCGAATTTCCGGGGCGTTATGCAAACCATTAGGCAACTAATTTTCACACGACTAAAATGCCCCTAGTTCAGAAATTACCAAAATGCCCTTCACTTTTCAGACCTGTAACTCCGCCATCCGAAGTCCGATTTGAGCGTGCCGCCTGTCCACGGACTCAGGGCGTCGAGACCCACCTAACGGTCCTTGAGTCGTGTGAAAATTAGTTGTCAAAGTCAACATTTTCGCCCCCATCGTCCAAATTACGGTAATGCCCCTGAACTTCCGATAGTCATAACTTTTTCCCTGATCGTCCGAATTTGACGTCCCACCTGTCTATGAACTCGTGACGTCCCGAACTCCGTCACGTTCATTGGTCAATGTCCGTTTGACCCACCAATCAAAAAGTCAACAAATTGGGAAATACAATTCACAAGGGTAAAAACGTCAATCCGTACATTAATTTACAATATTGAAATCCTCGAATTTCCGGGGCGTTACGCAAACCATTAGGCAACTAATTTTCACAAGACTAAAATACCCCTACTTCAGAAATTACCAAAATGCCCTTCACTTTTCAGACCCGTAACTCCGCCATCCGACGTCTGATTTTAGCGTGCCGCCTGTCCACGGACTCAGGGAGTCGAGAACCACCTAACGGTCCTTGAGTCGTGTGAAAATTAGTTGCCAAACGAAAAGTCAACATTTTCGCCCCCATCGTCCAAATTACGATAATGCACTTGAACTTCCGATAGTCATAACTTTTTCCCTGATCGTCCGAATTGGACGTGCCACCTGTATATGAACTCGTGACGTCCCGAACTACGTCACCGTCATTGGTCAAAGTCCATTTGACCCACCAATCAAAAAGTCAACAAATTGGGCAATACAATTCACAAGGGTAAAAATGTCAATCCATACATTAATTTACAATATTGAAATCCTCGAATTTCCGGGGCGTTACGCAAACCATTAGGCAACTAATTTTCACACGACTAAAATGCCCCTGGTTCAGAAATTACCAAAATGCCCTTCACTTTTCAGACCCGTAACTCCGCCATCCGAAGTCCGATTTTAGCGTGCCGCCTGTCCACGAACTCAGGGCGTCGAGACCCACCTAACGGTCCTTGAGTCGTGTGAAAATTAGTTGCCAAACGAAAAGTCAACATTTTCGCCCCCATCGTCTAAATTATGGTTATTCCCCTGAACTTCCGATAGTCATAACTTTTTCCCTGATCGTCTGAATTGGACGTGCCACCTTTCTATGAACTCGTGACGTCCCGAACTACGTTACGGTCATTGGTCAAAGTCCATTTGACCCACCAATCAAAAAGTCAACAAATTGGGTAATACAATTCACAAGGGTAAAAACGTCGATCCATACATTAATTTACAATATTCAAATCCTCGAATTTCCGGGGCGTTATTGAAACCATTAGGCAACTAATTTTCACACGACTAAAATGCCCCTAGTTCAGAAATTACCAAAATGCCCTTCACTTTTCAGACCCGTAACTCCGCCATCCGAAGTCCGATTTGAGCGTGCCGCCTGTCCACGGACTCAGGGCGTCGAGACCCACCTAACGGTCCTTGAGTCGTGTGAAAATTAGTTGTCAAAGTCAACATTTTCGCCCCCATCGTCCAAATTACGGTAATGCCCCTGAACTTCCGATAGTCATAACTTTTTCCCTGATCGTCCGAATTTGACGTCCCACCTGTCTATGAACTCGTGACGTCCCGAACTCCGTCACGTTCATTGGTCAATGTCCGTTTGACCCACCAATCAAAAAGTCAACAAATTGGGAAATACAATTCACAAGGGTAAAAACGTCAATCCATACATTAATTTACAATATTGAAATCCTCGAATTTTCGGGGCGTTACACAAACCATTAGGCAACTAATTTTCACACGACTAAAATGCCCCTACTTCAGAAATTACCAAAATGCCCTTCACTTTTCAGACCCGTAACTCCGCCATCCGACGTCTGATTTCAGCGTGCCGCCTGTCCACGGATTCAGGGAGTCGAGAACCACCTAACGGTCCTTGAGTCGTGTGAAAATTAGTTGCCAAACGAAAAGTCTACATTTTCGCCCCCATCGTCCAAATTACGATAATGCCTTGAACTTCCGATAGTCATAACTTTTTCCCTGATCGTCCGAATTGGACGTGCCACCTGTATATGAACTCGTGACGTCCCGAACTACGTCACCGTCATTGGTCAAAGTCCATTTGACCCACCAATCAAAAAGTCAACAAATTGGGCAATACAATTCACAAGGGTAAAAATGTCAATCCATTCATTAATTTACAATATTGAAATCCTCGAATTTCCGGGGCGTTACGCAAACCATTAGGCAACTAATTTTCACACGACTAAAATGCCCCTAGTTCAGAAATTACCAAAATGCCCTTCACTTTTCAGACCGTAACTCCGCCATCCGAAGTCCGATTTTAGCGTGCCGCCTGTCCACGGACTCAGGGCGTCGAGACCCACCTAACGGTCGTTGAGTCGTGTGAAAATTAGTTGTCAAACGAAAAGTCAACATTTTCGCCCCCATCGTCCAAATTACGGTAATGCCCCTGAACTTCCGATAGTCATAACTTTTTCCCTGATCGTCCGAATTGGACGTCCCACCTGTCTATGAACTCGTGACATCCCGAACTACGTCACGGTCATTGGTCAATGTCCGTTTGACCAACCAATCAAAAAGTCAACAAATTGGGAAATATAATTCACAAGGGTAAAAACATCAATCCGTACATTAATTTACAATATTGAAATCCTCGAATTTCCGGGGCGTTACGCAAACCATTAGGCAACTAATTTTCACACGACTAAAATGCCCCTACTTCAGAAATTACCAAAAAGCCCTTCACTTTTCAAACCCGTAACTCCGCCATCCGACGTCTGATTTTAGCGTGCCGCCTGTCCACGGACTCAGGGAGTCGAGAACCACCTAACGGTCCTTGAGTCGTTTGAAAATTAGTTGCCAAACGAAAAGTCAACATTTTCGCCCCCATCGTCCAAATTACGATAAAGCCCCTGAACTTCTGATAGTCATAACTTTTTCCCTGATCTTCTGAATTGGACGTGCCACCTGTCTATGAACTCGTGACGTCCCGAACTCCGTCACGTTCATTGGTCAAAGTCCGTTTGTCCTACCAATCAAAAAGTCAACAAATTGGGCAATACAATTCACAAGGGTAAAAACGTCAATCCCTACATTAATTTACAATATTGAAATCCTCGAATTTTCGGGGCGTTACACAAACCATTAGGCAACTAATTTTCACACGACTAAAATGCCCCTAGTTCAGAAATTACCAAAATGCCCTTCACTTTTCAGACTCGTAACTCCGCCATCCGACGTCCGATTTCAGCGTGCCGCCTGTCCACGAACTCAGGGCGTCGAGACTCCCCTAACGGTCCTTGAGTCGAGTGAAAATTAGTTGTCAAACGAAAAGTCAACATTTTCGCCCCCATCGTCCAAATTATGGTAATTCCCCTGAACTTCCGATAGTCATAACTTTTTCCCTGATCGTCTGAATTGGACGTGTCACCTTTCTATGAACTCGTGATGTCCCGAACTACGTTACGGTCAATGGTCAAAGTCCATTTGACCCACCAATCAAAAAGTCAACAAATTGGGCAATACAATTCACAAGGGTAAAAACGTCAATCCATACATTAAATTACAATATTGAAATCCTCGAATTTTCGGGGCGTTACACAAACCATTAGGCCACTAATTTTCACACGACTAAAATGCACCTAGTTCCGAAATTACCAAAATGCCCTTCACTTTTCAGACCCGTAACTCCGCCATCCGACGTCCGATTTCAGCGTGCCGCCTGTACACGGACTCAGGGCGTCGAGACCCACCTAACGGTCCTTGAGTCGTGTGCAAATTAGTTGCCAAACGAAAAGTCAACATTTTCGCCCCCATCGTCCAAATTACGGTAATGCACTTGAACTTCCGATAGTCATAACTTTTTCCCTGATCGTCCGAATTGGACGTGCCACCTGTATATGAACTCGTGACGTCCCGAACTACGTCACCGTCATTGGTCAAAGTCCATTTGACCCACCAATCAAAAAGTCAACAAATTGGGTAATACAATTCACAAGGGTAAAAATGTCAATCCATACATTAATTTACAATATTCAAATCCTCGAATTTCCGGGGCGTTACGCAAACCATTAGGCAACTAATTTTCACACGACTAAAATGCCCCTAGTTTAGAAATTACCAAAATGCCCTTCACTTTTCAGACCCGTAACTCCGTCATCCGAAGTCCGATTTTAGCGTGCCGCCTGTCCACAGACTCAAGGCGTCGAGACCCACCTAACGGTCGTTGAGTCGTGTGAAAATTAGTTGTCAAACGAAAAGTCAACATTTTCGCCCCCATCGTCCAAATTACGGTAATGCCCCTGAACTTCCGATAGTCATAACTTTTTCCCTGATCGTCCGAATTGGACGTCCCACCTGTCTATGAACTCGTGACGTCCCGAACTACGTCACGGTCATTGGTCAATGTCCGTTTGACCCACCAATCAAAAAGTCAACAAATTGGGCAATACAATTCACAAGGGTAAAAACGTCAATCCGTACATTAATTTACAATATTGAAATCCTCGAATTTCTGGGTCGTTACGCAAACCATTAGGCAACTAATTTTCACACGACTAAAATGCCCCTACTTCAGAAATTACCAAAATGCCTTTCACTTTTCAGACCCGTAACTCCGCCATCCGACGTCTGATTTTAGCGTGCCGCCTGTCCACGGACTCAGGGAGTCGAGAACCACCTAACGGTCCTTGAGTCGTGTGAAAATTAGTTGCCAAACGAAAAGTCAACATTTTCGCCCCCATCGTCCAAATTACGGTAATGCCCCTGAACTTCCGATAGTCATAACTTTTTCCCTGATCTTCTGAATTGGACGTGCCACCTGTCTAAGAACTCGTGATGTCCCGAACTCCGTCACGTTCATTGGTCAAAGTCCGTTTGTCCTACCAATCAAAAAGTCAACAAATTGGGCAATACAATTCACAAGGGTAAAAACGTCAATCCATACATTAATTTACAATATTGAAATCCTCGAATTTTCGGGGCGTTTCACAAACCATTAGGCAACTAATTTTCACACGACTAAAATGCCCCTAGTTCAGAAATTACCAAAATGCCCTTCACTTTTCAGACTCGTAACTCCGCCATCCGACGTCCGATTTCAGCGTGCCGCCTGTACACGGAGTCAGGGCGTCGAGACCCACCTAACGGTCGTTGAGTCGTGTGAAAATTAGTTGTCAAACGAAAAGTCAACATTTTCGCCCCCATCGTCCAAATTACGGTAATGCCCCTGAACTTCCGATAGTCATAACTTTTTCCCTGATCGTCCGAATTGGACGTCCCACCTGTCTATGAACTCGTGACATCCCGAACTACGTCACGGTCATTGGTCAATGTCCGTTTGACCAACCAATCAAAAAGTCAACAAATTGGGAAATATAATTCACAAGGGTAAAAACGTCAATCCGTACATTAATTTACAATATTGAAATCCTCGAATTTCCGGGGCGTTACGCAAACCATTAGGCAACTAATTTTCACACGACTAAAATGCCCCTACTTCAGAAATTACCAAAAAGCCCTTCACTTTTCAAACCCGTAACTCCGCCATCCGACGTCTGATTTTAGCGTGCCGCCTGTCCACGGACTCAGGGCGTCGAGACCCACCTAACGGTCGTTGAGTCGTGTGAAAATTAGTTGTCAAACGAAAAGTCAACATTTTCGCCCCCATCGTCCAAATTACGGTAATGCCCCTGAACTTCTGATAGTCATAACTTTTTCCCTGATCGTCCGAATTGGACGTCCCACCTGTCTATGAACTCGTGACGTCCCGAACTACGTCACGGTCGTTGGTCAATGTCCGTTTGACCCACCAATCAAAAAGTCAACAAATTGGGAAATACAATTCACAAGGGTAAAAACGTCAATCCGTACATTAATTTACAATATTGAAATCCTCGAATTTCCGGGGCGTTACGCAAACCATTAGGCAACTAATTTTCACACGACTAAAATGCCCCTACTTCAGAAATTACCAAAATGCCCTTCACTTTTTAGACCCGTAACTCCGCCATCCGACGTCTGATTTTAGCGTGCCGCCTGTCCACGGACTCAGGGAGTCGAGAACCACCTAACGGTCCTTGAGTCGTGTGAAAATTAGTTGCCAAACGAAAAGTCAACATTTTCGCCCCCATCGTCCAAATTACGATAAAGCCCCTGAACTTCCGATAGACATAACTTTTTCCCTGATCTTCTGAATTGGACGTGCCACCTGTCTATGAACTCGTGACGTCCCGAACTCCGTCACGTTCATTGGTCAAAGTCCGTTTGTCCTACCAATCAAAAAGTCAACAAATTGGGCAATACAATTCACAAGGGTAAAAACGTCAATCCCTACATTAATTTACAATATTGAAATCCTCGAATTTTCGGGGCGTTACACAAACCATTAGGCAACTAATTTTCACACGACTAAAATGCCCCTAGTTCAGAAATTACCAAAATGCCCTTCACTTTTCAGACTCGTAACTCCGCCATCCGACGTCCGATTTCAGCGTGCCGCCTGTCCACGAACTCAGGGCGTCGAGACTCCCCTAACGGTCCTTGAGTCGAGTGAAAATTAGTTGTCAAACGAAAAGTCAACATTTTCGCCCCCATCGTCCAAATTATGGTAATTCCCCTGAACTTCCGATAGTCATAACTTTTTCCCTGATCGTCTGAATTGGACGTGCCACCTTTCTATGAACTCGTGATGTCCCGAACTACGTTACGGTCAATGGTCAAAGTCCATTTGACCCACCAATCAAAAAGTCAACAAATTGGGCAATACAATTCACAAGGGTAAAAACGTCAATCCATACATTAAATTACAATATTGAAATCCTCGAATTTTCGGGGCGTTACACAAACCATTAGGCCACTAATTTTCACACGACTAAAATGCACCTAGTTCCGAAATTACCAAAATGCCCTTCACTTTTCAGACCCGTAACTCCGCCATCCTACGTCCGATTTCAGCGTGCCGCCTGTACACGGACTCAGGGCGTCGAGACCCACCTAACGGTCCTTGAGTCGTGTGCAAATTAGTTGCCAAACGAAAAGTCAACATTTTCGCCCCCATCGTCCAAATTACGGTAATGCACTTGAACTTCCGATAGTCATAACTTTTTCCCTGATCGTCCGAATTGGACGTGCCACCTGTATATGAACTCGTGACGTCCCGAACTACGTCACCGTCATTGGTCAAAGTCCATTTGACCCACCAATCAAAAAGTCAACAAATTGGGTAATACAATTCACAAGGGTAAAAATGTCAATCCATACATTAATTTACAATATTCAAATCCTCGAATTTCCGGGGCGTTACGCAAACCATTAGGCAACTAATTTTCACACGACTAAAATGCCCCTAGTTCAGAAATTACCAAAATGCCCTTCACTTTTCAGACCCGTAACTCCGTCATCCGAAGTCCGATTTTAGCGTGCCGCCTGTCCACAGACTCAAGGCGTCGAGACCCACCTAACGGTCGTTGAGTCGTGTGAAAATTAGTTGTCAAACGAAAAGTCAACATTTTCGCCCCCATCGTCCAAATTACGGTAATGCCCCTGAACTTCCGATAGTCATAACTTTTTCCCTGATCGTCCGAATTGGACGTCCCACCTGTCTATGAACTCGTGACGTCCCGAACTACGTCACGGTCATTGGTCAATGTCCGTTTGACCCACCAATCAAAAAGTCAACAAATTGGGCAATACAATTCACAAGGGTAAAAATGTCAATCCGTACATTAATTTACAATATTGAAATCCTCGAATTTCTGGGGCGTTACGCAAACCATTAGGCAACTAATTTTCACACGACTAAAATGCCCCTACTTCAGAAATTACCAAAATGCCTTTCACTTTTCAGACCCGTAACTCCGCCATCCGACGTCTGATTTTAGCGTGCCGCCTGTCCACGGACTCAGGGAGTCGAGAACCACCTAACGGTCCTTGAGTCGTGTGAAAATTAGTTGCCAAACGAAAAGTCAACATTTTCGCCCCCATCGTCCAAATTACGGTAATGCCCCTGAACTTCCGATAGTCATAACTTTTTCCCTGATCTTCTGAATTGGACGTGCCACCTGTCTATGAACTCGTGATGTCCCGAACTCCGTCACGTTCATTGGTCAAAGTCCGTTTGTCCTACCAATCAAAAAGTCAACAAATTGGGCAATACAATTCACAAGGGTAAAAACGTCAATCCATACATTAATTTACAATATTGAAATCCTCGAATTTTCGGGGCGTTTCACAAACCATTAGGCAACTAATTTTCACACGACTAAAATGCCCCTAGTTCAGAAATTACCAAAATGCCCTTCACTTTTCAGACTCGTAACTCCGCCATCCGACGTCCGATTTCAGCGTGCCGCCTGTACACGGAGTCAGGGCGTCGAGACCCACCTAACGGTCGTTGAGTCGTGTGAAAATTAGTTGTCAAACGAAAAGTCAACATTTTCGCCCCCATCGTCCAAATTACGGTAATGCCCCTGAACTTCCGATAGTCATAACTTTTTCCCTGATCGTCCGAATTGGACGTCCCACCTGTCTATGAACTCGTGACATCCCGAACTACGTCACGGTCATTGGTCAATGTCCGTTTGACCAACCAATCAAAAAGTCAACAAATTGGGAAATATAATTCACAAGGGTAAAAACGTCAATCCGTACATTAATTTACAATATTGAAATCCTCGAATTTCCGGGGCGTTACGCAAACCATTAGGCAACTAATTTTCACACGACTAAAATGCCCCTACTTCAGAAATTACCAAAAAGCCCTTCACTTTTCAAACCCGTAACTCCGCCATCCGACGTCTGATTTTAGCGTGCCGCCTGTCCACGGACTCAGGGCGTCGAGACCCACCTAACGGTCGTTGAGTCGTGTGAAAATTAGTTGTCAAACGAAAAGTCAACATTTTCGCCCCCATCGTCCAAATTACGGTAATGCCCCTGAACTTCTGATAGTCATAACTTTTTCCCTGATCGTCCGAATTGGACGTCCCACCTGTCTATGAACTCGTGACGTCCCGAACTACGTCACGGTCGTTGGTCAATGTCCGTTTGACCCACCAATCAAAAAGTCAACAAATTGGGAAATACAATTCACAAGGGTAAAAACGTCAATCCGTACATTAATTTACAATATTGAAATCCTCGAATTTCCGGGGCGTTACGCAAACCATTAGGCAACTAATTTTCACACGACTAAAATGCCCCTACTTCAGAAATTACCAAAATGCCCTTCACTTTTTAGACCCGTAACTCCGCCATCCGACGTCTGATTTTAGCGTGCCGCCTGTCCACGGACTCAGGGAGTCGAGAACCACCTAACGGTCCTTGAGTCGTGTGAAAATTAGTTGCCAAACGAAAAGTCAACATTTTCGCCCCCATCGTCCAAATTACGATAAAGCCCCTGAACTTCCGATAGACATAACTTTTTCCCTGATCTTCTGAATTGGACGTGCCACTTGTCTATGAACTCGTGACGTCCCGAACTCCGTCACGTTCATTGGTCAAAGTCCGTTTGTCCTACCAATCAAAAAGTCAACAAATTGGGCAATACAATTCACAAGGGTCAAAATGTCAATCCCTACATTAATTTACAATATTGAAATCCTCGAATTTTCGGGGCGTTACACAAACCATTAGGCAACTAATTTTCACACGACTAAAATGCCCCTAGTTCAGAAATTACCAAAATGCCCTTCACTTTACAGACTCGTAACTCCGCCATCCGACGTCCGATTTCAGCGTGCCGCCTGTCCACGAACTTAGGGCGTCGAGACCCACCTAACGGTCCTTGAGTCGAGTGAAAATTAGTTGCCAAACGAAAAGTCAACATTTTCGCCCCCATCGTCCAAATTATGGTAATTTCCCTGAACTTCCGATAGTCATAACTTTTTCCCTGATCGTCTGAATTGGACGTGCCACCTTTCTATGAAATCGTGACGTCCCGCACTACGTTACGGTCATTGGTCAAAGTCCATTTGACCCACCAATCAAAAAGTCAACAAATTGGGCAATACAATTCACAAGGGTAAAAATGTCAATCCATACATTAATTTACAATATTCAAATCCTCGAATTTCCGGGGCGTTACGCAAACCATTAGGCAACTAACTTTCACACGACTAAAATGCCCCTAGTTCAGAAATTACCAAAATGCCCTTCACTTTTCAGACCCGTAACTCCGCCATCCGACGTCAGATTTCAGCGTGCCGCCTGTCCACGGACTCAGGGCGTCGAGACCCACCTAACGGTCTTTGAGTCGTGGGAAAATTATTTGCGAATCGAAAAGTCAACATTTTCGCCCCCATCGCCCAAATTACGATAATGCCCCTGAACTTCCGATAGTCATAACCTTTTCCCTGATTGTCCGAATTGGATGTGCCACCTGTCTATGAACTCGTGACGTCCCGAACTACGTCACGGTCATTGGTCAAAGTCCGTTTGACCCACCAATCAAAAAGTCATCAAATTGGGCAATAAAATTCACAAGGGTAAAAACGTCAATCCATACATTAATTTACAATATTGAAATCCTCGAATTTCCGGGGCGTTACACAAACCATTAGGCAACTAATTTTCACACGACTAAAATGCCCCCAGTTCAGAAATTACCAAAATACCCTTCACTTTTCAGACCCGTAACTCCGCCATCCGACGTCCGATTTCAGCGTGCCAGCTGTCCATGGACTCAGGGCGTCGAGACCCACCTAACGGTCCTTGAGTCGTGTGCAAATTAGTTGCCAAACGAAAAGTCAACATTTTCGCCCCCATCGTCCAAATTACGGTAATGCCCCTGAAATTCCGATAGTCATAACTTTTTCCTTGATCTTCCGAATTGGACGTGCCACCTGTCTATGAACTCGTGACATCCCGAACTACGTCACGGTCATTGGTCAATGTCCGTTTGACCAACCAATCAAAAAGTCAACAAATTGGGAAATATAATTCACAAGGGTAAAAACGTCAATCCGTACATTAATTTACAATATTGAAATCCTCGAATTTCCGGGGCGTTACGCAAACCATTAGGCCACTAATTTTCACACGACTAAAATGCACCTAGTTCCGAAATTACCAAAATGCCCTTCACTTTTCAGACCCGTAACTCCGCCATCCTACGTCCGATTTCAGCGTGCCGCCTGTACACGGACTCAGGGCGTCGAGACCCACCTAACGGTCCTTGAGTCGTGTGCAAATTAGTTGCCAAACGAAAAGTCAACATTTTCGCCCCCATCGTCCAAATTACGGTAATGCACTTGAACTTCCGATAGTCATAACTTTTTCCCTGATCGTCCGAATTGGACGTGCCACCTGTATATGAACTCGTGACGTCCCGAACTACGTCACCGTCATTGGTCAAAGTCCATTTGACCCACCAATCAAAAAGTCAACAAATTGGGTAATACAATTCACAAGGGTAAAAATGTCAATCCATACATTAATTTACAATATTCAAATCCTCGAATTTCCGGGGCGTTACGCAAACCATTAGGCAACTAATTTTCACACGACTAAAATGCCCCTAGTTCAGAAATTACCAAAATGCCCTTCACTTTTCAGACCCGTAACTCCGTCATCCGAAGTCCGATTTTAGCGTGCCGCCTGTCCACAGACTCAAGGCGTCGAGACCCACCTAACGGTCGTTGAGTCGTGTGAAAATTAGTTGTCAAACGAAAAGTCAACATTTTCGCCCCCATCGTCCAAATTACGGTAATGCCCCTGAACTTCCGATAGTCATAACTTTTTCCCTGATCGTCCGAATTGGACGTCCCACCTGTCTATGAACTCGTGACGTCCCGAACTACGTCACGGTCATTGGTCAATGTCCGTTTGACCCACCAATCAAAAAGTCAACAAATTGGGCAATACAATTCACAAGGGTAAAAATGTCAATCCGTACATTAATTTACAATATTGAAATCCTCGAATTTCTGGGGCGTTACGCAAACCATTAGGCAACTAATTTTCACACGACTAAAATGCCCCTACTTCAGAAATTACCAAAATGCCTTTCACTTTTCAGACCCGTAACTCCGCCATCCGACGTCTGATTTTAGCGTGCCGCCTGTCCACGGACTCAGGGAGTCGAGAACCACCTAACGGTCCTTGAGTCGTGTGAAAATTAGTTGCCAAACGAAAAGTCAACATTTTCGCCCCCATCGTCCAAATTACGGTAATGCCCCTGAACTTCCGATAGTCATAACTTTTTCCCTGATCTTCTGAATTGGACGTGCCACCTGTCTATGAACTCGTGATGTCCCGAACTCCGTCACGTTCATTGGTCAAAGTCCGTTTGTCCTACCAATCAAAAAGTCAACAAATTGGGCAATACAATTCACAAGGGTAAAAACGTCAATCCATACATTAATTTACAATATTGAAATCCTCGAATTTTCGGGGCGTTTCACAAACCATTAGGCAACTAATTTTCACACGACTAAAATGCCCCTAGTTCAGAAATTACCAAAATGCCCTTCACTTTTCAGACTCGTAACTCCGCCATCCGACGTCCGATTTCAGCGTGCCGCCTGTACACGGAGTCAGGGCGTCGAGACCCACCTAACGGTCGTTGAGTCGTGTGAAAATTAGTTGTCAAACGAAAAGTCAACATTTTCGCCCCCATCGTCCAAATTACGGTAATGCCCCTGAACTTCCGATAGTCATAACTTTTTCCCTGATCGTCCGAATTGGACGTCCCACCTGTCTATGAACTCGTGACATCCCGAACTACGTCACGGTCATTGGTCAATGTCCGTTTGACCAACCAATCAAAAAGTCAACAAATTGGGAAATATAATTCACAAGGGTAAAAACGTCAATCCGTACATTAATTTACAATATTGAAATCCTCGAATTTCCGGGGCGTTACGCAAACCATTAGGCAACTAATTTTCACACGACTAAAATGCCCCTACTTCAGAAATTACCAAAAAGCCCTTCACTTTTCAAACCCGTAACTCCGCCATCCGACGTCTGATTTTAGCGTGCCGCCTGTCCACGGACTCAGGGCGTCGAGACCCACCTAACGGTCGTTGAGTCGTGTGAAAATTAGTTGTCAAACGAAAAGTCAACATTTTCGCCCCCATCGTCCAAATTACGGTAATGCCCCTGAACTTCTGATAGTCATAACTTTTTCCCTGATCGTCCGAATTGGACGTCCCACCTGTCTATGAACTCGTGACGTCCCGAACTACGTCACGGTCGTTGGTCAATGTCCGTTTGACCCACCAATCAAAAAGTCAACAAATTGGGAAATACAATTCACAAGGGTAAAAACGTCAATCCGTACATTAATTTACAATATTGAAATCCTCGAATTTCCGGGGCGTTACGCAAACCATTAGGCAACTAATTTTCACACGACTAAAATGCCCCTACTTCAGAAATTACCAAAATGCCCTTCACTTTTTAGACCCGTAACTCCGCCATCCGACGTCTGATTTTAGCGTGCCGCCTGTCCACGGACTCAGGGAGTCGAGAACCACCTAACGGTCCTTGAGTCGTGTGAAAATTAGTTGCCAAACGAAAAGTCAACATTTTCGCCCCCATCGTCCAAATTACGATAAAGCCCCTGAACTTCCGATAGACATAACTTTTTCCCTGATCTTCTGAATTGGACGTGCCACTTGTCTATGAACTCGTGACGTCCCGAACTCCGTCACGTTCATTGGTCAAAGTCCGTTTGTCCTACCAATCAAAAAGTCAACAAATTGGGCAATACAATTCACAAGGGTCAAAATGTCAATCCCTACATTAATTTACAATATTGAAATCCTCGAATTTTCGGGGCGTTACACAAACCATTAGGCAACTAATTTTCACACGACTAAAATGCCCCTAGTTCAGAAATTACCAAAATGCCCTTCACTTTACAGACTCGTAACTCCGCCATCCGACGTCCGATTTCAGCGTGCCGCCTGTCCACGAACTTAGGGCGTCGAGACCCACCTAACGGTCCTTGAGTCGAGTGAAAATTAGTTGCCAAACGAAAAGTCAACATTTTCGCCCCCATCGTCCAAATTATGGTAATTTCCCTGAACTTCCGATAGTCATAACTTTTTCCCTGATCGTCTGAATTGGACGTGCCACCTTTCTATGAAATCGTGACGTCCCGCACTACGTTACGGTCATTGGTCAAAGTCCATTTGACCCACCAATCAAAAAGTCAACAAATTGGGCAATACAATTCACAAGGGTAAAAATGTCAATCCATACATTAATTTACAATATTCAAATCCTCGAATTTCCGGGGCGTTACGCAAACCATTAGGCAACTAACTTTCACACGACTAAAATGCCCCTAGTTCAGAAATTACCAAAATGCCCTTCACTTTTCAGACCCGTAACTCCGCCATCCGACGTCAGATTTCAGCGTGCCGCCTGTCCACGGACTCAGGGCGTCGAGACCCACCTAACGGTCTTTGAGTCGTGGGAAAATTATTTGCGAATCGAAAAGTCAACATTTTCGCCCCCATCGCCCAAATTACGATAATGCCCCTGAACTTCCGATAGTCATAACCTTTTCCCTGATTGTCCGAATTGGATGTGCCACCTGTCTATGAACTCGTGACGTCCCGAACTACGTCACGGTCATTGGTCAAAGTCCGTTTGACCCACCAATCAAAAAGTCATCAAATTGGGCAATAAAATTCACAAGGGTAAAAACGTCAATCCATACATTAATTTACAATATTGAAATCCTCGAATTTCCGGGGCGTTACACAAACCATTAGGCAACTAATTTTCACACGACTAAAATGCCCCCAGTTCAGAAATTACCAAAATACCCTTCACTTTTCAGACCCGTAACTCCGCCATCCGACGTCCGATTTCAGCGTGCCAGCTGTCCATGGACTCAGGGCGTCGAGACCCACCTAACGGTCCTTGAGTCGTGTGCAAATTAGTTGCCAAACGAAAAGTCAACATTTTCGCCCCCATCGTCCAAATTACGGTAATGCCCCTGAAATTCCGATAGTCATAACTTTTTCCTTGATCTTCCGAATTGGACGTGCCACCTGTCTATGAACTCGTGACGTCCCGAACTACGTCACGGTCATTGGTCAAAGTCTGTTTGACCCAACAATCAAAAAGTCAACAAATTGGGCAATACAATTCACAACGGTAAAAACGTCAATCCATACATTAATTTACTATATTGAAATCCTCGAATTTCCGGGGCGTTACACAAACCATTAGGCAACTAATATTCACACGACCAAAATGCCCCTAGTTAAGAAATTACCAAAATGCCCTTCACTTTTCAGATCCGTAACTCCGCCATCCGACGTTCGATTTCTGCGTGCCGCCTGTCCACGGACTCAAGGCGTCGAGACCCACCTAACGGTCCTTGAGTCGTGTGAAAATTAGTTGCCAACCAAAAAGTAAACATTTTCGCCCCCATCGTCCAAATTACGGTAATGCCCCTAAACTTCCGATAGTCATAACTTTTTCCCGGATCGTCCAAATTAGACGTGCCACCTGTCTGTGAACTCGTGACGTCCCGAACTACGTCACGGTCATTGGTCAAAGTCCGTTTGACCCACCAATCAAAAAGTCAACAAATTGGGCAATACAATTCACAAGGGTAAAAACGTCAATCCATACATTAATTTACAATTTTGAAATCCTCAAATTTCCGGGGCGTTACACAAACCATTAGGCAACTAATTTTCACACGACTAAAATGCCCCTACTACAGAAATTACCAAAATGCCCTTCACTTTTCTGACCCGTAACTCCGCCATCCGACGTCCGATTTCAGCTTGCCGCGTGTCCACGGACTCAGGGCGTCGAGACCCACCTAACGGTCCTTGAGTCGTGTGAAAATTAGTTGCCAAACGAAAAGTCAACATTTTCGCCCCCATCGTCCAAATTACGATAATGCCCCTGAACTTCCGATAGTCATAACATTTTCCCTGATCTTCCGAATTGGACGTGCCACCTGTCTATGAACTCGTGACGACCCGAACTACGTAACGGTCATTGGTCAAAGTCAGTTTGACCAACCAATCAAAAAGTCAACAAATTGGGTAATACAATTCGCAAGGGTAAAAACGTCAACCCATACATTAATTTACAATATTGAAATCCTCGAATTTCTGGGGCGTTACACAAACCATTAGGCAACTAATTTTCACACGACTAAAATGCCCCCAGTTCAGAAATTACCAAAATACCCTTCACTTTTCAGACCCGTAACTCCGCCATCCGACGTCTGATTTCAGCGTGCCAGCTGTCCATGGACTCAGGGCGTCGAGACCCACCTAACGGACCTTGAGTCGTGTGCAAATTAGTTGCCAAACGAAAAGTCAACATTTTCGCCCCCATCGTCCAAATTACGGTAATGCACTTGAACTTCCGATAGTCATAACTTTTGCCCTGATTGTCCGAATTGGACGGGCCACCTGTCTATGAACTCGTGACGTCCCGAACTACGTCACGGTCATTGGTCAAAGTCCGTTTGACCCAACAATCAAAAAGTCAACAAATTGGGCAATACAATTCACAAGGGTAAAAACGTCAGTCCATACATTAATTTACAATATTGAAATCCTCAAATTTCCGGGGCGTTACACAAACCATTAGGCAACTAATTTTCACACGACTAAAATGCCCCTAATTCAGAAATTACCAAAATGCCCTTCAATTTTCAAGCCCGTAACTCCGCCATCCGACGTCCGATTTCAGCTTGCCGCCTGTCCACGGACTGAGGGCGTCGAGACCCACCTAACGGTTCTTGAGTCGTGTGAAAATTAGTTGCCAAACGAAAAGTCAACATTTTCGCCCCCATCGTCCAAATTACGGTAATGCCCCTGAAATTCCGATAGTCATAACTTTTTCCCTGATCTTCCGAATTGGACGTGCCACCTGTCTATGAACTCGTGACGTCCCGAACTCCGTCACGGTCATTGGTCAAAGTCAGTTTGACCAACCAATCAAAAAGTCAACAAATTGGGCAATACAATTCACAAGGGAAAAAACGTCAATCCATACATTAATTTACAATATTTAAATCCTCTAATTTCCGGGGCGTTACACAAACCATTAGGCAACAAATTTTCACACGACTAAAATGCACCTGCTTCAGAATTTACCAAAATGGCCTTCACTTTCCAGACCCGTAACTCCGGCATCCGACGTCCGATTTCGGCGTGCCGCCTGTCCACGGACTCAGGGAGTCGAGACCCACCTAACGGTCCTTGAGTCGTGTGAAAATTAGTTGCCAAACGAAAAGTCAACATTTTCGCCCCTATCGTCCAAATTACGATAATGCCCCTGAACTTCCGATAGTCATAACTTTTTCCCTGATCTTCCGAATTGGACGTGCCACCTGTCTATGAACTCGTGACGTCCCGAACTACGTCACGGTCATTGGTCAAAGTCCGTTTGACCCACCAATCAAAAAGTCAACAAATTAGGCAATACAATTCACAAGGGTAAAAACGTCAATCCATACATTAATTTACAATATTGAAATCCTCGAATTTCCGGGGCGTTACACAAACCATTAGGCAACTAATTTTCACACGACTAAACTGCCCCTACTTCAGAAATTACCAAAATGCCCTTCACTTTTCAAACCCGTAACTCCGCCATCCGACGTCCGATTTCAGCGTGCCGCCTGTCCACGGACTCAGGGCTTCGAGACCCACCTAACGGTCCTTGAGTCGTGTGAAAATTAGTTGCCAAACAAAAAGTCAACATTTTCGCCCCCATCGTCCAAATTACGATAATGCCCCTAAACTTCCGATAGTCATAACTTTTTCCCGGATCGTCCGAATTGGACGTGCCACCTGTCTGTGAACTCGTGACGTCCCGAACTACGTCACGGTCATTGGTCAAAGTCTGTTTAACCCACCAATCAAAAAGTCAACAAATTGGGCAATACAATTCACAAGGGTAAAAACGTCAATCCATACATTAATTTAGAATATTGAAATCCTCGAATTTCCGGGGCGTTACACAAACCATTAGGCAACTTATTTTCGCACGACTAAAATGCCTCTAGTTCAGAAATTACCAAAATGCCCTTCACTTTTCAGACCCGTAACTCCGCCATCCGACGTCCGATTTCAGCGTGCCGCCTGTCCACGGACTCAGGGCTTCGAGACCCACCTAACGGTCCTTGAGTCGTGTGAAAATTAGTTGCCAAACGAAATGTCAACATTTTCGCCCCCATCGTCCAAATTACGGTAATGCCCTTGAACTTCCGATAGTCATAACTTTTTCCCTGATCGTCCGAATTAGACGTGCCACCTGTCTATGAACTCGTGACGTCTCGAACTCCGTCACGTTCATTGGTCAAAGTCCGTTTGACCTACCAATCAAAAAGTCAACAAATTGGGCAATACAATTCACAAGGGTAAAAACGTCAATCCATACATTAATTTACAATATTGAAATCCTCGAATTTCCGGGGCGTTACACAAACCATTAGGCAACTAATTTTCACACGACTAAAATGCCCCAACTTCAGAAATTACGAAAATGCCCTTCACTTTTCAGACCCGTAACTCCGGCATCCGACGTCCGATTTCAGCGTGCTGCCTGTCCACGGACTCAGGGAGTCGAGACCCACCTAACTGTCCTTGAGTCGTGTGAAAATTACATGCCAAACGAAAAGTCAACATTTTCGCCCCCATCGTCCAAATTACGATAATGCCCCTGAACTTCCGATAGTCATAACTTTTTCCCTGATCTTCCGAATTGGACGTGCCGCCTGTCTATGAACTCTTGACGTCCCGAACTACGTCACGGTCATTGGTCAAAGTCCGTTTGACCCACCAATCAAAAAGTCAACAAATGTGGCAATACAATTCACAAGGGTAAAAACGTCAATCCATACATTAATTTACAATATTGAAATCCTCGAATTTCCGGGGCGTTACACAAACCATTAGGCAACTAATTTTCACACGACTAAAATGCCCCTACTTCAGAAATTACCAAAATGCCCTTCAATTTTTAGACCCGTAACTCCGGTTTCCGACGTCCGATTTCAGCGTGCCGCCTGTCCACGGACTCAGGGAGTCGAGACCCACCTAACGGTCCTTGAGTCGTATAAAAATTAGTCGCCAAACGAAAAGTCAACATTTTCGCCCCCATCGTCCAAATTACGATAATGCCCCTGAACTTCCGATAGTCATAACTTTTTCCCTGATCTTCCGAATTGGACGTGCCACCTGTCTATGAACTCGTGACGTCCCGAACTACGTCACGGTCATTGGTCAAAGTCAGTTTGACCAACCAATCAAAAAGTCAACAAATTGGGCAATACAATTCACAAGGGTAAAAACGTCAATCCATACATTAATTTACAATATTGAAATCCTCGAATTTCCGGAGCGTTACACAAACCATTAGGCAACTAATTTTCACACAACTAAAATGCACCTACTTCAGAAATTACCAAAATGCCCTTCACTTTTCAGACCCGTAACTCCGGCATCCGACGTCTGATTTCAGCGTACCGCCTGTCCACGGACTCAGGGAGTCGAGACCCACCTAACGGCCCTTGAGTCGTGTGAAAATTAGTTGCCAAACGAAAAGTCAACATTTTCACCCGATCGTCCAAATTACGATAATGCCCCTGAACTTCCGGTAGTCATAACTTTTTCCCTGATCTTTCGAATTGGAGGTGCCACCTGTCTATGAACTCGTGACGTCCCGAACTACGTCACGGTCATTGGTAAAAGTCAGTTTGACCAACCAATCAAAAAGTCAACAAATTGTGCAATACAATTCACAAGGGTAAAAATGTCAATCCATACATTAATTTACAATATTGAAATACTCGAATTTCCGGGGCGTTACACAAACCATTAGGCAACTAATTTTCACACGACTAAAATGCCCCTAGTTCAGAAATTACCAAAATGCCCTTCACTCTTCAGACCCGTAACTCCTCCATCCGACGTCCGATTTCAGCGTGCCGCCTGTCCACGGACTCAGGGCGTCGAGACACACCTAACGGTCCTTGAGTAGTATGAAAATTAGTTGCCAAATGAAAAGTCAACTTTTCGCCTCCATCGTCCAAATTACGGTAATTCCCCTGAACTTCCGATAGTCATAACTTTTTCCCTGATCGTCCGAATTGGACGTGCCACCTGTCGATGAAATCGTGACGTCCGGAACTACGTCACGGTCATTGGTCAAAGTCCGTTTGACCCATCGATAAAAAGTCAACAAATTGGGCAATACAATTCACAAGGGTAAAAACGTCAATCCATACATTAATTTACAATATGGAAATTCTCGAATTTTCGGGGCGTTACACAAACCATTAGGAAACTAATTTCCACACGACTAAAATGCCCTTAGTTCAGAAATTACCAAAATGCCCTTCACTTTTCAGACCCGTAACTCCTTCATCCGACGTCCAATTTCAGCGTGCCGCCTGTCCACAGACTCAGGGAGTCGAGACCCACCTAACGGTCGTTGAGTCGTGTGAAAATTAGTTTCCAAACGAAAAGTCAACATTTTCGCCCCCATCGTCTAAATTATGATAATGCCCCTGAACTTCCGATAGTCATAACTTTTTCCCTGATCTTCCGAATTGGACGTGCCACCTGTCTATGAACTCGTGACGTCCCGAACTACGTCACGGTCATTGGTCAAAGTCCGTTTGACCCACCAATCAAAAAGTCAACAAATTGGGCAATACAATTCACAAGGGTAAAAACGTCAATCCATACAAAAATTTACAATATTGAAATCCTCGATTTTCCGGGGCGTTACACAAACCATTAGGCAACTATTTTTCACACGACTAAACTACCCCTACTTCAGAAATTACCAAAATGCGCTTCACTTTTCAGACCCGTAACTCCGCCATCCGACGTCCGATTTCAGCGTGCCGCCTGTCCACGGACTCAGGGAGTCGAGACCCACCTAACGGTCCTTGAGTCGTGTGAAAATTAGTTTCCAAACGAAAAGTCAACATTTTCTCCCCGATCGTCCAAATTACGATAATGGCCCTGAACTTCCGGTAGTCATAACTTTTTCCCTGATCTTCCGAATTGGAGGTGCCACCTGTCTATGAACTCGTGACGTCCCGAACTACGTCACGGTCATTGGTAAAAGTCAGTTTGACCAACCAATCAAAAAGTTAACAAATTGGGCAATACAATTCACAAGGGTAAAAATGTCAATCCATACATTAATTTACAATATTGAAATACTCGAATTTCCGGGGCGTTACACAAACCATTAGGCAACTAATTTTCACACGACTAAAATGCCCCTAGTTCAGAAATTACCAAAATGCCCTTCACTCTTCAGACCCGTAACTCCTCCATCCGACGTCCGATTTCAGCGTGCCGCCTGTCCACGGACTCAGGGCGTCGAGACACACCTAACGGTCCTTGAGTAGTATGAAAATTAGTTGCCAAACGAAAAGTCAACTTTTCGCCTCCATCGTCCAAATTACGATAATTCCCCTGAACTTCCGATAGTCATAACTTTTTCCCTGATCGTCCGAATTGGACGTGCCACCTGTCGATGAAATCGTGACGTCCGGAACTACGTCACGGTCATTGGTCAAAGTCCGTTTGACCCACCGATAAAAAGTCAACAAATTGGGCAATACAATTCACAAGGGTAAAAACGTCAATCCATACATTAATTTACAATATTGAAATTCTCGAATTTTCGGGGCGTTACACAAACCATTAGGAAACTAATTTCCACACGACTAAAATGCCCTTAGTTCAGAAATTACCAAAATGCCCTTCACTTTTCAGACCCGTAACTCCTTCATCCGACGTCCGATTTCAGCGTGCCGCCTGTCCACAGACTCAGGGAGTCGAGACCCACCTAACGGTCCTTGAGTCGTGTGAAAATTAGTTTCCAAACGAAAAGTCAACATTTTCGCCCCCATCGTCTAAATTACGATAATTCCCCTGAACTTCCGATAGTCATAACTTTTTCCCTGATCTTCCGAATTGGACGTGCCACCTGTCTATGAACTCGTGACGTCCCGAACTACGTCACGGTCATTGGTCAAAGTCCGTTTGACCCACCAATCAAAAAGTCAACAAATTGGGCAATACAATTCACAAGGGTAAAAACGTCAATCCATACATTAATTTACAATATTGAAATTCTCGAATTTTCGGGGCGTTACACAAACCATTAGGAAACTAATTTCCACACGACTAAAATGCCCTTAGTTCAGAAATTACCAAAATGCCCTTCACTTTTCAGACCCGTAACTCCTTCATCCGACGTCCGATTTCAGCGTGCCGCCTGTCCACAGACTCAGGGAGTCGAGACCCGCCTAACGGTCCTTGAGTCGTGTGAAAATTAGTTTCCAAACGAAAAGTCAACATTTTCGCCCCCATCGTCTAAATTACGATAATGCCCCTGAACTTCCGATAGTCATAACTTTTTCCCTGATCTTCCGAATTGGACGTGCCACCTGTCTATGAACTCGTGACGTCCCGAACTACGTCACGGTCATTGGTCAAAGTCCGTTTGACCCACCAATCAAAAAGTCAACAAATTGGGCAATACAATTCACAAGGGTAAAAACGTCAATCCATACAAAAATTTACAATATTGAAATCCTCGATTTTCCGGGGCGTTACACAAACCATTAGGCAACTAATTTTCACACGACTAAACTACCCCTAATTCAGAAATTACCAAAATGCCCTTCACTTTTCAGACCCGTAACTCCGCCATCAGACGTCCGATTTCAGCGTGCCGCCTGTCCACGGACTCAGGGAGTCGAGACCCACCTAACGGTCCTTGAGTCGTGTGAAAATTAGTTTCCAAACGAAAAGTCAACATTTTCTCCCCGATCGTCCAAATTACGATAATGCCCCTGAACTTCCGGTAGTCATAACTTTTCCCATGATCTTCCGAATTGGAGGTGCCACCTGTCTATGAACTCGTGACATCCCGAACTACGTCACGGTCATTGGTCAAAGTCAGTTTGACCAACCAATCAAAAAGTTAACAAATTGGGCAATACAATTCACAAGGGTAAAAATGTCAAACCATACATTAATTTACAATATTGAAATACTCGAATTTCCGGGGCGTTACACAAACCATTAGGCAACTAATTTTCACACGACTAAAATGCCCCTAGTTCAGAAATTACCAAAATGCCCTTCACTCTTCAGACCCGTAACTCCTCCATCCGACGTCCGATTTCAGCGTGCCGCCTGTCCACGGACTCAGGGCGTCGAGACCCACCTAACGGTCCTTGAGTAGTATGAAAATTAGTTGCCAAACGAAAAGTCAACTTTTCGCCTCCATCGTCCAAATTACGGTAATTCCTCTGAACTTCCGATAGTCATAACTTTTTCCCTGATCGTCCGAATTGGACGTGCCACCTGTCGATGAAATCGTGACGTCCGGAACTACGTCACGGTCAATGGTCAAAGTCTGTTTGACCAACCAATCAAAAAGTCAACAAATTGGGCAATACAATTCACAAGGGTAAAAACGTTAATCCATACATTAATTTACAATATTGAAATCCTCGATTTTCCGGGGCGTTACACAAACCATTAG